>OW964548.2:22167461-23367461 GCA_943138885.2 Tholera decimalis
GGTGGATGGGGAGGTGGGTATATTTTGACAGATTCGTAAACAAGTAACTCTCAAACCTACGGGAAAAGTGCCAAACCTCCCCTTTTCACCCCCCCTTCTCCCCCCTCCCTATCGTATCTCGGAAACTACGAGACCCGTATTTTTTGTTTTTTACGGATTCGTATAGAGGAGGCTCGGTAAAGTAAAAAACCATTTTTCAAAGTCCCCCCCCCCCGCCCCCCTTCTCCCCCCCTTTAGGCGGATCTCGGAATCTAAGAGACTTGGAACATTTTTTTTTTTCAGATTCATTTAGAGGGGCAATGCTTTAGTCGAAATACTTGTGCAACCCCCCCCCCATCACCCCCCCCCCCTCTTTTTTTTTCACAAGCACGCGAGGTGCTTGCACCTCGCGCAACACGCAAATACTTTTTTTTTTTTTCACAAGCACGCGAGGTGCTTGCACCTCGCGCAACACGCAAATACTTGATTTAGAGGGGCAATGCTTTAGTTTTTTTCACAAGCACGCGAGGTGCTTGCACCACGCGCAACACGCAAATTCTAAACCCCCCCCCTTTTTTTTGTTTTCTTTTTGCCACAAGCACGCGAGGTGCTTGCACCTCGCGCAACACGCAAATACTAGTTATATTATATAAAGCTAAATTACCACTCACTCACTCACTCACTCACTGACTGACTCATTGACATAATTGTTCTCCCAGATGGTGGATGGGGAGGTGGGTATATTTTGACAGATTCGTAAACAAGTAACTCTCAAACCTACGGGAAAAGTGCCAAACCTCCCCTTTTCACCCCCCTTCTCCCCCCTCCCTATCGTATCTCGGAAACTACGAGACCCGTATTTTTTGTTTTTTACGGATTCGTATAGAGGAGGCTCGGTAAAGTAAAAACCATTTTTCAAAGCCCCCCCCCCCCCGCCCCCCTTCTCCCCCCCTTCAGGCGGATCTCGGAATCTAAGAGACTTGTAACATTTTTTTTTTTCAGATTCATTTAGAGGGGCAATGCTTTAGTCAAAATACTTCTGCAACCTCCCCCCCCCATTACCCCCCCACTTTTTTTTTTTTTTTTTCACAAGCACTCGAGGTGCTTGCACCTCGCGCAACACGCAAATACTTGATTTAGAGGGGCAATGCTTTAGTTTTTTTCACAAGCACGCGAGGTGCTTGCACCTAGCGCAACACGCAAATGCTAGTTATATTATATAAAGCTAAATTACCACTCACTGACTGACTGACTGACTGACTCACTCATTGACATAATTGTTCTCCCAGATGGTGGATGGGGAGGTGGGTATATTTTGACAGATTCGTAAACAAGTAACTCTCAAACCTACGGGAAAAGTGCCAAACCTCCCCTTTTCACCCCCCCTTCTCCCCCCTCCCTATCGTATCTCGGAAACTACGAGACCCGTATTTTTTGTCTTTTTACGGATTCGTATAGAGGAGGCTCGGTAAAGTAAAAACCATTTTTCAAAGTCCCCCCCCCCCCGCCCCCCTTCTCCCCCCCTTCAGGCGGATCTCGGAATCTAAGAGACTTGTAACATTTTTTTTTTCAGATTCATTTAGAGGGGCAATGCTTTAGTCAAAATACTTCTGCAACCTCCCCCCCCCATTACCCCCCCACTTTTTTTTTTTTTTTTTCACAAGCACTCGAGGTGCTTGCACCTCGCGCAACACGCAAATACTTGATTTAGAGGGGCAATGCTTTAGTTTTTTTCACAAGCACGCGAGGTGCTTGCACCTCGCGCAACACGCAAATACTAGTTATATTATATAAAGCTAAATTACCACTCACTCACTCACTCACTCACTGACTGACTCATTGACATAATTGTTCTCCCAGATGGTGGATGGGGAGGTGGGTATATTTTGACAGATTCGTAAACAAGTAACTCTCAAACCTACGGGAAAAGTGCCAAACCTCCCCTTTTCACCCCCCTTCTCCCCCCCTCCCTATCGTATCTCGGAAACTACGAGACCCGTATTTTTTGTTTTTTACGGATTCGTATAGAGGAGGCTCGGTAAAGTAAAAACCATTTTTCAAAGTCCCCCCCCCCCCCGCCCCCCCTTCTCCCCCCCTTCAGGCGGATCTCGGAATCTAAGAGACTTGTAACATTTTTTTTTTTCAGATTCATTTAGAGGGGCAATGCTTTAGTCAAAATACTTCTGCAACCTCCCCCCCCCCCATTACCCCCCCACTTTTTTTTTTTTTTTTCACAAGCACTCGAGGTGCTTGCACCTCGCGCAACACGCAAATACTTGATTTAGAGGGGCAATGCTTTAGTTTTTTTCACAAGCACGCGAGGTGCTTGCACCTCGCGCAACACGCAAATGCTAGTTATATTATATAAAGCTAAATTACCACTCACTGACTGACTGACTGACTGACTCACTCATTGACATAATTGTTCTCCCAGATGGTGGATGGGGAGGTGGGTATATTTTGACAGATTCGTAAACAAGTAACTCTCAAACCTACGGGAAAAGTGCCAAACCTCCCCTTTTCACCCCCCTTCTCCCCCCCTCCCTATCGTATCTCGGAAACTACGAGACCCGTATTTTTTGTCTTTTTACGGATTCGTATAGAAGAGGCTCGGTAAAGTAAAAACCATTTTTCAAAGTCCCCCCCCCCGCCCCCCTTCTCCCCCCCTTCAGGCGGATCTCGGAATCTAAGAGACTTGTAACATTTTTTTTTTCAGATTCATTTAGAGGGGCAATGCTTTAGTCAAAATACTTCTGCAACCTCCCCCCCCCATTACCCCCCCACTTTTTTTTTTTTTTTTTCACAAGCACTCGATGTGCTTGCACCTCGCGCAACACGCAAATACTTGATTTAGAGGGGCAATGCTTTAGTTTTTTTCACAAGCACGCGAGGTGCTTGCACCTCGCGCAACACGCAAATGCTAGTTATATTATATAAAGCTAAATTACCACTCACTGACTGACTGACTGACTGACTCACTCATTGACATAATTGTTCTCCCAGATGGTGGATGGGGAGGTGGGTATATTTTGACAGATTCGTAAACAAGTAACTCTCAAACCTACGGGAAAAGTGCCAAACCTCCCCTTTTCACCCCCCTTCTCCCCCCTCCCTATCGTATCTCGGAAACTACGAGACCCGTATTTTTTGTCTTTTTACGGATTCGTATAGAGGAGGCTCGGTAAAGTAAAAACCATTTTTCAAAGTCCCCCCCCCCCGCCCCCCTTCTCCCCCCCTTCAGGCGGATCTCGGAATCTAAGAGACTTGTAACATTTTTTTTTTCAGATTCATTTAGAGGGGCAATGCTTTAGTCAAAATACTTCTGCAACCTCCCCCCCCCCATTACCCCCCCACTTTTTTTTTTTTTTTTCACAAGCACTCGAGGTGCTTGCACCTCGCGCAACACGCAAATACTTGATTTAGAGGGGCAATGCTTTAGTTTTTTTCACAAGCACGCGAGGTGCTTGCACCTCGCGCAACACGCAAATGCTAGTTATATTATATAAAGCTAAATTACCACTCACTGACTGACTGACTGACTGACTCACTCATTGACATAATTGTTCTCCCAGATGGTGGATGGGGAAGTGGGTATATTTTGACAGATTCGTAAACAAGTAACTCTCAAACCTACGGGAAAAGTGCCAAACCTCCCCTTTTCACCCCCCTTCTCCCCCCTCCCTATCGTATCTCGGAAACTACGAGACCCGTATTTTTTGTTTTTTACGGATTCGTATAGAGGAGGCTCGGTAAAGTAAAAACCATTTTTCAAAGTCCCCCCCCCCGCCCCCCTTCTCCCCCCCTTTAGGCGGATCTCGGAATCTAAGAGACTTGGAACATTTTTTTTTTCAGATTCATTTAGAGGGGCAATGCTTTAGTCGAAATACTTGTGCAACCCCCCCCCATCACCCCCCCCCCCCTCTTTTTTTTTCACAAGCACGCGAGGTGCTTGCACCTCGCGCAACACGCAAATACTTTTTTTTTTTTTCACAAGCACGCGAGGTGCTTGCACCTCGCGCAACACGCAAATACTTGATTTAGAGGGGCAATGCTTTAGTTTTTTTCACAAGCACGCGAGGTGCTTGCACCACGCGCAACACGCAAATTCTAAACCCCCCCCCTTTTTTTTGTTTTCTTTTTGTCACAAGCACGCGAGGTGCTTGCACCTCGCGCAACACGCAAATACTAGTTATATTATATAAAGCTAAATTACCACTCACTCACTCACTCACTCACTGACTGACTCATTGACATAATTGTTCTCCCAGATGGTGGATGGGGAGGTGGATATATTTTGACAGATTCGTAAACAAGTAACTCTCAAACCTACGGGAAAAGTGCCAAACCTCCCCTTTTCACCCCCCTTCTCCCCCCTCCCTATCGTATCTCGGAAACTACGAGACCCGTATTTTTTGTTTTTTACGGATTCGTATAGAGGAGGCTCGGTAAAGTAAAAACCATTTTTCAAAGTCCCCCCCCCCCCGTCCCCCTTCTCCCCCCCTTCAGGCGGATCTCGGAATCTAAGAGACTTGTAACATTTTTTTTTTTCAGATTCATTTAGAGGGGCAATGCTTTAGTCAAAATACTTCTGCAACCTCCCCCCCCCATTACCCCCCCACTTTTTTTTTTTTTTTTCACAAGCACTCGAGGTGCTTGCACCTCGCGCAACACGCAAATACTTGATTTAGAGGGGCAATGCTTTAGTTTTTTTCACAAGCACGCGAGGTGCTTGCACCTCGCGCAACACGCAAATGCTAGTTATATTATATAAAGCTAAATTACCACTCACTGACTGACTGACTGACTGACTCACTCATTGACATAATTGTTCTCCCAGATGGTGGATGGGGAGGTGGGTATATTTTGACAGATTCGTAAACAAGTAACTCTCAAACCTACGGGAAAAGTGCCAAACCTCCCCTTTTCACCCCCCTTCTCCCCCCTCCCTATCGTATCTCGGAAACTACGAGACCCGTATTTTTTGTCTTTTTACGGATTCGTATAGAGGAGGCTCGGTAAAGTAAAAACCATTTTTCAAAGTCCCCCCCCCCGCCCCCCTTCTCCCCCCCTTCAGGCGGATCTCGGAATCTAAGAGACTTGTAACATTTTTTTTTTCAGATTCATTTAGAGGGGCAATGCTTTAGTCAAAATACTTCTGCAACCTCCCCCCCCCCATTACCCCCCCACTTTTTTTTTTTTTTTTCACAAGCACTCGAGGTGCTTGCACCTCGCGCAACACGCAAATACTTGATTTAGAGGGGCAATGCTTTAGTTTTTTTCACAAGCACGCGAGGTGCTTGCACCTCGCGCAACACGCAAATGCTAGTTATATTATATAAAAGCTAAATTACCACTCACTGACTGACTGACTGACTGACTCACTCATTGACATAATTGTTCTCCCAGATGGTGGATGGGGAGGTGGGTATATTTTGACAGATTCGTAAACAAGTAAACTCTCAAACCTACGGGAAAAGTGCCAAACCTCCCCTTTTCACCCCCCTTCTCCCCCCTCCCTATCGTATCTCGGAAACTACGAGACCCGTATTTTTTGTTTTTTACGGATTCGTATAGAGGAGGCTCGGTAAAGTAAAAACCATTTTTCAAAGTCCCCCCCCCCACCCCCCTTCTCCCCCCCTTTAGGCGGATCTCGGAATCTAAGAGACTTGGAACATTTTTTTTTTCAGATTCATTTAGAGGGGCAATGCTTTAGTCGAAATACTTGTGCAACCCCCCCCCATCACCCCCCCCCCCCCTCTTTTTTTTTCACAAGCACGCGAGGTGCTTGCACCTCGCGCAACACGCAAATACTTTTTTTTTTTTTCACAAGCACGCGAGGTGCTTGCACCTCGCGCAACACGCAAATACTTGATTTAGAGGGGCAATGCTTTAGTTTTTTTCACAAGCACGCGAGGTGCTTGCACCACGCGCAACACGCAAATTCTAAACCCCCCCCCTTTTTTTTGTTTTCTTTTTGCCACAAGCACGCGAGGTGCTTGCACCTCGCGCAACACGCAAATACTAGTTATATTATATAAAGCTAAATTACCACTCACTCACTCACTCACTCACTGACTGACTCATTGACATAATTGTTCTCCCAGATGGTGGATGGGGAGGTGGGTATATTTTGACAGATTCGTAAACAAGTAACTCTCAAACCTACGGGAAAAGTGCCAAACCTCCCCTTTTCACCCCCCTTCTCCCCCCTCCCTATCGTATCTCGGAAACTACGAGACCCGTATTTTTACGGATTCGTATAGAGGAGGCTCGGTAAAGTAAAAACCATTTTTCAAAGCCCCCCCCCCCCGCCCCCCTTCTCCCCCCCTTCAGGCGGATCTCGGAATCTAAGAGACTTGTAACATTTTTTTTTTTCAGATTCATTTAGAGGGGCAATGCTTTAGTCAAAATACTTCTGCAACCTCCCCCCCCCATTACCCCCCCACTTTTTTTTTTTTTTTTTTCACAAGCACTCGAGGTGCTTGCACCTCGCGCAACACGCAAATACTTGATTTAGAGGGGCAATGCTTTAGTTTTTTTCACAAGCACGCGAGGTGCTTGCACCTAGCGCAACACGCAAATGCTAGTTATATTATATAAAGCTAAATTACCACTCACTGACTGACTGACTGACTGACTCACTCATTGACATAATTGTTCTCCCAGATGGTGGATGGGGAGGTGGGTATATTTTGACAGATTCGTAAACAAGTAACTCTCAAACCTACGGGAAAAGTGCCAAACCTCCCCTTTTCACCCCCCTTCTCCCCCCTCCCTATCGTATCTCGGAAACTACGAGACCCGTATTTTTTGTTTTTTACGGATTCGTATAGAGGAGGCTCGGTAAAGTAAAAACCATTTTTCAAAGTCCCCCCCCCCGCCCCCCTTCTCCCCCCCTTTAGGCGGATCTCGGAATCTAAGAGACTTGGAACATTTTTTTTTTCAGATTCATTTAGAGGGGCAATGCTTTAGTCGAAATACTTGTGCAACCCCCCCCCATCACCCCCCCCCCCTCTTTTTTTTTCACAAGCACGCGAGGTGCTTGCACCTCGCGCAACACGCAAATACTTTTTTTTTTTTCACAAGCACGCGAGGTGCTTGCACCACGCGCAACACGCAAATTCTAAACCCCCCCCCTTTTTTTGTTTTCTTTTTGTCACAAGCACGCGAGGTGCTTGCACCTCGCGCAACACGCAAATACTAGTTATATTATATAAAGCTAAATTACCACTCACTCACTCACTCACTCACTGACTGACTCATTGACATAATTGTTCTCCCAGATGGTGGATGGGGAGGTGGGTATATTTTGACAGATTCGTAAACAAGTAACTCTCAAACCTACGGGAAAAGTGCCAAACCTCCCCTTTTCACCCCCCTTCTCCCCCCTCCCTATCGTATCTCGGAAACTACGAGACCCGTATTTTTACGGATTCGTATAGAGGAGGCTCGGTAAAGTAAAAACCATTTTTCAAAGTCCCCCCCCCGCCCCCTTCTCCCCCCCTTCAGGCGGATCTCGGAATCTAAGAGACTTGTAACATTTTTTTTTTCAGATTCATTTAGAGGGGCAATGCTTTAGTCAAAATACTTCTGCAACCTCCCCCCCCCATTACCCCCCCACTTTTTTTTTTTTTTTTTCACAAGCACTCGAGGTGCTTGCACCTCGCGCAACACGCAAATACTTGATTTAGAGGGGCAATGCTTTAGTTTTTTTCACAAGCACGCGAGGTGCTTGCACCTCGCGCAACACGCAAATGCTAGTTATATTATATAAAGCTAAATTACCACTCACTGACTGACTGACTGACTGACTCACTCATTGACATAATTGTTCTCCCAGATGGTGGATGGGGAGGTGGGTATATTTTGACAGATTCGTAAACAAGTAACTCTCAAACCTACGGGAAAAGTGCCAAACCTCCCCTTTTCACCCCCCTTCTCCCCCCTCCCTATCGTATCTCGGAAACTACGAGACCCGTATTTTTTGTTTTTTACGGATTCGTATAGAGGAGGCTCGGTAAAGTAAAAACCATTTTTCAAAGTCCCCCCCCCCGCCCCCCTTCTCCCCCCCTTTAGGCGGATCTCGGAATCTAAGAGACTTGGAACATTTTTTTTTTCAGATTCATTTAGAGGGGCAATGCTTTAGTCGAAATACTTGTGCAACCCCCCCCCATCACCCCCCCCCCCCTCTTTTCTTTTCACAAGCACGCGAGGTGCTTGCACCTCGCGCAACACGCAAATACTTTTTTTTTTTTTCACAAGCACGCGAGGTGCTTGCACCTCGCGCAACACGCAAATACTTGATTTAGAGGGGCAATGCTTTAGTTTTTTTCACAAGCACGCGAGGTGCTTGCACCACGCGCAACACGCAAATTCTAAACCCCCCCCCCCTTTTTTTTGTTTTCTTTTTGTCACAAGCACGCGAGGTGCTTGCACCTCGCGCAACACGCAAATACTAGTTATATTATATAAAGCTAAATTACCGCTCACTCACTCACTCACTGACTGACTGACTCATTGACATAATTGTTCTCCCAGATGGTGGATGGGGAGGTGGGTATATTTTGACAGATTCGTAAACAAGTAACTCTCAAACCTACGGGAAAAGTGCCAAACCTCCCCTTTTCACCCCCCTTCTCCCCCCTCCCTATCGTATCTCGGAAATTACGAGACCCGTATTTTTTGTTTTTTACGGATTCGTATAGAGGAGGCTCGGTAAAGTAAAAACCATTTTTCAAAGTCCCCCCCCCCCGCCCCCCTTCTCCCCCCCTTTAGGCGGATCTCGGAATCTAAGAGACTTGGAACATTTTTTTTTTTCAGATTCATTTAGAGGGGCAATGCTTTAGTCGATATACTTGTGCAACCCCCCCCCCATCAACCCCCCTCTTTTTTTTTTTTTTTTTTCACAAGCTCGCGAGGTGCTTGCTCCTCGCGCAACACCCAAATACTAACCCCCCCCCATCACCCCCCCCATTTTTTTTTTTTTATAAAAAGCACGCGAGGTGCTTGCACCTCGCGCAACACGCAAATACTTGATTTAGAGGGGCAATGCTTTAGTTTTTTTCACAAGCACGCGAGGTGCTTGCACCTCGCGCAACACGCAAATACTAAGCCCCCCATCTCCCCCCATCACCCCCCCCCATTTTTTTTTTACCACATGCACGCGAGGTGCTTGCACCTCGCGCAACACGCAAATACTAGTTATACTATATAAAGCTAAATTACCACTCACTGACTGACTCACTCACTCACTCATTGACATAATTGTTCTCCCAGATGGTGGATGGGGAGGTGGGTATATTTTGACAGATTCGTAAACAAGTAACTCTCAAACCTACGGGAAAAGTGCCAAACCTCCCCTTTTCACCCCCTTCTCCCCCCCCCCCTATCGTATCTCGGAAACTGTAACCCGTAACCCGTATTTTTTTTTTTACGGTTTCGTGTAGAGGAGGCTCGGTAAAGTAAAAACCATTTTTCAAAGTCCCCCCCCCACCCCCCTTCTCCCCCCCTTTAGGCGGATCTCGGAATCTAAGAGACTTGTAACATTTTTTTTTTCAGATTCATTTAGAGGGGTAATGCTTTAGTCCAAATACTTCTGCAACCCCCCCCCCATTACCCCCCCCCCTTTTTTTTTTTTTTTTTCACAAGCACGCGAGGTGCTTGCACCTCGCGCAACACGCAAATACTGAACCCCCCCATCACCCCCCCCATTTTTTTATTTTTTATTTTTCACAAGCACGCGAGGTGCTTGCACCTCGCGCAACACGCAAATACTAAACCAACCCATCACCCCGCCCCAATTTTTTTTTTCACAAGCACGCGAGGTGCTTGCACCTCGCGCAACACGCAAATACTAAACCCCCCCATCTCCCCCCATCACCCCCCCCATTTTTTTTTTTTCACAAGCACGCGATGTGCTAGCACCTCGCGCAACACGCAAATACTAGTTACTATATAATATTTATAATCGTATCCTTTTTAGGTTGTTTTAAAATAACAGTAACGTGACTTTCCTGGCCAGAATTCAGCACGTATTTATATTGTTAAGAAATCATATGGACATTGTAAAACTCGCAATGGATACGTCCGTACGTATCCATTGCGAGTTTTGCCGTCTGTTATGTCAAAACAACTTATGGCAACCGATACTATTAATTTTTTTATGATGCGATGGGGCTGCTGAATTGTACGTTTGATGACCTTTAAGATCGACCCGTGCAGTTCGACCTAAAGCTACATCGTACTTTTTTACTAATATTAAATATAAATGAGAAAAGATGGTTAGAAGGGCGTTTGTAACTCTTTCACACAAAAATCACTGAACGGATCTGAATGAAGTTTGGTATGAAGTACTATTTATCCCGGAATTCCCACAGGATCGGGATTTACGCGGAAAACCCACCCACGCGAACAAAATCGTAGGCAAAAGCTAGCAATTATATATTTTATATACAATAATAGAGACTATCGAATAGGTTTACTAGCTAATACTTGAAGTTATTAATCCACCTGATGGCTTCATCGAACCATCTGAGAGTCTACCACCTGGGCACGTGTTGCCGTGGCCGGCTTGCAAATACCTCAACAGACTGCGTACCCAAGTCGGCCGTAGCAAAAATAATCTCTACAGATGGGGATTTACAGATGGCTCAGATCTGAAATGTATATGTGGCGTGACCCCACAGACAATGGCCCACCTTCTATCATGTTCTGCATGCACCGTCACCTGCACTCTTGACGACTCTATGTCTGCATCAGCGAGCGGAGTTCGTGTAGCTGAGTTTTTGGCTAATTTAATATAAAATATACTTGCCATCGACACGCTAAGAAGAAGTTGAATTTATATAAAATATTCTTTTACAGTTTATTCAAATTAAAATACATGTCTCCGGGCTATTTTATGAAATTATAGCGCTAATGGTGAGGTAATTGCGATGTATTCTGTTCAGCAGGTAAACTTATAATTTTCTGGGACACAGTCATACGTTTTAAGACATTTTTATACACAGTCATAGAATTTAATACCTGTTGAAAGTATTTTCTACTATAACTTTTATATTGTTTACACCTTTAGATTAGTAGTAGAGTAGTAAATCCGTAATTGAAGAACAAAAACTCACATCACACACACATAATAATAATTGGTTGAAATATATCTTCTTCTGAACGCCTCGCCTGCACCAAATTTGATGCTTTTTTTGTGTTTTGTACATTATTGTCAGGACGAGAAAATGTTAGAACAACTAACAAATTGTTATCAATTGAACGGAATCTAAGTAGGAACGCAGGCGAAGTAGCGGCCAAAGGCTAGTCTCTAATAATTTCATAAGAATATTATGGGTTTACCTCGAGTTATTCATATATCTACGGGGAACTTATTAGTTCCCCGTAGATATATTCCTTATTAGGAATAGTTTCGAAACACTCATTAATTATATTTCCATTTCACTTAAAACTATGGATGCCGAAGCGAATGAGTATAGTCGCATAATTAATATACTTCATCGTATTCAATGTGATGAGGAAGTTAGTCAGGAATGTATTTCGAACCATATATTAACAACAAACGAAGTACTATGTAATGGCAATTATAATCAATTATAATTATTGTTTTGTAAATACCTATATTCAACGTACAGGCACACTTTTTAGGGTTCCGTACCCAAATGGCAAAAAACGGAACCCTTATAGTTTCGATATGTCTGTCCGTCTGTCTGTCTGTCTGTCTGTCTGCCCGTCCGTCCGTATGTCACAGCTATTTTATTCCGAAACTATTAAGAGTATACATGTGAAACTTAGTAGGTAGATGTATTCTGTGAACCGCTTTCCAATTTTAAGAAAAATATTTATACTAATATTATAAAGCGGAAAAGTTTGTTTGTTTCTTTGTTTGCTTGAACGCGCTAATCTTCGAAAGTACTGGGTAGATTTGGATGCAAATTAGTATGGACTTTTTACGCGACTGCAAAAAAGGAGAGTTATGTTTTTACCGTGATAGAATCCACGGGAGCGAAGCCCCGCGTGAGTACTAGTTTAAAATAAAGGGGGTCCCCATACATGGAACTAGAACTGAAAATAGGTTTTTTCATGAAATCTATGCGTGTGTGGTATCTATAGACAGGTCTTTAAAAATGATATAAGGGTTTCTAAAACCACTTTTTCATAAAGTCAATCGTTTAAAAGATATAAGCTTCCAAAGTGGTAAAATGTGTGTCTCCCAGCCCCTCTAACTTCTATAACTATGGAGTGAAAAATCTTTATAGTTTCGACATGTCTGTCCGTCTGTCTGTCTGTCTGTCCTTCCGTCCGTATGTCATAGCCATTTTATTCCGAAACTGTTAAAACTGTGCATGTGAAACTTGGTAGGTAGATATATTCTGTTAACCGCTTTCCGATTTTATGAAAAAAAAATTAAAATAAAGGGGGCTCCCCATACATGGAACTGAAAATGAAAAAATATTTTTCATGAAACCTATTTGTGTGTAGTATCTATAGACAGGTCTTCAAAAATGACAGTGAGGTTTCTAAAACCACTTTTTTATAAAGTTAATCGTTTAAAAGATATATGCTTCTAAAGTGGTAAAATGTGTGTCCCCCTCTAACTTCTATAATAATGGAGTGAAAAATCTAAAAAAATATGTCTGTAAATGTTAATGTAAACTTTCAACTAAAATTAGTTTGAACGAAATCGGGTCAGCAGTTTTTGAGATACAGCATATTTTCTAAAACCGCAAATATAACTTTGTAATTCATACAAACACTATTAAAAACAAAGTTATTAAGCGTAGTTGTAAAAATGTAAATAAGCTAGTTTTAAGAAATTTTTAAGGTTTTTTTTATTCGTCATATAAATATACATATTATATTATTATAGTTACTACGGAACCCTTCATGGGCGAGTCTGACTCGCACTTGGCCAATTTTTTACTGTTTTATTAAATGCTAGTAATGGCAAGAACAAGATTTGAAAAATGTCGGTCTGTTCACCACCTGATGCAGCACTTTACATGCGAGCGAAGCCGCAGGCAAAAGCCAGTATTTCAATTTTATTTTTTTACATAAATTTCTAACAATGAAATAACGAGAATATTTATATATTTTTAAGACAGAAAAATAAAGAACACGTCATAAAAACTTTTTACCAAAAAATTAAACCGACTCCCAAAAAACACTACAAAGTGAAAAATAACTTTAATTTCGGTAGTCGGTGTCTTTAGTTTTGTATTTTCGTTTTTGGCACCGACTTCCGAAATTAAAGTTATTTTTCACTTTGTAGTGGTTTTGGGAGTCGGTTTAATTTTTTGGTAAAAAGTTTTTATTTCACTCTTTTTAGTTGGTTGATTTTTAATTTACCTAGTTACAAGAGCCTAAATGTCAACTACTTATAACATTTTACAAAATATTGCTTTTCCCAATACTGGGCCGTTAATTTTTGAGGAGTTCTCCTGGTACTTCACCATCAGCTATACATCACCATATGCATTGTGACGAGCACCAAGTGCTTAGTATCCATATTCAAGTAATCGAATCGCAATCCACGAAATACTTATTATTGAGTAGTTTCGGCGGCCATTTGTGGTCTTCATCATCAGTTCCACTTCCCCAAATAGTACTTTTTGAGAGCAACTGCACAAGTTACTATAAGAAATACCCAAATCGCCATAGGTGTACCTATAATATTTGAAGAGTTCCCTCGATTTCTCCAGGATCCCATCATTAGATCATGACTTCGTGACAAATGGTACCAATTTCAAAGTATACCCTATCAAACAAAAAAAGAATTTTCCAAATCGGTTCAGCCGTCTTCGAGTACTCGGTGACCACACATTAAAAGAAAAAAAAAAAAAATATACGCGTCGAATTGATAACCTCCTCTTTTGGTCGTCGGTTGAAAAGGCAACCTATATTTCAATACATTACCGGTTACAGTCATTATTATGCCTATTTTCAACCGACGACAAAAAGAGGAGTTTATCAAGTCGACGCGTATATTTTTTTTTATGTATGATCATCGATTACTCGAAGACGGCTGAACCGATTTGGAAAATTCTTTTTTTGATTGAAGGGTATACTTCGAAATTTGTTCCCATTTTCATAAACGTCAGGATCTGATGATGGGGTCCTGGAGAAATCGAGGGAACTCTTCAAATATTATAGGCACAGCTATGATGTTTTGGGTATTTATTATAGTAACTTGTGCAGTTGCTCTCAAAAAGTACCATTTGAGGAAGTGGAACTGATGATGAAGACCACAGATGGCTGCCGAAACTACTCAATAATAAGTATTGAGTGGATTGCGATTCGATTACTTGAATATGGATGTTAAGCACTTTATGCTCGTCACAATGCATATGGTGATGTAGAGCTGATGGTGAAGTACCAGGAGAACTCCTCAACAATTAACGGCCCAGCATTGGGAAAAGCAATATTTTGTAAAAGGTTATAAGTAGCTGACATTTAGGCTCTTGTAACTAGGTAAATTAAAAATAGACCAACTGAAAAGAGTGAAATAAAAACTTTTTACCAAAAAATTAAACCGACTCTCAAAAAACACTGCAAAATGAAAAATAACTTTAATTTCGGAAGTCGGTGCCAAAAACGAAAATACAAAACTAAAGACACCGACTTCCGAAATTAAAGTTATTTTTCACTTTGCAGTGTTTTTTGGGAGTCGGTTTAATTTTTTGGTAAAAAGTTTTTATTAAGTACCTATCTTAAAACTTACTTAGAAAATGAAGTCCGTAATGGACATACTCTCTATATTTCTCATAATTACAATACAACGTGTAACGGAAACCCCATATCTATCCAAAGGGGCTGCAGACAACATCTGGTATGGAGTCTCTATGCAAAGTTTCAGCTCAAAATAAGTGACTCACAGAATTGACCCCAAATTATCGGTTGCATATGTTTCTTGAATACCAATAATAACAAATGTGTCACAGCACTATGAGGGTCATCACTTTCCACGTCACTTGCCAATAAAATGATAATTCTCTTCGTTTTTCTTTATTTGAAAAATTCGGTCTCTGGTATCAATGTATTGAAATTTCTAATAAGCTCCACACATGTAGACATAGGATTACAAAACCCTTGCCATATCGTTTGTTATCATCCAAAGAAGTTGTGTACTTGGTATGTATATACCTTTAAATTACACGTTGTATGGCTCAGCCTAGTTACTGAGTTTTCAAGAGTTCTGTAGTTTTTTTGACGTTTATAACATAAATAACTATTTAAATTTGTTCAATATTCAACCCTTTAATATGGTTAGAAAATTCATTGGTGCTGCCAACATAAAGATACCTACGACTTAAAGCGTCTCTATCCGTGCTGTTATTTCGGATTACCTTTTTAATATCAGTGAATATTAAAATAAAAGGGTGAAGAAGAATGAGGTGGGCATTGCCAACTTGAGCCTTACTATTCTCTTTATCGTTTTGCTTTACAACGGAAAATGGCGGTTTTATAAATCGTAAATTGTACCGTTTGCCGGGGATTACAACAGAGCTGACTCTACCGATAATAAAATGTCGACACGAAAGAGATTGCGGGGAAAACGTTGGCTGGGGCTAATAGTGGCTGCAGTCTCTTTAATGGGGTGTCTATCACCAATGGAAATGCTCCAATATCTACTATTAATTCGTTTAGAAAAGCCTTTATTACGGCTTTTATAATATAAATGGTGATAGTTAAAATAATGTACCTATGGTCGTTTGACGTTGCCATTTACCTTAGAATTTATTTATTAGTTTTGAAATTAAGATTGACTAGTGATTAAAATAAATCATATTCATAGTTTCTGCATACTTTTCAATTAATGATGTCAGTAAATACTCCTAATTTAGGCATAGTCTGTTAAATATATTTTCAGAAGAGTGATGAGAGTGTGTAGGTTTTTTTAAAATGTATATCTAATCAAAATGGCATAGTTCGTTGACTCCGTAGGCGAGTATTACTTGCTATTTGCCCTTGGTAAGAGGATCTCTTACCTTAGACAGTATTCATTTTAGCTAGTGGGTATATGCTCTGAATTGGGGAACATGATATTATATCTTATTATATTTTTATTATAAAAGCAAGCGGTCAAGGTTGTGTTACAAGGTTATATTCACATAGCATAAATGGTACACCCCAAAATGGCGCTAACCTACAAAGATCACATACAAAGAGATTGGAATGGTTCCAGTTTCGGCCCCTATTCCAAATGTGATCTGTATTCACTGAACAAAATTGCTTTACTGGTACTCGTTAGGTGTGTGATTGGACCGAAATAAAAAAGTCGAACTGCACGCCCGTGCAGCGTTCTAGCTATCTACTAAGTCTTGATGTACTTGAGTTTTACAACCTACGTTTAAAGGAGTAGTAGTACTGAATGAAGTTGATCCACTTATAAGTTGTAGTTTGATTCTTACAACTTGTAAGCCGTTTAAATTAACAACAATATGGACGAAACGTTATCTGTTAGAATATTTCGTCATATACCGAATTCTCTGAGCTTTCGTAGAAAGCAATAAATAATATTTATAATACATGAGCCTAACACCTCATTCGGGGCCGCCCGGCCCTACCGTCGAGTTATGAAACTTTCCCGGATTTATAAGCAAAGAGTTAGCTAACAACTAAACATGTATCAGGAAACGATCAACTTTTGCGCAGGTTATATACCTCGGGAAAATTTCCTCTTGAAGAATTTTCATTTTATCGACACCAAAACTGCGGTATTATAGCAGTTTTGCCGCAATAGTGCACATAACGTTACAGATTACATATCCATTATAGCATCCGGTTGACGATGAGACTTCCTGTTTACGTACTCATATTATATTGAAGGAAACATAGTTCGCCCCTTTATTAAATTATTGAAATGTTCTCTTGAGATATTATGCTAATACATAATTTACAAATAGAAAATACCTTAAACAGAATTTTATTAGTCAAACTTTTACAGTAACGTAGGTACTAGGCGTTAGTAGAGAAGCATGACTAATAAAAATCTGACACCAAAACGGCTTGAGCTAGAATCTATAACTGCCATTTACGTTATCCATTTGAAAATATTCGTCATGACATTTTATGGCGTCCGCCATTCAGTTGGAGTACATACGGTGGAATTTCATTCGATTATCATCGCGCGTTTGTCGTGGTGACCGTAAAGTTTTACGTCCTCTCGTAGGATTGTGGAACCACTGTAGTAGAGCTGCACCTAATGATATTACAGTGTATTTCTTTCTGATTGCACCGGTTTGCTTTGCTCGTTAATCGGAATCACAAAGGAAATTGCTACACGTTAATCAAAATTGATAATAGTTTGCATTGGACCGGTAAAATCGTTTACTGAAAATTTTACTTGATTTATACAGCATTAAAGTTGTTTAAAACTTCAAGGTCGTTATTTGGAATTAAGTTCATAACTTTGGCTTTCACTGGGACTATCCGTGCTTTACTTTGAATTTTGGTTTACAGTGAAATAAATGTTGTAAAGTTGCGGAATAGCTGTAGATAAATCTCGAATATAATTATTATACGCTATTATTTTCTAATCAGTACATTCATCAGGGTGCGTAGTAATACAATAGACAAGAAATGTAAATCTAACTTACTTTTATTCCGACCTTATGCGTTATACTTACTTGCGTAAGTACTAAAATTTGTTCTTGAAGAGTAGGGATTATAGGGACGCCCAAACACCGCCGTTACTGAAGAAAACGTTGAAGAAGGAAAAAAACTTGTTCTAGAACATCAGCGAATCAAGTTGTGGCAGATAGCTGAAGCCGTGGGCATTAGCAAGGAACGAATCGGAAACATGTTGCATAATCACCTGCACATGAAAAAAGTGCGCGCGATGGGTGCCGAAAATGCTGACACCACTGGACAAGCAACGTCGAGTCACAACTTCGCAGGAGTTTTTGGAGATCTGAGGCGATAATCCTGTCAATTTTTTGTGTCGCTTTATTATTGTTGATGAAACCTGGATTCCACAGTATGATATGGAGTCAAAACAGAAGTCGAAAAGGGAGAAAAGCCGCCGAGGAAGTTCAAAGTGGAAAGATCGGCGTCCAAGTTCATGGCCACTGTTTTTTGGGATTGTGAAGATATTTTGTTCATTGATTACCTTCCTAAAAATACTACAATGAACGGATATTACTATGCCGCATTGTTGACAAAGGTACGTCAAGTGGTTGTTGAGAAACGGAGTGGCAAACTGGCGAAAGGAGTCCTGTTTTTGCAAGACAACGCGTCCGTCCACACTACGCGAGATGCAAGGCGTGCCCTCGCTGAGACCGGATTCTAGGAAATTAATCACCCACGCTACAGTCCAGACCTGGATCCTAGCGATAATGTTCTCTTTTAAAATTTGAAAAAGCGACCTTCGGGGACGGAGATTTTCCAGTCACAAAGAAATGAAGATGGCTGTAAATGAACATTTTGAAGACAAAAACGGCGAATATTTTTTGACCGGGTTAAAAGCCCTTTATAATAAATGTAAGAAGTGTATTGAAATAGAGGGAGACTATATTGAAAAATACTCTTTTCATACGCGCGCCGCACACCTGCACTCTATGCTCCACCGTGTCCTCCGGATGGTCTTCACAAGGACGACACCCGGGGGTATCCTTCCGCTGTATTCGGTAAACAGGTACCTCCCGAAACAGCCATGTCCAGTCAGTACCTGCGTCAGGCGGAAGGTGAGGAAGCCGTGGCGTCTCTCCAGCCACTCCTCAAAGAGGGGACTTATCACCGCGATTGCGGCGTGCCCAGCCTTCGGTTGCGACAGCCGCTCTTTCCATGCTGCCATGAGATCGCGCCGGAACTATATCTGCTGAGCCGCGACTTGCCGCGGTAGCGGAGTTTTCTCCCCGGCTTAGCACCTCCGCGTGCCAAATATGTACGCACGCAAGGGTTACCGCCTCCAGATCCCATGGCAGCAATCCGGCAAAGAGGTTTGCCACCTCCCCAGAGATCGTGCGGTATCCCCGGATCATCCGGATACATATTTATTCATCTGAAAGCGTCTTAAAAACTGAGCGCATTTTTCATAATTAATACTTTTGTCTGTCACGTTTTTCTCAGTAAGAGCTGAATTATTAAGGCACTGAATTTTATATCCATTTTAATTATACTCGCCTGGAGACGCAATTTGATGATATTCATGATAAAATTATTCTCTCAAGAAAAGTGCTGAGATTATTTAAGTTCATTCGCAGCAGCGTTGCTAGGTAACTAAAGACAGGTAAATAATGATAAGAGATTTCTAAAGATAAGCTTTAAGATTAAACAGGTTATTAATTAATAGTTAATTTTATTTTCAAGTTTTGTTCCTGATCATGGATATTCTAAAATAGTTTTGCGCTTTTCCGTTGACCTATATTGCTTTCATTAATTTAAAAATCAACATAAAATTTATTTCAAATTATAATAATATAGATATACTTAGTGGCCCGATTATCCGCCTTACGCTAAAGGCTTTAAAAATATTTCCATGTAAATTCAGAACGAAAAAAATATGTTTGTCTAAAATCAATTCAGGTAGTTAGATAAAAAAAAACTATATATACGCTTCGAATTGATAACCTCCTCTTTTTGTCGTCGGTTGAAAACAATTATGGGATGTTGTGGTGCAAACCAATGACGGTGACACTAAAGTAAATTGATAATTTATTTCAAGAGATTTTTAAGGTAAAATTAAAACAATGTTATATAATGGTTATATACGAGTTTATTAAAGTATTTTAGAGCACTTAACTTTGGGACGATTGAATATATCAGATACGGATTTTTCGAACAAAACCATTTAACCTACATTTTCTAACCAACTATGAACATACATGGGAAACTCGGAAAGCCCTTGAAGAGACGCTTTTAAATGTTTTTTTGGGACCTTTGTGAAAGGGCCACTCATCGTTTGAAGTACAACAATATGCTCGTCACATTGCGTATTGATCTGTGCAGTAAAATTGAATGTTGTAATGAAATTAAAACATAAAAAAGTTCACACGAATTATTTTTGTGGAGGTTTTAGCGAATATTCTGCGAATACCCATTTTCAACCGACGACAAAAAAGGAGGAGGTTAACAAGTCGACGCGTATATTTTTTTTTATGTATTATCACCGATTACTCGAAGACGGCTGAACCGTTTAGGAAAATTCTTTTTTCGTTTGAAAGGGTATACTTCGAAATTGGTCCCATTGTCACCAAGTCAGGATCTGATGATGGGATCCTGGAGAAATCGAGGGAACTCTTGACATATTATAGGCACACCTATAGTGATTTGAGTATTTTTTATAGTAACTTGTGTAGTTGCATTCGAAAAGCACCATTTGTGAAGTGGACCTGATGATGAAGGCCACAGATGGCCACTGGAACTACTCAATATATATATATAAGTAGGAATAATAAGTAT
Source organism: Tholera decimalis (assembly GCA_943138885.2). Lineage (NCBI taxonomy): Eukaryota > Metazoa > Arthropoda > Insecta > Lepidoptera > Noctuidae > Tholera > Tholera decimalis. The sequence goes on from OW964548.2 coordinate 22,187,847, forward strand.
TTCGTGTGTTCCGCTTCAATTACTTGAATGTGGTTATTAAGCACAATATGCTCGTCATAATGCATATGGTGAAGTGAATATGATGGTGAAGTACCAGGAGAACTTCTCAACAAATAACGGCCCAACATTGGGAAAAGCAATAATTTGTATATGATTATAAGTAGTTGACATTTAGCATCTTGTAACTAGGTAAATTAAAAATTGACCAACTAAATAGAGTGAAATTAAAACTTTATACCAAAAAATTAAACCGGCTCTTAACCGATGTCTTTAGTTTTGTATTTTCGTATTTGGCACCGATTTCCGAAATTAAAGTTATTTTTCACTTTGCAGTGTTTTTTGGGAGTCAGTTTAATTTTTTGATAAAAAGTTTTTGTTTACTATTTTAATAAAATACATTTTTAACCGACTTCTAAAAAAGGAGGAGGTTCTCAATTCGCATGTTTGTTTGTTTTTTTTTTATGTTTGTTCCGGCATAGCTCCGTCGCTTGCCAACTGAATTGAAAAATTCTTGTTTTGTTGAAAAGGGTATACTATCCAAATGGTCCCATGAAAATTTTATCAAAATCCGACAAGCCGTTTCTGAAAAATCAACAAAGGTCTAAAAAAATATTTACGTTGATGATCTTTTCGTTTACTCTTCATTGCGTTTTTTGTTCGCGCATAACTCCGTCATTTACGAACTGATTTGGAAAATACACTGACCCACTAAAAAGCGCGAAAATAAAAACTTTTTTGCAAAAAATAAAACCGACTTCCATATCAAAACACTACAAAGCCAAAAATAATTTTAATTTCGGAAGGCAGTGTGAAAAAAGAAAATACAAAACCAATAACACCGACTACCGAAATTAAAATTATTTTTGGCTTTGTAGTGTTTTGATATGGAAGTCGGTTTTATCATTGCAAAAAAGTTTTTACAATAGATCTCCCAACATTGGTGTTTTTGGTTCGTAGAACTTGTATTAATATTGAATTATCAACCGACGACAAAAAGGGGAGGTTATCAATTCGACGCGTATATTTTTTTTATGTATGATCAACGATTACTCGATGACGGCTTAATCGATTTGGAAAATTCTTTTTTTGATTGAAAGGATATACTTTGAAATTGGTCCTATTTTTATAAACGTCAGGATCTGATGATGGGATCCTGGAGAAATCGAGGGAACTCTTCAAATATTATAGGCACACCTATGACGTTTTGGGTATTTATTATAGTAACTTGTGCAGTTGCTCTCAAAAAGTACCATTTGAGGAAGTGTAACTGATGATGAAGACCACAGATGGCCGCCGAAACTACTCAGTAATAAGTATTGAGTGGATTGCGATTCGATTACTTGAATATGATGTTAAGCACTATATGCTCGTCACAATGCAAATGGTAATGTAGAGCAGATGGTGAAGTACCAGGAGAACTCCTCAACAATTAACGGCCCAGCATTGGGAAAAGCAATATTTTGTAAAAGGTTATAAGTAGTTGACATTTAGGCTCTTGTAACTAGGTAAATTAAAAATAGACCAACTAAAAAGAGTGATATAAAAATTTTTTACCAACAAATTAAACCGACTCCCAAAAAACACTGCAAAGTGAAAAATAACTTTAATTTCGGAAGTCGGTACCAAAAACGAAAATACAAAACTAAAGACACCGACTTCCGAAATTAAAGTTATTTTTCACTTTGCAGTGTTTTTGGGAGTCGGTTTAATTTTTTGGTAAAAAGTTTTTATTTAATAGATTACAGCATTGTTTTATTATTTAAAAAAAAAACTGTACTTTACACACAGACCGGTTAAGTAGACGCACAGCCTTACTGAGCTGATCTACGAGTGGCTCTAAAAAAAAATGTACTTTACTTTGACCAATTTTATAAAATCGTAAACTAAAAAGGAATGTGCAACTGTGCTAGAATCATTGAAATAATCTCTCATTAAATTATTGTATGTAATAAGTTTTGTGGCGTTATCGCAACAGTTTTTCTAGCGAATTACAACATTTAGACTTAATGGTGCCCTAGCTAAAGTGCTTTAGTAAAACTGAAGAAAACATGATGTTTTAGTTGTCAAAACAGACGATTCTAAGATACAAGTAAATTGCGAACATCCGATTCTTTATAACTAAGGCCAAAAGGGCCTCAGCTTATTGGTCGCCTTTTTTCTGAATTGAGTTTTCTATGCGAGTGCCTAAAGATCGCGACGTGGCCAGCGAATATTGCGTAAAATCAATCACAACACGGAACCCGCCCACCCTTCGGAGGTTTGGCGAAAAATATAAAAAATTTTCTGTTCCATCGTGTATGAGATGGGCTCTTAGATTGCTTTTTAAAGGTAAACAAAACCTTTTTTCAACTTTTACAAAGAAAATTGTTGTTTATTTTAGCGATATCTTTATATATTAAGATACGCTGCCGCTTTAAGTGAGAATACTAAATATCTTACTGCCGATTTTTTAATAAGGTTTATTACTCGCAATACTTGATATTGCATGATTGTGTAGGTATCACCGGTTTCCTATAGGAATACAATTGTTCAACAAAATAGTACCACATTTAATATTCAAAATGTCAAAGATCAAAATCTACACGAATCGAATAAACCGACATGGAGATTAAATCAGTATTCAATTTATTCAGGCCGTCTGTAAACTCCCACAAGTACTCGAATGTCACTAACAAACACTTACCATGTTTTGAACATGTACACAGAATAGCCTCCCACGAACGATAACTGTTCAACCGTACATATTTTTATTAAATCGTTTGACATCCGTACAGTGTTCATCAAGCCCGTTTGAAAACCAGCATGGGATACTAGTAGTCTGGCATTTTGGTGAACTGGACCTATTTGGCGCAGCCGTGAGTCACAGAACGCAAATCTTCGATTTGACTCACAAGGCTGCCTAACATAAATGGGAACGGGCAGGGCTAGTCTAACGCATGCTGGACAAGCTGTGATCTCGTAATACATAGGATTGATGGCCTGAGAGTGTAACACGTGGCTGCGGCAGACCACGAAGGATATGATGGGACGACCTGGATGGCTACCCTAATAATTGGAAGGTTGAGGTACACAACCATGACCGCTGGAAGAAATGAAGACAGGTCTTAGCCCAGCAGTGGGATACTATAGGCCAACATAATAATGAAACTGGTTCAGTCTGTGGATCAGTCGTGTTAGTATTAACTTTTTAATTTAAACTCCTTTATTTACATTTTTTATGATAAAATGCTTTGTTAGTGTTTGTACTTGTGGCATGTGTCAATAAACGCTTTTTATTCCTTTTTAGGGTTCTGTAGCAAAATGGCAAAAAATGGAACCCTTATAGTTTCGATATGTCGCCACGCCCTATCAACAATGTCGGATCTGAAAATATGCAACTTTCGAGCATAGCAGTTTAAAGTTTAAAAGCATGATAAAAATGTTATTTTAAGTAGATGTATTCTGTGAACCGCTTTACGATTTTAAGAAAAAAATAAAAAAATATTTAAAATAAAGGGGGGTCTCCATACATGGAACTAGAATTGAAAATATATTTTTTCCATGAAACCTATACGTGTGTGGTATCTATAGACAGATCTTTAAAAATGATATAAGGGTTTTTAAAACCACTTTTTCATAAAGTCAATCGTTTAAAAGATATAAGCTTCCAAAGTGGTAAAATGTGTCCCCCCCTCTAACTTCTATAATAATGGAGTGAAAAATCTAAAAAAATACAAGTCTGTAGATCTTAATGTAAACTTTCAACCAAAATTGGTTTGAACGAAATCGAGTCAGTTGTTTTTGAGATACAGCATATTTTCTAAAACCGCAAATATAATTTGTAATTCATACAAATACTATGAAAAACAAAGTTATTTAGCGTAGTTGCAAAAATTGTATATAAGCTAGTTTTAAGAAATTTGTAAGGTTTTTGTTTTTTTTTTTTCAAATAAATATATTAAGTATGTTATATTTATTATAGTTACTACGGGACCCTTCATGGGCGAGTCCGACTCGCACTTGGCCAATTTTTGTTACCTCTGTAGTGCAAAGAGCTCACAATTCAGGATCAATTGAAATCAATGTAAATTAATAATCCGTCGTGCCTGACGAATGAGCTTAAGCCAGCTTTAAATGTCCCTTGTTGGCAATTGACCTATCTCTCTTGAATCTCCTTCTCTGCTTCGTGTAGAAAACATAAAGTGTTTACTCCTTTACTGTTCCTATCTTAATATCACTTCTTTTCTGATTATTAAATCGGTTACTTAATAACCTTAGTCTGTTGTAAATGAAAGAGTAATTGTAATGGAAACAGTTTCTCAGTACCTCTTTAATACGCCCCCTTAATATAAATTAGAATTTTCTGAAGCGCATGAATGTATAATTATTGTGTGTGTATATGTATTGATTCTGTTTGTAATACATGTGTTTATTTTGTATTTATTTAATTCTGATTTTCATCCCAGATTTTTATGTATTAAAAGTAGGCATGGAGGCAGTATGGAAAACAAGAAAACAGCCCTTTACTTATATCGGTATTGTTATAGCAACATTTTTTTCACTTGTATTCAAGTATTTCTAAGCTAATGATTAAAATAGTACTTTAAGCTGCAAGTGTTAAATAATAACTGTTTAGTACCAAACGTTTCCGAACGTACCCTTTAGACATAAAGAAATTTGATCTTGACATTACTTGACTTTGACAGATAGACTTTGGTTCCTTGTTGAAAAATGTTCGCGTTGGGACCTGTTGAGTTAATTATAATTGGTAAAATATCGTTTTGAATCGCGTGTTGAAACCGATAATTGGGTCGCGAGTTAACTATTGTTTGAAGTTGTAATCCCCATTTGACGAAAACCCCGGGATATTTTTGGATTTATCGCCGGGTTGATGCCATCGCGTGGCACGCGCATTTGTTGAAAAAGTAGTGATAAATAGCTTCAATCCGGTGTGAGTTGGGTGTGATGCTGATCTGGACCGCGCCATCTGGAGACTGGCGCCTTGTGAACGTTCTAGAACACGTGACTTACATCACACTTTTCACTTACTCACCTCATATTACATACATACCACACTTGGGCGTGACCTAGGAAGGTCGAAGTTGGCGGACCCAGCACAGAAGGTTAGTGGTACCGATCAGTTATTTGTACATATGGTTGTAGGCCGAGGAGCCTGTAGTTTTAGCCTTTTGTTCATTGTTTGAAGAGCAACGTTAAGCTCCACGTACCGTGGACAGTTTCGGACACCCCAGTATCGTTGCACTGGCCAATTGTAGTCCCTAACAATAACAAATAATCAAGAGTTTTGAACAACGTTTTAAAAATAATATTATATAACATTCAATTGTGAACGAAATGTTTACGTAGTTTTTTTCTGCACGATTTTTCTTTTATTTATGAGAAATGGTACTCGAAATTGATGCTACGGTAGCACTCTAAATGCTTATATAATAAAATAAAAATAATAAAATGCTTTTATTTACTCACCACAACATTTTTAAATTACATGTGTAGATAGTACATGGGTATCATACGTATATTGTGGGATCCCGGTGCCTGAGCTAGGCCAAAACCCTACATTTGAGGTTACCAGGTCTCCTCCCCGATTTACAAAGTCCTCGCGTATTTATGCAATATATTACAATAATGAGCGACTATAATGCGGATATGTGTGGTGCGATATGTTGAGTTAAAGCAGGTGTGATTAAGCGTGTCTTTTGTGGAAGAATAGACTAAGCTATGGGCGGAAGATAAATGAGAAAAAATATCACGAGATGTTTTCCAAGACATGCTCAGTGCATTCATAGGATAACTGTTGCAGTCAACTAGCAAGCTTGGTTTTCAGATGTTAAGTGGATTATACCCTATACACCGTGAAATTTTAATGGTTTTTTTCCAAATCTAAATGGCTTTGTCTTAGTAATACAATCGTTTTATAAACAACTAAAATATTAGACACAAAAACTGGCAGATTAATCATTGTGAAAAACAAAACTCGAAAGCTACCACGTATCAAGAGTAAACATCCTCCGAACATCTATGTTCGTCGCAAGCCGGGTGCCAAACGGTCGTGCGGCCGTGGACCCGCGTGCTTTTCAATCAGCTGATAGCTTTTTTTATTGATAATAGGTTCGCGTTTGATCACCATCTCACCGGATGGTAAGTGATGATGTGGTCGAAGATGGAGCACGCTTACCTAAAAGTAACCTATTCACTCTTGATTTAAAGACCCCTAGGTTATAGCTATCGGGAAACACAGACTTGGGCAGGGAATTCCACTCCTTAGCCGTACGCACAATGAAAGTATTCCCAAAACGTTTAGTGCATATGGGTGGGATGTCCACCATGTAACGATGGCGCATCGCCATTTGTCTTGTAGTCTGATGACGGAACGGACTTGGCGGAATTAGATTGTGTAATTCTATCGCACACTCTCCGAAATGTAGAAATACCGATAGACTTGCAACTCGTCGTCGATGTTCAAGGCTCTGGAGCTTTGACTCGACCGGTGCATCGTTGCCGATGAGTCTCTTGGCCCGTTTCTCAATGGACTCAAGCGCGTCCAGTTGGTATTTGGCAGATCCATCCCAAAGATGAGAGCAGTACCAATAATAATAAGCTTTACCCAAAAAGTTATTCAAATTTTTTTTTCATACTTTTACGGGCTTAGGACCGTCATAAATACTTTTTAGATGCAATTTACTGAACACGATATTAAATACAAACAAGTTTATCATCTAAGAAAAATATTTTTTTGAATTAAAGACCTAACAAAGTATTTGAAGCGTATTTAAAAAATTTTAGTCAACTTATTTACAATAATTTTAATTGACTTAACTATTGTAAAATGTTCATTATTTACCAAAGTACGAGTAGTACTTACCTACACTTCCCGGTAACGAAGTAATTATTCAAAGTACAAGCCACTGCGTTGAATACACAATCGAGCATGTTTTAATTGATTGTCTTTCAATTCTATTAAGGTGTCTCTGTCACTTCTTACGATATTGAAAGCGTCCACTATCGCAGTTACTAACGCATCGCGAGTTTCGTGTTCCTAAATGATGCGGATGCAGTCTTTCAGAGTTGAGCAGTTTCCAGACGTAGTATTGGCTTACGCCAAACGTAGTCGCAACCTTACGAGTACTGCGCCGAGGATCCCGTTCAAAGTACTCGATGATTTCTTCGTCGAGCTCTGGTAAAATAACGGCCAATCGACCTCTGCCCTGCGCATGTGCTGGTGTCTGGAACTGCCCATGATCTAGTAGCCGCTGTGTCACCGCTACGATCGTCCGGGCCGATGGGACTTGGGGGTTCAGAACCCCGCGAAGACGTAGTGACTCCAAGTGTTGCGGCTCCGCGTAAAGTTGCCGGGCAATATGGGAGTCATATCACAGTCAGTTACGACATAGCAACGTCAACTTCAAATTGCAATAATTGTAATGACGATCCATTTCACTGATAAGGCGCGCTGCGGGTACAACATTCGTGGAAAGATTAAGTTCGCCGCCACACTAATGCAATAGGAAGGCGGCGCGTGGCGCGCGGCTTCGTTTGTAATTGTTGTTAGTTTGTAGTTTATGCCGTATCACTACACACGAGAGCTTATTTTGCTTTAAATATTTAAATCGGTCTTTTCTTTGTTGGCTCCGCAGCTGTGTTTTGTGTTATTGCGTGCAAACTAGTTTATGCTGTATCACCACGTGCGAGAGTTTATTTTGCTTAGAACATTTTTATGCACAGCTGTACCCTTTGTCGGCGATGCGTGCGATTTGAGTAATACCTACAAGTTACCTCTAGTGTTACTATTGATTCTATGCGATTTGAGTAGTACCTACAAGTTACTTCTGGTGTTACTATTGATTCTCACGTTTTCGAGTTGATAAATATATTTTTACTATTTTAAAACCAAAACATCTTTAATTTTTTAACTTTTAATCTATGCTTCAAAAGTACTCCTTGTGGCAAGTTGTTCTGCCGCGGGAAAACAACCATTAAAATTTCTCAGTGTATATGTCTAAGCACATTAAAGTGGCGGCTAGCGAAAGAAGTTGACATGGGGCGTACCACATACTGAGTGACCAATGCGTTTCATTAGAACTATATCGTCCAGGATAAGTAAGTAGTGACGGTGTAGCACAGCACGTAGGATGAACAGTTGTCGCACATTGAGGACTTTTGATTCAGAGTAGAGCAGAGCGGTTTTGTAATCTTTGCGTTTAAGCTGAATAACCCTTTGAGCTCGTTCGACATGAATAAGGTAGGTTTTACAGGCTTCTCCCCACGCAGAAACACAGCTAGTAAGGAACGAGACGCACAAATATATAAATACCTACTAGATATAAATTATCTAATAGGTACTTTTAATTATATTTGGAACGTAAAGTTATTTTGTTGAACGTCTTATTCTCCCAGTATCATTTAGACAATGAGCCTTACAACGGTTTAATATTTTATTATTACTTATTAATTAGCATATTTATCGTTGTGTAGGTATTATGACCATGAATTTGTTTATAATTTTTATTAAGATATTGATAATTATTAATTTATAGAATTATATAATAAGATTGTGATTTTATTGTTAACATTTATTTTAGGGACGGACGCATAAGATATGTTAATTAATGCATGTGCTTTTATATATAGTATGGAAATAAGCCTTTGTGTTTTCGCCGTGCAGTGGAAAATGTACATGTTGGTATTAATTATTCATACAAATTAATAGTATTACACACTGAAAAAAATACTCGCCTCTCATTAAATACGTTGGAAAAAGTGTTCCGACAAGCAGTGCACTCATTCAAACTGATTAGACCGTAATATCAAAATGTGAATTTATTGCAAGTAACAGGTAAATTGATATTTATGCACTGTCGTAATTTGTGCCGAGGAAAAGGAACCTTCGCCCGAGTTCCCAACGCGCCTTTAAATAAATAAGAGTGCGCGGTGTTAGTCTACTTAACTGACTTACAGACCACCTCCCGATTATGGCTGCCTGGTATACTTGCGGACGGATACTTAACGTTTTATTGAGTTTTAATTAAATTTATTTAGAAACCTCACATTCAGGTTTCCAGGAAAATTCAAACCACAAAGTGGTGCCATTGAGGCTAAAAGATCTTTTTTTTTTGTAAAATGTAAACAAGGCATTGACAGCTGTTAAAAAACTTAAGCATTTGGCAGGAGTCCGAACTTTCAGATATCCACCATCGTTGATCAAACAGAAGTCAGAGTTCTGTAGACATAAGTGTTGAACTTTATTAATACTGATAAAGAAACTTCTCGGGTTTTTGTTTTTAGTTATCGTCATTTATAACATTAGATGTTACCAGCGACTTCGCACATTTTCCCGGGATAAAAAGGAGCCTGTGTATTTGAAAGGTTGTACACTGTATGTGTGTCCAGTTTCATCCCAATACTTTATCTCATCCGATTCAGTCTTGTCGGGCCTCATAAAAATTGTAGGCGTGTACCGAATTACATAAATAGACATGTCCACTTTTGATTTTCGTTTTCCTTTGACAGGATAGTACGTTGATACTTTTAAAATATTATTTATTCCTTTTCACTTGACAGGTTTTTGAAATCGTTTTTTTATTAATTTTATTTCTTACTTCTTAGTGTTCATTGAATCCTCATATTTTCAAACTAAACTAAGGTAGAAACAGTGAAGAACGGGTATATACTTTTAACGCTATTGAAGAATCAAGAGAAGCGGCCACAAAGGTCCGTGCTGCAAACGGTAATCTCATACGATTTCAATAATGCGGCGGACTTTTGCATCAAGTGCAACTGTCTATCGAGTCATACCGTGAAGCAAAATTTTAGTTCCTGAAGGAAAGTGAATGGCATCACTCTTTTTTGAACAGCCTGGATTTTTTTATAGTTTCTGATTAGCACTTCGACCCCGACATCATCCGCGTGGATTTCGAAATATTTTATAGCCATTATTCTTTTTTATTATTTTTTTTATGCACCTACAAAATAGTGCAGTTTACCACTGATGGATATTTTTTTTTGAATTGGATCGTTAGTTTCGGGGATTACTCTCTACATACAGACTTACAAACAAATTTTACTTCTTTACTTTATTCGTATAGATTATATCTGATACAGAACATCAGAACAACCACTTTTGTATCTGTATGTATATAAAGTACCTACAAGGTTTAGGAAGGAATTTAATGTAGCTGAAAGCGTACAATCGATGGGGCAGTTGCCGAGATCAAATGAGATTCGTTAAATCCCCTCTGGGATATAGAACCCTAATTATATAAAAGCATAGTCCATTAGAGGCTATCAGTCCGATGCCATTGTTTTTATGTCATCGGAATTCGTAATTAATTCCACAAGATTCGATAGAACATTATTTATGTCAAGGTCTCAAATCAGAAGCCTCGAGGCATTATAAGGATTTGATTCCACTGAGACCTATCAAAGAAGTTGTATTAATTTTAATTCATAAACAATAATGAATATTAATGGCGTTTACTGTTCGCCAAACATTGAACTTTAACTTAATTTTAAAGGCTAAACTTTTTAAATACGCATCAATTTTTAATCTTCAAGTAATGAATGTCTGTAGACGTGCTAATTTTTTTTTTTTTTTTTTTTTTTTTATTTAGAATAGGTTCGCGTTTGACCACCATCTCACCTGATGGTAAGTGATGATGTGGTCGAAGATGGAGCACGCTTACCTAAAAGTAATTAATTTAATCTTAAAAAATAACTTTTATACCGTTCCATTATTTATGTTTTAAATAAAAATTATAACTAACAATGTATGTGTGTGTAAAATGTGTTCAATAGGGCAAGGGTTCATCGGGAGAGCTTGAAATTACAAATATCGAAAATATTCAGCAAATGGAATCAAGATAAAAAAGCAAATCATTATGTTAATAAGAAAATATCTGATAGCTATAACCTGGGAGTCTCAAAAGTGAATAGGCAACCGTGCTTCAGCTTCGGCCACAATATCGCTTGCAGGTGATGAGATAGTCGTTAAACGCGAGTCTATCAACAATAAATAAATGGATCGTTCAAAAAACACTAGAAAAACACGCTTTTATAAATGCACGTAAAAACAAAAATGTAAAGAAAGTCCATTACGTGGCCTTTCTCACAAGTGCAAACACGACTATGATACGATATTCCATCATGGAATGCCAGTGCCTATCTTCCGGCTTCATCATCAGATCTTGAAACCTAATCGTGGTCAAAGTTCATTACAAGACTTTTCTAAGAAATCCGAAACAGCTATGATACGATTTTCCATCATGAAGTTCCAGTTCATATCTTCCGGCTCCATTATCAGATCAGTTCGACAGTACCATTTTATTGTATTGTCATCAGAACTACATACAGCTGCCAATTTTCATTACGCTACAACCCTTAGAAGATGGTTAAATTAGTTACCTTAGATTTCATTACATAGTTAGTTACATACAGGTCGACCTAATAAAAGCGTGTTAAAAAATAATTTAATAACTCATATTTCTGTTGATGCTGATGATGCGAATAGTCAGAATGAAAACTGTAAAAGCAAAACAACGTACTTCTTATTAATTAGTAGCTACTTATCGATGCGACTTGGTGTTAATTATTTTTATAACGGGTTTCGAGCGCCGTCATTGGCTAAACAAAATTAAAGTAATCGACATTAAATATTATGTTAACTTAGCTATTTTGTTAAGTACTCTAGTTGCGTCAGAAATAAGCACAGCTAAACTAGTATAACAGTAACTTAGCTTTTTAAGTCCACAATCCGAGCTATTTCAAAATTCCTTAGTGTGGACACGCTCGGTTAATACGTGATAAACATCGTTAACGAAGTTTATAAACAGCTCAAACCTATATTGATATTCCAATAGGTGGGTAGGTATGATATTGTGTTGATGTGTCAATCAAGAGCCCATAAAGCTAGTGAAGACTACACTATTACGAAGGAAATAGAAAATAAAATGGCCGGCTGAAGCCTTTTTGTTCGCCCACCAAATCTTTTGATCCCGCAGTGAAAAAGCTTTTGTTCTTCTATGACACTATCAGGTTTTAAACGCTGCGTATACGTACACTTTTATCAATAATTATAATTATCAACTTTCAAAGTAGTACCTACGTCGGTTTAAAACTATCACGGTATCAAAATAAATTTAAAGGGGTCTGGGACATTATCCCTACTTTTATTATAAATGTGAAAGTGAGTTTCTGTTAATCTTTCAAGTCTAAACAACCTAACCGATTTCGATGAAATATGGTATGCAGACAATGTCTTTAAAGAAAGACGTAGGCTACTTTAATTTTCGCAGAAAACTTCATGCTTGTAAAACATTTCGTCAACAATAAAAAGATTATTGTCAATATTCATTGTTGATCATGTGTTCGGATTTTCTTTGAGATAAGTGATTGACATTTTTTTTTATAAAGAGTACTAGCAATGTGCTATAGTATTCACATTACTAGCAATCTTGTTAACCCCTCCAACTAAGCAAAATATGGTTGTTTCTGGAGTGGGTTCACAGCAATAGTCCAATGGGTGGGGATTGAACTCACGACCTCTCGCTCACACCTTTGTCTAATAACCTAATGGTTATTGACGCTTCAAATTTTGTGTTTCATATGCTCTTGATACCTTTATAGTTTTTTTTAATGGAATCTGTGGAAATAGGAATGGGCGGTCCATATTACAAGGACGGATCACGTCAGATGGGCAAAAGTAGCCACACAATGGATGCCTGAAGACGGACGTCGTAACCAAGGCAGTCCACAAATACACCAACGTAACGGGCGAGCAGGACATACAAAATATCAGACAGATATCCTTTATAAAAGGCGTTCGCCCAACAGTAGGGCAGAATATACCATATAAAAAATTTCTTCCTAAATTGATAAAACGTAAACTTGCCTGTTGCAACTTGCTAACCTGGCCCACGTACTAAAAATAATTCTAAACGATACCTATTTATGTGGGTGCACATACCTACAAACATGTAAATTCCGGTATTATACTTATACCGTCAGCTTATTACATTCGTGAAGAGAGGTTCGGATACAGTAGATATCTACCTATATTCATTCTCCTAGCATTTCTCGTAACATTTAACCTTTAGTTGCAATTAACTAAATGGATGATGCAATATCCCTCATTACATAGATACTATACATAAATATGATATTAAACTTTATATTGCTTGAGCTCTTGCGAAAAATATGAAAATACCGCAGCTGAGTTACAATGTGCAAAAATGTAACATATTGGGTTTGAGGACTGCAAACGTGGATAGTAATTTTAAGTCATATACAAATGTTTATACAATGTACAACGTTAATATAATCTAGAATGTAAGAAAGGAATCGATGGGTGTCGTTGCCAAAGAATGTTATTATGCTACCGATTCCCAAACTAATCTTGAGCTTGTATTTTTGGTTTCTTAAGGCAAATTTTGGCACTCTTTATTAAATTTTGAATTCTAATCTAATTTTACTTACTTTATTTCAAGACACGCCTATAATAATAAGTGATTCATGAGAAAGGTTACGATGTATAATTTATTATGGTTTTGTGTGAAGATTATAATCAATTCAAGGTTCAAAAAAAACAATAAGAGATATAATTTTGTACTAAAGAATAAAACAGACGAAAAGATAATATGCAAATAGTAGGTAAAGGCAAAACTGTGTATACAGTTGTGTCAATTTCTACTGGTTCTCACGGTATACACCCAGGTAACTACTATTAGCTCACTACGACGAAAACAAACCCATATATCTATCTCATCCACTTTTAATATGCAAATAATGTTCCCGTCCCAAAAATATTTTTATAACTACCGTTGCTAAATATATAACTTTTACGTTGTAACACAGATCTTTAAGAGCTGAGAATAAACCCAACTGACAAAGTTTAAAACCGCTAATTATGTCGACGTCAAACAAGTTTTAATGCTATACTTGGCAAGTAATTTGACATTAAAGTTCTATAGAAATAGTCGCAAGGAGTTTATATTATCAACCTCATTAGTGCGGCGCCGCGTCTGGCGTGGATGAATCAATTTTCACCTTCCCTGAAGATTGGACGAAAATTAACACGGAATTAGTTTCGTAGTTCACGAATGGTACAAAGAACTAGGTTGTGGCCTAGCACAGTAGGCATAACAAAACTAATATTCATTTTTTTATCATTCTCACGTTTTTTTATTATTTTATTAAAATCGAACACTCAATAAAATTAATGCCTTTGTTAGTAAAATTTGCAGTAGTTTTTAATTCAAATCGTGTTATTTTAGTAAAGTTGTTTTTGTGTCTTTTGGCGGTAATGAAATATTTTACCGTTTTTTTTTTCGTTACATATGTATAACCTTTAAATTACATATCCGGTATATTCATGCTTTTTGGTAAACCATGATAGCTTTCCAGAATAAGCCATAACAACTGAATGTAATAAGTAATTTTTGAATCGTCAATAGCCCAATGGCTAAGGTGTTGGACTTGGGATCGAAAGGTCGCGGATTCGAACCCCACTCATCACTCTATTGCCGTGAACCCACTCTAGACAAAAGCATTTTAAGCTTAGTTGGAGGGATTAGGAAGATTGCTAGAAATGTGAATTCTACCCACATTGCAAGTAATCTTTTAAAAAGAAAAAAAAAAACTAAGAAATAACTTTTCAACGACAAGTGTAGGATAAATATAACAGTCCCTATTTGTTGCAAGCGCTGCAACCAAATGTTTGTAGTAAAGATACTTGTAGTGGATGAGGGCATATAATAGAGTAAGTTAATATTTAATTGGAACTTCTCCAAGTTGCCACGATGACTTTTAAGCGGGCTCTCTGTCACAAACTGGGAAAGTGCGCCACCCCACGAGCAATTCCTTTGCCTTTTGATGTCTTTATTAAGTGAATCATGAACTTCAGTTGATTAAATCATAACAGAATTCGGTATTACTCCCCGCTTCGCCATCGATCTTCTCCCAACGTTTTATTAATATTAGGTATTGTGGAAAGTTTTTACTAGTCAATCCCTTACTTATTACATTAACTCCCGGTCTTAGAAATGAGGATTCGTAGCTAAAAATATGGCTAGCTCTTTAGAAACACCAAATTTTAACAGAATTCCATTCTAAACTTTAACTAATTCACTTCCTTAAGTTTGTGCTTGTGAAAACCTGTTTACTGACGTGGAATAATTTCTGGTAGGTTTGACGTCTGACTAGCAGATATTCATTCTTCTGATCAGTTCTTTAAGAAGTCCATATTATTTCACGTTTTTAACTACATAATCAACTTATGTCATTCTCACTGATGAAATACAGACTTCTCTATACATAAAGTTTTTTTTTTTTTTAACGTTGTAATATTATCAAATAAGTCCTCCCACCCCGGGCAGGGTGGGAGGGACTGTCAGACTTTTACTGACTAAAATCCACGGTGTTCCTTCAATAACCCTTTACGTACCGGGGTCACGGTAATGGGATAAGTCCCACGACCCCGGCAGGCTTCGGCCCTCTGCAGAGGAAGCCTCGTCATGTTGCTGACGCTCTTTGAGGCGCGCGTGGAACACAACGCGCCGTCAACCCGGGCATGGTCCATGGTCGGACAGCGAGTTGCCCTTTACTCGCTGTCCGCATGCCCGCGCCTACGGTGGCCGGAGATCGTCGGCCGACTTCCGACGCCACTGCGGCTGGGCTGGAGGGAGGACGCCATCCTCTCCCTCACGCTTCCTCCTTCGGAAGCATGACTGCTTCGCAGAAGGAGGCGACCGCTTCCCACTCCCTCTCGCCCCGCAGCATGGCCTCAACCAATGCCGGGCGCGAGAGGTCTCCGCCTATCGCCACCGTGAGGACACGTTGGTGCTCTGCCCAGGCGGGGCAGTCTTGCACCGTGTGCTATAAGGTGTCCTCAGGGCGACCCTCGCAGTGGTGACACCCAGGCGTTTCCTCCTTTCCCATCAAACACAGGTACCTCCCGAAACTTCCGTGTCCGGTGAAGACCTGCGTCATGCGGTAGGTCAGGACGCCGTGACGCCGATCTAGCCACTCCTCAAAGAGGGGTCTTACCGCCGCAATTGCGGCGTAGCGAATTTTAAGAAGATTAACTTTATTACGCGAGCCCAGTGTGGGGGACTTAGGTCTTCGAATATTTCTGACCTAGAACATGCTGGTTTGCCCACGATGTGTTACTTAACGGTTTAAAAAGTAAAGGTGATGATGGAAATTACACAATGTAATGTGCCTTTTTTTCTGTATGGGAAAATCATCAAATGTAAATCATCTTCCCGCTGTGGTCGGAGCGGAAGGTAGTGTCAGACTTCTACTGACTAAAAACCCACCCTACTCCTTCAGTTGCCCTTGCCTTCCGGGGCAGCGGTATCTAGTTAGAAAATTCCCGAAACCCTTGCAGAAATATAACGTACCTGCCTAGGTTTGAATCCAGGTCCTATAACTAGTTAGTTGTACCTACAACCACTGCGTTAATATACTTTCTGCAGTAAGTGATTGAGTGGTTGTGGATATTAAGCCTGCAATACATGTTGGCCGAGCGTAAGCCAACGCGAGCGTTGGCAAATAGGTACAAGGTAATAATGTCCACACTTTCGACAAATTCGTCGAACGCCAATGCAGATGACCAATGTAGAAGAGGGTCTGTAGAACTGCCACAGAAATCTTAATAATAAGGCAATATTAAGATTTCTGTGAGAGCTGCCCACACGTTGGCCGAGCGCAGGCGAGCGCCTTTGATTTGTGACCAAAAACCGACACCGATCCGAAGTGAGGCAAGTGATCACGAGCAACGGCGAGCGAAGACAAGTTGCACCAAATGAGCTCTATACACGTTGGCGCTGGCCTACACTCGGCCAACTAGGCAAATGACACCGAGCGATAGCAAGACAAGGCAAATATACCGTCTACATGATGGTATTGGCCTTCACTCGACTACGCTCGGCCAACATGTATTGCAGGCTTTAGAGGGTAAACTAGTACTCAGCTGTAACGACTGTCAAAGAGGTACGAGTGACAGCCGGTACGAACGGCTTTGTTGACGGTTTGAAATGTTTGCTAAGTGTGAATAATCTGAAAGGCTGCTTGTTGTAAACCTACTTTTGAGTTATAAGTTTTTAAGCTAACATGGTCACTAACAGTATCATTAGAACTTAAAACGGGATATATACCAGGTGTATTTATTGTTTTGAGTTTCCGATATTTCGGCACTGTTGCAAGCGCCATGATCACGGATGAACTGAACTAATTGCGGGTGGAAGTTTATGAGCAGACAAATCGGTCTACCCGTTTTCTCGTTCGTTTTCTGTTAGCGACATCACTACCACTGTCACATGTATCACTAAACACTCGATTCTGTTCCCGACACACGAAACTCACCGTGTCGACTCGCGAAGTTCCTACGGAACTTTTTCGGTTTTTACACATTTGAACCACTGGATTCCAGGCCCTCGACAGTTGAAACCCATCCACAAATACACTTGGTAAATATCCCGTTTTAAGTTCTAATGACACTTTTGAGTTTCAACAAAAATCGTCATTATCATCTGCTTAGCCTTTTCTCTACATATTTTGGGTTGACTTCCAGTCTAACGAGCTGAAGCTAAGTAACAATATTTGTCTGGAACCTATCTGACTTCCACAACCCAGTAACTGGGTGAGACAATACACTTTGGCAAGACAGGTACACATTTTCATGACATTTTCTGATTTCTGACTACCTGTGATGACCCACCCTGCTCCCTTAACTGCTCTTACGTACCGGGGCCACGGTATCGTTTGAGGACTAACAGTTTAACGTATTTTCTGAGGTAGGGAAGAATATTGATATGTTAAAATGGTCACACATTGACAAATTGACCTCAGATAACATTGCTTAAATACGTATGGCTGTTATTATTTAGCTACGAGGTCCTTAAGTGGTCAACAATTCAATTGCATAAAAAATATCACAACAAAAAACGTACGGTGGCCAGCGCATCAAGTTATACCAAACTGTCAATTTTTCACAAATGTTTTTAAGCCTTAAAACGTTGACTGTTAAGTACAAAATCGATTGAGAAAATTTGACAGTTTGTGGTATCTTGATGTGATGGCCACTGTACTATGATTTTTCCACTAAACCTAAACATAACACCACTCCAGCCAGCGCGAAATTGAATTAACATCAATCAACGCGTTATAGAACTTTCAAATTCGTACGTGCCGAATTATGACGGTGGGAGGAACGTACGTCGACAATGTTTGATCATGATCCTGTTGCACATCCTGATCATGACCACTGCTTCAACGAATTTCAAATTAATGTCATAGGCACTTATAATGTGTGAATAACGCGGCTTAACCAACTATGCCGGATACTAGTAAACTGCGCGGAGCCAGCTCAACTTGGGTACTTGTAGTTTGAATGTATACGCTGAGTATACGCCACCTACGGAACCAAAGAGGGATGTAATTTGTTCCATTCTTAAGTAAATGATGATTAAAGATCAGAAATGTTCCTTCTACTCTCTTAAGAGAGGATTTTCAAATAACTAAAGAGGGTTCAATATTAAGTAGTACCTTTCCCTGTTCCTTGAGTAGTAGATTGAAGAGAAAGTAAAGGTAGAAATAAAAAAATAATTGAAGGTTTTGTGAAGTTCAATCATTGGTTACAGAAAGTAGCGGATTAATATTGAATTATCTTTAATATTCAAGATCGGTGTTCTTATTATAAGAAATAAATTACCTGCCAATGGTTGGCTTAGAGCTTATGTATAATTATAATTATGTACGTACATGTATCATGTGTTCATGTAACCCATAAATCTGAGACTATTTTCTGCTTTCCTCTTGGGGTGGATTTTAAGTCACTCGCTCCTGCTACAGAGCGGGAAGACGCATTCGTTGATTTCCCTCCCGAAAACAAAAGTAGTATTCTTTTTTCAAATATGCTTCTATCATTGTAGTTAATAGAAACTCTTTCTAAAATCTTAAGATTGAAAAACTCATGCAAATGTGTCTACCTCATTGCATTTGTAATCACCATTGACACACACACAACAATAAACAATATAGATAGATACATTTTTTAAATCTTGTACCAACGTTGTATTTTGTAACGGAATAAATCGTACACATGTGCAAGAACATTGCGTTGAGAACTTGAGAGACACAGAAGTGTTAGTCCAAATACAATATGAACAGGGACAAAAATAATAACTACTTACATAATATAAGTTTTTAAGCTAACATGGTCAGTAACATACCTACACTAAGGCCGTGCGCGCACTGCCTTGCGGTGGCCGCAATTCCGGTAGTTCTACCGCACCGGTAGACTGACCGCAGTGCGCGCACTTCTATGACACTCCATACTTCACAGATTTTGCGGTGCGGTAGAACTACCGGAATTGCGGCCAATGCAAGGCAGTGCGCGCATGGCCTAAGACTACTATGATACCATAAGGCCGTGCGCGCACTGCGTTGCGTTTTGGAAACGCAAAATCTGTGAAGTATGGAGTGTCATAGAAGTGCGCGCACTGCGGTGGAATAAGCGCGTGCGGTAGAGTCACCGGTGGCCCCTCGCTGCAAAATTGCGGTGAGTCTACCGCAAATATTTTGTATCGCATAGGAATGTATGTAGTACCGCGCACTGCGGTGAAACAAACGCACGTTTTGTCTGATAATGTTGCCATACATACAGATTTCTTTGTATTTATACATATTTTTGATGTGTGATACAGATTAGAACTCGATACAGATTTTTATCTAAATTTCACACTGTATTGATAGATAGACAACCTTTAGAAGGACTTTAAAAACTTTAATTAAAGTGGGGAGGGCAAAATTAGTGTACTTACTACTCATAAAAACAGAGAAAAAAATATGAGTAAAATATATATGCAGATAACTGTTACAACTAAAACAGAACATAGCAAAATAAATTACCTAGATACCGCATTTATTACGTTACACACACCGTTGAGCAGAACAGAATGATTGAACATTATTCTTTAAACATTTTAAACCTATTAGACTCATACATGACATCTATACAGACGACATATTGACCGTTGAACGAATCTATTCTTTATGATTATTTTTTATAATTTTTAAACAACGTTAATTTAAATATTCTAATTATTTTAATTTATTATTTTAATTAATTTCCGTAGTACTTGCAATGTAAGAGCTTGAAATCGTTATTTTGGCAGCATCATCACAAAATATATGGAATTTTCTCTATAATACAAATACTTAATTAGAATGTTTAAATTAACGTTGTTTATAAAAAAATAAAAAATAACTATAAAGAATAGAATCATACAATGGTGTGTAACGTAATAAATGCGGTATCTAGGTAATTTATTTTGCCAAGTTCTGTCTTTAGTTGTACCAGTTAATTTTATCAATACGGTGTGAAATTTGTATAAAAATCTGTATCGAGTGCTAATCTGAATCACACATCGAAAATATGTATAAATACGAAGAAATCTGTATGTATGGCAACATTGTCAGACAAAAGGTGCGTTTTTCTCGCTGCAGTGCGCGCACCTGAGATTGCGGTCATTCTACCGGTGCGGTAGAACTACCGCAATTGCGGCCACCGCAAGGCAGTGCGCGCACGGCCTAACGACTGCATATATACATCCGGGATCTCTAAATCTCGATAAGTTTTCTGTAACCTCAGTAAGCGTAGCTTAATATTGTAGATCAACATGAGTAAATAATAACAGCCATATTAATGGCTGTTATTATTTAGCCAGAAACTCCTCATTGTTATGGTACAAAAATTTCTGTTTTTGAAGTTGTGTTTTACTAGTCTTCGTTCTGCTATCGGCACGTTTCTTCGCAGCAATATTGCAAATTGAATTCCGATGCGTCGGTGTCTTGAGAAACTTCCATGACAGCAATTTAAAAACGTATTTTTTTTAATAATTGCATGTTCTGTATACATCTATATCTATACAAACATATAATTAAATTTGTTTGTGTCTTTAATTTGAAAGTAAACGAGTTTTCACTTGTTCTTATATTTATTTAAGCAATACAAAAAATTATTTAAAAAATCAGTTTGGTTTTTTGTTTATCGGGGCTTATCTCAGGAACGGCTGTACTGACTTTATTTGGACTTTTGCTAAGAGGTTGAAGAGTTTATAGGGACGATCTAACAAACATTTATAGGATTTTTATCCCGATATTCTCGCACGATGGGATTTAACTACGCGAGAAATACCCCCGTTGCGAATGAAGTAATGAGCACGGCTAAATTGAAAAATAAATTCAAAGTTCAGTTGATAATATCTTGCTGTAGCTAAATTTGGTGTTCTTGCTCCAAAATGTTGTCTATTAAACATGGGTACTTTATTGCTTTGGTTTGACTTTTCGTATGCACATTCGTACTAAAAAAAATGCTACTGACAACCAGACAACGAAGTATTATATGCCAAAATGAAAACAAAAAGTCCAAAGTCATGCAAACAGTAAGGATCGTCGTAAATTATTAAATACAAGTAATCTATAGAAAAAGAATTATAGACTAGATTAATAAGAATTAGATATATATATTAAACCATTTAGAGAATGCACATCTTTGCTGTTTAACTGGATACATAAGTTATGCTACGATGCTGAAGAGAATCTTCTATTAAATTTAAGGTAATCTGTCTCTAACCATTCCACCCATTTACATAAACTGCTTCCATATAAAATATTCCACACATGCACATTCATACGTAGGTACACTAACACACTCACACATATACACATACACAGTCACACAAATAGACTTGATAAAATCAAAAATAGACAATAATTATATATATTTTTTTTTTCAAGTATTTTTATCGTTACACTTTTGTTTAATGTAAGATATAAAAGAGCGGCGCCTCCTGGCACAGGCATATTTATGCTTAAAAATAGACGCCACCAGACACGCATTTTGATTTTGATTGATTCGATTTGACAAGTAATCTATATTCCACCCATAAAAACAAAACGTTTTGTGAATACTTTCATTGTGCGTACTTGCAGCTAAAGAGTAAAATTCCCTCCCAGAGTATGTGATTCCTGATAGCTATAACCTGGGGTTCTTTAAGTCAAGAGTAAATCGGTTACTACTTCTAGGTAAGCGTGCTTCACCTTCGACAACATCATCGCTTAACGTCAGGTGAGATGGTGCTCAAACGCAAGCTAATAAAAAATAAAAATATTTTATTCCAACCTTCAAACCTTTGATTCTACATGGCTGCCCCATTGTCGTATCCTCAGATTATAATACTGTAGCAGGCATTATTGATCTATGAATTCTAAAATCAGAAAAAGGTAAAAAGTATTAACTTACCACTCTGAGGAAATCACAAACGTAATTTTAAGACTGTTTAACATAAATGACAGTGTAAATTCGCTTCTGCATAGCCTTTTCAGTAACTCATAGCAAATTCAGTATCTGCTTCATTGACCCATATTAAAGTTTTATTAGTCAAAGTAACGCAACTTAACGGTACAGTCGCAAGGAATAAAAAATATCTGCGACTGACAGTATTATAATCTGAGGATACGACAATGGGGCAGCCCATTGTCGTATCCTCAGATTATAATACTGTAGCAGGCATTATTGATCTATGAATTCTAAAATCAGAAAAAGGTAAAAAGTATTAACTTACCACTCTGAGGAAATCACAAACGTAATTTTAAGACTGTTTAACATAAATGACAGTGTAATTTCGCTTCTGCATAGCCTTTTCAGTAACTCATAGCAAATTCAGTATCTGCTTCATTGACCCATATTAAAGTTTTATTAGTCAAAGTAACGCAACTTAACGGTACAGTCGCAAGGAATAAAAAATATCTGCGACTGACAGTTTTTATTTGAATTAGCTTATTCGGTGTCCTCCTGTTCAAAGGCCTCCCCATTCCTTCCACATCTTTCGATGTTTCTCGGCTCGCCAATTCACGAGGAAGGCATCCAAGGTTAATAGTTAATAAATATTTATTTGTATTATTGTCATAAAAATATATTGATTGTGTCCTAAAAGCTCAGCTTTCTATTTCAGACCTATTATTGTATTATAATGAAATAGAATTCTATTTTGTGAAGTGTAAGATAAGGAGCGGCCAATAACAAATACTCGTACTATATCTTAGTTTCGTCAAGATAAAATACTTCTCGTAAAATCAATTTCGGTGAAACACCAGACCGCGTCTTCCTAATCCAATTTGTAACCTATAAGCAAGGTTATTGGAATATAGGGTTGAAATAGAAAGAAAAGAACAAAAAGAGCCTATCAAATAAAATTGGTGTCGCAATAGGGGCGACGAAACGCAAAACGCGGATACGAACTCTTGCTGAGTTCTGTTCTAGCAACATATACCTACAGACAAACTCCTACATGATTATTACTTATTGTATTTTAAGTTGTGTACTATCAATTATTTTGTTGTAAAATAGTATTTTTTTAACAAGACAAAAGTGAAATTGTAACCTAAGTATCTTATAAGTCAATCTCAGAAAGTAAAGTTAGTAAGATAATTATGCCGATAATAAAGCGTAATTTGCAGCAAGCTATCTTGTACAGTAGGTACCTGAGTGGTAAAGTGAAAAGTTCTTCATGAAGTTAAGAAGTTCGGTTAACTATTAACATTTCTCATAATCGTCGCGTTCGAGGTCTCAAGAGTTTTGTAACAATCCTCGCAAAAGGTTAACAAAGCCACAGCACCGTTGTCTGGGTGACAATCGAGAAGTTTTAATTCTACCATTTCAAACTGCAATTATTACCTGAACTTTGGTCGTGAGAAAATAGCAGTTGTATTGTAATCAATCAGATACGTCAGAAGTAACTTACGAAGCGATAAATAGCGCTGAGCGGACGTAGTCGTAAATCTGTGAAAATGTTTGAGTAGTGTAATATTCAGTATTACACCATGGGATATATGTAAAAGTGCTCGGGACAGCGGAACTAGCTCATATCGCGTTCGACAAATTTGTAATAGATTTCTGAACCTACACGGCGGCTCAAGCAGCTGACGTCATAAGCCATTAGTCGACTGACGACAGTAGAAAACCTCAAGGGTCACGAGTTCAGACGCGACACATGGTGAGAATAGTCCGGGTGCGGACGAAACTTTCACCGCATCTCTACCCGCACATTTATCTCTTAACAGCAAAACTGTTTTGGATATCCGTTACCCTCGGAACGGCCTAAATAGTTCGCAATTTACTGCACGTGGATATTTTTTCCACGCTTGTTTATTTTGACTGGACAAAAGCATAACCTTTCCTTAGCAGCTGCGTAAAAACGTAAGCATAGATTAAAATTATTACATTGTGGTGTAATGTGTAAATTTTATATAGGTATTCTATCAGTAATATATCGATATTACTCCGTGCTTCAAAAGCAATCTAATCGGTTGGTTCCAGCTGTCCCTTGTCCATCTTTGACAGTCATTACGGGTAGCCAGAAAATATATGACACTATCTTGCCAAAAGGTAGGATAATGTGTTGTGTAATGTGTTTCAGTTATCAGAATAGTTCTGAGACTAGTATATCAAATAATAGCATATTCCTGTTTCCAATCTCATTTGATATGCGATTGTTATACATAATTTATATGTAGATAAACTTGACGGTATATAAACAACAGAATAGTGTTTATTCATTTCGGTTCTACGCAATTATTTTGCGTGCATAAATATCTAGTATTTCAGCCTGCAAGAGACTAATTAAGAAACACTTGATGCAAGTCTTTATACAGCCAAGTATTAATTTATCCTGTCTCGAAAGAGACTCCAATGAAGTATCTTCAACTCATTCCTAGTTGCACTACTGCACTGAAAATACATTTTGTGATAGCTAAATTGTTTCTTGGATGAAAGTAGGTACTTGAGCGCCTTTGACTGTTCTTAAATACACACATCAACACCGTCTAGGGATATTTTGAACTAGCTGTGCCCGCGAATTCGTCCGCGTGGAATAGTAACTTTTCGGGCAGCATATTTTGAATTACATATACCGTCGTTTGGGCAGGTAGCTAAAAATTTACTTTACAGTGATGCTTCTCTGTGTACGATATTTGACGTATGGCCATCGGGGATGAAAGCAAACAGGCTCCTAGGATTGCTAACCCGTGACAGAGCCACATACAACTGACCGTGCGAGAAACAGCTGATACTTAGATCTACACCCACAACTTTCAGCGTCTGACCTTGGACTTTATTAATTGTCATCGCAAAATTTAGGCTGACTTGAAACTGCACTCGTTTAAAACTAAATGGAACATTGTTTGGAATGAGAGGAATCCGAGGAATGAAAACACTTTCACGTTTTCCACACCCTGTTAAAATCTCTGCTTCTATCAGATTTCGTTATAAATTGGTCACTTTTAACCTGAAGCCATTGCAAAGTTTTGGGGGGCTTAAATTTCTGAGAAGCATTATGGGTACGCCTACTTTTAATTTTATTTTATGTGCTGGTAGTCCAGGAGCAATGAGGGATTCTAAAAATTCTAGGTAGCTTGTAGATTCTCTTTCTTCCCTGACTCTGTTAATGGAGATATACTCAACATAATCCCCCGGAATATAGCTCAAAATTTCAGCGTTTATTGTTGCTGCTTGGTCGATTCGTGGCGTCAAAATAGCTCTTTCACAAAGACAGGAATTTTCGCAAGTTGGTATTTGCGTTGCGTTTCCATACACAGATGATATGAAGTCTCGCATTGATGAAACTATGTTGCATAGGCTTTCATTAAGAACAACTTTTCCTTGTTCCTGCGGATACACACCGTTACCAATCTCAAGTAGCAAATCTAAAAATTCTTGAGCATTTTCGTTGCCTCCAATTTGCACATGCATATTTAATGTCAAATGTCAGTCGAGAACTCTTTAGGCAGGCTCTAACTTCATCAGCTGTTGTTCCACGTGGTATTACAGGGAGTGTCTGACGAAAATCGCCACAAAAAAGCAGAGTAATGCCACCCATGGGTTGCTCATTTTGCTTGACATCACGCAACGTTCTGTCTACTGCTTCTACTGCTTTTCGATTGGCCATTGTGGACTCATCCCATATAATAAGGCTACAATCACGAAGAACCTTAGCTTTATCGCTGTTTCTTGAAATATTACAAACAGGGCTTTCTGTGCGGTCTAAATCGATCGGAACATTGTATAAGCAGTTTTCCTACCTGGCAACAATGTGGCTGCTATGCCTGATGAAGCGACAGCAAGCGCAATTTTATCTTGGCTTCGTACCTTCGCCAAAATAACTTTCGTAAGAAATGTTTTACCCGTTCCACCGAGTGCATCTACAAATAGCATTTCTCCCAAAGTACTATCAACGCTGCGGCACAACCGATCAAATATCAAACGCTGTTCATCAGTTAGCCTCGAAACATCAGTTTGTAAAATTTCGGCCAGGTCAATTGGAACATAGTTGGTTTCCATCGCGTAATCTCTATTAATACGTTCACCGTCAAATGATGCCACCGGCATGCCATATTGAGAAATAGGATTACCCACAATAGATGTAACTATATCTTGAATAGCCAACAAACAACGATTCAATTGACTTTCACGTAATCTCTCCTCAATTGGGTTGTTATCATTAAGTTGTACGTGCCTAAAAAACTCCTCAGCCAATTCGTGCTGATACTTATACCACAACTGTGCAGCTTCAGAAAGTGCACAAAACACCAGGATGACTGCAAACAAATGTTGCAACCGATGAGGACTTTCGCTAATACTTGCTTCTGACAAAGCACCATCCCAATGTTGATCCCCATCCAGCAAGTGACGTGCCCGGCAAGCGGCTTGGTATGTAGGGTGTAGGATATTGTCAACCTTTCGGAGATCGGCAAAAGAAGTAGGCCCTCGGACAACGTGCAGCAGTAGGCGCAGGTAAAAGCATTCGGAGTTATTTGGATGAACTGTATAAACCTTACCAATGATATGATCTTTAAAAATACCTGGTTCACCTACTACAACTGTTCCACATCTTCTACGGTTAAAAGTACCCTGTTGTTTATTATAGGTATAATACGATGGAACTTTGTTGTATAAGAGTGTCTTAGCAAATGCGTCTGTTTCGCAAAGCGAGCAGAGTGGTTCGTCTTGGGTTGTCCAAACGCTCCGTTACATTATCAGGGTTGAAGTATATTCTTTGTCCACCTTCAAGATGAACGTCAAGGTGGATGACGGGTGGATATCTCTCGTGGATCGAACAACTTAAAATACGCCAAACTGCCTCGTTGTCCGTACTCTCTGGGAGCTCAGGCGGGTTTTCCTGTCAGCAAAAGTCTCAGACTCACGCAATAGTGCGTGAGCTTCGCGATCGACAGATAAACGTGCCTTTCGTTGTTCCTCGTTTTCCCTATTTTGAGTTGTCATCATTCAAGAACGATTTGAACTCAGTCGAGATTCTCGCTGAGTCGAAGTTTCTGCAGCACGAAACCTAGCCTGATGTTCCCGAGTTGCAGAGAGCCTTGCCTCACGACCTTCCTCAGATTCCTGTGATCGAACTAATCTCATCCTTTTAGCATTTCTGCTACATTGTGAGAGGTTGGATCGTCTTCGAGGCATTCTTACAATAAAACAGTACTTACTACTTAACACACAGTTATTTAGTAAACACGTACTATCGTAAACAATTAAATTATAAATACTTACAGATTATTATACAGTCTAAAATTATCACACTTTAAGTAATAAGTGTTAAGACGTGTAAACCAAACGTACTAACTTTATAAAACAAAAGAATTGCTAGAAAAATTAATTACTAACCTGATCTAATGAACTTATACTTAATAAAGAAAATCGAGAAAAGAAATAAAGAATACCAAATACTTATAATATTTATATCCTAAATACAAATTAAGATAAGTATACCGAAAATCAAGGAAAGAAATGCCTAACTTATAACAAATGCTTACAATATTTATTTACAAACCCTAAATAAAAATTAAGATAAGTAAATACCCAAAAATCAAGGAAAGTAGTACGTACTCTGATAGAATACCTTAACAAATGTTCGCCGTGATACTTTAAATTGACATAACTTTATATTTATGAACCGATTGACATGAAATAAACACTAAATGTTAACTGAAGCTTACTACAATGTACTAGTGGAAACCGCATCTAAATCTAATAAGCCGTTTCTGATATTAGCTTGCACAAACACACAGACAAACAGACAAAAAAAAATTTAATTACTATTTCGGGTTCGGCATCGATATAATAACACCCCCTGCTACTTTTTTTTTAATATATTTCCATTGTACAGACACTACTTTTCTTTAATTTTATTATATGTATAGATAGATAAAGTTCTAAAAAAATAGTTATAAACTCAAAAAATACTGGCCAGTTTTAAATTCTTTTGAAGAAAGATTATTTTGTAAACCTTTTATAATGACTCTAAATTTGAATTTGAAAAAATAAATTAATAAAACCCGTCAAGTGCGTGTCGGGCCACGCGCAGTGAAGGGTTCCGTAGTTTTTATAACAGCCAAGTGCGTGTCGTATTCGCTGACTGATCGTGTCGTACCATGCTCTAACTAAAAGCCAAACATGACTACCTAACTAATTTGATTTCCTATATAAATCCTCACCTGATCCGACAATTTTGCACTGAAAGTTTCAATTTTTTTTAGAGATTTGTGTAAATAAAACTTGTCATAGCCGGTATTTTGAATTTAAATATATTCTATTATTACTATTTCAATCTCCAAATTCCTACACTCAACGAGACTTGATTATGAATTTCACAATTCAACTATTTCAATTTTACCTCTAGCCTCTACACACAATCTCAAGAACTTATTTTTTTTCTACTCACAATCTCAAAAACTTATTTTTTTTTAGGTAGGGCCACTCGTAGTTCAGCACACTAAGGCTGGTCACTACTTAACCGGGCGATCAACAAAAACTCAATTTTTTTTTGATAGGTCCACTCGTATTTCAGCACACTAATGCTGGTCACTACTCAACCGGGCGATCCACTGGTGACCTGTAAAATTAAAGGCCCCCAGCCAGGGCTTACAAACTAGAATTACATTTTAAACAACCGTACGCTAAGGGCACACCCTGTGGAATACGGGCCTCGGCATAGCGTGGTCGTTGGTGGAGGGCAGCAAAGGGACAGGCTGGGTCCATATTATTTAAGGGGTTATTTATCGCTACTGACTCAGCATCGCGGGCTGTCACGTTTGGCAAAGGTCGGGGAGAGTTTCCGTTACAAGTACGCGGACGTCGCGATGGGCCTCGTCGGCGAGGCCGGAATACGGAACGCGTTTTATTTCTGTATTTTCTAAGAGTGCTAGTTTCCCTACTGCTCTCTTGTCGGATGGTGGTGGGGTCGTCGGGCTCGTCTAGGACGTTACGCGGGCGACGAACCCGAGAAATATTGGAGGGTCTGTATCGGGCGGACGATACGATCAGGGGGTTTGTGCGGTTTTCAGCAGAGGTGAAGTAACGCACTGAATGGCGTTTCAGCACTTGCTTTATGGTCGGGGCAAAAACTTAATAATTTTCATAACTACCTACTCATAGTTTTGGCGGTAACGAAACCATTGTGAGATATAATTCGACGACAACGCCATCTAGTTAGAAAAGAAGTACTAATTGTTACACAAAACTGAAAATGAGACTGGTTTGACACAATCCTCAACTAATTTAATTACTTAAACACAACTAACTATAATTTTACTGGACAGAAACTGTTTTTAACCGACTTCTAAAGAAGGAGTAGGTTATTAATTCGTCACGTATATATAATATAATTTTTTAAATCGATCCACAATTGACGGAGTAATCGGTGCACATACATAAAAAAATATATAATATATATAATATATATTTTTTCGTTTGAAATGCTATGCTCTCGAGGTAGTTGTCACCAAATTAGAATTTGATGAAGGGATCTCATGGAAATCGAAGGAAATCCTCAAATTTTAAAGGCAATCGTATAGCGATTTTGGTATTTTTACAGTAACTTGTGCATTTGCTCTCAGAAAGCACCATTTGGTGAAGCGGAACTGATGAAGAAGATCACAGATGGCCACCGGAACTACTCAATAATAAGTATTTCACGAGTTGCGGTTCGATTACTTTAAAATAGTTGCTAAGCAATTTATGGTCGTCACAATGTGACTGGTGAAATGGAGCTGATGGTGAAATACCAGGAGAACTCCTCAACAATTAACGCCCCTGCATCGGGAAAAGCAATGTTTTGTAAAAGGTGATGAGTAAGTTGACATTAGGCTATTGTAACTTAGATAAATTATAAACAGATCTAAAGACACCATCTTCTGAAATTAAAGTTATTTTCACATTGTACCTAGTGGTTTTTTGGAAGTCGGTATTTTTTTGTTATAAAGTTTTTTTTTATAAAACTTATTTAAATATGAAACTAGCGCGATACAACGGACGCTTAGCGCCATCTATCAACATTTCTATGGAGTTGTTCGAAATTTTCGAGTCAAATACAATTGGTCGACTATTACTCGTAAACTTGTAAAGCACACTCATGTGTGATAGTTTTCCTTTAAACTTTGTTATATATAGGTACTACTGCCATGACATTTGAATTTCTAACTACAACCGTTTAGTTGATAGAGGGGGGGGACACTTGACTCTAACGAAAATTGGTACTTTAAAGCTTGATAAGTCACGAGCGGTTTACTTAAACAGAAAACGGTCTTCCTAAACCCCTAATATTTTTAAAAGACCTATCTAGCGATATCGCACACTATGGAAAGGACGAAAAAAAAAATTATCATCTCACTTTACATGTAGGGGAGGTACCCTAATGTGTTGTTTTTAACAACATTTTATTTTACCACTTTTTTGGCGTCATTAACCTGTATACTCATGCCAAATTACAAATTTCTAGTACCAATAGTTTTTGAGCTAAACCGCGGACAGACGGACAGACAGACGGACATGGCAAAACTATAAGGGTTCCTTGTTGACTACGGACTACGGAATATGTTACGGCCATGCAGATGGTTCAGAGACTCCAGTCAGAGCACCAGTTGCTTGTGAGTGACCAAACTGTGAGGAGAAGGCTGCATGAAGTTAACCTTCATGCTCGCAGACCGCTTCGGACTCCAGCACTACGCCGAGGAAATCGTGGACGACGACTAGAGTGGGCTCGTGAATATTTGCTCTGGGAGGATAACCAGTGGTCTGTAGTGTTGTTTACCGATGAGTCTTGGTTCGGTTTCCATCCCGATACACGTAGAGTACGTATATGGTGGGTTCCTGGTCGTGAAAGCCGTCTGCAACATCCTCAGGAAGTCCATTCATACCACGGCGGGACAATTATGGTTTGGGCGGGAATTCTTGTTGGTGGAAGAACAGACCTCGTTAAGATCAGAAACACCATGACGGCTGAAA
Organism: Tholera decimalis; assembly: GCA_943138885.2. Taxonomy (NCBI): domain Eukaryota; kingdom Metazoa; phylum Arthropoda; class Insecta; order Lepidoptera; family Noctuidae; genus Tholera; species Tholera decimalis. The sequence continues at coordinate 22,219,192 of OW964548.2, forward strand.
AATACCATAACGAGGTGCTAGTACCAATAATCTACCCCCATCGACTACAAATGGGCCAAGAATTCACGCTCATGCACGATAACGCCCGTCCGCACACAGCTAGAATGGTGACGAGCTGGTTGCATGCAGGAGCACGACGTATCGGTCTTAGGCTGGCCCGCTCAATCGCCTGACCTAAACCCCATAGAACACGCCCATACCCCGTAACATATTGCGTCACAGGTACACTATTACCCAAAATTATAATTTATTTATGTGTATTTATTTTTATTTCCGCAAAAAAATACATATCTCTAAAATAACGTTTCGTTTACAATTGACACTTGCTTTCATAAACTGACAGTGATCGAAATATCTTCCTTTCGCTACCGTCTAAGTTCACAAGAGCTTAAGTATAGTGAAAAATTATTAAAGTGAATGCATTGATTTAAATAGTAAAGATACTAATGGTCGTCAGAACATTTGACGGACGCGGTCGCCCTACAACACACACTAACGCCATCTATTATGACTAAGATGTCAATCGGCGCTCCTAGACGTAACCTTGTAAGAGCGGGGTGTGGTATTTTTCGAGGTACAAAGAAATAAAAAAAACCTTTTATTTTTCGAAATGTATATTTGTTGTACATAAAAATACATTTTAATTTGCTTTTAACAAACAATAAAAAATAATTTTGTACATAATTTAATATTATAGTAATATTATTAAATCGTTTTATTTCATCGGCTGTAACGCGCGCCACTGCAAAGTTATGTCGCACTTTTACGCGGCTTCGCGTTGTCTATGCTAAAGGTTGAGACAAACAAGAAAGAAAATTGTTTTAAATAATGTTAGAATTTGATTTAATGACATGTTTTTAACTTACCGGTGATATGAAATGTTATATTTTTTTTATTGTGCTTTATGTCGCAGTTTACGCAACCCTTCACGACACAACTTGCCATTTTTGCTTGTAAAACTGACGACCCCTCCCGAAGATAGCCGATCGCGTTCTAGTTCACTTCGATAAAGTTAAGACCACTTTGGGACCAAGTTCGAGGCGTCATTATAACTAGAGATAAAACATCTGTAGAGGAACACAGACCCATCGCTATCCTGCCTACCATAGCTAAGGTCTTTGAACACATACTGCATAAATTTATACACAAACGCATAGATATGTCTTTATCTGATGCGCAACACGGTTTTCGACCCGGTCGCTCCGTAAATTCAAACTTGCTTATTCATGTTGATTATATATCTAGTGGCATGGACATGAGTAGGCAAGTTGATGCGCTCTATTTGGATTTCCGTAAAGCTTTCGATAAAGTTGACAATGATGTGCTATTGACGAAGCTGGGAGCCATCGGTTTCTCGTCCGCTTGGCTTAACTTCTTTTCTGACTACCTGCGGGATCGCAAACAGTTTGTCCGACATGGCTGCTTCGAATCCAAGCCTTACTACACTCGCTCAGGTGTGAGTCAAGGATCTGTTTTGGGGCCACCTCTCTTCCTAATCATGATCAATGATCTTATTTCCAATGTCAAGTTTGCGAAATGCTTGCTCTATGCTGATGACTTAAAACTTGTTGCGCAAATCAAAACGGTTGATGATTGTAAACTCCTGCAAAAGGACATTGACGCCATCTATGAGTGGAGCATCCAGAACAGGCTGTTTTTTAATACGAGCAAGTGCTATGTCATGACGTACGGTCGGAAGTTGCAACCAATCCATTACAACTATTGTTTGGGTGGAGAAACAATTACTCGTGTCACCAATATTAAGGACTTGGGAGTGACCTTTGACCGATACCTGACTTTTAGAGATTACGTCTCTGCCCTTGCGAAAGAATCTTTTAGGCGCCTAGGTTTTGTACTAAGAAATGCTCGGGATTTCCGCAATCCCAATGTTATTAGGCTATTATACACCACTTTGGTAAGGAGTAAACTTGAAAGCAGTGCCTGTGTCTGGCATCCTTACACTGCAATTCAAACATTAATGATAGAAAAGGTTCAGAAAACCTTCCTGAGGTTCCTATTCAAAAGGTTATACCACTTCTTTCCTTACATGTACCCTACCAACTACCTTTTAGGAATGCTAGGCTTTAATTCTTTGGAGGTGAGGAGAGGCTTTGATCAGCTCACAGTAGCCTGCAAGATCCTGAGCGGACGTATCAATTGTCCCGAGCTCCATGGCCTTTTCTGCCGACTATTCGTGCCTGACAAGTACATCCGACATCGTCAGAACCGCTTACACAATTTGTTTGCTCCACCGACTTCCAAAACTGTCGCCAGAGCTGAATCCCCAGTATGTCGCACTCTAAGGATGCTCAATGCCCTCCTGACTACCAACCCTGAATGTGATGTGTTTGCTGACGAATGGAGTAAAATTATGCGTGCATGTCTGGTCTTCTGTGAAAGGAAGTATGCAAGAGTGTCTACTGTTCCATGTTAATTTTAATTTTATTTTATCTTATATAATTTCAATTTTCAATCACAATTATTACTATTCTTATCTTAAATGTATTTCTATTTCTATGTTAATTAATGTAATTGGTGTTGTACCGTTTTAATTAACTATAAATAAATAAATAAAAATAAATAAATAAATAAACATGCGGTCCGCCCAGTCCTTACGCAGTAATATATATGTCAATGAGTAAATGCTATTAAATTGTTTTATTTTATCAATTTATGAAGGGTCTGTGGCTTAGGCCCCCAGTGGTCGAGGCACCTGTGGCTGACGCCCCCGATTCATAATTCTTTACATAATTACAGACTCAATATATTTTTTGTAAAAAAACTACTCGTACTCTGGTGCCATTACAAAGCTTTGGTCGGTATTTAGATATAAATTACGATGCAGCATAAAAGCCCCGCCCGATCACTATGTTTGGCACGCCAATCCCTTGGGAAAAGCGAGCCAAATATTTAGGTGTGATCCTAGACCAAAACCTGAATTTCAGAGAGCACATAAAGACAGTTCGCTCGCGAGCTGCTTTCGCTCTCGGTAGGCTTCACAACTTGCTGAATGCACGCAGCAAGCTCTCCCTTAGATGTAAAATGCGCATTTTCCGAAAGGTCACGGGCGCGCCCTGGTTCTTGAGGAACGAGGATCTCCATGTAGACCTCAAACTCCCGACCATAAAGCAAGTGTTGAAACGCCAGTCAGTGCGTTACTTCACCTCTGCTGAAAACCACACAAACCCCCTGATCGTATCGGCCGCCCGATACAGACCCTCCAAAATTTCTCGGGTTCGTCGCCCGCGTAACGTCCTAGACGAACCCGACGACCCCACCACCATCCGACAAGAGAGCAGTAGGGAAACTAGCACTCATAGAAAATACAGAAACAAAACGCGTTCCGTATTCCGGCCTCGCCGACGAGGCCCATCGCGACGACCGCGTACTTGTAACGGAAAACCTCCCCGTCTTTTGCCAAACGAGCCAGCCCGCGATGCTGAGCCGGTAACCACCAAACCAACCACCAACCAACCCCGCTATGCCGAGGCCCGTAGTGCACAGAGAGTGCCCTTAGCGTGCGGTTGTTTAAATGTAGTATTTAGTTTGTAAGCCCTGGCTGGGGGCCTTTAATTTTAGAGGTCACCACAGGATCGCCCGGTTGAGTAGTGACCAGCCTTAGTGTGCTGAACTAAGAGTGGCCCTACCGAAAAAAAAAAAGCAGCGTAAAAGAAGACCAACAGCACTGATCTCTGAATATTTTTCCACCCTAATATCTGGAAGAATTATACAGAACTCTGAATCTCTTGATGCTGCTCTCATATTTTGTTTTAAATTAAGTTACTACTTACGGGTACACTTTGTCAAATAAAATTGTAACACCATCAATTGTTGACTATTGCTTCTTGAGTCTTGCAATGTTCTATCTTAACTTTTTTCAGTACCCCAATTTAGTATGAAAAAAAAATAAACAGATTAAATCTACGATAGAAAACCCTACTTAGAAAAAATATCCTTCGTAACTTTTTCTAAAGGAAAACTAACCTATTCCTAATTTTTAACCGACTTCAAAAAAAGGAGGAGTTTCTCAGTTCGTCTTGAACTTTTTTTATGTCTGTTTCCTCATAACTTGAAGATGGCTGGACCGATTTAGATTTTTTTTTTAGTTTGACTGGGTATACTTTCTAGTTGGTCCCATTGTTATGAAATCAGCATCTGATGATGGGATCCTGGAGTAAAAGAGGGAACTCTTCAAATATTATAGGCGCACCTATAGCGTTTTGGGTATTTCTAATAGTACTTTGTGCAGTTGCTCTCGAAAAGCACCATTTGGGGAAGTGGAACTGATGTGAAAACCGCAGATGGCCACCGAAACTACTCATAGTATTTCGTGGATTGCGATTCGATTACTTGAATATGGATGTTAAACACTTTATGCTCATCACAACGCATATGGTGATGTAGAGCTAATGGTGAAGTACCATGAGAATTCCTCAAAAATTAACGGCTCTTCATCGGGAATAGCAATATTTTGTAAAAGGTGACAAGTAGTTCACATTTTGGCTCTATGGTCTCATTTTGGAATCTAGAAGGTTTCCTTTTGTGCCATTCGGTAATGCCTAAAAATGGTAAGCCTTCTTTAACAGAAAGACAAATCTTCAAATTAAATAATAATCCAGAGAAATCAAATCAATAAAACTGAAACTTCTTAGCTTGAAACTAAAGAAAAGTAATGAACGCACTTTTATCGGTCAATTTATACCAGATGCACATTTATTTTCTCTTAATTGTTACTTAACTCCAGTACACCCAAATTGCAATTCATTATTTTTTAATGTCTACGCAATCAATTCAATTTGGTTATTAGTAATTGCGCTCCTCCTATTACCTATATATGGAATTAAATATGGACGAACATAACATAGCTGGATAGACGTAATAAACCTCTGTCTAAGCTTTAGAACAATATAGGTTGTTATTATGTATTTATAGATCTGGGGGCACTACAGTGCCCCCGCCAAGTCGAGCAAAAAAGCGGCACGGCCGTACCATTCTTTTCTCGAAGCAATTCAGGCCATTTTCGACCCCCTATAACTTCGTTGTGGATAAAACTAGAAGCCTGAATTTTCAGTAACCAAACAGGCATTGTATAAACACGGTATATTTCAAATTTCATTCAATTTGAACTAGTAGTTTATGAATTATAACGAGTCAAAGTTCCTTAATTTTGTTAATATTGTCACTCACTGACTGACCGATCATCAAAAGTCTAAGGCACTTCTAGCAGACATAGAAGCTTCAAACTTAGAATACAATTAGTGTTTAGTATATGAATCAAGGAAAAACTATAATATTTTTCAATTTCGTTCCAGTTTTCTAGATACATCAACTGCATAAATAACTTTGTAATCCCATATAAATATATAGGATTACAAAGTTACATTTGCAGTTAATTAATCAGTGTACCTGTATAATATAATGAAATAATAGATGTAGATGGGTAGGTACTTTTTTTTTCTTGGTGAAAAATATCATCGAATGACTTATTCCGCTCGGGTGTATCAAAATTCTACTGACTAAAAACCCACCCTGTTCCTTCGGAAGCCCTAAAGTTCCGGGGCCGCGGTATCTCGATGGAACTTTCCCGCAAACCCCGACAGGCAATGGCCCTATGAGGCCCCGTCACTGGTATTAACAGCTTTTTCAGGCGCGCGTGGAACACAACGCGCCGCCGACCCGGGCCTGGTCCTTACCGGACGGTGAGCGACCCCTGCTCGCCATCCGCAGGCCCGCGCCTACGGTGGCCCGAAATCGACTCACGATCCACGACGCCCGTGGCGTCTCCCCCGGCGGCTGGGGCGCGAGGAAGAGAGTTGCCTCTCCTTCTCTCCTTCGCTAGCATGACTGCTTCGCAGCAGGAGGTGACTGCATCCCACTCTCTCTCGCTTCGCACCATAGTCTAAACCTGAGCAGGGCGCGAGAAGTCGCCGCCGCCGATCGCCTCTATGAGGATACGACGGTGCTCCACCCATGCAGGGCACACCTCGACCATATGCTCCACCGTGTCTTCCAGTGTAGATAGGTACCTTGATATAATAATTATGCTCAAAGGTAACTTGTTAAATGGTCAACGGAATAAAAAAGCAAGAAGTATTAAGAGTATTGGGGAGTATTAAGTAGAGTAAATTGCCCGAAATTGCATAATTACTTACTTATGGATTAACTTTAACCGAGACGTTTGACGAGTGCGGCATTAATTATTACTAACTAATGCAAAAGACGTACGTGCGTATTCATATGTGCGTATCAAAGCCTCCGAAAAAAACCCATAGAGACAGGGAGTGGGATTTGAAAAAACTTTAGCTGAAGTTCAAGTAGTACCGGAAAAAAAAAGAAAAGGAAGGCTACCTACAAAAATAAGAAAAGCTCATAAGACAGAGAGAGGGCTTTTAGAAAATTCGTTGTTGGTATACAAGAAGTAGAAAGTACCGGAAAGGAAAAAAGTAGGACTTTCTACAAAAAGCAATGAGATGCCATAAAAAACAATACTTGTCAAAAAACCAAGTCTCGCAACTTAGTTGTTCTACTGTAAAAAGTTGTGAGATCCATGTAATACCAAGTCGGTTATTAATTTATTCAGTCCCTACTTAAGGGACCTTCTGTCTTAAGTTGTTACGTAATTATCTAACCTAACGTCATCTTATAGTGACCATATCAATATTAAAAATCTTTACCGTTTTAAATAAATAGATTGACTTGGCAATCGCAATAAACAATTTAATTTATATATGTATTACTTGTGAGATATATTGTGTATTTATAGGCGTAGGCTTCACCTATAGATGACAACTGTAAGTTTCTGGAATCATAGGACTTTATATTTTTTAGATTTTTCTGCACTTCAGCGAATCAGCTTTCACATATCGTATTAAGATTTTAGATAAAATAACTAAGTTTATAAATGTCAATGTCTATGGTCAACATACTATTCAAAAGTCACAAATGTACCGAATACATTATGTATGTGCTTGAACATATGTTTATATATTTATAAGTACATTATACATATATAAACATATGTTCAAGCAAAGACTCATTTACTTTCCTACCTACTATACCATTTCATTAGATATGTATATTATTGCAAATATACTTTTCTGGGCTACCTACTCACACAGAGAAAAACAGTTTTTATTTTTTGCCTCTTTGGAGCACGCTTTGTCCCTTTTTCGTTCCGCTTGTTTTATATGGGGCGTTTAATTCGATAAAATTCGTGTGGACTCGAATTGGTTTAGGCGAGCTGGGAAATAGACTGGGATATAAACGCTCCTGCCGATGTCAAAGTGAGTATAATCATTATTTTTTGCTTTCTTTGTGAAGTTACTTCTTTTCGTTTTTGGCTTATTATGATATTATAACATGCACAAAAACCAACATCAGAGCTGAAATACATCCAAACAATCATAATTATGATAGGTTTGGCTTCGAGTCTGACCAGGTGCAGCTTACTACTAGTCCATCTGACCACCACGTAACACGTAAACACGTCTTGGCAAGTCTTTTGTATGATTGTCTGGTTTCTGAATACCCGTATAGACTACCAAAGATATACATGACAGGCAGGACCAATAGCTTAATTTACTTTCCGAGGCATGCAGGAATCGCTATATGTTGAAAAAAAACAATACCCAGCACCAAAATTTAACAGATGCACACTATAAAATTCAGTATTAATTTTACTGTGGGAACCTTTCATCGAACGAGCTTAATGTATTTGGTCAACCAATCGGAACAGCTGTTATGATTTGACGTCCGCCACTGATCAATCAGGTTATTGGCGGTATCAATAGCCTAATTGATCAGTAAATCGGACGTAGTAGTGGTAGATCGGAAAGATATTCAGGTGCGATTAACATTATCTTCTGCCTGAGTGCGTAGTACCTACTTGACATCGTGTCTATTGTACGAGTTTACATATTTATTTATGTATTATTATATGGTTTATTTCCATAACTTATCTGGGTAAATAAGATAAAAAGTAGTTAGCTATACAACGTGTAATTTAAAGGGTATATACATACTAAGTACACGGCTTCATTGGATGATACAACAATATGGCAACGGTTTTGTAATCCTATGTCAACATGTGTGGAACTTATTAGAAATTTCAATCAATTGATACCACCGAATTTTTCAAATTAAAGAAGAAGGAAGAGAATTATCGTTTTATTGGCAAGTGACGTGAAAAGTTATTGACCTTCGTAGTGCTGTGACACATTTGTTATGATTGGTATTCAAGAAACATATGAAACCGATAGTTTAGTATCAATTCTTTGAGTCTCTTATTTTTAGCTGAAACTGTGCATAAAGACTCCATACTAGATGTTGTCTTCAGCCCTTTTGGATAGATAATTGAGGTTTCCGTTACACGTTGTGTATCATAGACAAGTTCTTTGGAATCCGTTCAGTAGTTAATACGTGAAGAGTAATAAACATCTATACGTGCTCACAATCTTTTGCATTAATAATATACTATTCCTCCTCCCGCGACTTCGCCTGCGTTTACTAAACGACGTTATCCTTTGTCAATATGACGTTTCCCGGGTTAAAAGTTGCTGAAGTCAATCTCTATATAATGTTCCTAATAAATAGGCGCATAGTAAAGATAAATAGCTTTGTTTGGTTTTTCATACCGACTAAACTATATTAAATTTCATGTAGGTTGAAAGTGGCAGCCCGCGTGGGCAACTATTTTATCCCAGCAGAACTATACATTTTCTGGGATATAAGACACAGAACTTAGAATATGGTTTTTTTTTATCCATATCCTTTCAGGCGTTCTGTCGTGATTGAGTAATAAATATTCCAAACAAACATATAATTATCAGTCGCAGGGTTTTGCTCCCGTGGAATTTATTACGATAAAAACATAAGCTCCTCATTTTGCAGTCGGGTAAAAATAACCTTCTAGGTCTTCATCTCTTCTTCTTCTAGGGTCGTCAAGCCTATAACTTTCCTAAAGCTTCAAGCTACTTCCATAAAAAATTACATCCAAATCCACCCAGTATTTTCGAAGATTAAACTTTTCCGCTTTACAATATGAGTATAGATGATATCCTTTATGATATTCACGTAAAAACTGCAAAATGCTATACATATAGTTTTAATATTTTAATAATCAGTTGTATATCAGATTCTCCTTAATCTATATAATGTTCAATGTAGCCATGTCTTACACTGAATCAGTATTAGTTATTAAAGCGCAATCAAAAACTTTTGGGGGAGCGAGAAGGGTCGTCCAGTCAGTTTTGGAACATAGCCTAGGACTGCCAACAACAATGACTTGAGTTTTCGCAGGATTTACCTTCAAACCTTGATCCATGCTCCATTGAGAAATACGTGCTAAGTCATTATTTCACGGTTGGCGTAGTGGTTGAGCGATCGCTTGCTTTGCTGCGTGCTGTGGTTCAATTCTTGCACCAGAATAAATGTTTGTATAGACAGGTATTGTTCTAGGTCGGAGTGTTTGTGTATATGTGTGAGTTTATATGCTTTTAAATACACTCACGATATATGAGAAATTCCTTGTATTGGACAAAGTTTAAAAAAAAATATTACTTTGTCCATGTTGTTATTGGTACTCTACCATCTACACCGAATCTAAAAAAGGAAAGACTATTATTAGTCTTTTTTAGCTTCGGTGTAGATTAAAATAGTACGCAATATTTTTAATAAATGAAAGAACTATCATTCGTTTATTAAATTCTATCAATCACTGCCAACATATTAGTAGGTTATGTCAACGACACCCCTAAGATTCCATTTAACAATTTACCAACAGGATTACTGAGGCTCCAGCAACTGTACCAGACCATGCAGCCGGGCCGAACGGCGTTCCGTATCGCACTCGTGAAGAGAATTAATAACGCTTCTGACGCCATGGAATTCTTGTTGGCTTTAGAACTATATGACCGTTGGGGAAACAAGCGAATAGTACTAGATTGCAATGCGAAAAACGCCAAAAGCATATTGGTCGAACATGTTCGAAAAGTGCAATTGGGACGTAGGACTTATCACTACATGCTCAGCGGACTGGTGAGTATTGCATGTTCTGGCGTCTGGCCTAGATTACAAATCTAGTTTCAATTTTTATACCGCTCTGAAAAGTACCATAGGAAATTCACAATCTTTGCAACGCGAATACTGATACTATTACAATGTGTATCCATACTATAGATAGTCTCTTCACCCTATCCGTATTTCACAAAAATACCAACAAACGCACTAACACAATTAAAAAATAAATAAAAATATTATGGTTAGCGAGAGATGAAAATAAGTCGAAAGAGCATAAATTTCATATTTCGATGCTGGAAAATACATTGTGTGTAAAAATAAAGTGTTCATAAATAAAGTCGTTTAACGAACGATTGCATGATCGCAAAATGTTAACGAACTAATTGACGTGTATTGGTACAATGAAGATTGTGTTGGGTTTTATTATTCGTACCGGAACAACGCAATTACTTGAAACAACAACTTAAATTGGCCCATTAACAGGTTATGGACGATCATTGGGAGAACGAAGTAACAGAATACGGCGCAGTCAATATAACTGGGTTCCGCATCGTGGACCACTCTCGTAAGATTGTGCGCGATTTCATGGACGGTTTGCGGCGAATGGACCCTCGGTTCAAGGGGACCATATCGGTAAGTGCTTTCATTACCTCACACCACTAAGTGTTCGGGTATTTGTAGGTTTTGCCAAGTTTGATCTACGGCCGCTGCTGATGAGCCGGCTTGGACTGATTTCTCATTGGAAATTTCCGGAAAGTTAATGATCCAATCAACTGACTGGATCATTAATTTTTCGGGATATTTTTCGGAAATCAGCATGGATCGAGTAACTACTCGATCCATGCTAATCATTATCATCGGAGTTTTACGAAGTTTCGCTAAATATTGAATTCACGCAAACTAATTTTGAACTTCTTATAGGAGTTATGTAATTATTTATTTGAAAATATTGTAATTGTATTGTAATCGATCAAATAAATAATTCTTGATTATTTTTTTATACTCGATCGTTCTGTTATAAAACGTAATTTTAAAAAAGGAATAACGTTTAAGTCTCGTTTTGAAAGTATCAAAGTAAAACATAATTAAAACTTTCGTCTGTGTTTTAATATTTTAGCTATGATATATAGCTGATAGATATTGCACCGGTAAAAGTAAAAAAACTGTAATCTTCTTGATTTTCATATCATAATTCTAAGAGCCATAATGATAGCTTTGCAGGTAAACCGTTTAATTGGCATTCCTGACTAAGCGACTAGAATATTTACCCGACTGCAAAGGAAGGGTTATGTTTTTCGCGCGTATCTTGTATGTATGTATGTTTGTAATATTTTTTATTACCTCATATCTCCAGAACCGCTGAACAGATTCACACAATTGAGGTATCATTAGATTTGTCTTAACAGCCCGAGTGTTCTTAGATAGGTGACATTTAAAAAAATTAAACATGGTGGCTGTGCGAAGCCATTATACATGGTGAAAAAACTTTTTTTTTCAAATACTACAATATGGGTATCAAATTAAAGGGCTTAACATAAGGATTTCAAAAAGGTATATCATGTTTATCATTAGTGTAATACTAGCAAAATAACAAATGAGAAAGTTTAAATATATGGACTCACTTTCTGAATCTGGTGGAGTGCCAATGTGACACGACCGGGAAAACTAAAAAAATGTTAATTAATATTTTAACTAAAAAGTTGAAAAAAGAGCTTATTTAAAAAATCTAAAAAACCCGACTGCTCAACTGAAGTGTAAGAAACAAGCACATTTTTATTTTTAAAAGTGACAAGCAGGCGGACCCATCCCATTTTAAAAAAATAAGTTCAATTGGGTCCCGCCTGATTGTCACTTTAAAAAAAAAAAAATGTGCTTGTTTCTTACACTTCAGTTGAGCAGTCGGGTTTTTTAGATTTTTTAAATAAGCTTTTTTTACCATAATATGTCTCGTCATATAATTTTCAAAGTGTTACGACGTAATTATGTATGTACCCTATGTGTTGCACAGAAAAATCAACCACAGATATACTGTTATAATACAACCTTAATAATTCTGAAAGCGCGGTCATAACCTCCTATCGTTCTAATGAACTGTATGGAAACTTGTGGTAGATGCGACTACAGTTAAATGGACATTAAAAGCATATTATTATTGCTCTGTACTCAGACCGCATAAAGAGCACAACTAAAAGAAGTATTAAAACTTTTATTGCTAGTCTAAATCTTTAGTTATTTAACGAGGGTAAATGTGTCTAATTGCATTTCACTGAGGGACTTTGTACGCATCTCTCATAAACAACATATTTTGGCGTAATGAAGATCGAGTGATTTCAAAAAGTACCTTTACTTAGCGTTGTATAAAATTTGTAATTTTTTTTTTTTTTCTTCACTTTTTTTTTATTACGTATAAAAAACCACATTATAAGCAACTTGGTATAAAAATCGAATTTACCTAAAATTCGAGTTAGCGTCGTATAAATTGTTGGTGTCGTTAGCGTTTCAATATTTTCTTTATGTACAACATGAGTACATGCCCTGATACGCGCATGTACCTAATCATATTGTGCGGTTTAAAAGGAAATATTTGATTACTCTTTTTGATGAAAATTATGATTATTCTTCGCCTCGAGTTAATCTGAACCTTATGAAACCTAAGTACGTAGGTATCAGGGATTTTTATGAAGATATATCCGCATCATCCACACTTAATACTGAGGATTAAAGAATAAAAGACCTCATAGTACGTCATTTTAGACATTATTAAAACTTTAATGTAAAATATGAGGGAAATTTTACGATATCCAAATGTAGAACATAAAGAACACGGGGTGTAACTGGCGTATCACGAAGAAAATTTTGGCGTGAAGTAATAACGCATTTATGTAAATTTCACTAACTTACGTACACCCTAATGAAACAGTGAGTGGGGCGCGCCTGCATAAATTATTATACCATATGATCTCCCTTTTCTGTGTAAATACACTTAGGCCTTTTTCGAGTCGGCGGCGTATGCTCAGGAGAATTCCTCTGAAGTAAAGTTAACTCATCACAGTTGCTAACACGTTTTCGACTTTACGTGTATCTACTCTAAACATCGTGATATTATCTAGATAATTTAACGGTTTTGCAAGACTTAAACGGAAGCTGTGGGCACACTATTTAGTGTAGCGGCTTACATACATCACTAATTGAAATTAACTGTAAAATAATCTAATTAAAAAAAGCAAATCTAGGAATAGATATTTAATTACCTTCATAGATGGCCATTAAGATCTCCTTTGTTTCCAATTAGGCGGAGACTGCACTCATGTATGACGGTGTACAAGTGCTGATGGATGCATTAGGAAGACTTTGGAGGAAGAAACCAGATGCATTCAGAAGTGCCCTACGACGCGCAGCTGGCCAAGCGAACTCAACTAAAGTCATTGACTGTAACCCTGGGAAAAGCTGGGTGGTACCGTTTGAACATGGTGACAAAATCTCTAGGTTAATCAAAAAGGTATACACTTATTCAACTCTTTAAAAGACAGACAGAATTATTATCACAAGCATTTATTTCATCATTAGAAATACAAAGTATGTGTTTGTAGGTATGCCTACTTTCCTCTGTAATAGGCCGAAGACCTTTCGAGGAACAACATTATATCTTCTAATATTGCCCCAAAATTTCGAGAAGAACACTAGATATTGTACTGGTAGATGTTACGTTATGTACTCTACAGTTATGATATAAACGAGGTTATGTTTTTTTTTTTTCAAGTTTTGTATATTTTTATCTGAAGAAACTTTATACAAAATTTATGTAATATATGTGTGCTAGCAGTGGAAGCTGGTTGATAATCGATTTCCAACTCTTAAAATAAACAATTGGTCTGAACATAACATGGTGAAAAAATATTTGGCTTTGATTATGTAAAAGTATTCTGTATAAACGATTCCCAGGTTTTGTACGGTATAAGAGTTTATAATGTAAGAAAATGTGCACAATTTATAAATCTGTATGTTTTAGACGGATATCGAAGGACTTACTGGAAACATTTCGTTTAATGAGGAGGGCCATCGGCACAACTTCACGTTGCACGTGGTGGAGATGACTGTTCAGAGTGCTATGCTAAAGGTATGATGTTAGAAAACAAGGTTTGAAATTGCCTGTATGCATTATTCAAATTCATCTCTTATTACTCAAACAAGCGGTATGAACAAGAGAGATTCATTTTATGAGCGTTATTAAATTTGCGATAAACTTTGCACATCCGTTAGCAGGTACTCTCAGCAAAGGTTAATTTTAACTTTATTTCACCCTACTTCTGTTCCACAGCTCGCTAATGATTTCTCGGCGTCCATAAATCAATGCGTAGGTACAGAGTTTTTGGAGCCATTCTTTCCGTCGCCACTCGAAACTTTCAAAATTTGTTTTTGGCTGGACCCTTGTTTTTATGTGGTCCACTGGTTTCTGTAGACAACTGTTTTCTCAACGATCCATCCTAATCTATTTATTGAAGATAATGGCTTATTGAATAGGGTAGCGTGGATTGTATTTATTTTGAAGCAAGATACATTTAGTTTGGTATAGTTATGGTGCGGTGGCCCAGTGGCAACTTGGCTGACTTGTGAGTTGCTAGTCGTGGATTAGAACCCACTCAGACACATTACTTTGTGTTGTCCTTTTCATCACCACTGCTTCGAAATCGTTGAAAGAAATCATCGTTAGGAAACTAGCATGTTCTAGGGCCGAAATTCGAAGATATTAAGAAGAACAAACAAACTTTCTTTGATGTCACTATTTACATGGACTTACTTGGACTTCTGTGTCACTATTTATTTTATATTACGCTATTTATTTATTTTACTGTACTTATTTTATATTATTGTATCAATTATTTAACTAATATTGTTTACCAGGCTTGATTTCCGTACGTCATACATATTTATAAGGCAACCACTGAAAACCAGCGCCGTGCTATGGGCATGCCCATGGCATAGCATTATGCTGAGTGGGAGCCTTGTTACCACGACCACGCCCTGCATTTGCCTTGTTTTTTGTTGTTTCCTTTTTCTTCGTAAATTGTCAATAACTAAGTCTTTGTCTTTAATTACTAACATAATTATAAGTACCAATTACTAACTCTAGTCTAAGAAACTAAATAAGTTTTTAATATTGTTAGCATGTCGTTTGTCTGTTGGCAATAAATACTTTTTCTTTCTTTCTTTCTTTCTTTCTTTCTATATCTTGTAGTGGATTACGGCACACTCCCTGTCATAGAAAGGTGGCCTGTATCCCAGCACTGGGAATCTAATAGACTGAATTATAATTATATTGTAATACTTATTTGGTTTAGGTTGCCACGTGGAGCGATGCTCATGGACTGCAAGTGGCGTCACCAAGATATGTGCAGCTTCGTTCACCCGCCACTTACGATACCAACAAGACCTATTCCGTAACATCCATCCTCGAAGAGCCTTACCTTATGCTGAAAGTGGCAGAATTTGGTCAGAAAGAAGAATTATTCGGATTTTGCAAAGACTTGATGGAACTCATTGCGAAACAGATGGGAATCAAATGTATGTATTTTTTTTTCCAAGCTTTTATTTAGCTTTCCTTTTTCGTTAGTTTGTTTTTTGTTATATGTCCGTATCGAATCTAACAATATCGAATCTAACTGAATTTTAAAGCACTGGTCCTCGACCAATTAGGATAAAATTTTCCGTACACTTTTAGTTTGGATAACAATGTTACGTTATTTTAAAATCAATATGTCAAAATATTGACATCCCAAGATGGTGGACTAGTTAATGCTTATGCATTGCCGTGATATGGGTATCAAATTAAAGTATTTGATGAGTAAATAATAAAATCACTTTAAAGCTATTATTTTGCATCAGTGGCTCGGGTCATTTTTTTAGGTAAAGCAACGCAGCATCTTAACATTCATAAATCTAAATGACTAATCATTAACTGACACTGTTCACTGTTTGTTTAGAACATAAAAGTCGCTCGATGTGAGACATTAATAATCAGTTGCATAAAAAAAAAAAATTTTTTTTTTTGGAACAAAAGTAGCTCGATGTGAGACATTAATACTCAGTTGCATAGACTGGAAACCGACTCCAACATAGCTTAGAAAAGGCTAAGCTGATGAGATGATGATGATTTTGAATCTCACCATTTGAACTAATCATAATTTATCGGCTTTAGTTAAATTTCGCAAGCGAGCCACTGTTCATTCAAACTAATCAATTTAAATGTGTTTTGTAAACATCTAATAAAAACTCGGAAATTTAGGTAAATTTTACAATTTTTATGTCTATAAAAGCACTAGAATTCGGGAGTACTCCTTTTTAGAGATCGATGTCTATTCAAACTAGATGCGGCTGAACGTTCAATATTTGAGGTAGATGGAGCGATTGAGCTTTGAACTCCATCACTCAATTACTGAGCAATACCGAAATTCTGAGATCTGGCCAGTTTGGCCAAAATGTTGACTTTCAAGCATTTGTCTACCTGGACCAATTTTCGTAGATATGTACTCATACGTGTAGTAGCTACTAATGGTTTATAGCGGTCTGTTTTACGCAGAGGGCTTACTATTGCTTGGAACATGGACGTCTTCTCATGTCCTTGCGGATCTATAAATAAGCGCACATTATTACTTTTATGTTTTAGCTTGCCTTTATTAATTAAATTTATGGTAAATAATGTAGGTACTGGTACTAAATTCCTGATAGGTAACATATGTTTTTGCACCTTATTACAAGCTTAGCAAAGACGTAATATAGTATAAGAGACGACGTAATAAGAGAGTAGCAAGAATTTACTTATTTACTAGCGTCTGCTCCGCGGCTTCGCGCGCATCAATAGACTTTTTTCACTTAGCGGTATAAAAAATAGCCTACCACCTATTCTCAGACCTACAAAATATATACAAAAAATCATCAAACTCAGTCAAGCCGTTTTGGAAGAGTTGAATAAAAAACACGAGAGATTTTTATATAGATACTAGCTGACCCGGCAAACGTGGTTTTGCCATTAATACATTAAATCTTGTGGAATGAATAATCATAAAAATCGGTCAGCCGTTTCTGAGGAGTTCGATAACTAACACTATGACATGTGATTTTATATATTAGATTACATTTATTAAAATTTTATGGAAACTTGATGGAAACACAAAAAATTGAAATTGGCGGAGTTAATGCCGTATTCATTATCTACCAGTCAGATGCATAAGATGATGCAAAAAAACTAAATACATAATAAGTAGATATACTTTCACACATTTTAATAAGATAGATTAGTTTAATGAAAAGGTATAGAAAAGAAATAATATTGTATTGATTTGTGTAGCTCCATAATTATAAACCAATATCAATTTATAATTTCGATAGCAGCATAAAAGTTATGCAATAATATAATGTATGATTTTAAATCCTTACTAATATTATAAATGCGAAAGTAACTCTGTCTGTCTGTGTGTTACGCAATCACGCCTAAACTACTGAACCGATTTTAATGAAATTTGGTACGGACGTAGTATAGAGCCTGAAAAAGGACATAGGCTGCTTTATAATGCAAAAAAGGGCTGTAAGGGGTTGAAGTAGGGGATGAAAGTTTGTATGGAAATTACGTCAATTTTAAAGCTAGAAGCTTGAAACTTATTTTTTAGACTTTTTATTAGCTATTAATAAATATGACATTCAAGTTATGTATGAGTTTTATTTTCAAAATAATAAGCCAGAAAAATTAAAAATGTTGCCGAAAGTCACTATTCCGCGCGGACGAAGTCGCGGGCACAGCTAGTACCCTATAAGCTTGTTTCATAATGGGATTACTTTGAAGTGTAATTGAAAACTCAAATCATTGAAATGGTCTCCAATTTAGTGGATTTTTTTTGTTTGAGTCTCAGTCTGTGTAGGTTTTAAACGTAAATGTAACAATATTTATGACTAGTTGCTGCCCGCAACTTCGTTCGCGTGGGAGGATTTCCCGCGTAAATCCTGATCCCGTGGGAATTCCGGGATAAATAATAATAATAATAATGTGAGATTATGGACGAAGTTATGATGACGAATAACTATCGGAAATATATTGTGAAGGATGGTACGGTAGACATATGTCGGGCATGTCACAAACCGGGAGAATCCATTCGTCACATTATCTCCGGTTGTTCTCGTCTAGCTAATGGAGAATATTTGCATAGACACAACCTCGTAGCCAGGATTATTCACCAGCAACTTGCTCTTAAATACAATCTTGTGGAATCAGAAGTACCATACTATAGGTATGTGCCCGACCCAGTTCTCGATAATGGCAATATTACACTGTACTGGGATCGATCTATCATCACTGACAGGACTATTGTTGCCAATAAGCCTGACATAGTGGTGATAGACCGATTAGAGCGTTGCACAATGATTGTTGATATAGCAGTCCCCCATGACGAGAACCTCGTGAAAGCTGAGATAGATAAAAAAAATAAGTATCTTGACCTGGCACGCGAGGTTGTCGACATGTGGGATGTGGAGACAGCAATCATTGTGCCGATAGTCGTCACAGCCAATGGTATAATAGCCAAGAGCCTCGACCAACATCTAAGGAGGCTCTCGTTGGGCAGCTGGATCAAGGGCTTGATCCAGAAAGCAGTGCTCCTGGAAACGGCGCGTATTGTGAGGAGGTTCCTCTCTATGGAGCCCTGACCACCGGTAGCTTGGACCCTGTTCCCGATACCGGTGGGCTACTATTTTTTATATTTTTAAATGTTTTTATTTTATATTAATATTTAAAAATGTAATTTATATGTACATATATTAAATAAATGGAATAATAATAATCATTGTGCCGATAGTCGTCTCAGCCAATGGCATAATAGCCAAGAGCCTCGACAAACATCTTAGGAGGCTCTCGTTGGGCAGCTGGATCAAGGGCTTGATCCAGAAAGCAGTACTTCTGGACACGGCACGTATTGTTAGGAGGTTCCTCTCTCAAGAGCCCTGACCACCGGTAGCTTGGACCCTGTTCCCGATGCCGGTGGGCTACTGTTTTTTTATATTTTTAAATGTTTTTTGTTTTTATAGGAATGTTTAAAAATGTAAATAATATGTATATAAAATGTAATAAAGGAAATAATAATAAAATCATTTATTCACAAAAACTTAAAGATTGTTACAAAAAATTAAGTACAATTATTTTAGGTAGGTACAATTGGTATAACTTAAATATTATAAAAACAGTCGGATAAGAAGCCCATTGCAGAATCTGTACAAAATTTATATAACCCTGCCTCCTAAACTAGGGTAACCTGTGTCTTAGGAGATAGTGTTCGGCCAAGTGATTTTTGAACTTGGTTACATTACACAAGTAGACGGTGCTTAGCTACCACTGGATGAATGTTCATTTTATACATGTACACATATTATACTGTATCAGTTTCTGTAATAATTGTGATTTGTTAGCGTGTGTGTATGCTTATGGCTTGTTGTGAATTTTAGTGTGTGTTTGTGCAGTGTGTGTGCGTTTGTGTGTGTGTGTGTGTATGCGTGTTTGTGTATGTATGTTGAGCGGGATGTGGGGCTCGAGTTTATGTTTGTAAACTGAGCGCATGTTTGTGTGCAATACTGAATGAAACTATGTGTAAGAGACTGGATATTGGTGTTATGTGAGGTAGGTAAGTAGAGACTCCGTGTACGCATAGTCTTTCTGGAGTAGCCATTCTGTTAACCTGGATTTTACTGTGTATGTATTTAGCATACGGATATTTAATTGTTTATCTAATTTTTGGTACATATGAGTGCTTAGTATGTAGAATTGGTGTTTTGCGAAGATGGTTTTATGTTGGATACTTGGTAGGAGATTTACTCGCTTTATTGGGTTAGGCGGTGGTAAGCCAGTGTGTGTCCTTAGAATCGATCGAAGCACATAGAGTTGCCGTACCGTTAGTATTTTACATTCAGAATAAAGATCAGTAGTTGGGTATCTAAATGGCTTTTTCGTCATAACTTTAAGTATGGCTCTTTGTGCCCTTTCGACTCTCAGAAAATTGGTTTTTACTGCACCTCCCCATGCAGTAATACAGTATCCAAGAACTGATTGGCAGATCGCATAATATACCATCTTCATAATATCGTGATTAGCTGACTGCCGGAGGGACCTAAAAATGTGTATAAGACGCATTGTTCTTGCAGTTACGGCTTCAATTTGTTTGTCCCATCGAAGACCGTTATCTATCTGCACTCCGAGATATTTAATACTGTCAGCTCTAGTCAGTGCTGGACATTTACAGGATCTCGATATATTTGAGCGCGAGTGTGCTATTAGAGAAAAATTGTGTGAAGGTGTTTTGCCACGTCGAATTACGAAAGGAATGTACGTTGTTTTGTCTAAATTGAGTGTCAGTAGGTTTGAGTTGAGCCATTTCATTATTTTAGATAAAGCGTCTTCTGCAGAAGTTTTAACTATGTCCCAGGTAGGTCCATGGACGAGCACCGCGGTCATTCACGTAGATTAGGAAGAGTGAAGGTCCTAATATGCTTCCTTGAGGGACTCCGTATGTTATTGATTCCTCGTCACTATAGCATGAGTCAACTTTGACCATTTGCGTACGATTTTTGAGGTAATCACTAAAAATTTCAAGCGCTTTACCACGCACACCGACACGTTCCAACTTCGCGATAAGTTTGGGAATAGAAACTGTGTCAAACGCCTTAGAGAAATCTGGACAGATACCTAAGCATTTGGTTTTATTATCTAGCTTACTAGCAGCCAGTTTAGGAAAATCCAATACGGCATCTTCTGTAGATAATTTTGGTCGAAATCCGTATTGATTTTCAGCAAGAATATGGTGTTTGTCTAAAAAGGTCCTTAAGCGCTTGTTTAAGATCTTCTCTATAATTTTGGACAAGGTAGGTAAGACTGAAATAGGTCTATAGTTATTAACACAGCTTCTGCTCCCTCCCTTATGAATGGGGTGAATTATCGCTCTTTTAAGTGCATTAGGAAACACACCTGTTTGAAAGCAGCGGTTGCATAGGTGTGTTAATGGCGGGACTAATACATGACGGCCTTTCTTCAGGAGTGCGGAAGATATTCCGTCCCATACTACAGCACAGTCGTCACGTAACTGGAGTATCAGAGATTCCACTTCTGTTTCATCAACCTCGAGCAGGGCAAGAGAATCGATCGGAGAGTTTTGAGTGAAATCTTGAACTGAGGTAGGGGGGCGTTGATCCACGGCCGTCGCATTCGGCGATAGTGCTTGTTGTACGATATTCGCTGCCAGATTTTTACCGACATTACTAAAAAAGTGGTTTACCTCATTTAATGATGATTTGGGATCGTCTCGTATTTTAAGTAGCTCTAGAGGACTAACATTTACCTTTTGTGTGTTTGTGATTTCTTTTATTGTTTTCCACAGTGTTTTAGGATTGTGTTTAGCCTTTTCTAGTTCATTTGTTTCGTGAGCTATTTTCAATTTCCGAAGTAAACTATTGCAGAAATTCCTATAGCGCGTGTATGTCTTTTTGAGAATTAGGTTATCGGGGTTCTTAGTTGAATTTATGTGTATTTTATCCCGATTTTTTATACATTTTAAGAGACCTGGTGTCATCCAAGGCTTTATAGTTCTTTTTTGTCTCGGTATTTTAACTATTTTTGTATGTTTAAAGATAATTGTTTTAAATATATTGATAAATCTGTTGGCACATTCGTTTACATCTTCTATTCCATAAATAAAAGTAAAGTCGGTATTGTCTAGCTCAAGAAGAATAGCGTCGTTATCCAGGCGGGTGAGAGTCTGACAAGTTTTCCGCTGTGGGCTGACATTAGCTAAAGATAAAATTATAGGTTTATGGTCCGTTACGTGGGATTCTAGAACTAGGGTGGTACTTCGAAGATATGATTTGAGGAGCAAATGATCAATACAGTGCGCTAATCGTGTAGGTAATAAATGCGTCGGTAATAGTCCATAGGAAGCATTTGACGTTAGATATTCAAAGCTCCGATCGTTCCGATTGGTTTGGCTTATATCAATATTCAGATCGCCCACTAGAACGACACTGGGACAGGAGGATATTTTATCGTAGACATTTACCAAGCTTGTTGTAAAGTTGTCATAGTTCTCTTTTGAGTTAAATGATGGAGAGCGATAAATGGCAACAACTGTGACTTTTTGTTCGATTTGGCAAATAAGACAATTCCCACCATGAAAAATCGGCTTCCACACGTAATTCTGTAAACTTAATTTCGTGTAGATTATGACTCCGTCATTTTGATTGGAATTAGTAGCTGTGGAATAAGGTTTATAGCCGTCTAATCCGGGGATGACATTGACCTTACTGAGCCAGCATTCCGTCAAAATAATAATGTCGAAATTGATATTTGTCCGGTTCAGCAAAACTTGGAGATGATCAAAGTTTTTATTCACACTCCGTATATTTATATGTAATAAATTTATATTACTATCGGATATGTTGATATAATTTCTGCAATCTTCAGGGTTACAGATATAGGAATTTCCTAGATCAATACGGTCAAGTTCGGTGTTAATATCGTTAAGGGTAGCCATTTATAATTAACATATATTTACAAGACAGTGGAATAGTAAGTGAATGATTAGTAAAAGAAAGTGACGAATAGAAGGTGTCTGTGTAACTTTTATTAGGCGCTCTAGTGTGAGTTATTTTGTGAGAAAAAGTGTAAGTATATTTGATGATTTTGTGTGGTTCCTGATAATTCAATGTTGTTCGTGTGTATTGTGTGTACGTGTAGAGTTTTATACCTAATTTTACATAATATAGAAATAAGTCAGAAATCGTATTAATATCATAAAATATCACTAAGAACAGTTTAAATTGTCAGATAGTAACATTGGAAAGATCTTGTAAGTTTTTTTCTGAGTTTATAAGTATTAGCTTCTCCCCTACTTGTTTACGAATAAAAATGTTACCATTGCTTATCCAACAAAGAGCGTAATGGTTATTTTTGGCAAATTGTCGTGCTAAGTAGAATAGTTTTTTGGAACTAAATGTAAGTTGTTCAGTTACAAATACCGGCTGGCGCTTCCCTGGTATGCCGATCAATTCCGTATTCAATTTAATTTCAATTGAAACTTTATTTTTATTATAGGACCGTATAGCTATGAGAAGATTCTGTTTAGTTTGCACTCTTGTAAACTCCGCTATAATCGGACGTGAGCTCGAAGTCGATGTGGGTTTTCCAGGCAGGCGATACACATCCCGAAGTTCAGATCCAGTGATAGGGGTGCCAACCAAGTTGCCGATATTACAAACTGTGTTTAACAGACTTGTAGTGGATTCATTATCTGACTGCGGAATATTTCTGTTTTCTATTCCTGAAGAGCGTGACTTAAGTTGCAAATCCATTACCTTTTTTTCGAGTAATTTTACGTATTTATACTGTTCCTGTCGCTCCTTCTTTAAATCTTCAACTTCCCTCTTTAGTTCTTCAAACGTTTGGTTCATAAAAAACATAGTTCTTTCGATCTCTGTGCTTGTTTTACGGATTTCAATGTTAGATTGCTGTATATTTGTGTTTTGCGCTTTAACTTCACTTATGTCTGCTAATATTTTTCCCATTAAAGTGGCTTGTTCCTCTAGCATTTTGGCTATTCGGTTATCTTGTTCTTTCTTCCAATTCTCGAGCGAATCATTTAATTCCTGCTGACTTAACGGAGACACGCTTTTTGGTGATTGTTCTGGTCTGGGACGTTTGTGTCTATTTGTGACATGATCACTCATAACAATTGCTGTGCTTATATCAGATTCGGATTTAGTTAGGCTCTTGGCGTTGTTTTGTGATTTTGGTGGAGTGCGCTGCATATTAGCCATGTTCTATAATTAACGTAAGTAATAATTTACGTCCGTCTGCTAACAGAAAAAATAAGTGAACAAACAACACTTTTCCGGTCCAATATCGTAGTAGAAGTTGTCTGTCGTAACAGATGCGTTGATCGTAGACGCACCGTAGCACGTCGTAGCCGTCGTAGCACAGAGCTCTGACGTCAGTTCGCGTAGCGTACCTTTTATTCGCTGCGGAGCGCTACTCGCACGGTGGCTCAGCGGTTCAACGTTCAAGTAGCACACGCCGCAGCTGCTAGTTCAAATCTCGCCCAATCCGATACCACTTTTAGTAAGTTCACGTCAATGGCACTGTCAGAATATGTATATCTCTTTCTAAGACTGCCCAGTGGGCGTATTTAACACATTAAAACACTTAAAGAGGAACAAGGAATTGAAATTCACTGATATCAACCAATCACAGAATTCAGAGACAAAAATTTCGGCGCACAACCAACACACGTCTACTCGCTATAACGTCCTGCGACCGAATCCCTAAAATATGGATAAAAATGTGTTGTTATTCTAGAATACTATCTACTTACCAAATTTCATTAAAATCCATCCAGTAGGTCCGGAGATTAGCGTGTACAAACGGACAAACAGACAGACCTTCTTTTGCCGTGTTAACGTTTTACCCACCTCAATTCTTATTTTTGTACAAAATTTAAATATACAGACACACTTTTTTACTGTTTTATTATATGTATAGATAACCGATGCTAGTAGCTATTCTCTGCTTATGTCGGAACCTGTATTTGGATTCAACATAGGTACTAAGTCATTTGACAATAGAATTGCCAACTCAGTTGGAACAGCGGTTGAACGTTTGGTTGCGATCTGCTGCATATCACGGGTTTCACTTCCCAAATTGGAACAAGTATTTACATGTCCTAAAGTTACGTGTTCTAGCTATGGGTCTATGTGCATGTGAGTTCAAATCGGTACAGGAGATAGTACTAGTGTGGGCAACGTTTTTGTTAATAAAACATAGAAGAAAGAATTAAACGGCATCTAAAATACCACCTGAAATACCTCATTGTGGCTCTGTGATGCCGGAAATTGCACTTCATGTTAAGGAAGTCCGTAAAGTCCTTTCCAGTCTTGATGAGAACAAAGCCAGTGGGCCGGACGGAGTACCAGCTCGAGTCTTAAAAAACTGTGCCCCGGAGTTGTCTCCTATACTGACTCGCCTGTATCGCCTTTCTCTTAAAACTGGAGTGGTGCCGATGTCGTGGAAGCTAGCTAATGTGCAACCAGTACCCAAAAAGGGTAGCCGTGCTGACCCTGCAAACTATAGACCAATTGCCTTGACCTCCATGCTCTGTAAAGATATGGAGAGGGTACTCAACAGTAAGTTGCCGGCATATCTTGAAGACAATGAGCTCCTCAGTGACCACCAGTATGGCTTCCGCCGTGGTCGGTCAACCGGAGATCTTCTCGTAGAAGTCAAGAGCGGACTAATTCGTAATAAAAAAGAATCATTATCTGTTTAGCCTTTTCTCAAATTCAAATTCATTTATTTGCATAAATAAGGTACAGAAGGTTGGTAAAGTGTACAATATTGTTCTCTTATTCTGCCTTTAATTTCGGCGTGCAAATATAAAAATACATATTACATTTAAGTTCATGATCATGAAATTATTAAAATAAATGTCAATATAATAATGAAAATGTAATCAGTTAATTCTAAGTTTTAATAATAATCACGTCAATAATGGGAGAGAATGAAAATATATAAAAATAAATCATACAAAAAGACTTTTTAGCAAAAAATAGAACCGACTTCCATATAAAAACACTACAATGGCAAAAATTACTTTAATTTCGGAAGGCGGTGTCAAAAACGAAAATATATACAAAACTAAAGACACCGCCTTCCGAAATTAAAGTTATTTTTACCATTGTAGTGTTTTTATATGGAAGTCGGTTCAGTTTTTTGCTAAACAATTTTTTTTCACGCTTTTTAGTGGGTCGGTTTGTAATTTATCTAGTTACAAATACCAAAATGTCAACTACTTATCACCTTTTACAAAATATTGCTTTTCCCGGTGCAGAGCCGTTAATTTTTGAGTTCTCCTGGTACCTCACCATCAGCTCTACTTCACCATATGCATTGTGACGAGCATAAAGTGCTTAACATCCATATTCAAGTAATCTAATCGCAATCAACGAAATACTTATTATTGGGTAGTTTCGGTGGCCATCTGGGGTCTTCATCATCAGTTCCACTTCCTCAAATGGTGCTTTTATTTTTAATTCGAGGTATTCCTCAAAGCGCTACCATTTTGAAGCGCACCTAATGAAGCGCTCCTTTTTTATTCATCGGAGCGCACCTTTTACTGCGCACCGCTATCGGGAGCGCTACTAAAAGGTGCGCTCCGAGGAATAAAAAAGTAGCGTTTCATTAGGTGCGCTTCAAAATGGTAGCGCTTTGAGGAATACCTCGAATTTGAATTTTGTTGACTCGTAGCTTTTTTTATGTAACTAGTTGGTAGTAGAAAACAAGAGTATTATTCTAATTAAAAATTTTGTTCTAGACAAACTAAAGCTGTCGAAGGATGCCAAGTTCACTAGCGATGCTTCATCAGATATCTATTCGGGCGTACTGGGCGACATTATGAGAAAGGTACGTATTACAAACTGGAATCAGCCTGTTACTTTGCGGAAATCCATAAAAGTAATATTACAGAGATAGTATTAAGTGTTTATTCCACCAATACCAGTAGTTCATACTTGCATGCAGTATGCAGCACCGCCTTCCTGCCCGCAAATATATGCACATGCAGAAAGTGATGCAATACATGCAAAGCAAACTATACTCGACACGTGTTTCGCCCCTCTACAGAGGATCCACAGGAGATGTTGACCCGCCGACTAACGCGACTAACGTTTCAGACAAGCTTGAACAGCTGGTTTTTGGTGGAATCAACATTAAATAATTTCCTTTAATATTAGTTCCTCATGTGTTATTAAGCAATTTAGTCTACATATACAACGTGTAATTTAAAGGGTATATACATACCGA
This sequence comes from Tholera decimalis, assembly GCA_943138885.2. Taxonomy (NCBI): domain Eukaryota; kingdom Metazoa; phylum Arthropoda; class Insecta; order Lepidoptera; family Noctuidae; genus Tholera; species Tholera decimalis. Next base: position 22,246,085 of record OW964548.2, read on the forward strand.
GTGCACGGCTTCTTTGAATGATAACACACGATATAGCAAGGGTTTTGTAATCCTATGTCTACATGTGTGGAGCTTATTAGAAATTTCAATACATTGATACCAGAGACCGAATTTTTCAAATTAAGAAGAACGAAGAGAATTATCGTTTTATTGGCAAGTGACGTGGAAAGTGAAGACCCTCATAGTGATATTAATTATCATGAATAAACCACTGTTACTGTTGTGATACTGAGGTCCGCTCTTCTTTTCTCGGTGGGAATATCATCAAATGAGTCCTCCAGCTCTGTGGGGAGCGGGAGTGTCACACTTATACTGACTAAAAACCTACCCTGTTATTTCTCTGTCCTTACGTTCCGAGGCCTCGTTAGAATATTCCCACAACCCCGACAGGTATTTTCGGGTCATAATGAAAAGTAAAAAAAAAATGCATTTTTTTCATGGCTGTCAATATTTCACAGGGATCATAGATAACCATTTCATATGGCAAACATTCTATTTTTATTACTCGTCAAAAGAAATGCCTTCGACAAGCATACCTGAGTAATTTGTAAAATTATTGCATACAGGAAACTATTAAAAATGTCTCCCTTACAGGTCAATCAGTAAGAATCTTTAATACTTGACTTATAAATCTATGAATATTTCAAAAATAAATTTCCTTGCAATAACATATTCATCAGAGCTAAAGAAACTGATTCGTAGAAATTCTCGAGTTTTGCGCTTAACAACACATTTAAGAATTCATTTTTAAACATACCTATGGATATGTTACAATTTTCTAGTTATTAAGCTATTTAGTAAACTAAAAGTCGAATAAAAAACAGGCGAACTGAGAACAACTGATGCGAGTAACTTGAAAAGTTAAACAGGTGACTCACATTGTGTACTTAGGTTGAGTCGAGACAGTTTGCATTACTTAACAGCTTAGTTCACTTGGACGTTTAAGCATCATTCAGTAACTTGTGTACAAACAGTAATTAAATCTAAAATTCACAAACTGTTGACGCCGAAATACACTCGTGAACAACTTTTGTTCAAACGTTCGTTCCCTCTCTGTATCTTATCAATATACACGAATCCGTTTATTCATAGTGTATACGTATGAACGAAATCATTAGTAGTGGAAAACTGTAGCCTAGCAGAAGTAACGAGAATGTTCTTAAATAAAGATTTTGTGTAAAACTATATTAATAAAATCAATAATTTATATATATATATATATATATATATATATATATATATATATATATATATTAAGGGGAACAGGGTCTAAACTAATGGAGGTCAAGGCTCCACAAGAGGAACTTCCTAAAAAACAAGCTGTGTCTAGAAGTACTGCTTGATCCAGTAGCCTAACATAGCCTACTAAGCCATGAGCTGAGATGACTATACAGTCATTTCAGCTAAAGTTGATGTGGATTTGATAATCATTGTACTGATATCGATACAGTGATTGTCAAGTCCACATCAACTTTCAAACCAAGCCGACATAAGTACTTGGTTTGTTTGTGCTTTGTGAAGAATGACTGCACGTCTCTTGATTCGATGCACCACCACAATATTAGGCTTATTGACCACATTAGTCCTGCCAGTGATTATAGAGCTATCCCAGTAAACTGTAATATTACCATATAAATACATATTACATTATATAAACTCAGCTGAACACAAATGTAGCTGTTGGTCAGGCGCTGCTCAAGAGAGCATTTTAGATGAATGCTTAAGGAAAATCCTGGCTACTATGCAAATACTTTACATTTGCTAGACAAGAGTAATCAGAAATAATGTGGCGTATTGATTCTCTAGAACTATGACATGGATGCTCGTTGAAGAACTCGTTGAATGCTGGCAGCGAAGGGGTGGACTCGTTGAATGTGGTAGGATTTCTTTCTTCTAATGAAACTCGAAGTACAATAATGATTAGGTTTAATGATAACAATTAAAATTGAATTTGATTTTGAGTTCAGGCTCGACACAAAACTGTAACGACCGGTGATGTCGGCAGACTCTCGAACGATCTCGATCAGTGCAAAAAAATGTAATACACTATGGAATAGTGGGTGACGCACGCCGCGCGCGCGGCTCCTAGAGCTGCTCGTCCTCTCGCCACAGATTAATAATGCTCACGCGCCACCGTGCCGTATGCGTGTGTGTAAAGGCGTATACACATGCAAGGTGTCAACACTCGTAATAAATCAACCTTCTCATCAATGTTAGGAGCTATTCGTCGTGATAGCATTAAGATTGTGGAGGGTCATTTAAAAAACCTCACACCTCCCCCAACCCCAGTAGTCAGTGGACTTCTGCGGGTGATGCACTTCAGATGCTGTCAGCACTGTACGGGCCCGCCCGAGTCAACGGCACCTCGTGTTCCACGCCTCAAAAAGCAATCAGGATCATGAACGGAGCCTGATAGAGGAGCCTACCGGCCGGTGTTGTGGAAATATTATAACGAGATACCGCAACTCGGACGACAAAGGAAAATGAAACAACAGGGTGGGCATATGTTCAGTACGAGTTTGGCACTCCCATCCGCTCCACACATTACCGGAGGACCCATTGTTGATTTAACAACCAGTGAAAAAAAACTAAGTGTACGAAGCCGCCCATCCAAAGTATTAAGTTGTATTATATTGTTCTTACCCTAACAGCTAACCGTCGATATTAAAGTACCTGTAACTCAAATTGCAGAACTGTAAGAACTTTAGTTCGATAATATATCATAAATCAGTTACTAACACTTAACTTCATGGAATATATAAGAGAGTTTTAAGAAAATTGTATTTACCAACTCAGTAAACAAAAAAGTCGGTAAAAGCCTCGCTAATAGAAATATTATTACACATACGTACACCCCGGTAATATAATAACGCAAGGAAGTCGCAAACTTTACGACTGCTAGAAGGGATGTATAACATTATGACCAATGCTACGGCCGTAAACAAAAAAAAACACGTGTACACAACCTCTACGTCGAAAGTAATTCGGGATTATTTTAGAATGAAAGCATGTCCGAAAAAAGTAAATCTCAAATCTATTAACCGGTGAACTACAAGGAGTCAGGTTTGTTTATGGAATTTATATGCCGAGATAAATAATGCAGTTTATTGAAACTTTGATATTTCACAAAGCAACGTCTTCCGTCAGCGGATGCTGCGGACTTTTTGATCGGTATCAATCTCAGTGCAGTATGAATATCCCGCAACCGGGACCCATGTAGAAGAGTCTGTACATTATCCCACGGTAGACTAGTAAATTTTTATTCGCTTCCTTTTTGCTGTCGCGGTGCGGAGAAAATGGACGTCCGCGGCAGAAAAAAATGTAACAGCGCGCCAGTGTTGCACATTTATCCAAATACGCGATTTTGGCGCACAGGACTCGTGACTTTTAACTTTCAGCAATGAATAACGGCGTGAACGCATTGGGAGTGCTAGCGATTACTTAAACGCGCATTGCGCACCATAATTACAATTTAGATACGTTTCATTCTAATAAACAACCTATTTATTTGTTAAACGAACGCTGCACTCAAATAATACCTCTTAGGTAGAATTTAACTTAATAAATTAAATTTTAACAATTGTCTTTATTGGTAATTAAAATCAGCAACCAGCTCATAGAAAATAGTTGGTTAGGTACTCAATAAACGTAGTAGATTAGCCAATATTTTAAAGTCTGTATTCTATGTAAGTATTTCATTAGAAAATAAATAATGAGTTGGTAAAACAACCATGATATTATTAAATTCACACAGTTATTGCAGTTATGTAAGTTTCTCCTGTCCTTTCTCGTTTCGGTCTCCTTAACTTAACGAAGAAATTTGACGGCAAATCTAATATCAAGTGAAGGTTCGCCCTTAAAGCTCTTTGTCTCCATATGACTCGGTCGTGTGTGCGCTTTATGTTATTTCATAGCTTGTCTCAATGTCTAATGAAATATTTGCGGGGGTTAGTTTCCCTTATCTCGGGTGTTACTTTATGTACTTTGAGGGAAACGTAAACACAACTATATTTAGTCAAACCAAGCGCACAGAAATGACCTCTCAACGGATATTTACATGCTAATGACGCATTATGAAACAAACTATTATATATTAACGATAGAAAAAAATCTCGGGTCTCTTATTATACGTAACTCCTTTGTACCCGTTTTTACGAAAATTACGTGGACGGTGGAGTATTTAATGAAATACTAATGTACCTAATACGGCATTCAAAATTATTTAAATTACTGTCGAAAATTATTATAGGTCGTTAGGCAATCTCTAGTAATGATAGTTGTCCCATTTATAATTAAAAGTAAAATATTCCCAAAACAATTTACATTAACGATTATCTATTTTAATCTTAAACACAATCTAGCCTTCCTTAATTTAAGTCATTGAATAAAGTCGATTTTAAATATAGATATGAAACGTAATAATTGCCTTTATTAGGAAGCCGACATAGCGGTCGCCCCTTTGGCTGTAACACCTGAACGTGAGCGATTAGTGGACTTCAGCGAGCCGTTTCTCTCAATGGACACACCAATCACTTACACGAGGACGCCGAAGCAGTTATCGGACACATTCAGTTTCCTTCGACCATTATCAAAAGAAATATGGGTGAGTCAACACTTTTGTGTTCGTTTTATTACACAAATATGTACCTACTAGTTTTTTATATCGGTTATTTCAATTTATTTTTCTAGGATTATGTAATGTAAACCTTTGTGAAAGATGTGCATGCCCGTAATTGACTTACTTACACAGGGTGCTCTCATAAGCATATTATACTGTAATTTAATTGTAAATAAGTCGGTTTTTGCTAACGTTTATTTCTTAACTTACCCCATACCCATTATATTATTTGGGGGTACCTATAGTTAAGAAAACAAAGTTCCCACCGTTAGCAAAGAGTTGAAATAATTATATACATACTTCTAAACTCAAGAGGAAAGCTTTATTCTGTCAAAAAGAAATATAACTGTTCTACAAATATAACCCTAACAAAAACAAATAATACAAATGTAAACTATTCTGAATTATTTACGCACAATATGTAAAAGTTGACACAATATGTTTATCATTTTATTTTTCCGTCATAATTTTGTAGTTTTGTGAAGCACAACCATGATTGTTTATCCATGGCATTGTAGGTATAGATCCTTGGGTAATACTAACGCAAAAATGTTAATGGTACCTACCAATAAATGTTAATTTTTTTGCGCTAACAATAGGAAGTACTCCCGATAGTTTTGCCTCTTAAGGGTTCCAGTATTTATGAATAACGTCCTACCCCAAAGTGTGAATATGCTTTAGCGTGAATATCTGAATTGACATTTTGGCGATAAAATCATGTTTCATTCGTTTTTACACTTCAATGCACAGCTTCAATGCTTATTTATGACAGTTATAATTAGTCAACACGAGACTGTCTACTTAAATATGATCTGCATTTAAAATAATTAAGATACTTTCATGATATTGCTGTTGGTACTATTGCTGTATATTTTAAAACAGCTTAAGATGGATCTGATTATGTAAATAATTTTCTCCACGGCCGTGCAGAATTTAAATTATGAATACCTACAGGCTGATTTGAAGTAAAGTCTACAATATGCATGAAAGAACATTGTGGAATCATTCGAAATTTCTTATTAAAATCTTGTTCAGTAAAATAATAGCTTACACAACGGTACATGCAGTTCATTGTTTTAATACATACAAACTAGGGTAGCTTAGAAGCTTAGAATTTCGTACGTGAATTCATGAGACCCCACAAACAACCACCATTTGTAAACATTATGAGACCGACACTAAATGTGGGTGCACGTTATATCTATTATTTTCAATTCCACGCAGCGATAGTACTACATATTCTAGTAATTACGTTTATTTGCAGCTCTGTGTATTGTTCAGTTTCTTCGCTGTCAGCATTGTACTTTTCTTAGTATCAAGATTCTCTCCTCATGAATGGAAATCTGTCTCCATTTCTGATACACAATTGGACCACACAATGAGCAGTACCAGTGAGGTAAGAACTTTGTCCTTTAACTGTATAAAAACTGAAATCCGACCTTAATCCGTCTTAATTGTACTTTGTTTGTTTTAGATAATCTTACATAATGAGTTCAGTATTTGGAATTCGTTCTGGTTCTCGCTGGGATCATTTATGCAACAAGGCAGCGATGTGGTGCCAAGGTAAGTTATAACGTCCTACTATACATAACGGTTCAGGAATATTCAACATAAATAAACTAAATGGCAAACAACAGCGGCGTTTGCCAATACTCAAGCGTTTTAAGTAATGCGGTCAATACAAAGAGTCGAGCAAGCTATGGAATTCTAGATTAAATTCCATGTCGTGTGTTAAATTGCGCGTACTTTGAATATAAGATAGTAAGTATATTGTGTACAATAATGCAATGGATAAAAGGAGGTTCAATACCCGTGTATTGAACCTCCTTAACCCAAGTGCGTACTTGTCCAGTTTTAGTAATAAATCGTATAAAAAAGTAATAACTTTGTGTTATGATGTATGAACTTAAGCTATACCTAAGTTGTACAAAACAAAAAATAAGGCATATCATTTTTTTAGAATTTATATTTAGGTATAATATTAGTTGTACTGTGTACATAATAAAAAGTAAGGTTCGTCAATTTTTTAGAACTTATATTATGAAGACCACAAAATTATTTTAAATTTGCACTAGCTTTTGCCTGCGGCTACGCTCATATGAAGTATTTTCAGCGAAAAAAGTAGCATGTCACTCTCCAAATATTATGTATCTCCAAATCGATTCTTTGCTCCGATTTTGATGTGATCGGTGACGTAGAAAAAGGACAAACGACCAGATATATTTTCGCATTTATAATATCTCGTTAAAGGTAATGTTTACTTAAAATGTGAATAATATTTAAAAACTAAGATAGGTTAAGGATTATATTGCTTAGCTATACAGACTTCGATTATTGATAACCAAGAATGACCAAGATATACATATTTATCTACTATTTCAATATTGAAATTAATAGTATTAGGATATATTATTTTCGAATGACATACTTCCAGCAGAATAACTGTGAATAATCTTTTGAATGGGTTTTGAAAAATCTAATTAAAGTCCAGTCAAAATAACCTGTGGTGTATTTTTCCTAGGTCCGTACTTAATTAATAAGGGTAGTGCAGTGTAGGAATCCATACGCAGTTTAGGCATTTTCGCTTTCACACGACACGTGACAAGATTGTCGCCAAATGGAAAATAAAATAAATGTGATATTAGTTTTTAAGCTAAAATGTCACTAACAGTATCATTAAAACTTAAATCGGGATATTTTTTACCATATGGCGAACAACAGCGCCGTTCATCCGTGATTATGATGGTGCTTACAGTACCGAAATATCGGAAATTCGTAATAAATACACATAGTAAATATCCCGTGTCATGTGTGTGTGTGTGTGTATCATCGTGTGATGTGAGGGGCTGGTTTCCGAAACTCAGGCCATAAGCCTAGTTTGACAGCAGATACTATTACTAGGAACAACTTTTGAAAAAAAAATCTCGCCTTATGCGACTCAACAAACTATGCTAGTTTGCCCGCGAAGCTAGACTACTTTCTTTTTTCCTGGGTGGGAAAGTCTTCCAATGACTTCTCCCGCTCTGGGTGGAGCGGAAGGGAGTGTTAGACTTCTACTGACCAAAAACCCATCCTGTTCCTTTAGCTGCCCTTAATTTCCGGGGCCGCGGTATCTCTTTAGAATATTCCCCCAACCGCAGCAGGCAATGGCCCTTTGGGGCTCCGTCACTATTGCTGACAGCTCTTTGAGGAGTGCGTGGAACACGACGTGCCGCCGACCCGGGCCTGGTCCTGACCGGACGGTGAGCTGCCCCTGCTCGCCGTCCGCTAAACTCCAACACTATCACATTCGCTTCACCACTGGACGGATTGTCATACTATGCTAGTAATATATCTAGTTTGTTTTTCGTTCACATTTTTTCAACCGACGACAAAAAGAGGAGGTTATCAATTCGACGCGTATATATATATATATTTTTTTTAATGTATGATCATCGAGTACTTGAAGACGGCTGAACCGATTTGGAAAATTCTTTTTTTGTTCGAATGGGTATACTTCGAAATTGGTACCATTATCACCAAAGTCAGGATCTGATGACGGGATCCTGGAGAAATCGAGGGAACTCTTCAAATATTATAGGCACACCTATGGTGTTTTGGGTATTTCTTATAGTAACTTGTGCAGTTGCTCTCAAAAAGTACCATTTGGGGAAGTGGAACTGATGATGAAGACCACAGATGGCCGCCGAAACTACTCAATAATAAGTATTGAGTGGATTGCGATTCGATTACTTGAATATGGATGTTAAGCACTTCATGCTCATCACAATGCATATGGTGATGTAGAGCTGATGGTGAAGTACCAGGAGAACTCCTCAACAATGAACGGCCCAGCATTGGGAAAAGCAATATTTTGTAAAAGGTTATAAGTAGTTGACATTTAGGCTCTTGTAACTAGGTAAATTAAAAATCATCCAACTAAAAAGAATGAAATAAAAACTTTTTACCAAAAAATTAAACCGACTCCCAAAAAACACTGCAAAGTGAAAAATAACTTTAATTTCGGAAGTCGGTGCCAAAAACGAAAAAACAAAACTAAAGACACCGACTACCGAAATTAAAGTTATTTTTCACTTTGCAGTGTTTTTTGGGAGTCGGTTTAATTTTTTGGTAAAAAGTTTTTAACGGATCAATTGGTTAGTGTATCTTCAGACTTTTGATGATTCCTTTACTTCTCTACTACCGTTTTTACTCATTTCAATAATACTCTAAGTCGTTGTAGTCTCTGTTCTTAAAATAATATTGTAATTCACCGCTGAATTACTGTTAGATAGTTAGAATATACTTTATGGTGTACATACAATAAAATTTGAACACACCTATTTATAAATATTTATAGTTACACTTTATGTACATAGCTACCAGTCAACCATGAGTGGTAAAGAGATAGAGTGGAAGGTGCAATATATACGTGAGAATTATATTAGAAAAAAAAAAAAATTAACACAAAAAAACCTACTATCATAAAATAGATATATTGCTTATTCTATGATTACAAGAGCGGTATTTTCGCTGAGTTGTAAATACATATCTATTACATATTAACACTATACCTAGCTATTATATTATATTACAGTTTAGCTTACATTAAATGTATGTTAGGTGGTGCGAGCGCAATCAAGCAAGTGTACCACATCTTATCTTCCATACAAGATTACACCGAGTAAGATGCAGAATTTACTGAGGAAACAAACCTTAACATTATTATGAAGCCTTATTCCGTGATATTGCTTAAGCTAGCTTAGACTTACAAAACTATACGTGTACCTAAGTAGTTTCTTCATAACAACAGATAAAATAAATATCTATTCAGTTAACTATACTTGACGACACTGGGTCATAAGTGAAAAATTAAAAAACCACCGCTATTTAAAGTGCCCATATGCGAGTGGACTTGCAGATGAATGGTTTTATAGTAGCAAGCATAGATTACCGAAATATAATTTAGTTTTTCATACTGTTTGTATAAATGATAAAGTTATTTTAGCGGTTTTTGAAAATGTGCGGTATCTCAAAAACTGCTGACTGTAGGTATCTCGTTCAAAATAAAACTTATCATTAGGATCAACAGCATATATTTTTTTAGGTGTTTAACTCTCTTATTTTAATAGAGGGGGGCAATATATTATTTTGCAAGTGTCTAACTTTCAAACGATTGGCTTTGAGAAAAATGGATTGTTAAACCTCGATGTAATTTTTAGAGACCTATATCTAGACACCCCGCACGTAAAGGTTTAATTCATTTTCTTTTCAGTTCCATAAACGGGGAGTCATTGCTTATTTTTTAATATTTGTATAGGTAAACAATCTTAAAGCGGTTCACAAAATACATCTACCTACAGAGTTTCAATTCTGTAGTTCTAATACAGAAAAAAATGGCTAACCTACAGACGGACAGACAGATAGACAAGCCGAATCTATAACAGTTCCGTTTTTAGGGTTCCGTAGCCCCGTAGCCGAATGGCAAAAAACGGAACCCTTATAGTTTCGACATGTCTGTCCGTCTGTCTGTCTGTCCGTCCGTCCGTATGTCACAGCCATTTTATTCCGAAACTATTAGGACTATACATGTAAAACTTGGTAGGTAGATGTATTCTATGAACCGCTTTCCGATTTTAAGAGAAAATTTTAAAAACATTTACAATAAAGGGGCTCCCCATACATGGAACTGAAACTGAAAATATTCTTTTTCATGAAACCTATACGTGTGTGGTATCTATAGACAGGTCTTTAAAAATGAAATTAAAGTTTCTAAAATGACTTTTTCATAAAGTTAATCATTTAAAAGATATACGCTTCCAAAGTGGTAAAATGTGTGTCCCCCCCCCTCTAACTTCTATAATAATGAAGTGAAAATCTAAAAAATCCATATGTTGTAGATCTTAATGTAAAATTTCAACCAAAATTAGTTTGAACGAGATCGAGTCGGCAGTTTTTGAGATACAGTATATTTTCTAAAACCGCAAATATAACTTTGTAATTCATACAAATACTATGAAAAACAAAGTTATTTGGCGTAGTTGTAAAAATTGTAAATAAGCTAGTTTTAAGAAATTTGTAAGGTTTTTGTTTTTTTTTATTTTTCAAATAAATATAGTAAGTATATTATATTTATTATACTACGGAACCCTTCAAGGGCGAGTCCGACTCGCACTTGTCCAATTTTTTGACATTCGGTTACGGCGTGTGTCGATTCAAAAATTTATAAAATTGGTTTAAGAATAAATAATCATTGAATCGCCTCTGCTTCACACAGCTTTAGAGACTTTAAAGATATCCAGATACATAACTCCCAAAATAAAATTTCAAAACGTTGGTGAAAATTGCACCAAAATCCGTGGTAAAGCTTAAAAAAAATCAACGCCATTGCACTCACCGAAAGTGGTTTTACTTTTATATGGTCTGAAGGCACAGCAGTGCGAGTGCGTGTCGACCAAACGACATTTGTGTCAAGGTCATTGATATCTTTGTTTCCTTTTTTTTTAAAGAACTAGCAATGCTGGCAGAAATAACATTACTAACAAACTTATTAACCCCTCCAAATAAGTATGCTTTTGTTTTGAGTGCTAAATAATTATGATGTACGTAGGTACACAAAACACGTTCTCGCATCCGATGTGCATTATTTATTTATAACACAACAGCGAACATACAAAGGTAATGCGTACCATCCTTTTTGATCCCCTAGTAACTTTGGTTATGCTCCAAAAAGAAAAAAAATCGTTGTTGCTTCTCTTAAAAAGTTTAACAGGTGATTGTACCGACAACACAAAACACTTTTCAACCGACGACAAAAAGAGGAGGTTATCAATTCGACGCGTATATATATTTTTTTTTTTATGTATGATCATCGAGTACTCGAAGACGGCTGAACCGATTTGGAAAATTCTTTTTTTGTTCGAATGGGTATACTTTGAAATTGGTACCATTATCACCAAAGTCAGGATCTGATGATGGGATCCTGGAGAAATCGAGGGAACTCTTCAAATATTATAGGCACACCTATGGCGTTTTGGGTATTTCTTATAGTAACTTGTGCAGTTGCTCTCAAAAAGTACCATTTGGGGAAGTGGAACTGATGATGAAGACCACAGATGGCCGCAGAAACTACTCAATAATAAGTATTAAGTGGATTGCGATTCGATTACTTGAATATGGATGTTAAGCACTTTATGCTCGTCACAATGCATATGGTGATGTAGAGCTGATGGTGAAGTACCAAGAGAACTCCTCAACAATAAACGGCCCAGCATTGGGAAAAGCAATATTTTGTAAAAGGTTATAAGTAGTTGACACTTAGGCTCTTGTAACTAGGTAAATTAAAAATCATCCAACTAAAAAGAGTGAAAAAAAAACTTTTTAACAAAAAATTAAACCGGCTCCCAAAAAACACTGCAAAGTGAAAAATAACTTTAATTTCGGAAGTCGGTGCCAAAAACGAAAAAACAAAACTAAAGACACCGACTACCGAAATTAAAGTTATTTTTCACTTTGCAGTGTTTTTTGGGAGTCGGTTTAATTTTTTGTTAAAAAGTTTTTTTTTCCATCCAATGTGCGTTATTTATTTATAACACAATACCGATCATACAAAGACAAAGCGTACCATCCTTTCCCCTAGTAACTTTGGATATGTTCCAAATAAACAAAATTTAAATAAAATCGTTGTAGCTTCTTTCAAAAAGTTTAATAGGTAGGGATTATGCACATGGAACCCTCCATGTGCAAAATCCCTACCTATTAAAGCAAAATATAGTATTATTCAACAGTATGGTTATTTAATACTTAAATTGAAGAAATAGAATTATTTTAAATATTTGTTTAAATTTTTCTAGAAAATAAAACAATCTATTTTCTGAAAAAATTTAAACAAAAATTGACGGTAAAATTGCTTGAACATTTATAAAGATTCATTGGGTCGCTTCCACGTTGTTATCGAACAATCGCTATAAGGAATGTGTTTGTTCGAGTATCACCGCCTTCCATTGATTTGAAACGGAAGCTGTGTACGGCGTTTGCACTGAAGCACAGATCAAGCAAATACTTTTTATAAAAACCGAGATCGAATAGCGGAGACAGGAAAAATACTGCGATAGAATATAAACAGCTGTCCGCGATATTTCTTTATTTTCACAACCACTTGAAATATAGTTTACCAAACAATTTCCAAACACGCGCACGATATAAAGCTAACAAGTACGATTCCCAAAAAAATACTTTTATTAAACAGCTGTTGAATTCTCTCGAAGCATTATTTGGAACTCAAAACCAAAGCAATTAAAACTAGTGAACATTGGGACGGTTATAACGAAAATAAAAACAAGTATCAGAGCATGACCAGTTATATGGGCTTTTTTGCACCTTGAAACAAAACGTATTTCGGTTTGTTCAAGGTTCAAAACGAATTTCGTTTAACTTAGATGACCTAAATTCCTATGACTATTTTGATGAAGGTTGGAGGATCCTTATGAGGCTATCCATAGTAGTATGAAAGGCGTTGCGAATAGTATAGTGTCCTACTGCTTCATTTCTGAACAAGTGATACTTACCGATTTATACAAGGTGTAACAGATTAAACGCAATACCTCGAACACCCCAATTAGAATATTAAAATATAAGTCTAAAACAACATCCGTAACTAAATAAATTGAAACCAAAACTAGACATTTTTTTATAAAATTGTTATCCTTACCTAACGCAAAACGTATGTGCGTCCCAACGAGCACATTAGTGGAAATAACAGCCTATTTTGTTACTTTCGGCTGTAAAATAGCGGTTTAAGGGTTCAAAAAGCAGTTCAAAGTTGCATATCTGCATCCGTAAACGTCTATAGCTATAAAAGTTACTTAAGGTGCTATAAGCTGAATCAAATACTGCCCTAGCCTTCACAGTAGTCCACGGTAGAACTCATTTACCACTTACACCTTTATAGGAGAGTTACGAAGGTCATTCTGCCACTCACAGCTGTACAGTGGTTTCCATTGTAACTTTTATAGGTTATAGTTATAGTAACCACTATTATACTACTATAAGTTTAATTATAGAAATAATAGAAACTCTTATGCATACTATAGTTCCAAAAAAATCATCAGTGTAACTAAGGTCTTAGTAGCAATAGTCATTCCTTGCAGGCTCAATCCATTCGCCATTTTACAGCCGCTTTTGTAACTATTATAAAACATTTAATAAAAATGGATGCTAAACGAATAAGTACGTAACTAGATCTTATAACCTCAAAAACAAGAAAATAGGAGCTTTTTGTGAATGTGAGTTGCACTAGGGGAACAAAAATCACTGGAAGCGTTATAAGGGTGAAAATTAGCGCTATGATTCTCAAAAGGGAGTTATAAGAGCTAAAACTGCAGGTTATGACTACATTACAATGACGCCATGATTTTTTAAGAAAACTTAATTCACTTGCAAAATTGAGTTGATATACATTGGTTTTTCAGTTAAATGTGCATTAAATGTACACTTGCGAATAGTAAATTATCGACACGTAAAAATACGGAAATAAAATGTATTCTGTATAACAAATAAAAAATATCACATATCTTTTGTTAATTTTTTAAATATCATAAAAGCGCGTTAAAATTACTCGAAAATTATCTTATATATCTACAGTAAACTGGACAGCATTTTAAGTATCTTCATATATCTTGCTAATGCAGAATACAAACTTTTACTTCTTTTTGTTTTAATTTCATGATGGCGACGAAAACACTTTACCAAAATATTACAAATAATGTCAACTGAAGATATACAATAAAGAACTATAATCAATTCATTCGTTCAAAGTAGTTCAAAATCATTCAAAAGTAGCGCTACGAGAGCTTTAGTATAGCGTTAATAAATCGTTATAGCTATTAAGGAACCTTTATGCAACCGTTGTGCAGGTTAAATGGAACTATAGGCTGCATAAAATGGCGCCCAAATAGCGCTAAAGCGGCTGCTTTAAGTCTGTAGTAGACGCTCTAGCGCTTACGTCTATTACCATAAGTAATGATCTGATATGCTCCAAAGCCCTAATGCAGCCCATTTGTGCTAGTTGGGGTCCTACAATATCCTTACGCAGACGCATACACTCATGCAATATCAGCTGCCAACACGTACACGAGCGCATTTCCTTGAATTAAGGATTATATTAATTTGTCATGATACTGTGTTTCCATTTTAAGTTAAATGAAAGATTTTCCGTCACAATTTAACACCTATTTTTATGATGGAAATCGATTCAGAAGCCGATTCTGAACCAACTAATTTCAGGAATTGCGTTTATTCTGTAACACGTTGTATACAAAAAAAATATATATTAATTACTAGTACTCACGCGGGGCTTCGCTTCCGTGATTCTATCACGGTAAAAACATAACTCTCCTTTTTTTGCAGTCGCGTAAAAAGCAGCCTATAACCTTCCTCAAGCTTCAAGCTACTTCCATACCAAATTGCATCCAAATCCACCCAGTACTTTCGAAGATAAGCGCGTTCAAGCAAACAATCAAACAAACTTTTCCGCTTTATAATATTAGTATAGATTACAGGTCTCCATACACGGAATTAAAACTAAAAAAAATATATTTTGATCGAACAAATACGTGTGGGTTTTCTATGGATAGGTCAAGGATCTTCTACCTACTAATACAAGTTCCTTGGGATAGGTATTTAAAAATGACATTGAGGTTCCTAAAACCTTTTTTCTCAAAATCAATCATTGAAAGATAGACACTCGAAAGAGGTAAAATATGTACGTCGTCCCCCTTGCCCATCTAACTTTTAAAATAAGGGAATACAGAATAAAAAAAACCATGCGATAGATCTCAATGAAAACTTTCAACGTAAATTTATTTGAACGAGATACTATACCTATACTAACCGCAAATATCACATAACTTAGTAATTCATGCAAACACTACGAACAACAAATTTATTTTTCGCTTCTCTACTTCGGAATCCTTCATGGACTAGTCCAACTAGCACTTGGCTAGTTTTTTATTTATATTGATAATAGGCTCGCCTTTGGACACTATACAACCTGATGTTAAGCGATGCTGTGGTCGAAGATGAAGGATGTTTACCTAGAAGTAACCTATTCACTCGTATAGCTATTATATAGGAAGCACAGACTCCGAATTCCACTCCTTAGCCGTACACTCAATGAACGTATTCCCAAAACGTTTATTGCGTATGTGTGGGATGTCCACCATGTAACAATGGCGCATTATCTTGTACTTCATCTTGTAGTCCGATAATGGTACAGGCATAGTGGAATTATATTGAGCACTTGTATTGCATGCTCCCCGAAATGTAACTGATAGAAAACCGATAGGCTTGCGACACGTCACCGATGTTCAATGCTCTAGAGCTTTGTCTCGACGAGTCTCTCATTGTACATGGCCCGGTTCTTGATAGATTCAAGTGCATGTATTTGGCAAATGCGTCCCAGAGATGGGACTTACTACAGAAAACAAAAAAAACTGTGTGGCAATAGAAGCGAGCTCAGCAAATGTTAAGCATTGTGCATCATAGGCACAACGCTGTTTAACAGCCCTTTTCCACTACTGTAATCCTTCTTGAATATGAGTACATTAACAAGTGAATTAAAATAATACTTTGTAACCACTGACACGGATTGCCAAGATCTCAAATTATAATCATAATTTAATAATACAGTCATTATAGGTTCATTTATTATGGTCATCAGTAAGTTGTAGTTGTTACTAGTAGTGTGGTTGACTAAAACTCTTTAGTGCTAGGATTTCATGAGAAACGTCCTTTGTTACCGTTAAATTTTCGCACCAGTAGTATAACAGCTTTTGTCATAGAACCTAAAGATTTTGTGTCTTAGCTGCGCTTTGGTAGCTCGGGCTTTGGTGATCTATAAACTGTCCTCGTCAGTTCGTCCAGTGTTTGAAACAATGCACTACAATAATTTCAATTTATGGACTTATTCCACAGCGTATTCATCAATAAACTATAGTGTAGATGTATTTTTGACACCCCAACGCAACGTATCTTCTGTATAACACGCACGTTTACTAGGATCATGTTTTCTCCTCCCAACGTCATTCAACTTTGTTCGCAATTTGGCATAATCTTTCAAGTTGTTTCATAATCTTCACATATTCCGTGGCACCTGTTGTAGATAGCGCAAACTTATAAACCATCGTAGATGCAATGGCAAAACAGAGATGTGTGAAGAATCTCGACCACCGCCAGTGAGAGGGTGAGGTCATCCGTTAGTCACCTAAAAAAATCGATTGTTTTTGTAATGTCCTGAAGGTAGAAATACTTCCAAAAGACTAAAGATTGGTTGAAATCCTTCGGTACCTATGCAACGGATCCGAATTCAAACTTCGTCCTTGCAGAAACCTTTAAGAGAACCGATAGTACGATAACGAAAAAATTATACTTTTTTATCAACACTTACAAAAAAAAACTACCAAGCAACTGATTGATTAGTCCAGATCTTTTCAAACAAAAGGAATAAATAAGTCTTCTTTATAATTAAAAAAGCATTACCTCACACTAGTAATTTCTCCTGTAATGTGAGTGCATTTTTATAAGCACTCAGACCCGAAACAGTAAACGTTCGTGAATAGAACCCATGATACGCGGTGGAGCAGCCAATCAGTAAACCATTGTCCAACCGTGTTGTCAAAGACGGCAAGGAAGAATTCATCTTCAAGCATTTACGAAGTTACCAGTGCTAGTTTGGCGTTTTGTCATTATCTCCAACCTGGATAGAAAGCAGAAAGTTATTGGTATTTTTTTAGATCTGGCGAAGGCCTTCGACACAATTTCTGTTCCTATAAGTACTTATCGTAAAACTTGAAAAGATTGGTATTAGAGGCCTCCAACTTGCTCTCTTTAAGAGTTAACACACAAATAGGCGACAATGTGTCAAGATTGGTGATTGGATAAGTGGCGAGCTTCCAGTATAATATCTTGTGACTTATATTCTGTAAACCTATGCTGTACCTTTTTGAGAGAAATAAACAAAGATCATGTTATGTATGTTTACTAGTCTTAAAGAGCAAAGACAGCTTCAGAAACTTGGAAGCTGACATGCTGCCCTTCTAACTACGCAATAAGCGGACACCCTTTTTAGATTAAGAGGCTTATCACTTACCTACTTGGTACTCTGTAGCATGCTAAACGTAGCCGTATACACGTGTACTACAAAAGATTGCCTAGCCTTGCAGACGATGTTGTCTGTTCAGTTAGAATCAATCGGCAAAAAAAAATAGTTTTCGGAACCTCAATATAATTTTTAAAGATAGGTCTTAAAAAATATTATACAGACATCCAATTATAAGTTTGTTTAAAATTATTTTTTTACTTTCAATTCCATGTATGGGGAGCACCCCATAATTTTTTTTTTATTAAAATCGTGAAGCATTTTACAGAATAAATCTACCCACCAAGTTACATCTGTAGTCTTAACAGGTGGAATAAAGTGGCTGTGACATACCGACGGGACAGACAGACGGACATGTCGAATCAATAAGGTTTCAATTATATGCCATTCGGCTACGATACCGAAAATTATGAATAACTAGCTGTGCCCGCGACTCCGTCCGCGCGTAATAGTGACTTTCGACGGCATTTTTAATTTTTTAGGCTAATTATTTTGAAAATAAAACTCATACATAATTTGAATGTCGTATTTATTAATATCTAATCAAAAGTCTTAAAAATAAGTTAAAGGCTTCTAGCTTTAAAAATTACGTTATTTCGTTTTACGTTAAATAGCAGCCTATGTCCTTTCTCAGGCTCTAGACTATATCCGTACCAAATGTAATTAAAATCGGTTCAGTAGTTTAGGCGTGATTGCGTAACACACAGACAGGCAGTTACTTTCGCATTTATAATATTAGTAAGGATTATAGGTACGATAAAGCAGCACTAATTTCGTGTGACGTCATTTACAGGTCACTTTTTTATCCCTAAATTCACACGGGATCGTGTACTGCGCGGAAAAGCCTCCTACTAACCTCCTACTCCTACTAAACCTCCTCCTACTTAATAAGTCAATAATTGCTATCTCCGTTATTTTTATGAAACAATTATAAATGAAATAGTACATATTACTAGCAGTCACGCGAGGCTTCGCTCCCATAGACTCTATCACGATAAAAACATAAACCTCCTTCTTTAGAAGTCGGGTTAAAAATAGCCAAATTCACCTAGTATTTTCGAAGACTTGCGCGTTCAAACAAACAAACAATTTTCCGCTTTATAATATAAGTATAGATAGTAGGGTGACATCGTTTTAATGTTTGATTAAACTTAAAACCAAATAATTTCCACCAGGTCTCTATCAGGAAGAATAGTCGGAACAGTGTGGTGGTTTTTTGCGCTCATCCTAGTTTGCTCGTACACAGCAAATCTTGCAGCATATCTCATAGTGGAGCGAATAACAGAACCTACTAATGCAGCTGCCAGCTTTGGACCGAACGTTGCTCATACCGAAGTAAGAACCGCATGCACTAATACAAGATACAGGTAACAAACAGAAATTGGTAAGGTGAATCATTTGCCGGAGCGAAAAGTGCAAATGCGAATTGAACACAAACATCTTCAATAGTTTATGTTAAACAGCTTTATTAAATATAATAATAGAACGTTAATTTGATTGCCAAAAATACAAAAACAATTTTATAAGTTTAATTAAAAAATAGAATAGAAAGATACCAAAATACCAAAAAAATACACGTTACGGTATAGAATGGCTGCGACCGATCTATCCTTAATATTGATGCTTCAAATTTTTAACTCAAAGAAAACATTCAATTAATGGATTTTTTACTCAGAGATTATTGAAGCTTCGATTTGGTATAGTTGTTTATAATAATGACGCCATCAATTGTAAAATATACATACTTTGAGTGGGGACATATATTTATTTCTCGTTTGATTATATTTGATTGCGTTTAAAATAAAATAAAAATATTTGATTGCGTGGGCATCGATGCATCGAAATTTCAGAAATATAAAAAGAAATTGGATTCAAAGATCCGACATATTAAGCTTTATTCAGCTTTAATTTATCCTTTATTAAAATCAGCTTTCTCTCTCTACTCACGATTACTTACAAACTTATCTGTCCTGTAGTTGTGTACATAATTAAGCTCAATGGAAACTATTATTTACTAGGCATGCATAAGTTAATTAATATTTACCCGACTTCTACCCAACTAAAATGTACTTACATACATGCAAAATTTCCTTTCATAGAAAAGGCTTCTTCACAAATTTCACGATTTTCGGATTTCCATAACGAAAATAAGCTCGAAATAAAATTCCATGTTGGCGCCAGTGATACACATTCTTGCAAATACGAAACTCTATGCTGTACGTGGCCTGTCATGCCTAGCTATGCCTTTTTAAGAGAAATACATTGATGATTCTACAAAAAACAGATACATAATTCAGGCAAGCGTCTTTTATCTCACAAGTAAAATTGGATTAATCAATATTTAGGTAAAATCTAATCCTGTAGGACCGATTTCATTTTGTACTATAGATGACTCCGATGAAGCAAAACCGTATTATATTAAAATTCTTTAAAAATACAGAAAATAATGGAAGCGTTGATGAAAATATTTTGTTTTTAGATCGTTTTTTACTGCTTTATATCTGTTATGTTACCTAATTGGCTCGCGATCATTTTTGTTGAAATTCAACTTTAAGGAGTCAAAGCTATCAGTGAGCAATTTGACACCTACTTTATTTTCTGCTTTGTTTCTTACTTGATATCTTGAATAACAGCGTTAATCAATATATATTATGAACATTTATTTTCCAGGGCAGCTATTTGAATTTACGAAATAATTTTGTGAAGGATTCTATTTTAAACGAGGAAGCTGTATCAGCTTATTCTGACGATAACGAAGCGTGTGGTCCGTCGCGTGTTTGCCGATATAAGCACGTTAATTTTGCTATCGCCACGGCGAAAGGATCGCCTCTCAGGTAAGGTATATGAGCAGCAATTTTCTGTACCTGAATCTATTTTAATATGATAGGTAGTCAATCACGATTAGTTTTGAAGCTTAAAATTGTTCCCAAATAAGTCATCGTCTGTTTAGCCTTGCACCGAATATGATGAGGTTGGCTTTCGGTCTAACCAAATGCAGCACGACTGCTTATATGATCTCCACAACTCATTAAACCGATAACATAATAGATAGATAGATATACTTACTCTTTATTGTACACCATAACAGAATTAAATAAGGACTTAAAAACTACAAAGGGTGTTACAAAGGGCGGTCTTATCGCTAAAAGCGATCTTTTACAGACAACCTTAGATGGATTTGACACAGCAGGAGAAAATAAATTCGCGGGTAGTCCATGGTGTACTATTTACTTATATACAATAAATAAGTAATAACCTACATACTCAATACACATATACATATATACATATATATACATAAAAATAACAAAGCTGAAATATATATAAAATAGTAACATATTAAAGAGAGAGATAGAGATCTTTTACCATGTTTTTGAAAGAAGGAAAGGTTTGTGCTTGTCTTACTGACACGGGAAGAGTATTCCACAGTCGTACTGCTTGAGCTGCGAACGACTTACCAAAGAAATTGGTGGAGTGACTCGGTACCTCTAGCCTCAAGTTTTCCGATGACCTCAGAAATTTGGCATGTGTGTCATGGAGGAACTTAAAACGTTCTTTAAGATAAAAGGGGGTCTTAGGATTGAACAGAATACTGTAAAGCAGAGACAATATGTGTAAGTTCCGGCGAAGACGTATAGGAAGCCACTTGAGTTTCGTACGAAATTCAGATACGTGATCATATTTGCGCAAACCAAATATAAATCTTATGCAAAAATTTTGAAGTCGCTCAAGTTTATAAGCTTGGTAATACTACTGTTAGATTTTCTGGCTTTTGACTACTCGTAACGACTATCACAGATGTAGAAATGACTGCCGGGACTAACAGCTTATCACAATTTCCAACGCACGGAGGAATTTTTATATGTTAAGACTGTCACGATCCATGGACCAACTTTGGCAAGCGCTGCTTAACTTTAAACATTGACCCGTGCGGTTTTTATTAGCCACGAGCTCCTCCCAAACATCTAATAAGAGATAAGTGGCATCCAATCAAATTGAATCATCAATACTCGTGATTGGTTTACAGGTGTTTGATAATACTATATGTAATATGGGTTTAGCTTTGTCAGTTCCCAGTTGACTACAATTAAATTAACAATATAAGTTGTTTCATAATTAATAAGAGGAACATTGTTTAATAGGATACTAATTTGACAAATAGAGAGTAGGTAAATAATTGGTTTTATACTATACCTGCTCGGAAAGTACCTTATTACTTTTTAAAAAATTTGACAGAAAAGACGTCATTACTGTAGTATAAATGTGCGGGTCGCAAAAGTGTATGAAAATCCATTACTAACGCGCTGTTTGTTTTTTTAATTTAGACCAATTCAGTAGCTAACTTAAAAGTACTTATAATGCCAAAAGACAAGAGACAGATTATTATTATTATTCTCTTTTATTTTCCTCGTAATTATAGTATAAAGCACTATACACTCGGAAGAAAGTGCGATTCCCAACTCGTGTGTATTAAGGCCCTCAGCCGTCGTTGGTAGCCTCGTTGGTCACTTTCTTCCCTCGATGAACAATGTACTATCCAATCTCATAATTGGTTGTGCTAATTATATTAGAAAACTTAAGAAATTATGAATGAAATTGGAAAAACTACAGTCATATTCAAGTAATGGCGCGACCACGGGAAGTAGTGATTCATTTTATATAATATAGACTAGTTTCAGCCTGCGGCTTCGCTCGTGTGTAATGTTCTGCACCAAGTATAATCTTTGCAGTAATGCAGCAGGTGCTAAGTTATATTATCTTCATTATCTTTAGTGCTAATTTACGCAAGTAGTTTCAAGGTTATAAAGATCCGTTTCTATGAAAGAAATTTTCAAATATCAGCTGTACCATTTAATGTAGCTGACGATACATGGCGGTTAAATTGGTGGTGATTATTGAATCGCCCACCTCTTGGAATCAATTTCTCTCCTCCCCCGTTACACCATATAAATAGAGGGACCAGTTCGGATTCAATAAAAAAACCTATTTGGTTAAAAATAAAATAGTTTTGAGGCCACAATAATATTTGAACTTATAAGTTACAACGTACGTACCCACGTTAATATATTATTCGTACCAGTAATAGTACTGGAAGGTTCAAACAGAAGCTTTTGCCTTCATACTATACCTTTGAAATAACTAGGAATAAAAACGCAAGTAATCCTCTTACGGCTTAAAATTTCGATTTCTTTCCAGTACATAGAAATAATATTATTTTTGCAATGCCGTCGGCGTATTTTTTATGAAAAGAAATAACAACCCATTATCTTCTTAGTGAAGTAAAAACTTTGTACTCCTTTTTGCAGACGGAGTATGGAAATTTTACATAGTCATGGTTTATATGGAGAAAAATCGCAGAA
The DNA here is from genome assembly GCA_943138885.2 of Tholera decimalis. NCBI lineage: Eukaryota > Metazoa > Arthropoda > Insecta > Lepidoptera > Noctuidae > Tholera > Tholera decimalis. Next base: position 22,269,198 of record OW964548.2, read on the forward strand.
AGTTATTTTTTATTTTAATTACGGCTGAATTTCGGCTAGTTGGCGACCTCTAGTAAAAATAAATAGCTGTTCGTTAGTCTCACTCAAACTCGACAACGGCTGGAACGATTTCGTTCAAAATTTTTGTATTATGTTTCTTCTCATTCAGGGATGGTTTGAAATGTCAGAAAGAAACATCTTAGAAATGAATTCGAGTCAAAGTAGTTTCTGATGACTCGTAAACTACGTACTACTCGTATACATGAGAAATTTGATAACAACTTTTGATTTGACTGCCGTCGTAATGGAGCTATGCATTGTTAAGAATAACAAAACTTCAGTAAACTCTAGTTTTAGGTTATATGAGCTTAATTTCATCGACTTGCTCACACAACGATGCTATTTCACCACAGCCTGTCGTCCCCTGCAATTCTAACAATTGCTGACGAGCGACAATCGTTGACATGGCTAGGCGAGACTCCGTAGTGGGTCGCTCGTTCTCAAGTTCCTGGGCTCTCTTCGTTCGCTCTTGAACAGAAGTTCTAAAGTTAGTAGATGGAAAATAATTTGGTTGGTATTATTTTCCATTACTACTAATACAAGAAGAGTATTACTAATTAATCTGTAATATGAAAATGAATCGCTGTATGTGTTGCTAAGCGCAAATCTCGAGAGCAGCTGAACCGATTTCGCTAATTCTTTTTCTATAATTTTCCTTGAAGTACGAGGATGGTTCTTACGGAGAGAAATTTTTTTTAAAAACACATGGAAAACACTAAAAACAATAATTTTCTTTTCCCATACAAACCACCAAAGAGAACGTAATACACTATGCAAACCACTCTGTCCCCAGCTGTCAAACATTTGACGTCGATCAAAGCAAAACAAAGGCGTGTTAGGAATAGGATTTTGGTATGCCTTGAATTTTATTAGAGGTTGAATGTCATTAATGAAAATAATATAACGAGTTCACTGAAATTTGATTTATAGTTATTTTTATTGTATAATAAAGTGTGTTATTTTACTTAATGATGATCAGTAATCGTGAATAATATTGAGGAAAATAAGTGATAACAACATATTAAGCGTTGGTGCAGTAATTTGAATGGAAAGAGGCTGCATGGACTTAAATTAACACTACATTAGATATTACTAAAGTCTCTCAACGTTATTTTATTTCTATTAGACTGCGACAGGCCAATCACTTTTGACAGAATAAAATGTGTCGAGGCAGCTATTGACATAAAAAAAAAAAACAATATTACTTTGTGTTGGAGAAATAAGGCAGAACAAGGTCTGCTGAGACAGCTAGTACAAGATAAATTAATAATGAATTCGTAGTAAATTTCAGTTCTGACGAAGCTTTTTTTAATAAAGAGAACTAGCAATGTGGGTAAAATTCACATCACTAACAATTTTGTTAACCACTCCAACTAAACTAAATATGCTTGTCTGGAGTGGGTTTACAGCAATAGTGTAATGGGTGGGGTTCGAACAAAAAATCATTCTTACAAGATAAGGTCTAAGGTGGGACGAGCGAGCCCAGAAGACGCCTATTTACTGGTGCTTTAAAGGCTGAAAGGTCATAAGTGGCAGGGAACACAGAAGCCGGCAGAGAATTCCACAGCTTGACTGTGCGCACAATAAATGTGGAGGAGAAGCGCTTGGTATGATAAGACGGTATATCAACCAAGTGTGGGTGGTACCCACCCGTGCGTCTGATAGACCGGTAGTGAAAGAGCGCTGGAGGAATCAGGTCATGGAGCTCCTGCGCACACTCCCCGAAGTACAATCTGTAGAAAACCGACAGGCAAGCAACGGTTCGCCGATGAGCCAGGCTATGAAGCTTATCCACCAGCACCTCGTCGCCTATAAGCCTTTTAACTCTACGCTCGATCGAGTCCAATGCAGCAAGTTGGTACTTTGCAGAGCCATCCCACAAGTGGCTGCAATTCTCCACGCAGGAACGGGTCTGTGCTTTATACAGATTTAGAAGCTGTCCAGGCGTGAAGTACCGCCTCACCTAGTGTAGGATTCCCAGCTTTATTGCTGCAGTCTGAGCTCTGGACTCGATGGATGAGCCGAAGTTGAGGTCTAACGTCAACTCCATGCCCAAAAGCTCCAGGCGATTGGTAACTGGCACAGATGTACTTCGGAAAGTAGGGGTCAATTCAAAAGGGCTCCTTTTAGCGCTGAAATGACAAGCTTGTGTTTTTAAAGCGTTGAATTTGACCAGATGGTCGTCACCTCATTGGAAAACGAGATTTAAGGTCAAATTCATGCGCTCTACCATGGCCTTTCTGAGAGTGGTAATTTCGTCCCTGTCAGCTCTAGAACTGGATAAGTATCTCTCTGAGACTGTGCTGCCATCCGCGTACCCAACTGCTCCCAGCTAAAGTAGGTCATTGTTATGCAGCAGAAAAAGAGTCGCAGAAAGAACAGACCCTTGAGGAACACTGGCTATAATTGCCATAAGATCCGATGACAGCCATCGATGACCACTCGGATAAACCGCTCACTCAAGAAGTCGGAAATCCAGTTGCATAAGCCAGCAGGGACACCAAATGCGGGAAGCTTGCTCAGCAGACTAGCGTGCCAAACCCTGTCAAAGGCCTTTGAGATGTCGAGGGATACCGCAAGGGCTTCACCGTGTTTCTCAATGGCTTGGCCCCAATAGTGCGTGACATACACAAGAAGATCTCCGGTGGACCGACCACGGCGAAAGCCATGCTGGTGGTCAGTGTCTTCAAATAATTCAAAAATACACTGTGAGTGCTAAATTAATTTAGCTTACACTTATTATGTAGATGTTCTTTTTTTATTGTTGCTGCGCTTGCGTTCGACCAATATCTTGACTGATGGTAAACGATAATATGGTCGAAGATGAAGCACGTTTGCTTAGAAGTAACTTAAATGCCTCCAGATAATAGCTATCAAGAAACACAGACTCCGGCGGTGAATTCCACCAGTTATGAAAGTATGCTCGAAATGTTTTGTGCATATTGGTGGCATGTCAACCATGTAACGATGGCGCATCGCCGTTAGTCTTGTAGTCCAATGATGGAACGAGTTTAGCGGAATTAGTTTGTGTTCGATGGAACTGTTGTATAGTTGAAATTAAAACATAGTTATGCTCAATTTACACCGCTGCGGAATGGAATGGAAGCGACTTTTTGCAACGAAATTGTACATAGCATAATGAACTTTATGTCAATTGTATAACATACAAACTAAATAGGAGCCAAAAATTCTCGAGAATACGCGAGGATTCCCCGGAAGACGCGCGACCTTTTTTGGCTCCTATTTAGTTTGTGTGTTATACAATTGACGTAAAGTTCATTATGCTATATACAATTAAAGTCGCTTCCATTCCGTTCCGCGGCGGTGTAAATTGAGTCTAACAAGATTTTATATTTGCAGGTTAATATAGCTCATTTCAATTATTTCTTAGACAGTGATATTAGTTATTACCATTATATATTCTACAAGTCTCGAGAGCTTTGGAACGAGTTTTTAGGTATATATTAAAAATACCTTGTTAAAACAAGTTTTCACTAATATAGGTATCTAAGTTTTTAGATTATCCCAAAATTAATTAATAATTCATAGTAATACAAAAGTTGAGCGCCAAGATACTATACTATATAATTATGTACCTAACTAGTTTAAAATTAAGCCTATTTATTATTATGAAAAATATTTAGTTACTATAACACACAAACTAAATAGGAGCCAAAAAAGGTCGCGCGTCTTCCGGGGAATCCTCGCGTATTCTCGAGAATTTTTGGCTCCTATTTAGTTTGTATGTTATACAATTGACATAAAGTTCATTATGCTATGTACAATTTCGTTGCAAAAAGTCGCTTCCATTCCATTCCGCGGCGGTGTAAATTGAGTCTAACAAGATTTTATATTTGCAGGTTAATATAGCTCATTTCAATTATTTCTTAGACAGTGATATTAGTTATTACCATTATATATTCTACAAGTCTCGAGAGCTTTGGAACGAGTTTTTAGGTATATATTAAAAATACCTTGTTAAAACAAGTTTTCACTAATATAGGTATCTAAGTTTTTAGATTATCCCAAAATTAATTAATAATTCATAGTAATACAAAAGTTGAGCGCCAAGATACGATACTATATAATTATGTACCTAACTAGTTTAAAATTAAGCCTATTTATTATTATGAAAAATATTTAGTTACTGTATCAAAAATATTTTGTTACGCAACATCCCAGACATTGGAAAAGTAACCTATATTTTATGTAATGTTACACGTGTAAACTTTGTTTTTGAGAAATGTAACAAGTAAAACATTAACTTTTTAGCTCACCGTGTATCAAACTTATCTTTAACAAGAACACAGTTTTTGCGTATCTAATATTCAAGCTCACTGAATAAAAACAATATTGTTGATTCCACCCCAAAACGTTATGAAATACACTTCAAATGTAATAAACCAACCTATTTGAACAGGGACTCTTATAAGATCCCTTTATATATGTCAATATAAATAAACGATACGTTCGCGAGCGTTCACTTCCAACGTCTGGACGGCAAAATAAATATAAATGACACTATGATACGTACACCAGGGGATGAGCACAAACTCTGTGTAAATTTCCGCACAGACAAGAGCTCCTACTATCTATCTGAAATCTCAGCTCTATACGGTAATTCCCGGCGGAATACTGAAAAGTCGTAAATTTACATGGTACCCCGTCAGTTGGGAAGGCGGTGCACTCCGCTTTTCGAATTTATACTACCCATTTTTATGGTATGCGATTTGGCGGACGTGATTTTTGACAACAAGTTAAAATTTACATTTTATATGATACGGCGGGTTTATGGCGCGCAGCTATTGAAGAGATACCGGCAGAGTTTATTGAACGTAGGGAATTTGCTTGCTGAAATGACTTCGAGCTGTCTCCATTGTGCTCGTTTCGGTATCATGAAATACTACTGTAAAACTCGTTATTGTAGTTACCTACACAACTCTATAAATTGCCCTAGTCTAAACGATTGATAATACATATTATTCACTACAATTCGAAGATATTTCAAACTGTTACGGTCAATTTCCAGGATTAAAATGATCAGTACCACGAAATCATATTATTTACTTCGAGTGATAAAAAAGTATCAAAAAAGAAAAACCTTACTCATTTTCTTTTATCGTTCGTTTTATTTTCCTATTTGATTAAATTGCTAGTCAATATCGTTAAGTTGGTTTAGTTTTGGGAGTAGGTAAACGTACGGTTATTCTAGCATATTTTAGACTAAAGTTTGGACTACTTTCCAGGGAAGCCATAAACTTGGCGATAGTGAATTTGAAAAAGGACGACGTGATAACTAAGCTTTGGCGCAAATGGACTGCTTATAACAAGAAGCCCGACTGTGAGGTAATCAAAGATGAGGTGAGATTTTAAAATTTAAAGTAGACGTAATTTTAACCTTTGTTTGATCCATTGAGAACCTGCAATTGCTTACTACCAACATTTTTTTGTTCATTAAGTACAATTCATTTTACATACAAACATTTCATTTAATATTCTGTCCTGTCTAGTTATCCAAATGGCTAATTTGTATCTGAAGATTACCTCTTTGTTTTTCAGTTCCTTGGACACCCTATTACGAAATATAAATAAATTAAATTATTATATGAAATGAATTTATGTATTTTATACCCATATTATAAAAGGATTAAGTCCGTTTACGATTACTGTTTACGATTTCTTTTATTATTTCTAGGAGACAACAATAACTGAGATGACACTGAGCCAAGTGGCTGGTATATTCTACGTGTTAGTGGGAGGTCTGGCGTTGGCCCTAGGAGTGGCCCTGGTTGAGTTTTGTCAGCACGGTCGCGCTGAAGCGGCCCGGGCCAACGTTCCACTGCGGGCTGCGCTGCGGGCCAAAGCTCGCCTGGCTTCCCGGTCCGAGCGCAAGACTCCGCCACAACGTACGCAAAGCGATCACGAACGCCTCGGGTGGAATGGAGCGGCTTTCGCAGGGGTTAGTATATGATAAATCGCTCTCTATTTACCGCAGAACACTTTGAATATAGATTACCTTGCAAACGAGTCAGTTTAATAAAGTAGTGAAATAAAAATTGAGCGTTGTGTTGTGTGATAATGGGTATACCGTAGCATCAGTATAAGGAGTGGGCTTTCTACGGTCTCACCTTATTTTTCCCTTTTTTCACGTTTTTCTTTTCCTTGCTAGTACAGACCAATCGAATCTTTACGAGTCAAACTCATCCAGCCATCTTCCTGTTGTTCTGCAGCGATGTTGTCTAACATTTGATGGAGCCTAATTGGTTCTTTTTGGCCACTTCTTGTTTGACAAGCGGTAAACTAGTCACGCGCCATCTCTTTTCAGCTTAGCTGTCTTTTAGGTAACGTTTCCGAATTTGATTTTTGGCGCACAGCGTTGTGTCCACGTCTGAGGGACAACGTCCTAGAATACTGCGCTCTATGATTCTCTTGCAAACTGTCTCAACTCTGCTCAAGCGTTTTACATCACTGGTATGCAGGGCAGTGTGTGTGGAATCCTCACACAGACTTGAATTAACGTATGTAATCTTTTTAAATGAATCTTTACAGAACATGTATGAGCAAAACCAAGTACTCATGTAAAATATATATAACGTATTAGAATCCTCAAGTAATTTGTTTATCTATAAGTTTATAAATATTTTACCCGGTCGCACAAGGACTCTAACAGACTGTTGTACATTTTTAGTTTAACAAAATAGACACCAGCGAATTTATAATTCATGTATATTATTAAAAATTTTCGTACTATGGCATAATTACACAAAAATAAATTTTATAAATAACTATATGCCCACATTTTCAATTATATTAATCAGCATTCACAACCTATGTATGTAAGTAGGTATTACAAAAGTAATTGTGGGTATACGTAGTAACGGTTGATAAGTTTTTGTGAAATAGAAATGAATGTTATATTTATTACCAACTTTCAGAAAATATAATAGTTTAAATCGTTTGCTTAGTTTATATACTGACTAGCAGTTGCTCGCGACTTCGTTCGCGTGGGAAGTTCTTCCCGTGTAAATCCCGATCCCGTGGGAATTTCGCAAAATCCCGTCTTAGCGAGCATCTACGTACTAAAAGGAACCTCCATGCAAAATTTGAGAGCCGTACTACTTGTAGTTTCTGAGATTTCGTGATTAATCAGTGAGTTGTATTTCGCTTTTATATACTTATAGGTATATAGATATAAATTAGCAGTATCGTATTTCATGCGGAATTAAAAATAAAAACTTTTATAAATTCCTGTATATGCAAACTTATACATAGCGTGATTTATTGTTATTTATAAATAGCTTGATATCAAAACCTCACAACAGTTCTTTTGCTTGATAATAACAAAAAAGAGAGATGTAAAATGTTTACATATTTCCGTAAAATATATTCTTCAATTGATATGAAAGGATTATAAATCAATGCAGCTGGAGAAATTTACCGCGCCGAATTTCACAATGATGAAGTAATTATATTATTCCCTATCAGACGAATTTATATACTTATTTTTGCTCATAAATGTTTTATGTTCATGATAAGATAGTAATGCTAATTAATAATAATGTTTTCATTTTATGTTTAGTACAATGACTTTCTACTGGGAAGGGAAATGTCGGGAAATATTCATCGCAAGATCTATTAAAAACTTTTTGACGTAAGTTATAAAATTTCGTAACCGCTACGTTTTTCGTGATTCCTTTGTGCTCCAATTGCTCGACACCCACAAAATACAACCGTAAACCCTGATTAAAATTGTAAATAATGTCCCTTTCGCACCGTGTGTAATGTCATTTATTTTAAAGTAATAATTATACAGTTAGTGGCACATGCCTGTAAATATCATGAAATTACCGAATATTGTTTGCTATTTTTGTATTTGTTATTTAATCATTAATTATGACGCATAGCCCAGCATTTTCCTACAATATAATACGAAACTTTTTTCTTTACACTACGAATTTCTCCCTGTATCATGGCTAAATTTTGTTTGTATAAATGTATTCAGACTCGGATTAACTATTTGTAGGCCATACAAACATTTGTTCCACATTTAAATACAGTGAATTTTAAATAAGTATTGTAATATCTCTGTATCTTCATTTTTGACTTAGAGAGCAGACAGTCTTTCAGTCAAAAAAAAAGAAGCTGTTTTTTGTATGGCCCTAGAGATTTGAAAGTCAGAGGGAATTGACTGTGGCTTATTACTTATACATTATGGTGATCTTTAGATAAACAAGTGATGTGTTGCAGCGACATGTTGTCTAATGCCAGTAATTACACAACGTTGATAAAAGCGAGAGGCATTAAATGAAATCTTATTTACGATGTATCTATTTCAGGTTGCACACCAAAAATCAGTTCAATAGAAGCAATAGTTATAGGAAGAAAAATAGTCACAGAAGTTTTTTCTTAGTTAAAACACGATGTATCTTCCCGAGCAGCTGATCAAGTACTTACGCTTAGCTATCTAGGGTCGTACATCATAAAACGATAAAACTCACGCTACGATGTCGCTCTGGATCATAAGTTTTTACAAAAGCTGTTTACATTTTACTTTGATTATGATATACTATTTAAATTCTTTGTAAAAAGCTTTTGCTTATTTTTCTTGTAAACTTTTTTAATAGTTTCGGATTAACCGTAAGCACGTAAATGTGGTTTAATTTAATGTTTCTCACTTTTATCAACGTTGTCTATTTAAACAGATATTGAATAATAGCATTTTTTCGTCTTTAAGTCAATAGGTTACTCCTAGGTAAGCGTGCTCCATTTTCAACCGACGAAAAAAAAACGGAGGAGGTTATCAAGTCGATGCATATTTTCTTTTTCATGTTAAGTCACCGATTACTCGAAGACGGCTGAACCTATTTGGAAAATTCTTTTTCTGTTTGAAAGGGTATACTTCGAAGTTGGTCCCACTGTCAGGATCTGATGATGGGATCTTGGAGAAATCGAGAGAACTCTTCAAATATTATAAGCACACCTATACCGATTTGAGTATTTTTTATAGTAACTTGTGTAGTTGCATTCTTAAAGCACAATTTGTGAAGTGGACCTTATGATGAAGACCATAGATGGCCACTGGAACAACTCAATATATAAGTAGGAATAATAAGGATTTCATGTGTTCCGCTTCGATTACTTGAATGTGGTTATTAAGCACAATATGCTCGTCACAATGCATATGGTGAAGTGAAGCTGATGGTGAAGTACCAGGAGAACTTCTCAACAATTAACGGCCCAACATTGGGAAAAGCAATATTTTGTAAATGATTATAAGTAGGTAGTTGAAATTTAGGCTTTTGTAACTAGGTAAATTATAAATAACCCAACTAAAAAGAGTGAAATAAAAACTTTTAACCAAAAAATTAAACCGGCTCCCAAAAAACACTGCAAAGTGAAAAATAACTTTAATTTCGTCGGTGCCAAAAACGAAAATACAAAACTAAAGACACCGACTACTGTTTCTTTTACGTATCAATTTAACATTTTTTGTGAATATTTTAATACTTATAAAAAACATAAAAACATTTTGTTTTCTAATGGTAATATTTTTTAGCATGTATGGATGCTATACTATTGCTGGTTAACGGGAACGTCCTCTGTTAGTTAACATACTGTATTTGCTCACCTTTAAAACCTTCAGATATTACACTCACCGGCAGTAAATATCTACGCATTACAAGCACTTAAACCAATTTTAAGCGAATAAGAGATGCTTTTTTTTTTAGCGTGAAAAAATTATCAAATATGTCCTCCCACCCTGGGCAGGGTGGGAGGGACTGTCAGACTTTTACTGACTAAAATCCACGGTGTTCCTTCAATAACCCTTTACGTACCGGGGTCACGGTAATGGGATAAGTCCCACGATCCCAGCAGGTCCCACGACCCCGGCAGGAATAAGAGATGCTTACGTGAAAATTATATTTCATCGAAAAAAATTGACCAAGTGTGATTCAGACTCGCCCATGAAGGGTTCCGTAGTTACTTCGCAAAGTAAGTTTGTTTTCATAGTAATTGTATGAAATACAATGTTATATAAATGCGGTTTTAGATAATGTACTATATCTGAAAAACAGCTAACTCTATCTCGTTTAAACCAAACAACATAATCTTCGTCAGTAATCAAACAATAGGAAACATGTGTTTACGGTTCCTGAAAAAATGTTTATGTGACTGAAATCTAATAATTATATTTCTCATTCAAACGAGGTTTCGGGAATTTCGCGATAAAACCTCAGGCGTTCCAGAGGTTAACCCGGACGAACAGAAAGACAGACAAAATTTTTAAAATGTTTAATTGAGTTTTGTTATAGTATCCATAATTACAGAAAACAGTTATTTTGAAATGTCAGGTCGTTGAGCTCCTTAGTAGTCCAAAGTTGAGCTTACAGACTAACTGACAAAGGCTTGCACTGACGGGACGGGTCTACTCAAATCTGTGTGGTTCTTTCCTGAAAAGGCCATTTTTTAGACTAATCTACATAATCTTCATAAACGATTGTGAATATGTGAACTATGTAGGTTATTTTATTCCAGTTAAACATGATTGTCTGGCAGTTTGAGTGCTTTTGCGGCCTACACAAACGTCCTTACCTTGGTATTGTTCGTCAAATCGTTAAGCTCCTTATTCTAAGTTGAGCTATACGTCATTTGACAAATGCTTGCACTGTATGGACAGGCCCACTCAAATCTGCGAGCATCTTCAAAAGATCGCCTCAAACTAAAACCTACAAGGTTCCCATATAATTAAACCAGTATAGCTTGTATGGACTTTAAAAGAGACGGACCCCTGAGTTTGTTTCGGTGTTTCTTCTCAGGGTTGTCAGTTAGGAAACACCGGCCTCATATAGATAATATTTATGAAAAAAAATGACGTGTAAAAGTGTTATTTAATAACCAATTTGCAAAATAAAGATCATTTATCACAGACAGACACTTCAATTTTCTTTATATGTATCAAATAGTTGTATTTAAATTCGCGCTAATAACTTGTACCACGTTTACTGTTGTGGAGTGAATTTTTGTTAAACGTTGCACACGACCTGATACTTAAGATTGTTTAGCCATTTAATTTGTTTCTTTTTTCTTCCTTTCTTTCTTTCATGTGAGTATGAATAGTTTGTGGACGGCTCTCCGATATTGATTTTGTCTTTCACTAAATTTTACGCCGTGAGTCTGGAGAATTTGAAGGAGATCCGCTTTAGAATGATCGAGAAAAAGAAGTCGTAAACAAGAATAGAAATACTAGAATTTCAACTTTTCACAATGAATTTTGATAGATGCCTAGTCGATCTTTTAAAATCCATTGCGTGGTATAACAATAACGAGGTTTCAAAGTACCCGAGCAAACGTGGGCTTATTCCTTTTACATATTTAGTCTGCTGAGCGTGGGTTCGAATCCTCGTTCAGACTTGACAGAAATTCTGTTCGTAATAGACATTTTCAAACAGATAGAATGTCAAAGTTATATATTTATAGCCCCCTTCTGTACGAATACCATATTTAAGTCCATTGATGATTCGTTCTTTATAATATTTTTTCTTTGGGACTAGTACTTGAATGAAAAATACTTTGGAGACTATAGTAAACTTTTATCTATAGATACAAGTTTACTGTCGACTATAGTCTCTTCTTACTATCATGACTATAGTCTTCTCTTAGTCTATTATAGCCTTAAACTATTTTAAATTAGGTTTGCCATACTAGGTATGTGGAATGACACTATTATTATTCCACATATCTAGTAAGGCTAACCTATATTTTTTTGTTCATTTCAGTACTTCACCTCCGGTACTCAGATCTCCCAAGAGGATGCAGTCCACGCCAGTTTCACGCACGTGTGATCCGCGGAGAAGACGGGCGCCAACGTGCGTCAGTCTTCAACAACCACCAAAATACCTAATAACGGCGTCGATCTCTATCAACTTTAAAACATTTATGTTCTTCTCTTATTACTTTTCCTCTATAACTGTAATGTCCATATAGACACTGCTTCTCTGATAACGCTGCCATTACTTATAAACCCTGATACAAACATGTTGTACTAATATAAGTTATAATTAGGTTTCTAATCAAACAGCGCAATGCATGCACTTTTCGCTACAAATGTAATATTTTTAAAGAAGTATTGTTTGTTATTACAACTTAAATATTTGATTTAGTAGAAAGCACACAAAATGTGCCGTGGATATTTGTTACATCCCTTGTATGTATTGAATTATGTTATATTATTATGTTGCCTACCAAGCCGCACTGTTCCCGTGTGATCGAATAAGACCCTCTCGTTGAGAGGCCTATGTTCCGCCAGAGGTAACGTTATAAGCTAATGCTGTTATAATTTCCCGTCCTAAGGTGTGTTCATTTCAATTTATACTTGATTTAAATTATTCGGTTTTATGAAAGTTGTGAAACGATCGAAACTTCATTTCAGTACTGTAAGTAGAAAAGTACGCAAGGGGCAAATAATTACGCGATAATTCCTAATGTTTATATTCTTTATTCTTAGTGCGTTAACGCTTAGGGCGCTATCGAAAAATCAGGTATTTGCTAATAGCAAATGCCAAATAAGTATTGATGCCGAAATTGCTGTCAGCAATGAGTTGTTTGTCATTACAACCAACTCGGCTCCCAGGGTTCCCAGAAAAATTCAAACCACCAGTTGGCTCCACTGAGGTGAAAGATTTTCTTGTTTGAAAACGTAAACATGACATTATTATCAATTTGACATATGTCAAAAAACTTAAATGATTGATAGGTGTCCAGATCTGACGCCACAGTGCTCCCACCTGGTGAACGTTATTTCAGAAGACCATCATTAAGAAACATACATCTATACTAATATTATAAAGCGGAAAAGTTTGTTTGTTTGTTTGTTTGTTTGTTTGTTTGCTTGAACGCGCTAATCTTCGAAAGTACTGGGTGGATTTGGATGAAATTTGGTATGGAAGTAGCTTGAAGCTTGAGGAAGGTTATAGGCTACTTTTTACCCGACTGCAAAAAAGGAGAGTTATGTTTTTACCGTGATAGAATCCACGGGAGCGAAGCCCCGCGTGAGTACTAGTTTAATATGAAATTCCAGATAATGATACCTAAGAGTGTTTTTTTTTTACTAACTTCCAGGAGTGGGAGGTTATCAATTCGACTATAGGTGTATTTTTGTATCATTGTAACTTTTGTAACGCGAAATTTTAATATACTTACCATTTGTTTTTCTATAATTGATTCATACACACACAAAAGTGTAATTGAGTTTCATATTCCATCGTAAAATTAAAATAAACTCTAGAATCTAGACGTAGAAACTTAAAAATTAGTCCTACTTATAAATGTACTTTAAAATTTTGTCGGTAGTAAAGGTAGGTCAACAAAATTGAGACAAGTTTAGATATTTAGGTAGACTTTTTTTTAAACAAACTATCATATCAGATCTCATTTCAGCCTGTGTGACTAAAGCTTTAGCACAGCGTCGCAACAAGACCGGCCCTAATAAGCCTCATACATCTTGTAGAATAATTAAACAGATGCCATTCTCAATTATAATTATTTATTTATTTGAAACACACAAGTTATTGAGGAAAGAGAGATACAAAGAGAAGATGAAAGCAAACAGTATACCTACAAGTGCAGTACCTATGGCCCCCAAACTAGGCACAGCCTGTATCTTGGCGGCCCATACTCTTATTACCGGCTGCCATAGCAGTATCTATGCCAAGCTTCATGAGATTGGCAATTTCTTCAGGTACATCAGTCAGCTTCGATACTATAAGATTTCTTCTACTTCGATAATATTGGACAACTTTATGTTTGCTAATCAGTTCCACTATTATGAGAAATTATAATATTACAGTGCCCTGGTAACTTACACTTGTCAAAGTATCTCGAGCTGCGGAGATATTTAAGAAAAAATTGACTATTTAAGATCCATAAATGTTCTCTGTGGTCGATCCGTCATGACTGAAAATCGTGGTGGCCAATCTTCACCCAGCGGTCTGTCCGGTTCCACTTCAAAAAGCACTTCCCACCACTTAACACCTATGGGTGCTGCTTTGCTTCAGTTGAACCGACCATCTCAATGGGGATCTCACTCTGGACTCTATTCTTTCTAAGTTTACACTTATAGTTTACTACAAATATTAATATCTATTTAAGTCTGATCAGTTATTAATGCATCGAACCAGCAGTGTGACCTGGTTTCTTCCATTTTTTATTGATTCCATCATTGACTAAACCAAAATCTTTGTTCCATCAAAAATAATGTCCCACAACTTTATCAACAAATTAGTAAGGTTTGAATTATAATAAATACTAATCTATTATAATTCAAAAATCTGTCAAAACTAAGAACTAAGCCAAAGATTCTTATCTTTCCTTGAATGATGACTCTATTTTTGTAAAATACAATACCTACTTATGTTTTCTATTCTTACAAAAATATTCTACCTGAGAACACATAGCCTTGAATTGTAGGATACTACACGATTGAAATGGTTTATTATCAAAACTTGAACAATTTCGATCCGAAATATGATCAAAATGAAGGAAACTAGTCGTTTTTTATGTAGAAAATGTAACCGCTTGTATTGATGGGTAGTGTTAAAATAGTTAAATGTTGTTATTTAGCAAAAAACGCTAGACTAGTAAAATATTATACAATGTTTTGACATGAGAAACGTATTCTTAATTAAATATAATCAGGTAGTTAGGTGTTAACAAGCGAACGGTAAAAGTTACTGCCTTTTTACCATACACAGCAGAGTCAGCTTTGTATGTATATCATCAAATTCACATCACGCGATGGATAATATTGTAAGAAAATAACAAGGATTCTATTTAATAAACCTACCGTAATATACTGAAATGTATTCCGTAATTTTTGTTTGAGAGTCAATAATTCGCACGCCATGTTTTAAATTTCTTGGTGCATACTCGCATGCACGAACATAATATTAGTTAAGTTGAGGGAATAAATAAAAACAAAATAATTTACTACTTAGAAGACATGGAATTTAGAAAGTATTGATTTACGATACGATTATTGGGACAGGCATAAGGAAAACAAAACTCATTGAAAATGTGCTGTCCTGTCCCTGCCCCTAATGTGCTACATAATTATTCATTAGACGTAAGTAAAAAAGATAAAAAAAAATATTGAAATAAGGGCCTTTTCAGACTGCCGCAGTCTTCACTAACCATAAAGGTAACTAAAGTCAGAGTGTATCGTGTAAACAATTCAATTAACCTGATATCGTCTCCTTTATGCATAGACAAACATACTTGCGAAATGAAACAAAGTACCGCTACCGTAGTGGTACCTATTTCGCAAGCAAGCGAAAAGGTGCCGTCCACTTTAGCGGCATGGCGATACTGGTTTCGCTCTTTTTCCTTTAGCCGTGGAACTCGAAACGTAAATCGGAAATGTATCGCTATTCCTTTGGGTAGCGACCACTGCGCAAGTCAATGTGAATAATATTAATTTCCTCAGCTTGTCACGATTCAGTTTAGTTATTAAAGCATTAGATAGATACAAATATGTTTTATATAAAGGTTTAGACGATTAAAAGTTTTTGCTTACTTACCTACTTACGGATAGGTTCAAAATACATAGTTCATCGCGATTTCTTATTAACACGTTAAAACTTAGCATATTATGTAAAGGAATACGCGATAGAATACTTTCAATATATTTCTTATAAGCAAAGAAATACATATATGTGGAGTACAATTTCACTGCCAAAAGCACTAATAAGCAATAATAATATAGTACCTATTGAATTATTATGAATATATGAAAACATGTAACCTCATCAAAGAGTATTTTGCATAGTTCATTGTATATTAACGTAACTTAGATTAACAGGTAAATATTATTTTTACATAATCAGGCTTATTTATAAAAATGCTAACCACTTCATCAGTTTAAATACTTAGCCATTTGCAGATTTTTTTTCCATAAAGGAAAAGATATTAAAGAAACCGCTATTAGTATTTAGGTAAACTACGCATGGGATTCATAAGTTTTTTTGAATATTAGCTATAACGATATGCATTTATTATTTACATGAATGTTTTATTACCTATTACATTGCTGGTTTTTCGAGTCACTATGATAACTTCTGTAGATTTGGACTATTGAACTAAATCAATTTTATATATTTTCCTCAAATTAATTTAAGTATATTTTATTCTTGCATTTCTTTCTGTAACTTTGATATATTGAAATGCCTCATTGTATGAAATCAATGAAAATACATTTTTGGTGTTATATCAGTATATATCTATACGTTATTGATATTGCGTGCTGAATAAGTCTCCACGCCACGTTGAGACTTATTGTAAAATTATACATTCATACAGTAAAATAAAGGTCCCCTGAGTAATTTGCTTAGTCGCGTGCATCGCATGCGCATACTCCCGTACCCCAAGAATACCGATCGCGAAGCTAGCTGTCTTTGGTAAAAACGGACTTTGTTAACATCAAAGACATGAGATCAACTCTATCCTTGTTGTACCTAAGCCAATAAGAATAACACAAATATGTATTCTTATAAACATACAGAAACAACAACAGATTAAAAAAATAAGACTTCATCCTTTAAATATGATTTATATTTTAATGTTTCATTTGAAGTCTAGTCAAAGTTATCATAGTTCAGTCACCCGTTGAATAAAACTACAATTTTATAGGTCAAGATCGAATACATTTCGATTCCTAGGCTAGTAAGTACTTACTATTTCTAGTGCCCAGTGATAAGTCTGGTAAAAATATTTTTAAGAATTTTCATAATAACTTTTTTACCAAAGCTTTTGTAAATTGTTTTTCCAACCTTCTTTTAACATAACCGTTTTGAAATATAACTTATTACATCCCATGAATTCACGAATGACACGTGACATTTTTGCATTAGTAAATTTTCCGTGTGGCGGCTACTTCAATCAGTAAGTCCTGTGGAAGTGAAAAACCAAAATGGACGCTTGAATGTTTACCAGACTTTCACTCTGTGCTCTTACATCGTCTCGTGGAGGAGTTGAGTAGAAAACATATCTATGTACTAAATGTTATGTATAAACAGTTTTGTATATTATCTGTTGAATATTTGTTACTTTTCATACGTTAAGGTTTCAAACGATTTGCGTGTAAATACACGTTGGTTTTTGTATTTCTTTCGAATTATTTTGAGAATTAAATGTTATTTCAGTAATATGTGATTTCTGTCAAGTTTGTTAACTAAAATGTAATTGATTAGTGATTTGTGACTACATTGTGTGGAGTAACAAGATGGTAGATTAAGATCATTTGATAAATGATTGATTTTAGTGTATTTTTAAACGTAAATAAAGACAAGTTGTTTCTTTAAATTTTACAGTGATGAACGTTGAAGAAAGCTCCGCATATGGTAACGTTAAATATTGATTCAATCTATTTCTGACCCAAAAATATTTTTTTTTTGCTCAGTTATAATATTTAAAGAATATTTTTCACCAAAAGCCCAACTTTCAACTCTGTATAAGTATCTGAAATAAATAAAAGATATCATCTTAACAAGTAGGTAAATAAATTAAATAGCAATATGATTTTTTTATTATATTTTTTAAAATAAAATTTAATCTTAACGTATTCAATACTCATGCATACACTGTGCATTTGGCTTTATTTCAAAGTTTTTTTTTTAAATAGGCACTTGATTCCATAATCTAGCTTTTGGAGATTTACAATTTATCTAGGCATTCCTTTTAACATCTTCGTATCTTGTATCGTAATATAGGCAATTAATTAATTTAATAAAAGATATTGTGCAGTTAAATAGCAGTTTTATTTCTGAACTATGCATCTACATGTTTTCTACTTTTATTAGAACTAGTTAGTAAAAAAATCTATACTAAATTCTAGTATTATAAAGTTGAAGAGTTCATTGGTTTGTTTAGTTGAACGTCTCAGGAACAACTAGTTCTGGTAAAGATATGAAAAAAACCATGTATGATGGATTTGTTTTCCTTGAAATATCCCAAAAATAGTCCGTGAAGCCATATGTCTAACTTTTGAGAACGACTCACTCGTCCCATTTTTACGGTAATCATAATTATATTTTACTTGCGAAAGTGTATTTATATTTTTTCCATATTCCCTCGTATATGGACCATAATACAAAAAAAACCGGCCAAATGCGTGGCGGCTTGGCGGGCCACGTGCAGTGTAGGATTTCGTAGTATCGTTGGCGCGTTTTAAAATGTATTCAGCGCCATCTAGTGACAAAAGCTGATAGTGCTTCACAGTTTAACATAGTTCAAAACTAATATTAACTACTTGTTGTACACAAATAAGAAACTGACCTAAAATTTTTCAATGGAATTAGTTCGAAAAGGAGTTGAATACAAGATACTATTACTCGTACAGTAAATCCAACTTATGTTTGATAGTTTTCCTTTTAACTTCGTTAGATGAAGGTACTTACAACCTTTAGTAGGCAGATGTGGAGGACTTGACTCTAACGAAAATTAGCACTTTAAGGTTAATATTTCGCAAATGGATCACTAAATCGAAAATAAGTCTTTCCACACTCCCATTAAACGACCTGTCCAACGATACGCCACACTATGGGTAGACGAGATAAAAAATATATCCGCTCTTTTCGTGTACGAGGAGTGACCTAGAAATAAATATTTTTCATGATTTTATTTTCCATCCATAACAAATTTCTGCTATAATCTATGAACCTATATTACCAATAGTTCCTAAACGGAACTATTGGTACCTATTATAAAGCAGAAATTTCCTGTCCGTGGCCGGACAGTCGGACATGGTGGAACTATAAGGGTTCCTAGGGGACTACGGACTACTAACCCTAACAAGAATGAGTGAAGTCGGTTCAGCTATTCTCGAGTTTTAGCGACACTAACAGACAGCAATGGATTTTTATATCAATAAGAAGATTTGTAAACATATCCAGAAGCATTACCTATAAACAAAATGGAAATTCTGATTGTTATAATACCTACTTAGTAGCAGGTAAGTGACGCATTTGCATGGTAGTTGCCAACTTACTGTCAAAAAACTTCTATTATCCCTACATTTTGACAAGTTTTAAAATGGTTAAATTAATTTTGATGATGATGATAACGGAGGTGTTTGGTCAGTATGTTTGCAACTGCTGCTACTGTCATTTCTGTGTCTTCAAGTTCGTAAAGCAACACGGACGGTTTGCTATGATGGTCTGATTTGAACTTGCATTTCAACGTTACTTTACTGGCTATATAAACGCAAATGAAATCGCATGTTAGACACTGGCTGGGGGCCTTTAACTGGCTGGGGGGGGGGGGCTTTAAATTTAGAGGTCACCACAGGATCGTCCGGTTAAGTAGTCACCAGCCTTAGTGTGCACTAGTGGCCCTACCTAAAAAATAAAATAAAAAAAGCATGTTAGATACTCATAAATTCATGCCACAATTATCTCGGTTTTCGCAGGCACTGGCCACCTATACCTACATTCTCACTAAACAATAGTTTCTATGAATAAACAAGTAGTTTATCTACGAGGATACTAGAAGTTTTTGCAAATAATATAATAATTTGACTAACTAAGTAGTTTTATGTCATAGAATGGCAGAAAATCAGCGCTGTGGCGTACCTAATTTGTTGGGCGAACTAAATAGGCAGGTAAGCAAAGAGTGACATTTGTTATTTGTTGCATTTTATCAGATGGTTCTACAATCTTATTTTGTACTAGCTTTTGCCCGTGACTTCGTCCGCGTGGAATAGTTACTTTGGGCTAACGTTAAATTTAACCCCGATTTTGAAGCATTCTTCATTGGCGCTCCGCTCCTATTGGCCTTAGCGTAACGATATATAGCCTTTCTCTATAAATTGACTATTTAATTAAAAAATAATTTTTCAATTCGAACCAGTAGTTCCTGAGATTATCGCGTTCAAACAAACAAACAAACTCTTCAGCCTTATGTTGCTGCTGTTGCCCGCGACTTCATCCACGATTCCGTCGTTTTTCGTAAAAAAAAAAGTAGCCTATGTCCTTCCTCACGGTTCAGTGATTTTGATGTAACAGACAGATTAATCTTCGTAATTTAGTAGAGAAATATAATATGTCAATCTATAATACTGTTGAAAAATATCGCAATACCGAACCGCACAATATTATTGTTAATAGCTGTGCCCGTGACTCCGTCAGCGTGTAACTCCTTGTGTGTTATTAAGTTAATGTATTGGTAATATTGTTTAGATCACGTTCACATGAGGCTTAAGTACCTATAGAACGAAAATACTTCAGCGCAAAGCCTCCGGGTAAACTATGTTGAAAGTTGACCCGTCCGGCACGTGAACATAAAGATTTCTAGAAATGCTAACCCGGGAAAGAGCGACGTACAACTGACCATCCGAGAAACAACTGACACCGAGATCTACTCCAGCAACACGAAAAGTCTGCCCTTGAGCCTTATTAATTGTCATTGCATAACACACCGATACTGGGAATTGCGTTCTTTTAAATTGGAATGGAAAATTATTTGGTATTATGGGAATTCTGGGAATAAAGACGGTTTCTCCTGCACCGCAACCTGTTAAAATTTGAGCCTCAATTATATTTTGTTGCAACTGGTTTACTTTTAGCCGAGTTCTATTGCAAAGTTGTGGTGGTTTTAAATTTCGGAGCAGAATAATAATCAGAAAGCTTCGAACTGCTAAGCTATCGGGAGTTACACGTGTTATTGTGAGTCAACCATAAAAGATAGATATATGCTGTCGTGGGATATTTTTTATATAATTTTAAGGAGAACATTTCCGTCATATATGATTTCTGTGTAGTTTTAACCATTAAGGTTGCACTCGCGACGGAAGCTTAAAAAATGGAGCAACTTCTCCCGTTTTCCCAACATTTCCCTTCACTGCTCTGCTCCTATTGATTGTAGCGTGATGAAAAGTATACTATAACCAGCTCAGGAGTATGAAAAATAATTGTACCAAGTTTCGTTAAAATCCGTCGAGTAGTTTTTGTTTCTATAACGGTTATACAGACAGACAGACAGACAGACAGACAGACCGACAGACAGACAGACCGACAGACAGACAGACAGACAGACAAAAATTTTACTGATTGCATTTTTGGCATCAGTATCGATCCCTAATCACCCCCTGATAGTTATTTTGTAAATATATTTCATGTACAGAATTAACTTCTCTACAGATTTATTATAAGTATAGATGATAAGTTTTTATTTTGTAATACCCACATGACATTGAATATTAAAATTATGTTTGATGGCAGCGAAGGATAAAAAAGAAACCAATTTATTTAATACAAACTATATTTATGAATTATAATTTAAAACTTACAACACAATATTAATAATGCACCAAAATAAAACGCACACTATACAATATACCTAAGTACATACTTTGTTAGAAATTAATCTAAAGAATATGAGTATTTCGTATTTTTGCCGCAATGTGGCACCTCTTTCTTCCTCATCGCACTAGTAATCTATAAACAATATTCTCATTATTGAAAGCTAAAATCAAAATAAATATTACACAAATATAATTCTTGTTTTATTGGAAATATCTCTTCAAAGTATTCAAAAAATTGCTATAGTTCTATGAATAACCAAATAAATATTTGGAAATACTGCCATCTGTTGGAAAATATAAGTACTATTTTGTGTCTAGCTGGAGTCTTTAAATGGTCTTTAATTTCAGTTTACAAAACGTTCCACCATGATCTCTGACAGTGAATTAGCAACCGATAAAATTAAATTTTTTTAGACTGTCATGAAAATTTATTTAATTTTACATTATAAGTGATACGCGAAACCAAATAAATTGACTTGTTAACGTTGCTTGTTAACACATCGTGACGTAAACCAAGAGACTTAGCGTAAGTTTCACAAAGTTTCAACAACTTTCTAAGTGGGCTAGCAGATGGTGCCAGCAGCACCATGTCAACTGCATTAGATGAAATTGATGATAAGTAAAGATACCATCGCACGCGGTATAATTATGTGGTGGCTAAGACAATCAAGCTCGAAATTCAAAAGTATTCTTCAACTTCCGATTCCTCATTGATCGAACATTCAACACCTCTTTTGTAGTTAATATGCTCGCGTTTTACCACCATAATACCTGATAAAGATGAAACACGCTTACCTTTTCTTTTTTTTTTTTAACGTGGTAAAACTATCAAATAAGTCCTTCCACCCCGGGCAGGGTGGGAGGGACTGTCAGACTTTTACTGACTAAAATCCACGGTTTTCCTTCAATAGCCCTTTACGTACCGGGGCCACGGTAACGGGATGAGTCCCACGACCCCGGCAGGCTTCGGCCCTCTGCAGAGGGGGCCTCGTCATGTTGCTGACGCTCTTTGTGGCGCGCGTGGAACACGACGCGCCGTCGACCCGGGCATGGTCCATGGTCGGACAGCGAGTTGCCCTTTACTCGCTGTCCGCATGCCCGCGCCTACGGTGGCCGGAGATCGTCGGCCGACGTCCGACGCCGTGGGCGTCTACCACTGCGGCTGGGCTGGAGGGAGGACGCCATCCTCTCCCTCACGCGGCCCGCCTCCTCCTTCGGAAGCATGACTGCTTCGCAGAAGGAGGCTACCGCTTCCCACTCCCTCTCGCCCCGCAGCATGGCCTCGACCAAGGCCGGGCGCGAGAGGTCTCCGCCTATTGTCGCCGTGAGGACACGTCGGTGCTCTGCCCAAGCTGGGCAGTCCTGCACCATGTGCTCGACTGTGTCCTCAGGGCGACCCTCGCAGTGGTGACACCCAGGCGTCTCTTCCTTACCCATCAGACACAGGTACCTCCCGAAACTTCCGTGTCCGGTGAGGACCTGCGTCATGCGGTAGGTCAGGACGCCGTGACGCCGATCTAGCCACTCCTCAAAGAGGGGTCTTACCGCCGCAATTGCGGCGTGCCCGGCCATCGGTTGCGACAGTCGTTCCCTCCATACTGCCCTGAGATCGCGCCGGAGCTCTTCCCGCCGCGCCTCGACTTCTCGAGGCAGCGGGGATACGCCCCGAAACACGCTTACCTAGAAGTAATCTACTCACTGTTAATTTAAAAACCTTGTGGTTAAAGTTATCTGGATAGAGAATCCAACAGGGAATTCCGATCCTTAGCTGTACGCACAATGCAAGTAGGTACTACCAAAACGTTTTGTGCATGAGGTTGTCCCCTATGTGTCGATTACATATCGCCGATAATGGAACGG
This sequence comes from Tholera decimalis, assembly GCA_943138885.2. Taxonomy (NCBI): domain Eukaryota; kingdom Metazoa; phylum Arthropoda; class Insecta; order Lepidoptera; family Noctuidae; genus Tholera; species Tholera decimalis. The sequence goes on from OW964548.2 coordinate 22,292,449, forward strand.
GCTCGGTACAATTAGATTCTGCATTCCATCGCACACTCCCTGAAGTATAACCGAAAGAAAACCATCTGTCCTGTCGCCTAACATTTACGACGTTGACGATCTTTTACAAAGTTGGCCATTTATTTTAGTTACTCCGTGTCCTGCAATGAGCAAAAGGAGACCAGGATTTAAATAAAGTTATTCATTCATTCAGTCAAGGCAGCTTTTTAACCGACTTCTAAAAAAAGGAGGAGGTTCTCAATTCGGATGTTTGTATATTTTTCCTTTTTTATGTTTGTCCGCGCATAACTCCGTCGCTTGCCAACCGATTTGAAAAATTCTTAGCTTGTTAGAAAGTATACTTCCCAAATAGTCCCATGAAAATTTTATCGAAATCGGACAAGCCGTTTCTGAAAAATCAACAAAAGTCTAAAAAATATATTTACGTTGATGACCTTTTCGTTAACTCTGCATTGCGTTTTTTAACCGACTTCTAAAAAAGGAGGAGGTTCTCAATTCAGATGTTTGTTTGTTTTTTTTTATGTTTGTTCGGGCATAACTCCGTCGCTTGCCAACCGATTTGAAAAATTCTTAGCTTGTTAGAAAGTATACTTCCCAAATAGTCCCATGAAAATTTTATCGAAATCGGACAAGCCGTTTCTGAAAAATCGATAAAAGTCTAAAAAAAATATTTACGTTGATGATCTTTTCGTTTACTCTGCATTGCGTTTTTTGTTGGCGCATAACTCCGTCATTTACGAACCGATTTGGAAAATTCACTGACCCACTAAAAAACGCGAAAATAAAAACTTTTTTGCAAAAAAATAAAACCGACTTCCATATCTAAACACTACAAAGCCAAAAATAATTTTAATTTCGGAAGGCGGTGTGAAAAAAAAGAAAATACAAAACCAATAACACCGACTACCGAAATTAAAATTATTTTTGGCTTTGTAGTGTTTTGATATGGAAGTCGGTTTTATTTTTTTGAAAAAAAGTTTTTTTGTTCGCGCATAACTCCGTCATTTACGAACCGATTTAGAAAGTGACCAACTAAAAAGCACGAAATAAATTCTTTTTTGCAAAAAATAAAACCGACTTCCATATCAAAACACTACAAAGCCACAAATAATTTTAATTTCGGAAGGCGGTGTGAAAACAAAGAAAATACAAAACCAATAACACCGACTACCGAAATTAAAATTATTTTTGGCTTTGTAGTGTTTTGATATGGAAGTCGGTTTTTTTTTGCAAAAAAGTTTTTTAATGCGGGCAATTATTATATCTTCTAGTAATGTTTTTTTCAAGTAGCTATTTCGGATTTATAATCTTAAGTTTGGAGGTAATGCGTACTTATTAATTGTAATTTAGTACCATGAACTGTATTTAATTTAAACGATGCACATAATATTATATTACTTACACGTCATATATCTACGTGTAGCTAACTTTCTTTTTTGTTTTAGAGACTAATATTTACAAATTAAAGTGTTTTGATGTAATTTTTCTTTCTCCGTCTTATTTCTTTTCAACCGACGACCAAAAGAGGAGGTTATCAATTCGACGCGTATATTTTTTTTTTTAGTATGATCACCGATTATTCGAAGACGGCTGAACCGTTTTAGAAAATTCTTTTTTTGTTTGAAAGGGTATACTTCGAAATTGGTCCCATTGACACCAGGTCAGGATCTGAAGATGGGATCCTGGAGAAATCGAGGGAACTCTTCAAATATTGTAGGCACACCTATAGTGATTTGAGTATTTCTTATAGTAACTTGTGTAGTTGCTCTCAAAAAATACCATTTGGGGAAGTGGAACTGATGATGAAGACCACAGATAGCCGCCGAACCAACTCAATAATAAGTATTTCGTGGATTGCGATTCGAATACTTGAATATGGATGTTAAGCACTTTATGTTCATCACAATGCATATGGTGATGTAGAGCTGATGATGAAGTACCAGGAGAACTGCTCAAAAATTAACGGCCCAGCAAGGGAAAAGCAATATTTTGTAAAAGATTATAAGTAGTTGACATTTGGGCTCTTTTAACGTAAATTAAAAATCGACCAAGTAAAAATAGGGAAATAAAAACTTTTTACCAAAAAATTAAACCGACTCCCAAAAACACTGCAAAGTGAAAAATAACTTTAATTTCGGAAGTCGGTGCCAAAAACGAAAATACAAAACTAAAGACACCGACTACCAAAATTAAAGTTATTTTTCACTTTGCAGTGTTTTTGGGAGTCGGTTTTATTAATTGGTATAAAGTTTTATAGAAATCATTTGGACTGCCTCGTTGGTCGACTAATCGCAAGCGCGACTGGTGTTTGGTGAATTGTCAATAAATAAATGAATTGTTATTTTTTTTTTTTTTTTTTTTGTTTATTATATTTTTGTTCATTTTATCATTATTATTATATAAAAATAAATAGCTGTTCTAGTCTCACTAAAACTAGAGTATGGCTGGACCGATTTCAATCACTCGTTTTATATTTCCTTCTCATACAAAGAAGGTTCAGAAGTTTAGAGAGACAGCATACAGACCACAACCAACTGGTCTCTTTTATCACAGATGGGAATAATGTAAGAAATACCTAAAGATAATACTGAAGTACCGGAGAAATGCTACTCTCAACGCAAATAATAATATCAAATGCGGATAGAAGAAGCTTGCAACAATAAAGAACTGGGTTTATTATTCTCGGTACTACGGAGATTGACACTTTATTAAGTGTGAATTATTATAATAACTAATTAAAATAACTAATAAATAATAACTAAAAAAATAACTAATTATTTTTGTATTACAAAACAACGAATACCTATTAAAAATAAGTATGCATTCGATTTGACAGTTCACGAGAACCTAATAAATAATATTATGGTCCAAAGTTCAAATTAGTTTGATTTGCAAAAACCACTTTTGATCTAAAGTGAATGAAACTAGGTAGGAAGAATACACATTTAACATACCTTAAGGAGGAGGCAAAATGCGTGAGGGAGAGACAGCTCTCTTCTTCAAGCCCCAGCCGCTGCGGGAGACGCTTTGGGCGTCGGGGATTGAGTGTCCATCTCAGACCACAGTAAGCGCGGCCTTGCGGACGGTGAGTAGGGGTAGCCCGGTTCGGCGTCGCGTCGAATTCTACGCGCGCCTTAAATAGTCGACAGCGCCCCATAGGGTCTATACCTCAAGGGAGCACAAGAAACTCAAGGGCAGCTGAAGGCACAGGATGAGTTTTTAGTCAGCAGAAGTCTGACACTCCCTTGTGCTCCACCCCGAGCGAGAGAAGTCATCCAATGATTTTCCCACCCGGAAAAAAAATAGGAACATAGTTACGCTATACGGTTTTAGCGTTTAGGACTTCTTGTCGGTACTTCCGATAAATAAAATTAACCGAGTAGAAGTGAAATGGGATGCGATGCGAACTTTTACCGTAAATAAAACGAAAAATCCGAGTCAACAAAGATATTCTTTATTTGGGCGTAGTTTTGACTATACCACACATTTCTCGTGAAACTTGTTGACTTCGCCAACTTGATATTACATTCTGTAATACGCGTGAGATACCTACGTTATTCGTGTGGCAATAAACTTCAGCCTTCCATAACCCATGTGCAATATTACGTGTTGTTGTCACACCGTTTATACGAAATCATATGGGTACGGCTCTATAATCTATACTAATAATTATTATAAACAGAAAACATTTTTTTGTTTTTTTTTTGTACCTTATTTTGAATAAGCTCCGAAACTACTGGACCGATTTGAACCATTTTTCAACCGACGACCAAAAGAGGAGGTTATCAATTCGACGCGTATATTTTTTTTTTTTTTTATGTGTGATTACCGAGTACTCGAAGACGGCTGAACCGATTTGGAAAATTCTTTTTTTGTTTGATAGGGTATACTTCGAAATTGGTACCATTTGTCACCAAGTCAGGATCTGATGATGGAATCCTGGAGAAATCGAGGGAACTCTTCAAATATTATAGGCACACCTATGGCGTTTTGGGTATTTCTTATAGTAACTTGTGCAGTTGCTCTCAAAAAGTACCATTTCGGGAAGTGGAACTGATGATGAAGACCACAGATGGTCGCTGAAACTACTCAATAATAAGTATTTCGTGGATTGCGATTCGATTACTTGAATATGGATATTAAGCACTTTATGCTCGTCACAATGCATATGGTGATGTATAGCTGATGGTGAAGTACCAGGAGAACTCCTCAAAAATTAACGGCCCAGCATTGGGAAAAGCAATATTTTGTAAAATTTTATAAGTAGTTGACATTTAGGCTCTGGTAACTAGGTAAATTAAAAAGCAACCAACTAAAAAGAGTGAAATAAAAACTTTTTACCAAAAAATTAAACCGACTCCCAAAAAACACTGCAAAGTGAAAAATAACTTTAATTTCGGAAGTCGGTGCCAAAAACGAAAATACAAAACTAAAGACACCGACTACCGAAATTAAAGTTATTTTTCACTTTGCAGTGTTTTTTGGGAGTCGGTTTAATTTTTTGGTAAAAAGTTTTTATTTACTAATAGAAAGCTACGTTATGGGAATGAAACATAGGCTATAATATCTTAAGATCCTTAAAAAGATACAACAATGCAACCCAAATAGCAAAATGTTGCCTATAAAACATCATTATTTGAAATGCGTTGAGAAAACTATTGATGCTACATAAAAATGTTCTAGTACATGATTAAAATAGGTTATTATTGTCAATGGAGCGACTGTCTATCTAGCCACAGCCCATGGTAACTGAATAACTTGATATTTCTCGGAAGGACTGATGGCAGATTTTTGGTTTCTGACTACACGTAACAACATTACCATTCAAATTATAATGTCATACTACTTAATTAACATAATTATTTTGTATCATTAGAACTTAAAACGGGATATTTACCATGTGTATATATTTTTTTGTTTTGAGTTTCCGATATTTCGGCACTGTTGCAAGCGCCAAGATCTCGGATGAACTGAAGTAATTGCGGGTGGAAGTTTATGAGCAGACAAATCGGTCTACCCTCTTTCTCGTTCGTTTTCTTTTAGCAAAAAATACACATGGTAAATATCCCGTTTTAAGTTCTAATGATACTGTTAGTGACCATGTTAGCTTAAAAACTTATAATTATTTTGAATTGAAATTTCCTGAGACAGTCACAAAAAATTAAAAAACTATGTTAAGGAATATTTTGTACGTTATATAGTATACAACGTGCATTTTAAAGGGTATATACATACCAAGTGCATGGCTTCTTTGGATGATAACAAACGATATGGCAAGGGTTTTGTAATCCTAAGTCTACGTGTGTAGAACTTATTACAAATTCCAATACACTGATACCAGAGATCGAATTTTTCAAATTAAGAAGAACGAAAAGAATTATCGTGTTATTGGCAAGTGACGTGGAAAGTTATTGACCCTCGTAGTGCTGTGACACGTTTTTTATGATTGGTATTCAAGAAATATATGAAACCAATAATTTGGTATCAATTCTTTGAGTCCGTTATTTTGTGCTGAAACTGTGCATAGAGACTCCATACCGGATGTTGTCTTCAGACCTTTTGGAAAGATATGGGGTGTCCGTTACACGTTGTATATAGTGTATAGTATATGGCGCATGCAAAACATAGTCATAATCTGCTTAGCCTCTTCCCAATTATGTTGGAATGGGCTTTCAGTCAAGCTGGATGCAGCTGAGTGTTAGTTTTTTACATGGAGCGACTACCTATTGGATCTCCACACTCCAGTGGCTGGGTAACACGATACCCCTTGGCCAGACCAGTATCAGATTTTCTGGCTTCTGACGATAGAGATATAAGAATAGAGTGCAGAAACGGTTAAATATAACGATATAGGCGAAGAGAGAGACAGAGGCTGACTATTCATCTGTCTCTCTCTTGCGATTGTGATTGGCTAATGAGCAGTGTTTGCTATCAAATCCTATCGCTTGTATATTGAGAGTGTAGCAGACGCGGAGCTGTATGAAATACGTGTATACGTACGTATACCGTATATAGTACCAATATAGGCACCTTTTTGTTTTCATTTTGACTGATTCTTTGGTTTGTAGGATATTTAAAAAATCATGTATTATTTGAATTCAGTGCCGATAACAAAGGTGAAAAAATGAGTGGGAGAGTGTGAGAAAACTCCCACTTCACCATCTTCAGTAGGTCCAATCACAACACTCTGCAAGAGAGAGATGGATGAATAGTCAGCGTCTGTCTCTCTCCTCGCTTCTATCGTTCCCACTTACAGGCTAGTGTAGCACTTCTGCACTCAATTCTTATATCTCTGTGCTTCTGACCATCTGAAACGACTGTCAAAGATGTCCAAATGACTGCTGGGAACAACGGCTTAACGTGATTTCTGAGGCAGGTATCACACCACCAATTTCTAAAGGTGCGCTTACAGGGGCATTATATTTTGAGCAATAATTACTTGGCAACACTAATGGAGTAATCTGAATTAATTACGTGGAGCAATTTCAATAAAATGCGGCTATTGTTTCGGCATTATTGCTTCCAATTGTTCCATATCGCTCCATGTCGCTGATATAAATTGCCGAATATCCATTGGGCATGCAAATTCCAGTCAATTTTTATAACTATCTCGTTTGCATTTGTTTGTTTTGCGGCTTCTACCGTCTCACACCCGCGAGGAGTGCGCGACAGCGCGGACGGCCGCAAGTACAGCGGTGTCTATGCACTGCTCGGCCTCTGTCTGTTGTGAAATTATGTGACTGCATTTCGTTGATTTAATATGGCGTCGTCTTATCCCACAAACAAGGATCAGTTCACTTGGATCCTTGTTTGTGGGATAGCAAAAGACCCAATTTTAAAGATCGCTCACTGAATTGCTGAATTACTGAATTGCTCGTGTAGGAAAGTATTGTCTAGTTTCTTGAAGTTGCTCATTATCACTCAATATTGATGTTGCAAAACATTCTGCCAAGTTGATGCTTGTCATTGCCCTAAATTGCTTGATGTAGTCGTGACGTCACAGTTGACGAATGTTGACCAGGATTGAGCAATTTTAGTTGCCCGTGTAAGCACACCTTTAATCCTACTCCGGGCAACTACTGAGCAATTTCTTATACAAAAACCTAATAAAACTGTTGTAATGTTTCCACTTACGTTTTAAAATCATTCATGGTTTAAGATTTTCTAATATTCTGATATTAAGTTATTTTTTACACAATACTTTGTTTGTTTATGTTTCTGTAAAGTCATTAGTGACAGGACTAGTTTTATTCTTAATTCATTGCTGGAGTTAGGTTAGGTCGTATATGTAAATGATATTGTGTACCTCGTGATAAATTACTTTATTTTTCTTTTTCATTCTAGAACCTAATTCAAACCCTAGAAAGTTGATGTAATGAGAGAGATGACGAGGAGCGAGTCAGTCTACGCCTGGAACACAAACAGTGAAGAAGTCTGCAAGTAAAACGGCTTGGTTGCCTCCTAATACACAAGCCGTGGTCCGGACCTCCAGACGCCCTCTTCGTTCTGCTGCTGAGGCCTACCGACTGAAGGCCAGCCGTCCGCAGCCACCGCTTCGTGCTGCACTCTTCATTCTGCTACTGAGACCATTCGTCGAAGACCACTCGTCCTGCAGCCACCTCTTCGTTCCGCTTTTATCATCCGCCCCATTTATCATAGACCCTCCCGTCATCTCTTGTGCCTTTGGATTCACATTGTATAAATTTTATAAATAACGTTACATTTCCTCACTTTGATTTCTTTTCCTGGTCATCTTCCTCCTAATTAGTTATTGCAACCTTACAATTTCCCTTTACCCAGGGAAACTGTAACGTTACACTGTTTGCCTGACCCGAGAATCAAACCTGAGACCTCATATGCGCACATATTGGGAAAAATAACTCTCTGTGTTCCGGATAAGTACGTATGGCGACGGCGGTAGCCACGGCTGCTGGTGGAGCCGCGCGGACGGACCAATCTGTTGAACGAGGCGCCACTGAGGCGTGAGCTCCGCAATCTCAACCTCATTGCATCTGATTTGGACTTATTCTGTTGTTCACTGGGTGAATTCACAAGTAGTGCTTTGTTTGTAATTTGTTACAAAAATCAAAATTGATGTTAGAATAAGTACACTATCGAATTAGGTTACTCTGTAAGTGAATAAATAAATAAAGTATGCTCAGCAGTCACGTTTGCGACAACTAGGCCAACGAGGCAGTATCAAAACATTGTGAACAATACCAACACTGTACTATCTGAAACCCTATCTTACTTCTTACTATAGTATTAAAAATGCGTAAGTTTGTGAGGGTAGATAAATATCTGTTACTCTTTCACGCAACAGCCACTGCATGGGTCTGGATGAAATTTGCTAAATAGGCGATTGAAATTCTGAAATAGCAGATAGATTTTTATCCCAGAATTCCCGCAGGGTTGGGGTTTACGCGGGAAAAGCCTCCCACGCGAATGAAGTCGCTGGCAGAAGCCAGTGTAATGAATATTGTTGTTTTCTTTACCAGATATCTCTATCAAAGAAAAGCAATTATTGTTACCACAGTTTACAGTTTCATAAATTACGGACGCTTGTACTGTGTATCTCTCAGTGTTCGTTTTTGATATCAAGATTTGCAGATTATCAGTACCTATAATAATAACATTACACTATTGTTGAAGTATACTCGCACGCATCAAACATAAGGGCTAGTGGGTCACAGACCCAGTCACTCCAAGAGCGTATCGTTAAAACCTACCGGGTTGCGGGAATGTTACCTAACCTAACGAGTTACCGTGGCCCCAGGACATAAGGGCAATTGAAGGAACAGTTCAGGATTTTAGTCAGTAGAAGTCTGACTCTCCTATCTGTTCCACCCAATGCGGAGGAGTTATTAGACGACTATCCCATCGAAAAAGAAGGGTATGGTAAAGCACTTGAACAAATCATTGAAAGCCGACTCCCAATCGCACAATGCAAAGGCGAGTATTTCTTCTACTATTGATAGCCAATTTCACGTAGCACCCAGGCGCAGTCCCCCCCCCCCCAAAATCGTACACCCCAAATAAAAAATCTTTTAAAGTTTTGCAAAATAAGATGTTCCAAATATTATTAAATAATCACCGGATTTGTCAATAAAAATAGAAAACTTCTATTTGTTTTATAATGTGTGCGATAAAATATGTATTGTGCAATAAAGAAAACTTATTTACTCGACATATTTTATTGTTAGTGACCTCTCCCAAAATTTCAGGCTGCGACCGTACCTGGTAGCACCATAGTTAAGAAATATAATCCTGCCGATAAAATATTATTTATTTTAAGCTTTACAATCTTTAAGTTAGCACATGCGACGTTCAATTCGGCCTTGGAAATCAAGGAAAATGCCAGTAAAAGAGAAGGAATAAGATAAATGTTATGGAAATAGGAACTCAGCATAAATCACTTGGCGTAATCCTTGCCGATCGAATACATAATGTGGAAATACGCAAACTGGTATGAGTGAATGGAATTGCTATCGTGAAAAGCAGACTTGCTCTATTGTTATCATTCAGGCCTCGTAAATTAACTGATTTCGCACTCTTTGCTATCTTAGAGCATTGGTTCTAACTTACGAAATAGGTCTTAGGTTCAAAGCGAGGCAGGTACGTCACTTTGTGTGGTAAATTTATAGTATCGTCACTGCTATTAACGAAAGTGAAAGATTCATAAAGAAATTTATCTAATGATTCGAATAAACTTACGATGTCTTAATATTCGAATACGCGGGACATCAGAGGAGGCCTTAGTCTCAGCGGTGGAAACATTACAGGCTGGTAGTAACCATTTAGAAGAGCTTTATCTGAAGTGCCAGCTTACGCAGACATTTTTTAATATCTGGCCGTAGATTGGCTTGTCAAGTAGTTATTTGTAGCGCAATCACATACATTTAAAATTACATAAATAAACATCATAAAAATCTGTCCGGTAATCATCTTTTTCTTAGCCTTTTAACATAGGAGGACCTATGTTCGGGTTGACTTCCAGTCTAACATAGCTGGAAAAAAGCTCTGATGACGATGGCGATATGACACGACCTAAGGTAACAAAATTCACCCCTTCTTTACCTATAAACAAGTGAAAGACCGCTGCTATAAACTCAAGAGAGAAGAGTATGCAGATACTTCGGTGAGATTATTTATCTAGAGGGCAGCAACTGGATAACGTCTCCCAGCCACTTCATGCTTCAAATGCGATAAGCAAGGGGTGGACAAGTGCGATGCTTTTGCTATATGGCAGTCAGTTGTTGACGTATCAGTTTTAAATAAGAATAGGCAGCACTTCGCTTGCGATTTCGTCGGCGTGGGTTTTGAAAAAATGTATTGCCTAGAAGCATAAAAATAGTGCAACTTACTACCAATTAAAACATTTTTAGAATTGGATCATTGGTTTTGGAGATTACCCTCTACCTGCATACAAACAAATTTTACCTCTCTATAATATTAAGCATAGAAAAACACAATGTATCTAACGTATTGTTACGCCAGTCGCTTAGCGAAGTACGTCGAGAAACTTCGACAAAAATCTAGAATGTTCGAGACACTAACGCCACCTGGCGGCGAGTAGCAGTACTGAGTATATCGAGAAAGTTCAACTGACTTCTAATATGTTCGAGACACTAACGCCATCTAGCGGCGAATAGCAGTACCGAGTATCTCGAGTAGCTTCTGGAATATTCTTGGCAGTATAAACAGTAAGTCGATTTTACAGGAATGTTCTAGAACTCATAGACCGGGGTATAAATAGATCGCAGAGGAACGCCGTCTGCATTCCTCTGCGATCTTATTTCAAGATACGAGGCGATATAATCGATGCTTTACAAGTGAATTTCGGTGCGATTTAAGTATTGAGTGACAAGTATTGTACTGTGAATAACTGTGTTAATTTTTATTTGGTGTTTATTTAAGTAAAGTGTTGATTTTGTTTTAATTGGCGTTAATTATTTCTATCCCGAATCCCAGCTCGTAACATTATTAAGTCGCTGCTAATGTTCCATAGTGCCAAAACTATAATTCGGTGTAACGTCGCGTGAAATTTCAATTCCCTGTTTAGTCCTATCCTATATAGTATATATCCCTTAACTTTTTTATTACGTAAAAGAAGAAAAAAATCGAATATATTTAAGGTAATTTAAGTGACGGATTTAATAAAGTATTTAAGGAAATTGTCCTTTTACTCATAAGATACCATAGAAAAAGAAATGCAAAACATGTACATTAAATATAAGCATGGAATGAAAGAAAACAAAAAACTCCTAAACTACATAGTCCCTGTATCTTAGGAGTCAGTATTCTTCCAGCATCAAGCGCAAGCAGACCACTTGCTACAGATTAAAAATGAAAGTTTGTTAAATGATCAGTCAATTACGGAACCAACTAACTTGAAATACATAACTTACAAAGACTACAAAGTTTCTACAGAACGAAAGACGAGTTTCGAAATTGTAGTAAGCATTAACCAGTTTTCAACTTTCTACATCGTACTTTATTGGATGGATCGCTTTGATCGTGTAGTACTTATTCAAGTTTTGGTTATTGAGTGGATTATGCGGCTCCATATTTCACCGTTGGGTTATCATGGAAATTTTGCTGGATGCTTGATAAACTAGGGAAATAGTGCAGAGTTAATTTTTATCTTTTATACAAATCACTTAAAAACGAAACAGCGAATCAGCAGAATTGGTCAATTACTTCAGACGTTAAAGTATAATAGACAAAAAAGCAGTATACAATAAGGTAAGGATATATGTAGTTCATAAAATATTACAGCTCATCGAATTATGATTTTTCCATGCTAATCCTCACAGGAGCGTGCATAGGATTATGACAGGGCATGCGGCGGAGTAAAAACACACAAAAACTTCTTTTATAGATTTTTAGCATAGCCACAGCCACGCATCGTAGCATGGTGGCGATGCGTGGCTGTGGCTATGCTAAAAATCTATAAAAGAAGAAGTTTTTGTGTGTTTTTACTCCGCCGCATGCCCTGTCATAATCCTATGCACGCGCCTGAATCCTCAATACTTAATACTTATTTTGCATTCCATATCTAAGCATTCTTAGATGGTAAACATAAAATTAGATCATATGGACCCTGTCGGGACCAGCAAAAATAAGTGAGTTAAGGGAGAGGATTAACGAATGCTTCATTTGTTAATTCCATAACATTACATAAATATGTCTATCACTTAATTATTCGTTTACTGAGTAGTAGCACTTCTTTGGCAAAAATTTTACTAGTTATTTTTTCGAAATCTATTCGCTTCATTAAAAATTATAGTGACGTCACTAGCTGGTAGTAACACGCCAAACTATATTTTGCCTACTTGAGCTTTGCGTAACACGTACTATAATTATTATTATTATACTTTCTTCGACAAGGCCGCCAAATCAAAGAGGAAAATAAAGTGTGTATTGACAAGACGTGCCGTGGCTCGTGTCTGCAGTATCAGGGAAACGTGCCCTACCACAAAACCTTTATTCTATAGCTTAGCAGAACATGTGACTTCATCTGCATAAAATATAGTTTTAATTTGAAATCGAAATTGAATTTGTTAATTGAAATAATTGATGTTCAAAGTATTTATAGTAGGACCTTAGAACTAAAGGTATATGTATAATAAATATTATTATAGTATCTCAGGTAACTCATTCTAGTGCTGACATAAATATTATTTAAGATTTCTTAAAGAAGTATGTACTTAGTATATAAGTTATGAACTAGACAACTTAATTATAAAACTATGTATAATGCATAAAATAAAAGATAGGTCACATTTACTTTGTACTGTCATGTCAGCCAAGTACGAAATTTAATGAATGCATAATTATGTTATTTTTGAGTAATATGTAAAGTATTTTTTTATATGTATACATTATGTAAAGTAAAAATAAACTTACGAGTAAACAATACAAGACATTATTAAAAAAATCTATACTAATATTATAAAGCGGAAATGTTTGTTTGTTTGTTTGCTTGAACGCGCTAATCTTCGAAAGTACTGGGTGGATTTGGATGCAATTTGGTATAGAACTAGCTTGAAGCTTGAGGAAGGTTATAGGTTACTTTTTACGCGACTGCAAAAAAGGAGAGTTATGTTTTTGCCGTGATAGAATCCACGGGAGCGAAGCCCCGCGTGACTACTAGTATTATATGAAAGAACGTATGCGATAAGCACGGCGATCCCATGTGTATAAGATATTTAAATACAGTACATTTAGAGTAAAAACAGCATAATCGGAATATTATTATCCAATTTTAATGAAGCAATGTATTTACTTTGTTTCCAAATGCACTCTGTTTACCAATAAAACTAGATAACAATAATTGAGTAGTTTCCGAGATGTGTTCTTAGATAAATAGATATATAGGTATACTATTTATTGTTCATCATAGCAGAATTAAATAAGGACTTAACAACTGAGAAGGGACACACCCAGATAAACATATCTTTAAGTTCATTTTTAATTTTTTTAGAACCGTAACGACTATTTGAAATCGACGCTATCCTCTGGATTCAGAATTTATTTTATAATATAACATTATAATTTTATTTTATTTAAACATAGAATGACTGTGAGAAATGCCACATGACTAAATAAATAAATAGGCCAAATAAACATTCGTTACGATCAACCATTGCGGCAACCGCAACCGTGTCGTTGCTATAGATAAATAGATAGAATATACTTTATTGTACACCAAAATTTAAACACACCTATTTAAAATGATTATTAATTAAATGTTTACAATGGCGCTCTTATCACTAAAAGCCATATCTTCCTGACAACCTTTGGAAGGACTTTTAAAACTTTAATCGTCCCGAGCAGCTGTTAGTCACGAGTTCCATACTGCATGTTTGTATTTACTACCGCTATCATAAACAAAAAAAATATGATAATTTCAGCTGAAGAACGTCCACCGCTGGATTTATTTATTCGTTTATCCTAGTACTAGGTTCTGCCCGCGACTTCGTACGCATAGGAAGGTTTTCCCGCGCAAATTCCGATCTCGTGAGAATTCCGGGATAAAATGTAGCCTATGTGCTATTCCTGAATATCAACTATCTACTTACCAAATTTCATTTAGATCCGTTCAGTAGTTTTTGTGTGAAAGAGTAACAAACATCCATCCATCCTCACAAACTTTTGCATTTATAATATTAGTAAGAGTAAGAAGTAAGATGTAAGAAGATTGGAACACCTTGCAACAATTACACTGATGGAGAACGTTAGAATCGACTGCTTTCCAACATCTTATTTCCATCGTGGTGGAGAGTGAACATCGAATAGATTGACGATGGGTCACGTAAACTCATTTAAGAAGCGGAGACCTGATGACACTTCTCGGCTCTACAGAGCCTTTGTGTTAACAATGAGTGCGATATGGATTTAGATACGTCGGGATCCATGTCGCTCATTATAAGACGCCCCAAGCGTTGCCACATCGACCAGTCCTCAAGTCCTCAAGCAACTGTGGTGGTATAGTCGCAAGCACGATTGCTGAACAAGAATCCTCGGGTTGGATAATTGCTATTGGATTTATCTAAAAATTAATTAATTGATTAATTAATTTCATAATCTTTTGGTTAATTATCTTCATAATCTTTTGGTGCTGCGCTTGATCTCTCTCCGGTTGTGCCGGTTTATCGTTCCATCGGGCTTAAGATAAAAAGAATAAAGGAACAAAGACTGCCTTTGTATCTGCGCACATATTCATGCTAATCTCCACTTAGATTGGCTGCCGTGGCGGAAATTGGTCAGAAGGACAATATATCCTAGCAACCTTAATCAGGTCGTCCTTCCAGCTTTTGTATGTCCGATGACTTGTTACGCGGTCGCCACTTCAGAAACGTTCGTCCTCAACGACTGAAAACAATGTGCCTTTTTTGTAGGTGGCCTCGCACAGGTCAACCGTTGTGGTTGTTGGATGCTTAAGCGGACTTATTTGTAATAATGGAAGCGTCCAGCCAGATCTTATAAAACTAAAAAAAACGGGTGACGAGCAGGGGT
Source organism: Tholera decimalis (assembly GCA_943138885.2). Lineage (NCBI taxonomy): Eukaryota > Metazoa > Arthropoda > Insecta > Lepidoptera > Noctuidae > Tholera > Tholera decimalis. The sequence goes on from OW964548.2 coordinate 22,307,470, forward strand.
ATAGCAAGAGCAGTCAGTAGCATTGACGGGAAGATACCACGGCCCCAGAACAGGATAAACAGTAATCATACATGTTATGTTGCCCTATAACCTCCTCTTTACAGGGTTACAAATCGTTAGGTTCTACGTTAAATCCCGGATTTCTCACGGGACTACTTTTTGAGTTATATTACTCACATATTTCACACAGAAACACAGAGTTAACTGCGTTCAATTTACACCAAATCTGATTCGCTATTTACAGAATTGGTTCGATATTTGTGAAACCCATGTGAGAGAATGCGGTTAGATGTATCTTCGTGCATGCATTTGTGGTACACGACTGAATGTCGTCGTTACCGCATTGAAAAGAATTAAAGATTTAGTTTTTTAAAGGATTACTAGTAATGTGGATAGAATTCACATTACTAACAATCCTGTTAACCCATCCTACTAAGCTCAGTATGCTTGTGTCTGGAGTGGGTTCACGGCAATAGTTTAATGTGGAGGTCTTAAATTAATGATGCAAATTTCCATGCTATCCAGTAATTTGTGTTTAGCATAAGAGACATTTTTAGCGTGGCTATTAAATCATTGTCAAAGTACCTACTTAGTTAAACACTATATTCGACTTTTCGAAATTTCCGCCTACTATTAATAGGTACGTCTCTTTCTCATTTATGTCCTACTAGCTTTTGCCCGCGACTCCGTTCGCGTGGGAGGTTTTTCTCGCGTAAATACCGATTCCGTGGGAATTCCGGGATAAAAACTATCCTATGTCCTTCCCAGGGTCCTAAACTATTCCCATGCCAAATTTAATCTAAATCGGTGCAGCGGTTTAGGCGTGATTAGGTAACACACAGACAGACAGAGTTACTTTCGCATTTATAATATTAGTAAGGATGTAAGCTTAGAATAACAACGCATAGAAGGATAGTACGAGTGCAAAAAGTGAGGCAACTAAAACTTAGCCATTTAAGGCTAACTTTGCTCGACGAGCCGTCAGTATTCAAGGTCACATTCTGCCGAACAGAGCTCGCGAGTAAATAATTTAAAACGACCGTTTGTAACGTAAAGGGATGTCATAGTCCTTCAGGAAAACAAAAAACGTGTAATCAAATTACATTTCACAAGTAAATACTTACATTTTATACATTATATTTAAGTAAATCGACCATCAACCAAAATTCTAATAACCTAACTTATCACAATTCAATGTTGCTATCCGTGAGGAAAAAAATACCCATATTGATTTCTTTTGTGCTTATTTTTGTTTAAAAAAATATAGTTTTGGCGGCAATTATGTATGCGTCAAACTAAACTAAATTTATTTACAGCTACTACCTACAGTGTTTTATAACTAAAAGTTACTCTTAGTTCGAAGAGTGGCATCATAAAGATGACAATTTTATTGATTAAGATTTTTTTCATTTAAGTAATGTTCTCAATAATATTTTTCTATTTCATAAATACAACACATACTTTTAATTGATATCAAACGAGATTTTTCAAGCAATTAATACATTTCTATAATATCATTATAACACATTACACATCAAAAATTCTAAACGCAATAAACGATATCTCATTTCGTTTACCTTCCGTAAATATATGTCATATAAGTCATATTACATGAAAAAACATCATCTTATTTAGTTTCATAACATAAAATACTTGATTTGATCCAGCAACTTAATAGTGCGTTTTCCCATTTTTGTGGTAATGGTACTGGTAATGGTATCACTGAAAGCTATATTTGTGTGCGTTTGAAGAACGTAGACACATTCGGCTCACGCACACAAAGAAAATAAAGTGGACACACGAAATCGCTCGTGTTTTGTTCTAGACGCCTCTTCTATGCGTTGTTATTCTAAGGATGTAAGATAATAACTGTCTTCGTCACCAGCTGCCATGTCTTTTCTCAACTATATTGCAGCAGGGTACCAGTATTTTACATGAACCGACTGCGAATCAAACATTCATTACCCAGTATTTGGGTTAAACGATACCCCCTGATAAGACATTCACAGATTTTCTAACTTTCCGTAACAACTGTCAAATATGACAAATGACAGCCGGGGCTTAAACGTCTTTTCCATGCACAGAGAAAGCTTGATTATGGTAAGATTGTCACTCTTCTAAAGGCGAAAAAGAAGAGGAAGAGAAGGAGGAAGGAGAAGGTTACTCATCTTTGAAATATGACATGTGCAGCTAATGTTATTATGAACGAGCTCTTTTAATAATGTAACATGTCTTAAATAATCTCCAGTAATTTAAAGCTCCAGAGCCTTTAACATCGACGACGACTTGCAAGTCTATCGGTTTTCTATCGGTTACATTTCGGGGAGTATGCGGTGGAATTACACAGTCTAATTCCGCCAAGCCCGTTCCATCATCGGACTACGAGACAAACGGCGAAGCGCCATCGTTACATGGTGGACATCCCACCCATACGCACTAAACGTTTTGGAAATACCTTCATTGTGTGTACGGCTAAGGAGTGGAATTCCCTGCCGGAGTCTCTGTTTCCCGATAGCTATAACCTAGGGGTCTTTAAGTCAAGAGTGAATAGGTTACTTTTAGGTAAGCGTGCTCCATCTTCGACCACATCATCACTTACTATCAGGTGAGATGATGGTCAAACGCGAACCTATTTTTAATTAAAAAAAAATACATTTTACGAATTCATTATAATGATTAAGAGACAATCCCCAAGAATTTCGTTATAATTAAGGTACGCGTGTATTGATTACAGATAATATTCATACTAGCTTCTGCCCGTGACTTCGTTTATGTGGGAGGGTTTTCCCGCGTAAATCCCGATGCCGTGGGAATTCTGGGGAAAAAATCACTACTACGAAATTTCATTCGGATCCGTTCAGTCGTTTATGCATGAAAGAGTAACAAACATCCATACATCTATACATCCTCACAAACTTTCGCATTTATAATATTAGTAAGATGCAATCGTAACTTATAAATGCGAAATTTTGTCCGCCTGTCCGCTTTAACATCTAGAACTAACAATGCTGAAGTGATGTGAGTGTCTGAGTGTGTGTCCTTAGAGTTTATGGGATTTAAAAAACACCTCATATAATAATAATTATCGATATTGGCATCTGTGACACTTGGTTAGTAGGTTTAGGTACAGATCTCGTCACGTTGCTTGTTTCCATTTCAATAAAATACATTGCAGACGTTTGCGCAGTTTAATTTATTTGCAGAAATCCTAGACTTGCTGACTCCTAAGTCACAGGAACTTACACCTAGTTTAGGAGTCAGGGTATTTCCATCTCTGTGGACCTCATAGAATAAGCCTTTTGTTTAAACTTTTTTTTCTATGGTTGTTTTATTATTGTAATGGCTTTGGTGAAATAAAGGAATGGGGCCCGATACGGCCATTGCCTTACGGGGTTGCGCGAATAGTTCTGATGAGACACCGCGGCCTCGGAATGCAAAGTCAACAGAGGGAACAGGGTGGGTTTTTAGTCAGTAGAAGTCAGACACTCCCTTCCGCTCCACCCACAGCGGAAGGAGTCATATGATGGTTTTCCCACGCAGAAAAAAAAGGTACCGTGTAACATAATTTATTCGTAATGTCAGTACAATCAAACCTATTATGGCACAAACCATATATAAAAATTACATCCAAAAGTAACCGTCGGGCTTGCAAGCTTTCAGAGCTTGGAAGCCCGTTTGTATTTTTTAAGTTGGGAATAGGGAATCTTTGAATGATTACATTTGTAGTTAAGGCAATGTAATTTTTTTTTCTGCACCATTTCTAATTTGTTATTATATTTAAGATAATAAGGATTCCAGATTGAAATACCATATTCCAGCTGTGATCGTACTAAACATTTGTATAATATTAGAAAAGTACAGGGCCGCACAGTCTTTTTGAGGATCTCATGATGCAACCATACATTTGAAAGGCCTCATTCACGATAGTATCAATGTACATGTCGAAGTGTAAACATGAGTCCATAATAACACCGAGGTCCCAAACGGAATTTACTACATTTAAACGGTGGTGGCATGGTTATCGAAACAGTAATAAAATTAATTTTATTCTTATTTTTAGTAAACGATATCCCATAAAAAACAATACTTGTCAAAAACCCAAGTCTCGCAACTTAGTTGTTCTACCGTAAAAAGTTGTGAGATCCATGTAATACCAAGTCGGTTATTAATTTATTCAGTCCCTACTTAAGGGACCTTCTGTCTTAAGTTGTTACGTAATTATCTAACCTAACGACATCTTATAGTGACCATATCAATATTAAAAATCTTTACCGTTTTAAATAAATAGATTGACTCGGCCATCGCATGAAAACACAATATATCTCACAAGTAATACATATATAAATTAAATTGTTTATTGCACTCCCTGTCTCTATGGATTTTTTTCGGAGGCTTTGATACGCACATATGGATACGCACGTACGTCTTTTGCATTAGTTAGTAATAATTAATGCCGCACTCGTCAAACGTCTCGGTTAAAGTTAATCCATAAGTAAGTAATTATGCAATTTCGGGCAATTTACTCTACTTAATACTCCCCAATACTCTTAATACTTCTTGCTTTTTTATTCCGTTGACCATTTAACAAGTTACCTTTGAGCATAATTATTATATCTAGGTACCTATCTACACTGGAAGACACGGTGGAGCATGTGGTCGAGGTGTGCCCTGCATGGGTGGAGCACCGTCGTATCCTCATAGAGGCGATCGGCGGCGGCGACTTCTCACGCCCTGCTCTGGTTTAGACCATGGTGCGAAACGAGAGGGAATGGGATGCAGTCACCTCCTGCTGCGAAGCAGTCATGCTAGCGAAGGAGGAGGCCTAACGTGCGAGGGAGAGGCAACTCTCTTCCTCGCGCCCCAGCCACCGTGGGAGACGCCCCGGGCGTCGTGGATCGCGAGTCGATTTCGGGCCACCATAGGCGCGGGCCTGCGGATGGCGAGCAGGGGTCGCTCACCGTCCGGTAAGGACCAGGCCCGGGTCGGCGGCGCGTTGTGTTCCACGCGCGCCTCAAAAAGCTGTTAATACCAGTGACGGGGCCTCATAGGGCCATTGCCTGTTGGGGTTTATGGGAAAGTTCCATCGAGATACCGCGGCCCCGGAACTTTAGGGCTTACGAAGGAACAGGGTGGGTTTTTAGTCCGTAGAATTCTGATACACCCGAGCGGAAGAAGTCATTCGATGTTATTTTTCACCAAAAAAAAAGTACCCATCTACATCTATTATTTCATTATATTATACAGGTACATTGATTAATTAACTGCAAATGTAACTTTGTAATCCTATATATTTATATGGGATTACAAAGTTATATATGCAGTTGATGTATCTAGAAAACTGGAACGAAATTGAAAAATATTATAGTTTTTCCTTGATTCATATACTAAACACTAATTGTATTCTAAATTTGAAGCTTCTATGTCTGCTAGAAGTGCTTTAGACTTTTGATGATCGGTCAGTCAGTGAGTGACAAAATTTACAAAATTAAGGAATTTTGACTCGTTATAATTCTTAAACTACTGGTTAAATATGAATGAAATTTGAAATATACCGTGTTTATACAATGCCTGTTTGGTTCCTGAAAATTCAGGCTTCTAGTTTTATCCACAACGAAGTTATAGGGGGTCGAAAATGGCCTGAGTTGCTTCGAGAAAAGAATGGTACGGCCGTGCCGCTTTTTTGCTCGACTTGGCGGGGGCACTGCCGTGCCCCCAGATACTATGACATTTGGGGAGACTAAGAAAGAGTTTGTTCTTTGTGAAATACGTGATATAAAGTATAATTATACTTACTGTAATGTATGTATAAAGAAAATACAAACTAGACTTACAACTTATGTAATCCAAGACATTTAGAAAAGATAAAATTGTCTTATTATGTTTATTAACGCGGTTGTATATCTATACTTATATTAAATCTGTAGAGAGGTCAATTCTGTACATGAAATATATTTCCAAAATAACTATCAGGGGGTGATTAGGGATCGATACTGATGCCAAAAATGCAATCAGTAAAATTATTGTCTGTCTGTCTGTCTGTATAACCGTTATAGAAACAAAAACTACTCAACGGATTTTAACGAAACTTGGTACAATTATTTTTCATACTCCTGAGCTGGTTATAGTATACTTTTCATCACGCTACAATCAATAGGAGCAGAGCAGTGAAGGGAAATGTTGGGAAAACGGGAGAAGTTACTCCATTTTTTAAGCTTCCGTCGCGAGTGCAACCTTAATGGTTAAAGCTAAACAGAAATCATTTCATGACGGAAATGTTCTCCTTAAAATTATATAAAAAATATACCACGACAGCATATGTCTATCTTTTATGGTTGACTCACAATAACACGTGTAACTCCCGATAGCTTAGCAGTTCGAAGCTTTCTGATTATAATATTTATCTACTCTTACGTTTATAACACTCTCAGTCACCCCTAATTGAAAAAGTTAACATTATTAACTAATCCATAGAAAATAATCATATAAATCGGTATAGAAACACCAAAGTTATACATGAAATACGCTAATAATAAGCCATCGCGCGTGAATACTGAATCATGCTATAAGGATTATTTTTGAGAATCGGTCGCCGCGCTCGACGCGTCTCGCGGCCGAAGGTATAAAATTTCGTTCTATAGGTACTTAAGCCTCATGTGAACGTGATCTAAACAATATTACCAATACATTAACTTAATAACACACAAGGAGTTTTACGCTGACGGAGTCGCGGGCACAGCTATTAACAATAATATTGTGCGGTTCTGTATTGCGATATTTTTCAACAGTATTATAGATTGACATATTATATTTCCCTACCAAATTACGAAAGTTAATCTGTCTTTTACATCAAAATCACTGAACCGTGAGGAAGGTCACAGGCTACTTTTTTTACGAAAAACGACGGAAACGCGGACCAAGTCGCGGGCAACAGCTATCTATACTAATAATATAAGGCTGAAGAGTTTGTTTGTTTGAACGCGATTATCTCAGGAACAACTGGTTCGAATTGAAAAATTATTTTTTAATGATTATATATTATAATAGTCAATTTATAGAGAAAGGCTATAGGCTATATATTATTACGCTAAGGAGCGGAGCGCCAATGAAGAATGCTTCAAAATCGGGGTTAAATTTAACGTTAGCCCAAAGTAACTATTCCACGCGGACGAAGTCGCTGGAAAAAGCTAGTAAAGAATAATTTTGAGATAAAGAAGTAGTAGCAATGTGGGTTCAGTAGATACGGGTACGATTTACGAATTGTAGGTCGTGGGTTCACAATCAGACAGGTATATTTGACAGACTGTGTAATTTTTATTATCCCCACTGCTCTAAAAATGGCCGTGAGGAAACAGGAATATACTAGGACCGTTAAATCCAGGGACGTGCGGCATCCGCCATCCCGGACTGGGCCCTCGTGTTAGATAACAGACCGTTGTCTCCTATTTATTAACCGACTTCTGAAAAAGGAGGAGGTTCTCAATTCGGATGTTTGTTTGTTTTTTTTTTTTTTTTTTTTTTTTTAATGTTTGTTCGGGCATAGCTCCGTCGCTCGCCAACCGATTTGAAAAATTCTTTTTTTGTTGGAAAGGGTATACTTCCCAAATGGTCCCATGAAAATTTTATCGACATCGAACAAGCCGTTTCTGAAAAATTAATAAAAGTCTAAAAAAAATATTTACCTTGATGATCTTTTCGGTTACTCTATATTGTGTTTTTTGTTCGCGCGTTTTTAGTTTTTTGTAGTTGACATTTTGGCTTTTATATTATACAAATTGACCCACTAAAAAGCGCGAAAATAAAAACTTTTTTGCAAAAAAATAAAACCGACTTCCATATCAAAACACTACAAAGCCAAAAATAATTTTAATTTCGGGAGGCGGTGTGAAAAAAAAGAAAATACAAAACCAATAACACCGACTACCGAAATTAAAATTATTTTTGGCTTTGTAGTGTTTTGATATGGAAGTCGGTTTTATTCTTTTGCAAAAAAGTTTTTATTGATGACTAGTTGTGCCCGCTACTCGTCCGCGCGAAATAGTGACTTTCAGCAGCATTTTTAATTTTTTAAACTAATTATTTTGAAAATAAAACTCATACATAATTTGAATGTCGCATTTATTAATATCTAATCAAAAGTATAAAATATAAGTTTCAAGCTTCTAGCTTTAAAAATGACGTAATTTCTATACAAACTTTCATGCCCTATTTCAACCCCTTACAGCCCTTTTTTCGCATTAAAAAGCACCTGTCCTTTCTCAGGCTCTAGACTATGTCCGTACCAAATTTCATTAAAAACGGTTCAGTAGTTTAGGCACGATTGCGTAACACAGGCAGACAGAGTTACTTTCGCATTTATAATATTAGTAAGGATAGGCACACGTTCGACCACCATTTCACCTGATGGTAAGCGATAATGTGGTTGAAAATGAAGCAATCTTACCTCCTTCTTCTGATTCACACAGTAGGTAGCCACGCTAGTCGAGGCCTCAGTAGCGTTTATAAGGTCATTAAAGGCGCACGTATATACCTACGTACTTTAGAAGATGTTGGTCATGGTGTTGACACGAGCATCGCATTCACACTGGGTGTCATTGTGTTTTACCTTCTATAGTACGATCACTTATAAGTAACCGTCTTAAAGTGTTTCCTCATATCTATAACTTATATATATATTAGGAAACACTGACTCCGGCAGGGAGTTTCACTCATAAGTTGGACGCGTCATAAAACTATTCCCGAAACGTTTTGTGCATTCCTCTTATACAAAGTCAGCCAACGTAACGTAATAGGCTGATTATTGTGTTTATGACCGCCTATGGCTTATTTAATGCATTGTTCTTAGAGAGATTGCAGACAAATATTTTCTGTCATAAACTAAAGGAGCTAGTATGTGTTGTAGTATGTTCATTTTACGGACCGCATCACTACTCATAAGTAGAAACGAACATTGAGCTGAACACTTATTATTTCACTGAACGACATCATAAAGTGTCATAAGTCAGTTTATGTGTAGAATCATCTCTCTCTGTTGACCTGACCGACGGTTATTTTTAATACACTATCTAGAGCTTTCGAAAGCAAACATAAAAGCAGAGTAATTTCAAACCTATCTTCCCCTCATAATATATTTTTTATTTTATTTACATATTCGTGTATTTCAGGCTACTAAGACCCATAGAAAAATATACATAATAAGTAACTTTAAACTAATGCATATCTTCATAACTACACATTAAATTAATTACATTATATTATATTACAAAAAATAAAGATATATTAATACATTATACAATATCTTCAACGAACTAAACACGAAGTGACGGCGTCGGCGAGTTACGCTGTGAGGTGTCACGTAGTTGCCCACGGAATCGTCGAAACACGACACCTTTTGGCCAGAACTGTTCCTTGAGAAAAGTTTCCAAATGTCGTGTCAGAACTCGGACCACGAACGACTGCAAGTTCGTATTGTGGTGCGGCTCCAGCTTCACAACCCGCAAAGTCCAGCTGGCCTTCACGCGAATATACTCCACGATCTCCTCAGCCTTCGTGGAGTAATGCAACCGGGACACATACAGCTGCGTTGGTGGTAAAGCTGTACGCAGCAGCATGTTGGGGCCTGCCAGCGTGGTACCGCACTTGTTCTGACAAAGAGGCTTCCTCTTCTTCATCTTCTCCACTTTGATGAAGCCATCTTTGTCACGAATCCTTCCTTGAATCAACCTTCGGCTTCTCATGGATGGGGTTACTGCGGGTCTTCTTTCCCCTTTTCACTTTATGCGATTGCGATGTAGCTGGTTGGTTGATCGTGGTAACAGCTTTGTAGGCACGTTTCAGGATCGTCGTCCCTACACATGACGTAGCCTCGGTCGGTGTCGAGGCAGGCACGGTGGCGGCGGAACAAACTGCTTCCCGTGCACTTTTGGCGGCCAGTGAGCCGCCAATTAATAGTGCACGCAATGCGTCACTACGCATTTGCTGAACTGGCGTAGTCAAAACCACTGACGGAAGCAAGTTGAGCCAGGCGACAAGAGTCCACATTGAAGGCGTCCAGTGACCTACTTGACGAACCAGTATTCCGCAACAAAACTGCTTCGGCACTCAGCTCTTCAATGGTGTTACTTGACACCACCAACTTGGACTGCAGCTCAGCCACGCTTGTCTTGAGTGACGTTATGTTCTTCAGCAGCCTAGTGACGTCGACGTGATCAAATGTAACGGGGGGAAGCTTATAAAGCTCCTTCGCCACGAAAGTAGGCACGTCGTCTGGATCGGTCTCCTTCAACAAGGTGATGATGTCCTGGAGACTCCTCGCTATTCCATCTCTTCGGTGAGACGGCATTTGGTCAACAACCGAGCGATTGAAAGAGCAGCAACTTAGCACTGCAATATATATGACAGTTGTATTATCGTAGCAGGAGTAATGTTTGGTCACAATACGTTATAAGTAACATTTATTATCCTCGTCTCTATATTCCATAAAGATAAACCGATAGCCATCGAAAATCATAAATATGTCTCAATGATTGAAAGACACCTACGTACTTGACATGACACACCGCGTTTTATACCCGGCATAATACTATACTACTAATATAAGTAGTTAATAACATTTCTGCCTGTGTTTCAGTAAAAATCTCAGGAATACACTTAAGCTTTATTATTATCCAATTTATACATAGTATATTACTCTATTTTATGGATAAATGATAAAAATGACAACCCCAAAATGCACGTTAATCTCCCGCCACCACGGAGCCACTTTCATAAACATTTTTTAAAACTAGCAATGGTCTCTAGCCGTATTTATTAAAATCTTATTTATTTAACTATATGTACAACAGTGGCACATAAGCGGACTTATTGCAATAAGGCATTATCTACCAGTCAAACTTTGGGTTACAAAAAACAAGCTGTTAATTTATCACATTTTATTTGCTTCTACACCTAGGGTTGCCAACATTTTATCGGTGAAATATAGTATTTTTCAAAAAATGCTTTAAAAAATATAGTACATTAAAAAAATTGAATTTTACGGAAAAAGCTAAAAAAAGACAAAAATATATTTGTATCTTATTTATGAGATACTACTTCTGTTTCTTTCTTCTCGCCATTTCGAATTCATAACTGAAAATATCCTTTCCCTGAATCGGAAGTGGGCGGGAATAGAGAGCAGGAATGAAATTACTTTAAACAAATTTGGTAAGTTACTTTCAGTATTTTTTACAATATGCTACTATTTTTCAACCGACGAAAAAGACGGAGGATGTTATCAAGTCGACGCGTATATATTTTTTTATGTATGATCACCGGTTACTCGAAGACGGCTGAACCGATTTGGAAAATTCTTTTTTTTTTTGTTTGAAAGGATATACTTCGAAATTGGTCCCATTGTTACTAAGTCAAGATCTGATGATGGGATCCTGGAGAAATTGAGGGAACTCTTCAAATATTATAGGCACACCTATAGTGATTTGAGTAATTTTTATAGTAACTTGTGTACTTGCATTCGAAAAGCACCATTTGTGAAGTGGACCTGATGATGAAGACCACAGATGGCCACTGGAACTACTCAATATATGAGTAGGTAGGAAATTACTTGAATATGGTTGTTAAGCACAATATGCTCGTCACAAAGCATATGGTGAAGTACCAGGAGAACTCCTCAAAAATTAACGGCCCAGCATTGGGAAAAGCAATATTTTGTAAAAGTTTATAAGTAGTTGACATTTAGGCTGTTGTAACTAGGTAATTTAAAAATCTTCAATCAAACTTTTTACCAAAAAATTAAACCGAGTTCTAAAAAACACTGCAAAGTGAAAAATAAATTTAATTTCGGAAGTTAGTGTCTTTAGTTTTGTATTTTCGTTTCTGGCACCGACTCGGACACCGAGTTGGTGCCAGAGGTGGTTTTATATTTTTCCTATTAGATGCATCAGTTTGCAAACAAAAATATAAATTAGGGGCATTTAAATCATTTAGTAAAGTTTGTAATGTATAATACCTACATTATGACATTGACAAATTCGGAACGCATGCGTTCGGACTTCGGATACACGCTAGCTAACTAGGAATCTAGGATTCATAATCATAACAGTCAAAAGTTAATGTTAAGGCGCGTTCACATATTTTTTAAATGAAGGATTTGTTTGTTAGTTTTCGGTATTGAAAATATAGTATTTTTGCGTACTATATTTTTCTTCAACAGTATATAGTACGCAGACCCGAAATATAGTACAATACTATATATTATAGTACGGTTGGCAACCCTATCTACACCACAAGTAAATAAAATGTGATAAATTAACGAAAGAGTAAAGAAATAATTATGTAATAATAAAATACATACATAAATGCTAAGATAATAAACTAATAAATACAGTGCTTTATAATATTTTTTCTGATTATGAGAACTCACATTAATTACGGCGAAAAACAAACTAAGAATTATAGGGTTTCTCATTTTAACGTTTTAAAACAAAAAATTGATTCCGGCTTCTTGATATCAGGGGGGAGTAAGTTCCAGAGTTCAATAGTAGAAATAGCGTGGGAATTAGACATAAACCCGGTGCGGTGAGAAGGAATGTGAAGAAGTAAGAACACTTTTAACATTCTGAATTGTATATTTTAATTGTCATAAAAACTTTTTTTTGATAACATACGATTTAGACTGCTATTTTACGTAATAGGTAGTTTAGGTGTAATACTCACGACGGAAGTGTTGCAACAGACTTCTCTATGTCCTCAGGATCAGACCATACTGTAGTCTTTTGGACATCACAATGTCGGTTACTATAAGCTTTTCCAAATTGACTGTACTTCGAAATGCTCAAAGTACGTAGTTTTCTTTGGAGACATTGAAGAGGCTTTGATGTGTATTAAGCTTAAGCTCCTGCAAGATTGTGATGTTAGTGTGATGCACTGTCTAAAGGATGCAAAGTATTCTTCGTCAGTACCACATCTTAAAAGCGTAGTCTCTTCTCCTATCCATTTACACACGCTATTAATGTGATCATTCAAACAGTAAGTATAGAAAGTTTCGTAAATTGAGGTAGAACATCGTCGCTCGGAGCATCATAATGAGAATGACCTTAACAGTACTAATTAATGGGTGGTGGTCCAAATAAGTATAGTCTCTATAGACGAGCAATTCTAAGAACAATCAGAGCACTAATGATATAAGCCTTTAAACAGAATGGAAGCTATTGATAGACTACACGCCTTAGGGAATAATTATGTCTACATAATTAATTGTCTGATTAATTAAGGTGAGTTTTAAGCGTAATCTTTTTTGACGATATTTTGTTGTTCCTAAAGTGTGTGCATTAAATAAATAAATTAACTATACACCAAAATTACCTAGTATACCACAGTTTCTTTTATTCAATATTGTTAAACCTTGCACTACTTCCACGTTATCCTACATCGAGAAATGACGTGTGTTGATAAATTATTATGCTCGATATTTGATTTCTCAAAATTTGTTAGTATTGTTACTTACTCTATTGGAAAGTTATTCTATTATAAAAGTTAACTATTTAATTTAAGGCAACATTAAACCATATTGGAATATACCGTGTATAAAGCCATAACAGGTCCCATGGCGTGGCGTGACGTATGAATACTACGTAAGTATAATAAAAAGCTTCTTATCGTCTTTGGGGCGCACATGCTTCTCGTCACACATGAGGCATTGAAAAACACAAACTAACCAACAGATTTATGTTGTTTCAACACAGCTCGAAGTACTTGTTATATGAGATGGCACAAGGGTGTCGACACAAGTTGCGTCCCACAACTGAGGCCTACCCACCTTCCAAAGCACCAACGTTATACCATCTGGTCTCTTCTCATCGTCACATACGTGTTTTTCGCAAATATTTTCAAATTTTTCTTCTAAATTTAATCTGTTTTTAATATAGTCCAGTAGCCCGCGCGGAGACGCATATTTTGACACCCCAGACGTGAGCCTAGCTCTCTCGAAACGTCAAAAAATGGTCATTTGATAAGTACCTAGCCTACAAATGAAAACACCAAAACTTTGCAAAAAAATAAAATTTATTTTTCAACGTAGTCTCCGTTTAATTATATAATAATATAATATAATATAATATATTCCACAACTTTTTCACACAACGCCATCTAGTCCCAAACTAAGCAGAGCTTGTGATATGGATACGAGACAACTGATAAACATACATATATATTTCTAAATACATACATATTATAGATAAATTACACCCAGACAAAGAACAAATGACCGTGCTCATCACACAAACATTTGTCCTAGGTGGGAATCGAACCCACGACCTTGCGCATAGCAGTCAGGACCACTGACCACTATACCAACGGCCTGTCAAATTGAATACACTTGGTCCAGCGGTGTTCCAAATTTTTTAACCCCGTTGAATTATACCTACCGTTTTGTCTAAAAGAATACAGTTTTCTTTTATGTTGTGTTTCACAATGATGATAAGAAAACAGAAATCGATAAAAGGTCAGTTTTCCACACGGCCAGTTTTATAAGGTCTGCTCGAGACTGGGTTCAGGAAGCAATCTGGTTTTGTTAGCGCTCGAGGAAAAAACATCTAATATTATTATAAACCGATCATTCAAGTAGCATAGTTATTATTTTATATACTACTGGGTATTTTTAAGCTGCATGAGAAGTTTCAATGGCTGTTGTCTAATGCTTCTGTACAGTAAGGTTTGGCAATTCATCATGAATTGTTTAAAACCACAAAAACGCTTTCAAATCGTGGAAATATACTTTGAAAAAAAAAAATCTATTCGCAAAGTTCGTAGAAATTTTTATCCAAGAATTGTGTTTGGTGATAAAACCTTCGTCAATAAGCAAAATTGCCGTATATGGAGCGAAGACAATCCTCAAGCCGTTAACGAATCACCATTACATCCATTAAAATTGACTGTTTGGTGCGGTGTACACGCTGACCGCATGATCGGTGCTTATTTCTTTAGAAATGAAGAAGAAGCTGCTGTTACGGTGAATGGCGAGTGCTATGGAGTCATATTAACTGATTTTTATTTCCAAAATTAGTCATCTAAACATCGACGACATCTGGTTCCAATAGAACGGCGCAACTTGTCATACAATGCCTCATTCGTGCGACTTAATGCCTCTCGATTACTTTTTATGGGGTTACGTTAAATCATTGGTTTACGCTGACAAACCAGCAACTCTTGAAGCATTGGAAGCCAATATTCGAGACACTATTGACGCTATACAGACAGATTTATTGGAAAAAGTTGTGAAAAATTGGACTGACCGAAAGAACCATGTAACTCGTAGCCGCGGCGGACATATACCGGAAATCATATTTAAAATTTTAATGCCATGAAATTATCTACCCGATTTTAATATTAAAAAAATAATCCCAACAATAATCTTTCTTGTATTACTGATTAATGTTCTCAAGCTCTTCTAAAAAAGCACCCTTTACATCAAAATAAACTAAATAGGATTTCAGCGTGCACAAACCCGTGGTAGTTTTCTTTAAAAACAAGGTATTTTAAAACAGTATGCTCCACAAGTTCCTCTCATTTCAAAGGGTCCTCTTTAACTCCCACAACTGATTTAAGTTCTTATCCTAGTGTCTTAAGTGCCTATTTAATTGATAAGATTTAAAAATCCAAATTTTTCATATACATGCAGAAATTAAATATTATTTAATAAAATAATATAATAGAAATTTAATATTCCTTTCCACTTGTAGGTACTACCGGTTTTCATTGACTGTCGTATCACAGTCGTTTCCACTTTTCCCCTTCGTAGAATAGTTGACGTATTACATGAAAGTCATTTGCTGGTATGGCCTTAAGAATGGTCAAAGGTTACAAAGGCACTTGGTTATACAGCATAGGCGGGAGAAGGTTGAAATTTTTGATGTTGATTGATGGCGTTAAACACGTCCCATTTTTCTAAATTAGTCAACCAGACTCATATTTAACACATACATTTAAATTAAAATATTATAAATACTGATAAAAAAATATGACTACAGTAATATCAATAGGCAAGCAACAAGATTTGGTAAGCAATGCTTATTTGCTGAACGTGACAGATTAGTGACAATAAACTCATGAAAGTTATGTATACTTATAGAGTGCGTGCATGTATTAGATATATGTAATTGATATAAAGTATAGATATAAAGAATGTTGTTATTTATAAAAGTAATTAATTATCAATATCGATTTATTATGTAAATGTATGTAATGTATGTGGTATGTATTAAATATATTACCACAGTATATATATTTTTATAATGTGGTATTACTATGATTGTAACGACTTACTAAGGCATACACACTGAAATCACAAACAGTTATAGGTATAGTGAGTGCGTCACTTATAGAAGTGCTCAGCATTCAATTGCATCAACATTGCGATAAGAAGAAGTATTTATTTAACATTAAGAATGGAACGGTACATAGGTATGTTATATTAAAGGGTTGATAAGAGGAAGTGAATGAAAGTGAGTGCAATCGATATAAGGTGTTTCATACAGTGTGGACCAAAAGTCCGTTTACTTTTGAATCGGTAGCTGCGTCGAACAACGATGGTGGGGTGGGGCGGGGGTGTTACGAAACGCAAAAACAGCCAATGGGAATTCAGTGCCATGGCGTCGTTTAACAGAGCACAACGTGCATTCTACGTACGCGAGTACTATCAAAACAACGATTCTTCGAGTATAGCGCAACGAAAATATTGCGCTCATTACAACTTAACGGCATAAAAATGAAGCTCCGTCGATTAAGTTGATTAAAAAATGGGTCTTGAAGTTCGAGAAGACAGGTTCAGCAATGGATCAATCACGATGTGGCCGACCTAGAACTTCAAGAGATCCAGAAAACGTAGAGCGTGTAAGAACGTCTGTTCGTGAACAACCGGGCCTCTCTACCCGAAACCGGTCTAGCGTCTTAAATGTGCCCCGAAACATCTTTAAACCGCATTCTGCACAAAGATTTAAATTTACATCCCTACAAAATTCAAATGGTCCAGGAAACAAAGCCTCAAGATCATGCTCACAGGCTCCAGTTTGCTAACGAAATGCTAGAGAGGTTCACCATATTCACCAACATTTTTTTCTTAGACGAGGCACACTTCCACCTAAATGGACACGTAAACAGGCAAAATTGCAGGTATTGGAGAGACACTAATCCTAAATTGAAGCATCAAAACCCCCTGCATTCACTCAAGGTTACCGTATTGGCAGCATTGTCAGCAAGAGGCATTATTGGTCCATACTTTTACGAAAATCAAAGAGGACATGCCGTTATAGTGAATACAGAACGGCATATTACCATGCTACAGAAATTTTTCGCTCCAGCGCTACAGAATTTTGATGGTTTTAATCAACGATCATGGTTTCAGCAAGATGGGCCAAAATATCACACATTTTCATTGAATGCAGTTCGCGAAATTTTTGGGCAAAAAGTTATATCCAAAAGAGCTGTCATCCACTGGCCACTTTGTTGTCCAGATTTATGCCCAATGGATTTTTTCCTCGTGAGGGAGAGGATGGCGTCCTCCCTCCAGCCCAGCCGCAGTGGTAGACGCCCACGGCGTCGGACGTCGGCCGACGATCTCCGGCCACCGTAGGCGCGGGCATGCGGACAGCGAGTAAAGGGCAACTCGCTGTCCGACCATGGACCATGCCCGGGTCGACGGCGCGTCGTGTTCCACGCGCGCCTCCAAGAGCGTCAGCAACATGACGAGGCCCCCTCTGCAGAGGGCCGAAGCCCGCCGGGGTCGTGGGACTCATCCCGTTACCGTGGCCCCGGTATGTAAAGGGTTATTGAAGGAACACCGTGGATTTTAGTCAGTAAAAGTCTGACAGTCCCTCCCACCCTGCCCGGAGTGGGAGGACTTATTTGATAATTTTACCACGTTAAAAAAAAAAGAAAAGGGATACCTTAAAAGTAAAGTTTTCAAGAGATTGAGGAATTAAAGGAACGTATTTGCGAGGAAATGCAGAACTTTTCACAAAACACCAGTACAGCCGTCATGAAAAATTTCCGCTCTAGGTTACAGCAGTGTCAAAATAACCAAGGGTCACATTTGGATGATGTAATTTTTAAGAAATAAAAATAGTAAAAAGACTTATTTATTAATACTTATTATTAATATTATTAATACTTACTTAGCATAATGTAGTAGTTAATACCTAAACTGTAATAAAAGTATCTTGTGAATGTAAATGTTTTTTTTTGCATTTAGTCATTACCTCGCTGAGGTGGGATGACAAGTTACGTGTTGGACTCGAGTGCAAAGATTTTTCACCTCGTGCTCTTTTGATTCCCTCGCTAACGCTCAGGATTCTAATGTTTGAATCACTCGCTGCACTCGTGATTCAATTTTAGAATCCTTCGCTTGCTCGGTCATCAAAATTGAGCACGCGGTTAAAAAGCAACTTTGCAATCTTGTATAACAAATAACTATTGTTAATCACAGAGCGGGCGGGATGACAGGACGCGGGGGTCCAGCTGACTGAGTGAGCTATCCGCCCGTGCGCGGGCAGACGCGTGATGGCAGACGTCGTTAACGAATTTTAAATAGTAAATAGGTATATCAATATCAATCCACCATGCGGCTTTTATCAAAACAATTACCTTATCTCAATGCCTTATCTTCATTAAACTTTTATATTGAAAAAAGTGTAATATCAGAATCATCAGGTATTACTAATTATTTCTTTAAATAGCTAGGTATACAGCAGCGTTGCCGTTTCGTACGGCATTAAGGCGCTTTTAAGACGAATTGTACGGTACGGTACGGTATACGGCAGAGTGGTCATTGCCGTACACTAAAATACGCCAATTAGGTTAGTATTATGTATGATGTTGTACACTGACAGCCCTAAATCTATCTCCTTTCATTTCTTTCCATCCAAAGGTTCTCTGTAAGAGATTGCCCTGTGCGATAAGACCGCCCATTGTACACTAGTTTTATTATTTGTATCCTTAACTATATTGTAAGGTGTACAATAAAGTATATAATAAATAAATAAATACATAGCATAAGAAAGTATTGGATATACCACTAGCTACTATATGTAACGTATTTATGAAATGCAGTAAGATTTACCTTAAACTAAATTAAATAAATTGTAGATGAAACATAATCAGCGTATGCGTAAAAATGAACGCCTGATTATGAAAAGAATGCCACTAAAGATATCTTAATAGGCGATATTGAGGATTTGATAGGAGGAGAGGAGTGATCTGTGGTTTCTATCAAATCTATAGGTTCAGTGGCATCTTTTTCACAAACAGAAGGTTTTTTATTTGTTTGGTTTGTGTTTCATACCTATATTTTTCTTTTTCATGTAAATAATAAAATAAAAAATGTACGGCAATTTTTGTTCCAATACGGTAATTTTATCTCTTGCGTACGGTAACTCTACAAATGACCAGTGGCAACACGGGTATACAGTCCGACTTGATCAACAAATGCACATTATGAGATCAGTTGACGAGAAACAGTTGGGCGCCAACTCTCACAACGCCATCTATGAAAAACAAACAAAAGCAAAGGGTCACTATCTTTTCCATCATTATATGAATGCGTCATTGTGCAAACTAGCTTCTTCCCGCAGTCTAACTAGCTTCATCATCTGCCTAGCGTTTTCACAACTATGTTGGGTGTCGGTTTACAGTCTAATCGGTTGCAGTTCTTTGAGGGCTAGTATTTTACCCCTAGGTAAGATTAGTGCCTCAAAGAGAGTCAGCAAGATGACGAGGGCTGTAGAGGGCCGAAGCCTGCCGGAGTCGTGGGACTTATCTCATTACCGTGACCCCGGTACGTAAAGGGCTATTGAAGGAATACCGTGGATTTTAGTCAGTACAAGTCTGACAGTTCCTCCGGCCCTGCCCGGGGTGGGAGGACTCATCTGATGATTTTACCACGTTAAAAAAAAAAGAAAAAAAAAGGTAAGATTAGTGCATGAAGTATTTTCTATATCTTCAGATGGTTACCCATCCACGTACAGACCTCGGTAAGCGTTGCTTAAAAAACTTGAAGAAGCAGCCAAGCAGCTGTTATGACTTAACCACGAGCATAAAGAGATTATTTTTCATCAAAAAAAGTACCTTCTCTAAAGTCTTCTCTACCTCTGCTACAAATATCAAAATTGATTCTGTGGTTTAGATAAAAATTAAAAAAATAATTGCATTTATTGAAATTTATTTGTGATATAATTTTGATTCCCTCGTTATTTCTTTTTCTATCTATTTTTCTAATAATCATGCTTTACTATATTCTGATTCTATTGATTTGATTGAGTCTGGAAATGTGTGATTGTTTTTTTTTTATAAAGTTCATCGAACCTTGCAATGGGAATCTCATGATTATGACCGCGATTAAATCGAAAAAAGTACGATTAATTTGAATTTGTTTTTGGATATGAAATTGTCTTATTTATCAATCAAGGGTCATGCGTATCAAATCCGACATACGTTGCACCTGTGAGGATGCCAAAGAAGCTATAGAAAAATACGCAGCTATTATAAGACTTACTCTAACTTTTTACACATTGAGTGCAACTTAAACCTGAAACCTAAATCTGCAGATATTTGATATAGAAAAATAAAAGATCTTGAACTTCTGTAAAGTGTCGCAGTGATCTTCCTTCACTTCTGACTGATATCATAAAATTTATTCTATCCCTACTTTTCATAAATGAAATTCAAAACATCACAACTTTAGTAACGACATTTTTATTTAAAAACTAGTATACTGTGCGCATATTGCAAAAATACGAATCCTGTTATATGATGTATGTAACTGGCAGGTTACATACATCAAAATACACGATTCATGTTTTGGATACGCACAGGAAAAGCTCTGTAATCGCCCCCAAAACAATTAAAACGAAATCCACCATGTCAAGTATATACTAGAACATGGAATTTGCTTTTAAGCCCATTTTATAAGAATAAGTAATATTTTTAAATTCATATAATGAGGTTATATTAGTACAGCGAAACTCCACTATACTAAAATTATAAATTTCTCGTTCACTTCAAAGGAAAGTAACATCATCTTTTTTGTATATAATTTCCACGAAACACCCGTTGTAATGTCAAAGTTGGCAAGCCATAGCTGCCGTCACGCGCGAAATACCGGTATGACGTCTGTTTTTGAATTTATTCTGATTATAAAGAGCTGAAATTAGAGCGATAACAACACTTAAAGATTAACCTAGTAGAACAGATTCATTTTTCTTGAAAGCAAAGCAGAGGGCAGCAGAAATCCACAACATGTTTTGCAGAGGTAACAACACTCTGCGTACAAACTCACTTAAAACATTTTTATTTCCTTGCAGCTGTATTATTTACCTTCCGTTGAGATGTGCCAAATATTCAGCCTGGAGGGTGAATTTAGTTGGCACGGAACCCACTCCCTACACAAGAACCGAGTATCGCATAGTTGGCAATAGGCCCACAGAACTCTCGTATACGAAAGCCATACACAAAAAGGCTCATTTGTTAAAGTTTCGTAATGTTATATATTTTTATTGGTAAACACAGGCGTTGATATTCACGATACTATTGGAGATTCTTTTTTAAATGAATAGTTGTAGAAAATCATGATAACATTTAATGAGAACGACGAACGTAAAACAAGCTAGATATACATACTTATTTCTATAACATCATTGGCAAAAATTTCTTTGCGTCTTGCATTTTCAAAGAGTAAAAAGTAAAACAAATTAGTCTATTCACCTGAATACGAAAAGTAGATGAGGACGCTGCGCAGAATAGAAGACTGGGATTAAATTGCTTTGGCCGTACCGGGAATTGTATGAACAGTCACCGCAATTGCTTTCAGCGAAAGGCAGAAAATAGTCATAAGCTTGTCTACTGCAACTTGTTATAAATGCTCCGAGTATTTATATTTTTTTTTAACGTTCCAACGGGGGTTCTAAAGAAATTCTTTGGTTATTACGCCTTCAGAAAATACCTCGGAGCAAATACCGTACGTCCAATCGTGATGTCTGAAATATTACTGATTCATATTCTTTTTTACCCGACTGCAAAGGAAGGGTTATGTTTTTCGCGCGTATCTTGTATGTATGTATGTAATATTCCTTATTACCTTATATCTCCAGAACCGATGAACGGATTCAAATAATTGAGGTATCGTTAGATTCGTCTTAGCAGCTTAAGTGTTCTTAGATAGGTGAAATTTGAAAAAATCAAACATGGCGGCTGTGCGAGGCCATTATAAATAAGGAAAAAAAATTTTTTGAATACTGCAGTGTTGGTGTCAAATTAAAGGGCTTAACACAAGGATTTCAAAAAGGTGTATCATGTTTATCACTAGTGTAATACTAGCAAAAATAATACAAAGAGAAAGTTTATAAATATGGACTTAGCTCTTTCACTTTCTGCATCCGGTCATTGTGACACGACCGGGAAAACTAAAAAATAATAATTAATATATTAACTGAAAGGTTGAAAACAAAAGTTATTTGAAAAATATAAAAAACCCGACTGCTCAACTGAAATGGTAATAATGGTACCCAATTGAACATATTTTTTTAATAGGCTTGGTTCGTCTGCTTGTCACTTTTAAAATAAAAATGTGCTTGTTTCTTGCATATCAGTTGAGCAGAAAAAATCTAAAAAGCCCGACTTTTTAGATTTTTCAAATTATTTTTTTTTTTGATATAAAGAGAACTGGCATAAGAGGTAGAATTCACATCACTAGCTATCTTGTTAACCCCTCCAACTAAGCTAAATATGCTTGCGTCTGGAGTTACTTCATGGCAATAGTGTAATGGGTGGGGTTCGAACCCGCAAACTCTCGATCAGAAGGTCAACACCTTAGCCATTAGGCTATTGCCGATTCGACCCATTTATTTAGACTTTTTACACTTACTTATACATAGGCCAAACCATAAGAATTCACTACTAGTCAACCGGTCAAAGTGTAATAACGAGTCAGGTTAAAACAATTATGAATATGAACAAATAAGAAACAATTATGAGTATGAACTGATAGAAATAACTGTGGACAAACCAAATCAAAACAGCGAAATTAAATTTAAATCCGAATTGGGTTACAATTGTATAGGCGTTCCACAGGGTCCCCCACTTTTCCTCTTATATATCAATGACCTGACAGAAGTAACTGACTATCCTTGCATACTCTTTGCAGATGATGTGTCCGTAATTATCTCTAAAACTAAAGAAAACTACAATGAAGAAATAAATAGTACCGTAAGCAAAATTATATCTTGGATGGAAAAGAATAATCTTAAACCTAACATAGATAAAACTAAATGTACTATTTTTTTACAAAAACTCGAATAAAATTAATCTAAACATCACTTATAAAGATAAACAAATACAGCAATCAGATAGTATAACTTTTCTTGGGATAGTTCTAGATGAGAAGTGTTCCTGGATTGGTCATATTTATATAATATGTGAAAAACTCAGTAAGTTTGCTTATGTTCTATGGCGTTTATCTAACCTATCAAGTAGACAAGCCATATTACAGGCTTATCAATCATATGTTGGTTTTCAATACTGCGTTATAGTATACTGGTATGGGGACACTCGATGCATTTCGGAAGAGCCTTCATCGCACAAAAGTGGTGTACACGTGCGATTTGTAATGTAGACCCACTCTCATTCTGTAAACCACTGTTTAAGAAACTTAGAATACTTACCTTAACTGGTATTTATATTGAGGAAATAATAATATGTAAATTTACCAAATCTCATCCTGAGATGTTTGAAAAACTGGGATATAAATGCAAAGTCAAAACTAGATTTCCTAATAGGTTGATTAATCCTAAAATTAAAACGGAACTATATAGGCGAAGTAGTTACCCTATGTGCATTAAAATTTATAACATGATTCCAGACCGAATTAAGGAACTTCCGATGGTCCGCTTCAAAAGGGCTTTACGCAGATGGTTGATTGGGAATCCCTTTTATACTATACAAGAATTCCTCCAGTTCAAATTTATTGAATCTAATATCTAATTAATTTTACCTTTAATTAGTTAAATTAATTTCAACAAAAATTTGAATGTCATAATATTATGATTAAGTATGTTAAGCTACTATTATAATAACCATTGTAAGAACTTTGTAACCATATTTATTTGCAAATAAATCTTTTACTTTGACATTGATAAATTAAATAGGAAAAAAGAAGGAAAAACTTGTTACTCATTCATATACATACGTAGGAACACTTGTGTGTCAGCCTGTCTGTCTACACAGCCTATTTCTAATCTTCTATTCGAATCTATTACACTGATCACTTCAAATTTGGAACACGTATGAACTTTTGTGACTGAAACACGGATGCGTAACGTGAATAAATAATGTGCGTGTGAACTGAGGGACCACACTGGGAAAAATAAATGTTGAAACCATATGAATGAATTTAACAGGGGCAATAAAATACTGATATACTTACTATTTGGTTCATTTATTGCAATATTTCAACGTGTTGATGAATTTAAGGGAAATTTAAAGAACAATTTTAATATCCTGAAATTCATAAACACGTTAAAGTATTGCATAAATAAACAAAATAATCAATGATTTCTTGCTCCTGTAAAATTCACTCAAATGGAGTTACGAATTCTTAATTTTAGTCCGTCGATATGCCATTGGATCAATGTGTGTTAAATGAATCTATTTTATTATGACCACTTTCCTACGGATAAATCTAAATTTAAGTAATAAGTTTTATTGTATTTGTTCCGTTTATTAAATTTAATTCGATTTTATCTTTCATAAAATGTTATTAACACAGCAACAGCAGAACACTGACTCCTAAGTCACACAAGATATCCTACTTTGGGAGTGAGGGTTTACTCTGCCTCTATGTTCCTTTAAGCAAAGTTGTTTTATTAGTTTAAAAAATTATTTAAATAAAGATTATATTATCATCTGCATTAATATTATAAAGCCGAAAAGTTTATATGTTTGTTTAAACGCGCTAATCTGATGAAATTAAGATAGGTTGCATTCCTATTAGCTAGTGATGCAACGAATACGAATACGAATATTCGTATTCGCCGAGTAGTAGACATTTACCGAATATTCGTAACCGGCGAATACTAATACGAATATTTAAAAACTAATATTTTTGTACGCAACTCTATTTACTGCAGATTAGAAAAATTTGCAAGTCAGAAAAAAACTCGCCCAAAAATATTTTTCACTGAAGCCATGTACAGTCGCCTCGGAAAGACATTTTTCAACGGCTGGGAACACCCAGACTGAAAAAAAAATCGCCTAAAACCAGAAAATCTACAAACTTTATGTTTTTTAAATAAAAATTTGCCTGTTGTAAATTTTAATTATTAGAAGAGTAAACATTCATTAAATAAAGAAGTCTTTTATTACCATGGCGAGATATTCGTATTCGTATTCGCCGAATAGTAGGTTTGATATTCGTATTCGTGTTCGTAAAAGTAGTATTCGTTGCATCACTACTATTAGCTTGAAGCTTGAGGAAGGTAATGAATGACTCGTGATAAAGTCCACGGGAGCCAAGCCCTGCGGGAACCCTTTTCTTTATATAAAAGTACTCCCGAAAGACAAACGATACCAGATACCGAATTTTTCAAATTAATAAGAACGAAGATAATTATCGTGTTATTGGCAAGTGACGTGGAAAGTTATTGACCCTCGTAGTGCTGTGACACGTTTGTTATGATTGGTATTCAAGAAATAATTTGGTATCAATTCCTTGAGTCAGTTATTTTGAGCTGAAACTGTGCATAGAGACTCCATACCAGATGTTGTCTTCAGCCCTTTTGGATAAATATGGGGTTTCCGTTACACATTGTATATATATAAAGGTCAAATACTCGGATTATTTATATATATATACAAATCCATACAATACTAGTAAACATTCGCTCTCAGTGATCCGAGTGCGCATCGAGTCTTTCGTGGAATCAGTCCCTACTCGATGAGTCGACTCGTTTCGTGACCAAGAAGCTTGCCTTTTTATCGATCAATGTATCAGCATTGATCGATAAAAAGGCTCAGACTAAAGAAACTCTAGATTTTTGGGACTGATATTTCTTGACCCTTTCATCGACAGTGATATTAACAATTTTTCCTATAAAAAGACATCATTAGGTGTCGGAAAATTTGGCTTTTCCCATTGACAGCAATATAGACAAATTTTCCGATGCCTAATGACATTTTTTATCATTCGCTTGTACATAATTCATCATTATTAGAGCTTTGTAAATGTTATTTTTTAAATAAGAAATAAAAGTTTTATTAGAACAAAAGAAGTAAGTAATAGCTGCCTATTAGGCTCTAAGCAGATTATAACAATTTGAGTTAAACAATTTTTATGTTGGTAGTAAATATTCTTACTAATAAATCTTCCAATAATTATATATTCGATTCTCTTTTGGTTTTTAGGCTACTAATTCTTTTATTTGTAAGTTTCATATTATAGTGATTTACCACAAAGTCACTTACGATTAACATAGATAGATTTTTAGGGTTCCGTAGCCGAATGGCAAAAAACGGAACCCTTATAGTTTCGTCATGTTTGTCCGTCTGTCTGTGTCTGTCTATCTGTCCGGCCGTCCATATGTCACAGCCATTTTATTTCGAAACTATTAAGACTCTACATGTGAAACTAGGTAAGTAGATGTATTCTGTAAACCGCTTTCCGATTTTAAGAAAAAAAATGAATAAATATTTAAAATAAAGGGAGCCCTCCCCATACACGGAACTAAAACTGAAAATATTTTTTATTCATGAAACCTATGCGTGGGTGGTATCTACACACAGATCTTTAAAAATGACATAGGGGTATCTGGAATCATTTATTCATAAAGTCAATTGTGTAAAAGATATACGCTTCCAAAGTGGTAAAATGTGTGCTCCCCTCCCTCTAACTTCTATAGTAATGTAGTGAAAAATGTAAAAAAAATATATGTCTATAGATCTTAATGTAAACTTTCAACCAAAATTGGTTTGAACGATATCGGGTTAGCAGTTTTTGTGATAAAGCATATTTTCTAAAACCGCAAATATAACTTTGTAATTCATACAAACTCTATGAAATCAAAGTTATTTGGCGTAGTTGTAAAAAATGTAAATAAGCTAGTTTTAAGAACTGTGTAAGGTTTTTTTTTCGTCAAATAAATATACATATTATATTATATTATTATAGTTACTTCGGAACCCTTCATGGGCGAGTCTGACTCGCATTTGGCCAATTTATTTTTTTGTAAATTTGAGTTTGTTTGGTGGTTTTTGCTAAATTTGAGTCCGTGTGGTGGTTATGTAATTAACCACGACACGGACTCAAATTTAGCAATTTGAAACTTATATTTTAAAATGTATTTATATTTAGTAGTTTTAAATGAATGAAAATATCTCTTCAATGGCCGTATATAACTACAGGTTTTGAAAAGAAGATCTTATTAGACTTATTTCTCAGTGCGCCATAAATATAACCTTGTAGTTTTTTTTTTTTTTAGCGTGGTAAACTTACCAAATATGTCCTCCCACTCCATACTGTCAGACTTTTACTGACTAAAATCCACGGTGTTCCTTCAATAACCCTTTACGTACCGGGGTCACGGTAATGGGATAAGTCCCACGACCCCGGCAGGCTTCGGCCCTCTACGGGGGGGCCTCGTCATATTGCTGACGCTCTTTGAGGCGCGCGTGGAACACAACGCGCCGTCGACCCGGGCATGGTCCATGGTCGGACAGCGAGTTGCCCTTTACTCGCTGTCCGCATGCCCGCGCCTACGGTGGCCGGAGATCGTCGGCCGACGTCCGACGCCGTGGGCGTCTACCACTGCGGCTGGGCTGGAGGGAGGACGCCATCCTCTCCCTCACGCGGCCCGCCTCCTCCTTCGGAAGCTTGACTGCTTCGCAGAAGGAGGCGACCGCTTCTCACTCCCTCTCGCCCCGCAGCATGGCCTCGACCAATGCCGGGCGCGAGAGGACTCCGCCTATTGCCGCCGTGAGGACACGTCGGTGCTCTGCCCAGGCGGGGCAGGCTTGCACCGTATGCTCTACTGTGTCCTCAGGGCGACCCTCGCAGTGGTGACACCCAGGCGTTTCTTCCTCTCCCATCAGACACAGGTACCTCCCGAAACTTCCGTGTCCAGCGAGGACCTACGTCATGCGGTAGGTCAGGACGCCGTGACACCGATCTAGCCACTCCTCAAAGAGGGGTCTTACGGCCGCAATTGCGGCGTGCACGGCCGTCGGTTGCGACAGTCGTTCCCTTCATACTGCCCTGAGATCGCGCCGGAGCTCTTCCCGCCGCGCCTCGACTTCTCGAGGCAGTGGGGATACGCCCCGGCGCTGCGCCTCCACGCGCCATTCATAGACGCGCTGGAGGGCAGTCGCCTCCAGATCCCAGGGCATAACTTTGTAACTTCAGGTGAAGACAGGATACACTGCACTCATTTCTAATAACTAATTTGGTATTTTAATATTCGCAAATTTTGGAAAGACCAGTGTCAGATTATCTGGATTTTGAATCACTGTTACGACTGTCAAACAATTACAGCTGGCTTTGTTTGCTAAGCAATTGCTAAGTAACTATCGGTACACTAAGTACCTATATATTTAAATCAACAAATATAAATCAAACATTTCATTAACCGTTTCAAACTTATCTACAATGTTAATTACACCGTGGCTTCATTTTGGTTAGCCTAGTATTAATTTATTCTCAAAGCGCTATGTGGTTAGGCAATATAGGTACTTCCTGTATCAAATGCGTCAGGTCAGCGTTGACGTAATTAAAACTAGTTTTTTATGTATTCTATGACTACGGCAAAGCTAACATGAAGAGTTATGATTTTTTGAGTTTTAATTGTAGAGTGCTTAAAGGCGACGAGACGTACTTAATTTGCACCTTAAGGTATGGTACAAGGTGGCATGAGAAAAGGCCTTTGCTCGGCTTAGGGACAATACTAATTGATAATAAAATTAGGTATGTATAGATGTGTTGTGTGTATTTAGAATGATTCTCCAATTTGTTTTTCGGGCTGAAAATCCTCAATTGGATTACGTTATCATCTTCATCGCATAGCATTTTCTAGATTAGCTCAGCTTTTTCTTTTTTAGCTGAGTGTTAGTGTTTTACTTGGAGTGATTGTTTATTGCCTACCTTTACAACAAGCTCCACAACAGATGCACAATATATAACCTTCGGTTCCATAAATGTAAAAAAACAATTATCCAAGAACTTGAGCCGCTTGGGTACAGTGAGATAGAAAACTTATTATTTAAATACGAACTTTAGACATTGTTAATGGTTTCTAGTGGTACTTACCAATCCCAAGATATTAGATCGTAGGGCTAGAAATCTCCAAATCCCTGCATATTTCATACATTTGACACAGATACCACACACACACACACCCTTACATACACACACACTCACCCCCCCATAAAAACTCACACCCCCACACACATTCACACCCCCACTCAGAGAGTCATACCAGTATCTTTTAAAACAAAAAAATTAAAATTTTTCATTGATATTGTACTTGTTATACTTATCCTTAAAATGGTTTAATTTAACTTGTTATCTAACAAAGATCCTAAGGAAGAGTAGAACTGCCCAATACAAGCATTACTACATGCTTCCTGGGTAGCTCTGGCAACTAATTAATATTGTAAAAACATGTTAAAGGAATAAACTATTTTGATTTGATTTTGATTTTTGATCTGACCTCTACAACCTAGTAGGTAGCTGGGTAACACACAGGCGCGTGCACAGGATTATGACAGGGTATGCGGCGGAGTAATCGGTCACAAAAACTTTTTCGTTTATAGATTTTTAGCATAGCCACAGCCACGCATCGTAGCATGGTGGCGATGCGTGGCTGTGGCTATGCTAAAAATATACTCCGCCGCATACCCTGTCATAATCCTGTGCACGCGCCTGGTAACACATACCCCTTAGCTAGTCCAGTGTCAGACTTACTGGCTTTAGACAAACCGTAACGACTGTCAGTGATGTCCAAATGACACCTGGGACCAACAACTTGACGTGCTTTCCGAGGCACAAGGTATGACACCGCCAATTTTCAAACTCCGGGCCACTACTGAGAAATTCCTTACAGAAAATCCCAGTAGAACTTTTTGCCCGCCCGGGAATTGAATCCTCGTGCTCAGTAGTTGCGATTGAGACTACTTGACCATCGAGGCAGTAAGTCGAGTAAGCCGGAGTAATATTTTTTATTGGCTTGCGTTTGACCACCATCTCACCTGATGGTAAGTGATGATGTGGTCGAAGATGGAGCACGCTTACCTAGAAGTAACCTATTCACTCTTGACTTGAAGACCCTTAGGTTATAGCTATCGGGAAACACAGACTTCGGCAGGGAATTCCACTCCTTAGCCGTACGCACAATGAAAGTATTGCCAAAACGTTTTCTGCGCATGTGTGGGATGTCCACCATGTAACGATGGCGCATCACCGTTTGACTTGTAGTTCGATGATGAAACCAGCTCCGCGGAATAAGATTGTGTAAATCCATCGAACACTCTCCGAAATGTAACCGATAGAAAACCGATATACCAGCAACTCTTCGTCGATGCACTTAAAAAAAAAATCGGTAAACCCAATCGATTTTTCGGTTATATTCACCGCTTTGGTCAGAAAAATAGAGCCTATTGTCTTGTCCGAGGAAGTAAAACTGACTAAAAAAAAAACCGTTGAGTTATATCAGTAGATTTTACTGTGCATCTGCAACTGTTTTCTGGTCGGCTATTCTTACTGTTTGTAAGACAGTAAATCAACACGGAAATACTTAAAAAAACTGCTTGTTTTAGATAACTTTAATGTTCAAACAATTGAAATAACTGTTTAGCTCTTTACTGTATGCTGCAATAACTGTCCAGAAGGAGTAAAAATAACTGCTACGATATCAGTAAAGCTCTGAAAACGGCAATACCTAAAAGAAACTGTTTGTTTCAGTAAACTTTAATGTTCATCCAATTGAAATCTCTTTAGCTCTTTACTGTTTGTGTCCATTTCAGTGCACTGTCAGTAATCAATTATTTTAACATAAAAATAAGTTTTCTGAACTGTTTTTTTTTTACTGTACAACAACTGTAAAAAGTCTCGTTTTATTTTTTTTTTCAGTGTGGTAAAGGCTTTGTCTTGGCCAGTACATCGTTGCCAATAAGTCTTTTAGCCCGTTTCTCAATCCGCCTCAAAGATGAGATATCACTTCCCTGTAAGTTTACTAATACGAATCACTCAATAACGAATGCACGCTACCACGAAAAACTGAACACCGTAGCCATGCAGTCTCCCTTAACCAAATCTCTAATTCACCAATTAGAATCACTTAACAAGAAATGCGCGCTTTTAAAAAATACTTATCGCCGAAGCGACGCGATCAAACCTCTAACGAGAAACTTCAAAAAAGTATTTAAAGGGTTTTCTAATTTTAAAAAAATTAATAATAATAGAGTGGTTTAAGAGTTTCCAAACGAGAGTTAAACTTCTGCTGACTATAAACCCACTCTGTCCCTTCAGTTGCCCTTGCGTCGTGGGAGGTATTCCTCGAAGCGCTACCATTTTGAAGCGCACCTAATAAAGCGCTCCTTTTTAGGGTTCCGTAGCCGAATGGCAAAAAACGGAACCCTTATAGTTTCGATATGTCTGTCCGTCTGTCTGTCTGTCTGTCCATCCGTCCGTATGTCACAGCCATTTTATTCCGAAGCTATTAGACTATACATGTGAAACTTAGTAGGTAGATGTATTCTGTGAACTGCTTTCCGATTTTAAGAAAAAAATTAATATAAAGGGGGGTCCCCATACATGGAACTAGAACTGAAAATATATTTTTTCATGAAACCTATGCGTGTGAGATATCTATAGACAGGTCTTTAAAAATAATATAAGGGTTTCAAAAACCACTTTTTCATAAAGTTAATCGTTTAAAAGATATAAGCTTCCAAAGTGGTAAAATGTCTGTCCCCCACCCCCCCTCTAACTTCTATAATAATGGAGTGAAAAACCTAAATAATATATATGTCTGTAGATCTTAATGTAAACTTTCAACAAAAATTGGTTTTTACATACAGCATATTTTCTAAAAACGCAAATATAACTTTGTAATTCATACAAACACTATGAAAAACAAAGTTATTCAGCATAGTTGTAAAAATGAAAATAAGCTAGTTCTAAGAAATTTTTAAGGTTCTTTTTTCTTCGTCAAATAAATATACATATTATAATATATTATTATAGTTACTACGGAACCCTTCATGGGCGAGTCTGACTCGCACTTGGCTAATTTTTTATTCCTCGGAGCACACCTTTTAGTAGCGCTCCCGATAGCAATTAAAAATATTAAAATTTTAATTCTTGAAGCGCACCCACGTTTAATGATATTGTATAAAACTGTATTTACGATAACACCACACAAAGTAATCTTGTAATTATTTTGTAGGTCCTGTGCTGCAATGTGATTATTATACGCATATCATTTATATTATTTCTGTGCGTTTTATTAACCGACTTCAAAAAAAGGAGGTTCTCAATTCGTCTTGAACTTTTTTTTTTTTATGTATGTTACCTCATAACTCGGAGACGGCTGGACCGATTTGAAAAATTCTTTTTGCGTTTGAATGGGTATAGTTTCTAGTTGATCCCTTTGTTACGAAATCAGGAT
Source organism: Tholera decimalis (assembly GCA_943138885.2). Lineage (NCBI taxonomy): Eukaryota > Metazoa > Arthropoda > Insecta > Lepidoptera > Noctuidae > Tholera > Tholera decimalis. The sequence continues at coordinate 22,340,160 of OW964548.2, forward strand.
TTGATGATGGGATCCTGGAGAAATCGAGGGATCTCTTCAAATATTATAGGCACACCTATAGCGTTTTGGGTATTTTTAATAGTATATTGAGCAGTTGCTTCCGAAAAGTACCATTTGGGGAAGTTAAACTGATGATGAAGACCACAGATGGCCACTGAAACTCCTCAATAAAGAGTATTTCGTGGATTGCGTTTCGATACGCGTACTTGAGTACGGATGTTAAACACTTTATGCTTGTCACAATACATATGGTGATGTAGAGCTAATGGTCAAGTACCAGGAGAACTCAAAAATTAACGGCTATGCATCGGGAAAAGCAAAATTTTGTAAAAGGTGATAAGTTGTTGACATTATGGCTTTTGTAACTAGATAAATTACAAACAAACCCACTAAAAAGCGTGAAAAAAAAATTTTTTCAAAAAATAGAACCGACTTCCATATCAAAACACTACAAAGCCAAAAATAACTTTAATTTCGGAAGGCGGTGTGAAAAAAATATCCAAAACCAATAAGTATTACGTAAGCACATTTTTTGCAATTTTTAACCCACCCCTCCCCCTTGTCAGCAAAAGTAAGCAAAGCTCTTACCCCTCCGCCCCATGCTTACGTAAACATTGATACAATTGATTGATTCATGAGCAGCAGTTATAAATCGAGAAATAAGGAATAAGTTCTGGAATAGAAGTCTGTAACGCATATTATAATATTCATTTAAGTAAACTTTACTGATACGGAATTCAACAATTCATTATTTGTAGGAATCCCCGAAAATGCATTTCGTTTTGAAGCATAGACAATGTGTGTTGCTACATGTGTAAAAACTTAAATAATTATTGCTGACGTAATCACCATCTAGCGCCCCCCACCCCCCATGTCATCAAAAATAAGCAAAGCAAAGACCCCCACGCCCCCCTATAGTGCTTACGTAATACTTGAACGGTCCCTAACACCGACTTCCGAAATTAAAGTTATTTTTGGCTTTGTAGTGTTTTGATATGGAAGTCGGTTCCATTTTTTGAAAAAAAAAAAATTATTAATAACATCCTCTTTGAATACACGTTACTCTTTGAAGACCAATTATAGTGCCGGAAGCAAAAACATATTTTTCAGTCAATTTCATACTTTTGGTTAAGCAACTTCGATGATGATGATGAGTTTTAAAAAATATAATTATTACGTTTACTTCATGGTCTTCCCAATTTTTAAACGTGGGTGCGCTTCAAGGAATAAAATTTTAATATTTTTAATTGCTATCGGGAGCGCTACTAGAAGGTGCGCTCCGAGGAATAAAAAAGGAGCGCTTCAAAATGGTAGCGCTTCGAGGAATACCTCCGTCGTTGGCCACGGTAACACGTTAAAAAATTCTCGCAACCCAGTTAGGTATTAGTTCTATCGGGCTTTGTCAATGTTTCTGACTGTTCTTTGAGCCTAGCGTGGTTCACGAAGCGCCGTCTACTCTGACCCGTAACTACTGATCTGAATTTGATGTAATAGACATATATCGACTTTATTTAAACGTTCGTGACTAATAACAGCCGCAGAGATCGATGTTGGAGGTTGGAGGTTAAGCAGTACGTGCCAAAGTCAGTATTTGGATTATTAAACACCGAGACTCATTGGTGACACGGCAATTTCGCTAAACCGTTAGTCTCGGCTATTAATTGAAAATCTAATACAGTCACACAGATAGTCTGAAGCCAAAAAATGTAATAGAAGTCTTGCAGAAGGAATTTTGTACTACCCACACTAGGTTGTAGAGGTTAGATGACAGAAGCTACATGTAGAATACTCATTTATAAATGGAAACCAACTTCAGTAGAGTTGAGAAAGGGCTCCCTCACTCAATTACACACAGAGCTACATTATACCACATAGCACACACCCACACTTACTCACCTTACCTGTTGCTTTTGTACGTAATCTGTTATTCTCTTATAAACAGATTTTTTAAATTAAATAATATATTTTACTTTCGCTGCTTTTCCTCTTTCTGGCGTGTACACAATAAAGTAGGTATTTTCCTAAAATTGTTGATTGAGAACGTCACTTAGATTACCAAAAAATATTTTTTCGTGTTATACGTAATTAAAAAATTAAGACGATACTATAAGTTGAAATTACACGTGACGTTACGTCGTGTATATTTAGTACACACCAGCCCCACTCCTCAATTTGGAAACTTTTGATTTTTGTAAATTTAAATTGATTTGAAAAGGCAAAAAATATGTGTACAATATTTAAATCTATCTAACAGACCAAATAGAGTAACCATTTTAAAACAAAGCAAGCTACCGTATTCGAACGGAACCAGTATGATTAAATTGGCTTCTCCATATGTTCAAGCATGGTACTCACAGGAAAGAGGTTACAATAGTGATACACTACTGCCGCTGGGATTGTGAGACCGCATGTTACTTACTAGTTGAAGGTGCTCCTTTGTGTTTAAGCTTGGCCGGAGGGAGGCTAGTGGCGTGCGGTTTGTGTCAGGGGATGCGCTCGCGTTGCCGCAGTGACCTTTAGTAACCTGCATAAGTCGAAGTGAGTAATGGCTACAGTTAATTTGCAATCGGTCTTTGTACTCCGATCACTATTATTCTACGACATACATCAAATTGAAGACAGAAAAATCACAGACATGTTTGTAATATCAAAATAAAATGACTTCTTCTGAGTGTTTTTACTACAAAAAAAAATGTATGTCTGTCTTCTTTTCTGTCTTCGGCTGCACCATTTTAAATGTTGATAACTTTCACTGGAAGGTAGGCTGGTAATGTCCCAGAATTCATAGGTACGGAATTTACAACGGACCATTACCTACACGGGTTGCGAAAATGTTCTCACGAAATACTGCGTCCTCGTAACGCCACGGCAATTGAAGGGGTGGGGCGGATTTTTAGTAAAAAAATACTAAGTACATACCTATTTTAATTTTTAATTTTAATGGTTTCAAAAAATCTTAGCACTAGGTTACATTTTTTACATTGTTTTTTTGTCAATGGGTAAATATTTAAAATTTTGTTAATGATATTGTACAAATGTGGACCCAAAAAACCAAAGAATCTTGAGCTAAACTTAGTTTTACGGCCAGTTGGTTTTGTACATACCGTACGATTACGACGTCACGTCGTTCCCGCAGCCGTGGGTCATAAACTCATAACTTAGTTTAGAGTGTTGTTGGAGAATAACATTAACAACAAACTATTGTCAGTATAAAATGCATGTACGTAGATATTATAGATATATTTTTGAAGACCGCAATACAATCCGTTGCGATTTTGTTTTATACTAAGAAAACTCAATAGACTGTAATCTATCAATTATACCCAACACGTGTCTCACACAATTTTCTTCTCTTACTTCTTCTTCCGCGCATACTCAAATGATTTCCAAGCAACTCTATCGCAGGCCTTTGTCTGCCAAAGAGGTCTCCTGATCGTCATTAAATCTTCACAATATTATGTCAGCATCCATTTGATTAAACCATACACTGTTTTACAATGTTACTGATTGTTATTCCCTAATAAGTAAATAAAATACACAACGTCCTCCATACCTACGGTTATTTCTCTGAAAAGATAAAACTTAAGACTCTATTTTTTTTAAAGTCAATATAACCAAAAAATACAAAAATAATTCCCAAAAAAACAACGCTCAAGTATCTCGCGAACACATGAGAATCGCTATGGCCAAATATAGTATTCATAGATAGCGGGCGACTGAAATAAAGATGTGTTTGGCAAAACGCTGTAGGTAACTGATACATGCGGTGTTTCCAAAATAGAATCCTATTTCTTTGTAGTTACAGTATATATTCCGATGACTTTACTCGGCACATTTGAGAGTTATTTGCAATGATGATATGCCATCCTTTGTAACCACACCCAAGTCACTGATTTATAAGGTTTGATAAAACATTGTATCTAAAGCTATGGGAAAAATCATTTATGGTATTAAGGCAGTATAAACGTGTGGCAACTGCTTGTATTATATCCTTTTCAGTTGATGAATGTAAAGTATGAATTATTATGATTATTGGAAAAAAAAATACAATATGCGAGTATTTATACATATAGAAATTGTTTGCAACAATGCGATTGTTAAGTATTTATAAGTTGTTTTTGGAAATAAATAAATAAATAAAAATAAAATAAAATAAATATTATCCGAGTATTAGTAAGAAGATACAATTATTTTCCAGTATATCAGTCAAAACATAGCTATTTTTCTATTTAAATATAACATTTTCTTTCTTTCCATTACAAGTTCAGGAGTTTGTAGTTTAGTCAGTAGTTGCTTCAACCGATTCATATTTTTACTAATAGCCGAGCCCGTGACTTCGTTCGCATGGGGAATTTATTCGGAAGTTACATATTTTATCACTTTGTAAGTGTCTATTCTTCAAACGATTGCCTTTGAGAATGGGAACCCTCCCTTATTTTCATTTTTGTACACATATCGTAAAGCGGTTTAGAGAAAAGCACATGAACATAATTATAACACATAAATTACAGAAAAAAAGAACAGAACAAATGTATACAACCTAAAATATAATAAATGAGAAAGAAAAGAAAACATACTTAAAAATGTAACACAAAACATAGGTGTGGTGTGTGTCTCCAAATTGCACTAAATGGGAGTTCAGCTCAGCATGTGCCAGGCAAATATGCCTGATGCTGGTATTCTGCCGGATCCCAGTAGCCGTACTTACGGACGTCGAGCAGGTGGCGTACAGTAAAATAATAAAATTAATATTAGAGTAAAGCTAGTGTTCTGGAATTGTTTGTGTAATATTTATGTAATATTTATTATACTTATTTGCATAATATTAATAAACATTTTTTTTTATACAGATGCAGCATTTCCGATACTGGCCTTAAACTGATACTGCGGGAAAATATATTAGAATCAATTTTTAACTCATGATTTTTAATTTTTACTAACATAAAATACAAGGTGTTTTATAAAAAAAGAAACAATATGCTATGTAATGTGCCTGACCGGGTTCGATCTCACGAGTAAATCGGGCAAACCACTGGACCACCACTGCTCTCTGCTCAATAGCCTAATGGCTAAGGAGTCGGACTTGTGATCGAGAGGTCATGGGATCGAACCGACTTCAAAATAAGGAGGTTTACAATTCGCCTTGAACTTTTTTTTTTTTTTTTATGTATGTTACCTCGTAACTCGGAGACGGCTGGACCGATATGAAAAATTCTTTTTGCGTTTGAATGGGTATAGTTTCTAATGAACCCACATCAGACCCAAGAATATTTAGTTTAGTTGGAAGGGTTAACAAGATTGCTAATTATGTGAATTCTATCCACATTGCTAGTTCTCTGTATAAAAAAGGCTTGTAATTGTAATAGATAACTATGTATTTCATTGCAGGAACTCATAAACATGTTAAAATATTCAATAAAAGAAACCTTTGAACATTATATGAAGTGTTCATAGCAACGGTGCATAAACAGCCTAATATATTTCTAGGTCACGATTGCATGAACCAGCTTCAATCTATGTTTGTTAGCATGCCAGGGTTTAAACACGCCACTCTGTTCCGGTGCCCTACATTCCTCGAGTTTTTTGTCCTTTGTTCAGGTATGCGAAAAAACGGGCTGAACTGCAAACGGTAAAAACCTCATTGGAATTTAAACCCGTAGTCTAGACATAGACTTGTTGCCTATGGTTGCAGTTTAACAACTACTTTTCTTTCACAAAATTGATTTTTATACCTGGGTAGGTTCTTCTTTGAATTTTTAGTCCTAATAATTTTTCTGCTTAGCCTTTTCTCAACTACGAATATTTCGGGTTCGACTTTCAGTCTACCCAAATGCGGCTGCGTACTACTATTTTTTCAACTGAACTGAACTGAGTATAACTCATTAAAATTAGGAACTTTGTGATGATCATAATTTACCAACCCTTTAATACAAAAATTACGTGAACGAAGAATTGATTTGGTACTGTAACATTTTATATGGAAAAGGAGTGCAAAAGGCCTATGTATGTTTATTTTTTAAATTAAGTCAAACTCATAATTTAAATAAAATGTACCTATGGTCGAATTTCGACCACTGGGTGTCCACTAGTTTTAATAAATTGATTTATTGTTCAGGATCTTGTGGACAAATAACGTGGTCTTGTACTAAAAATTAAATGAAATAATTATTTTTCCTAATTGATTTGAAATAACTCTTTTACACTTTTTTTTAATTTAAACTAGGTAACGCGGAACGCCGGTGTATTCTAGCTGACTGCCCTGAGAATAAACACCGAAACAAATTCAGAGGTCATTGTCGCTGTTTCGATCAAATCATATGAAAAATATATATGTAGGTTTGTGTGTGGTACTCTTTTGAGAGAAGAAACACATAGATTTTGAGCACACGTATCCAAACAGTGAACAGACCCATCCAAACCACGGAATAGATGAATAAGGTTGGAATGGTAATGTGGGCGTGGCGAGCGCGCCACATTTATGATACGAAAATCATAGCTCGACCGATTAATTCATTTCGTTTAGTGCGCTTCGGAATACTTTGGAACACAGAGCTCTGCTTTAAAATGCCGTGTTGTGCAATTATAACCTGTAAAACAAAAAGTTAGACCGCAAGTATAGAGCGAGGAGGTATATCTTTCCATCAGTAAGTCGAAAATAACATTTAATTACAATTTAATTTGTAAAAAAAAACATAAAAATATTCTGATCACTATGAAATTCCGAACATTAACAACATTATTGCATCAAGTTACAAAAAACATACATTACCCGATGTGTACTCGCTTAATCAACGCAATGACCAAGTCCGTTTACAATGTATTGCATCCTCTCGCTTCAACCATTGACCTACACATCAAACAGTGCGTCCTGTTTTCGATCACACTTGACGCGGTCTTTGAATCATACATAATTATAATCACCACCCGCAAAATACGGACGCGATTAATATAAGTTCATTAATCTCGCAATCGCTCTCATTCTCCGTCATGACGGAGATGACTTAATAAAACTAGCTCTGACAAATATAAACTCCTTGTGATAGAAAATACTTCTAAATGTTTATGAACATTTTTAAATATCACCAGGTCACGAATTAAGTTAATATAATTAATCGACTAAAATATTAGTTTCAATACATGTCATGATCAGTCGATCATATCGTGATTTATTAATTTGCGATATTACGTGATGAATTACAACTTAGAAGGTTTCTGAAATTCCGTTGACATCAACAAATTTTTAGAGCTTAATAAAAAAATAATTGGAAAGCATAGACACAATGCAACAGTCAAGTTCTGAGCCATCGTAATAAGCGATATCTTCTATCATTCTATGCAAATAAAAATGAATCGCCGAAATGTACATATTATGTGCGCGTGTAACTTCCTAATGACTGCACAAATTTGGATAATTCCTTTTGTGTTCGATATTGTCAGAACAATGTTTCTATAAAAGATTTCTTTTATATCGAATACAAATGAAATTTACCTGGTCAGCTAGTAATTTATAAATACTAGCTTTTATCCGTGACTTCGTTCGCGTCGGAAGTTTTCCTACGCAAATCTCGATCTCGTGAGTCGTGAGAGTTCCAGGATAAAAAGAAGCATTCTCAAATCCAGCTATGTTATGTAGATAGCTAAAATCCAAATTTAATTCAAATATGTTATAATATGTTATATGTTATAATATTAGTAGGATCGTAATTAGGATTACCCTACCGTTAAGGAAAATATTTCATAAATTTTAACAGAATTAGGTCCAACTAACGGACGTTCAAAAAATCCGCCATTTTTCTTTTTTTTTTAAGTAATTATGTTAATACCTATTTTGTTTACTATTACTTTCCTACGATTTTATTGTATAATACGCATAATAATCGTGACTAAAAAGTAGTCTGAATAAACATAAATCAATGGCAAAAGTATATAAATAATAATTAACCTATAACTAACGTTTGAAAAAATTCGAAGCTCTTGTGTAGTAAAACTTTATACTCGTACTTCATTCAATTATTCGTTTATTATTTACACCTTTTTATTTTATTTTGGGATTGCACTGCTAGGTGGCACCGACCTTAAAAATATTGTCGGAGTGTGTACCGAATTAAGTAGACACATCCACTTTTGATTTTCGTTTTCCATTGACAGGAAAGTACGTGAGTACCTACTTTAAAAATATCATTTTGTCCTTTAAGTTAACAGGTATTTCAAGACGATTTTTGAATCACTTTTATTTCTTGACTTTAGCGTACATCGATTTCTTATTACTTTAATTTCAAACTAAGCTAAGGTATTAGAACTTAAAGATCGGGTTTATACTTTTAACACTATTGACGAATCAAGGGAAGCGGCCACATATGGTAAAGTGCCACAAGCAGTCGTAATCACAAACGATCCCAATATCTACCTACGTGGCAGACTTTGGCATCAACTGTAACTATCTATTCGGGTCACGGCTGATGCGTAGAAGGAACATTTCAGTTCCTTTTCCCAAGGATTAGTGAACGATAGCATTGGCGTTATAAAAGGATTTCGGTGGCCAGTATCAAGTCATGATCAACTAGCCTTATTCTATGTGACGACCCTACAATTGGTACCAAATCAACAGTAGCAGCAGTCGATAGCAGTTTCTGCCTTCACTTTAACGTTTCAAACGAAACAACGACGCACCTCTTATACTGAGTTGCGCAGTCATTGTTCATAAATTTAAAGGCAAGACATTAGAAACCACGGTAAATCGCTATTTGCAAAGGGCCAAACTTACGTGGCTCTTAGTGGAGAGAAAATGCTTGATGGAAATGTAGTTGCTGAACTGTTAATAAAAATACCTCATAATATCATTGCATACGGCTTCCCCTCGAACCGGTATTCGTATTTCACTGCCTATCTGACCTCCAAAATACAACAACACCTTGGCAATACCATTGTTAGATTTTATGCCTTCTGACTACTGATACAAAAGTATGAATTACAAAGATGTACGAAAATATGTTAAGATGGTCTCACCCATCCTCAGACGAACCTCGGAAGGCATTGCTTAACCTTTTAGATCGTACCGAGTGGCTGTTATTGAAGTGAAAACTTCTTTAGCGGCGCTGTGCACTTTTTTGTAATGGGTAAAAAATGTTAAACTCGCGTCAGGGACACGTGACCCTGATCGAAAATTCGTAAGACGGGCACTTTTTACTACAGTGACATCTATTTGACTTTATTGAAACTAATACAGCCCCACATGACTTTGTTTGCCACAGTCAAAGCTACAAGCGTGCATCGATTACTTCGTTACAATAGTTATAAGAAAACTGTCTAGATGGCGTTGTGATTGAAGTTAACGTGTCGAATATTCTAAGAGATAAACTTTTTAATCTATACTAATATTATAAAGAGGAAACCTTTGTATTTTTGTATGTTTGTATTGAATAGGCTCAAAAACTACTAGACCGATTTCAAAATTTCTTTTACCATTACTTAGAGGGATTCTTCCGAATCCGTATAGGCTATATTTTACCCAGGAAAATAGATAGGAATTTTCGTGGTAGTGAAAATTGTGGAGTAAGGCGTCGAAAAAACTGCCGTACGTTAACGATTCTCGCGAACGCTGCCTATATTTAATATAAACATTGCACCCGTGCGAAGCCGGGGTGGATCGCTAGTGTAATATAAATTGTCATGTTTGTGCACGATAGTGCAATAAATAAATATTGTATTCTACCACATAAATGATAGTACTTTTATACTGATAATTAAAGCAATTCGTGCAAAATTATTCCCTAACCATTCCTAAATATCAAAACTGCACAACGTTAATATTCAAGTTTTCACTTCTGCCGGCACTCCCGGAGTTCAATCCGGTTTTTTTTTTATTTAGCCACGAGTTCTAGGTTATTTACTTACTAAAGATATAATTTACCTAGGTTCTGGCATTCGCGTGGGACTTCGCTCCCGTGGAGTTTATCACGATATAAAAATAACCTCCTTATTTTACAGTCGGGTAACAGCAAATTAGCCTATAACCTTCCTCAAGCTTCAAGCTACTTCCATACCAAATTTCATACAAATCCAGTCGTCAATCTATTATTTCAAGTTAGAGGAATGTACAATAGTACATTATGGTACAAGTGTGTAATGTTGGTGATTACCTCTGAGGCGCCATTGAGACCCGAGCCGTTAGGTGAGGGTCTTAAGAGAGCCGAGGACGGTAATCATCAATACACACGTGTATCATACGACGTTTTTCAACACACTTGAGAAGAAAATAATACTAAAAAGCCATTTTATTTAGTGATTAAAAAGTTTATTTAGGGAAACAATTAGTAATTGGATGCCTTAGTTCTAAAAGTCACTAAATCCATTTTCTTTGTTTTGAGATAAGATAAATATTTTAAGAAAATGGTCGTATAAATAAATAAGGAAAAAAATAAACAATAGTTTATTAGGTAGGTTTTAATATAATGTTCCTAAAAATATATATATTATTATTACAATGATCAGTATTAAATATTTAACATATAGGACTTAACGCAAAATTAGTGGAGTTAGGGACTTCTTATGAAAATTCTTTGGAATTGGTGACATATTATCTTAACTGATGACCTTAATAAATAACAAACAACCAAACAATAACAAAACTATAAACTTCTTTTTGTCAATGGCATTAGCTGTTAATTATAACACAATATTAAACCTTACTTCTAATCTTCTAATATAATTTAAAATCATGTTTAATCATATTGAACACAGTTCTATTATTATTATCATCTCTTTATTCATAAATTTCTTCCTGTGTATCGTTATCTTCAATATCCTGCTCTCTTCCTGAAGAAGTAGCTTCTAACAGTATGTCATCATAAGACAGTCGTTTTTGTACAGGAACATACTCAAGCAGTTTTATTGATATCTTGAAGTTTTGCTGGTTTTAATGGTATTATTCCTTGGTAACAGTTACCGAGATCTGCGATGATCTTGCCACACATGCCAACACGATAAAATGACATCTTCTTAAAATTTTGATCTGTTATCGACCTAGCATATTCAGGGTGTCGGAATCTTTGAAAGCGTACATTTCGGCATACGGCTATTCCTGTTATTTATGGCTTAACATGAGCATCATACAGGTTCTTGTAATTCTTAATTTTTAAGACGCGGTCTTCTGGATTTTCGTCATGCCTTAGATTTTTTCTAGGAAAACAACTTGGAATTTACCTGTATTTCGTGAGTTTTTGCATAAGAAATTGAAACATTTTGAAATATATTATTTGCACATAATTGATCCAGGATTTTTGTTTCTTTTGTTGGATTTTTGTTTGTTTTGTGTGTTTCGTTGACTAAAACAATTATCACAAAAATACTCCAAGTGAGTAAGCTCTGGAAGTTTGTTGTGCGCGATGTACTCAGCCAAAGCTGTTAAGACTTCATTTGGCCATTTTTTTCCATAATTTTCAGTATATAAATAAAAAAGCTGTGTTGTCAGAAAGATTGTGAATACCGAAGTTATGTAACCACAATTGACGTGAATAATATTCTAGCACTCTGTGAACTAATAAAATAAATTCTTGAAGAATATGTCAAGTTTCGAAAACAAATTGAAAAAAAGACACTTACTTACCGTTTCAGTTTATCCTCTGACATTCTCCAATTTATCACTTTATTTCGGTTTCTTCTTCAGTTTTTAAAACAGTTTCCGCAAACTAATCTTGTTCCAACATTCAAAACAGTGAAAATAAACGACCGCCTATGTGACCAGGATATAGTTTAAAAATTCATGGATTTAGTGACTTATTACATAAATTTCATTGGATTTGGGTATATTTTTGCTTAAATTTGGATTTAGTGACTTTTTGAATTCAATTCAGAGGCTTTAGTGATTTTAGGAATTGAAGAAAAACCACTTAGCCACATTTTATTAAAAAAAGGATGAGACCAACTCATAGACAAAAAAAAAGTACTATTTTTGAACTGGCAAACTCAATATCGATAAAAATGGACTTAGTGACTTTTAGAACTAAGGCATCCAATTATGTGCAGTTGGTAAAAATTATAATTAACTGTTTTTGATGGCATAGCGGTCTCATCAGACAGATTATTTACTGAAATACTTTCATGTTGTATTGCTATTTGAGATGGTTCATGTAGGTATTCGTGTAGGTAGATGAAATCCAATCATTGGATGTTTCGCCAGTAGGACGCGCCTCAGAATCAAGTCTAATTCTTTTTGTGATTTTTTCACAAATTTCTTTCTTGTTTTGTATGGAATCTTCTACGTATGATTCTGCTATATTGTTAGATCGCCATCCACCATGACGCTTCAAAGTCATTATATCAGCTCCTGAATTAGCCAGCAATGTAGCTGAAGTTCTTCTGAAACTATGTCCAGTGTAGCTCTCAGCATCTGCCAAATCTAAAAACTTAGCGATTTCTTTAGGCATAGAACCAAAGTTTATACCTATTGGCTGACAGGTACATTTATCGTTCTGGTAATTTAGAAAGAAACGGTCATTTTTCGCTTTTGGTGAACGCAAACTTTCATACTTCTTAACAATTTCATAGAATGGACCGTGTATGGTGAATGACCTAGGTATTTTATTTTTCGTGATGGGTATCTTCACTAAAAGCATCTGGCCATGGTTCTCTATGTCTTTTACAGTTATATTTGTTAATTCTTGTATCCTACATGCACCAGTTACACCAAATATTAAAGCAACCTGAAAAAAAGAAACAATAATTAAGTTCAACACACAACACAGTCTGAAGTCGCGTAGATATATAAAATTAGATAATTTAACAAACCTAAGTAGCCAGATATTGGTTATCTGGAGCATCTTTTATAAATTTTTCAACATCGTTAGACGATAAAACCTTTGATTTCTTGCTTCTAAATCCATCGGATAGTCTCTTTAGATAAGCTGACAAATTAGAGTATGTTTTTAAGTCCACTCCATTCTTTGTTCGGACTGTACTTTTTAACATTGAGTATATACACCACAAAGAGCTAGGTTTGTACTTAGAAGATAATTCTTTAAAGTACGCCATGAACACATTTTCTGAAAAAGACTGCGTACTCTTGTTGTTTTGCCATTGTATGAAATTTTGGTACGCTAATAGATATTTGGCCTTGGAGTTTCCAGGTAGTAAACTTTCCATAAAGTTAAGGGCTTCACATCTTATATCGGGTGGTGTACAATATAAATCATTTTCTTCATAGCTAGTACTTGTAGACATTTTAAATAATAAATAACTATAATTTCAACAGTGAAAACGAGTTGGAATTTTTTTTTTCGCAATGGCGGGAAATATTAATCAGTTTTCCTATGCGCGCGCATCTAACAGATCGGCCATAGACTAAAAGACTAAGGTTTCTTTTTTTTGGCTTTTTTCGGATAGCGTTTTAGCCACGTACAAAATGGATAATTCAAAGTTTTCTTTATCACAGAAAAAACAAAAGTTATATTTGAGTGAAAGTTGAATTTATTAAAAACGTACAAGTTGAAATTTATCTATTTAAATAAGAGTTGCATGAAACTAGCAAGCAATAGGTAGGTACATTAATTTATTTGTACTATTGAACACGATCTTTTTTGCTTCGAATTTTTTTTTAAAAAACAAAGCAACTCAACCAATTAAAAAAAAAAAACCTATTACTCACTTGTGAATAATAGTAAAGAAAAAGTCATAGTTTGATTACAGGTGTCATTATGTGCCTAATTGCGGTGAAATTAGAGCCATTTTATGAGCAAGTGTGTTGAAAATATATTTTACCACTTTGGAAGTGTAAAATATATTTGTACTTTTTAACGATTGGCTTTAAGTAAAAATGGTTTTAAAAACTAGTGTCAATTTGAAAGACCTCACTATAGATTTGATGAAAAAAAAAATTTTGTTCCAGTTCCATGTTGGGGAGCGGATGTTATTTTTTTGTATAAAAATCGTAATACGGTTCACCAAGTTTCAACTGTGTAGTCTTAATAGTTTCAGAATAAAATGGCTGTGACATACGGACGGTCAGACAAACAGACGGACAGACAGACATGATGAATCACTCAGGGTTCCGTTTAACTAAAAATGGAGTGTTTAACTAAAAATAAAGCAGAAATTCGATAATTTAAAAGCCATCTACTTATTGTCTATTGTTATAACAATGTTAGAGGATAGGAACTAACGTGAAAGAAGCCGTGTTGAGTGAGCCATGTCGAAGTAATGACGATTAGAAATACTAGATAGTGCTTTTACCAATAGTAGTTAGTTATTGTTGAAGTATGACTTCAAAATATTTTTTGCAAACGCAAAATATATAGCCACCGTTTTGGTCATTTTGGAGTAAATTACAACTGTACAACTGAATGACGTTTGGTATGTGAGATTTGGTAATAAGATAATATATTGATGATAATTTAAGTTTAACTTAAAATAACTTAGCTGAATATTGAGACCATAGGCTAAGAAAATAAAATCAAAGTTTCCTATCGACAATATTTCGAATTTAATTACCATAGCGTCTATAGCAGATTCGATAGTTGACAGGCCAAAATAATATTGTTATGGACAACCTCGTTATTTGTATAAGCGCCATCTAGTCTATACTAATATTATAAAGAGGAAACCTTTGTATTTTTGTATGTTTGTATTGAATAGGCTCAAAAACTACTGGACCGATTTCAAATTTTCTTTTACCATTACTTAGAAGGATTCCTCCGAATCCGTATAGGCTATATTTTATCCCGGAAAATAGATAGGATTTTTAGTGGTAGTGAAAATTGTGGAGTAAGGCGTCGAAAAAACTGCCGTACGTTAACGATTCTCGCGAACGCTGCCTACATTTAATATAAACATTGTACCCGTGCGAAGCCGGGGCGGGTCGCTAGTATTTTATAAAGTCGTTACCTCGACATGATAGACTCATTCAACACGGCTTCCTTCACGTCAATTCATATCATCCAACATTGTTACAACAATAGCCAATAGATGGACATTCAATTATCGATAAACAATAACATAAGTTCGACACTATAAAGACCTTCTATTTGCTAGGTAAATGTTTTCTATGAATCGTTTACGAGTTTTATACAAAAATTTAAAGAAATTAAGGGGCACCCCAAACATGTTACTAAATCTAAAATAACATCAAACCTCACACAATGGAGTAGACGAGATAAAAAATATCCCTTTTTAGGGTTCCGTAGCCGATAGGCAAAAAACGGAACCCTTATATTTTCGACATGTCTGTCCGTCTGTCTGTCTGTCCGTCAGTCCGTCCGTATGTCACAGCTATTTTATTCCGAAACTATTAGGACTATACATGTGAAACTTGGTAGGTAGATGTATTCTGTGAACCGCTTTCCGATTTTAAGAAAAAAAATTAAAAAATATTTAAAATAAAGGGGGGCTCCCAATAATGGAACTGAAACTGAAAATATTTTTGTCATGAAACCTATGCGTGTGTGGTATCTATAAACAGGTCTTTAAAAATGACATTGAGGTTTCTAAAGCCACTTTTTCGTAAGGTTAATCGTTTAAAAGATATACGCTTCCAAAGTGGTAAAATGTGTGTCCCCCTCCTCTAACTTCTATAATAATGGAGTGAAAAATCTAAAAAGTATATATCTGTAGATCTTAATGTAAATTTTCAACCTAAATTGGTTTGAATGAAATCGGTTTAGCAGTTTTTGAGATGCAGCATATTTTCTAAAACCGCAAATATAACTTTGTAATTCGTACAAACACTATGATTTACTTTGGAGATTAGATCACGAAATAGAAGTCAGTTATATAATAAACTTACCAGTCAGTATAAAACTACCCTCTTTGGAAAAAGTGTGTTTGCTATGGCCACAAAGATCTATAATAAGATCCCTAATAACATAAAAGAATGTAGCAATATTAATGTGTTTAAACATAAATTGTTCCAACTGCTTGTGGAAAATTGTTATTACTCTGTTGCTGAATTTTTATCGACAAGAATTGTTTAAATGTAGCATATCCACCTGACTATGATTTTATTGTTTGTTTTGTTTGTGTTTATTATGTACTAGTACTCACGCGGGGCTTCGCTCCCGTGGATTCTATCACGGTAAAAAAATAACTCTCCTTTTTTGCAGTCGGGTAAAAAGTAGCCTATAACCTTCCTCAAGCTTCAAGCTACTTCCATACCAAATTTCATCCAAATCCACTCAGTACTTTCGAACATTAGCGCGTTCAAGCAAACAAACAAACAAACAAACAAACTTTTCCGCTTTATAATATTAGTATAGATTAGTAATAGTAATAATAGAATTCATTAACAGTACGACATTTTCAATTAAATTAATATGAATGCATTAGAATATTATAATTAAATTGTCATTATACCACTCATTAATTTGTATGCCCAAGTGGCTGATCATGGAATGAACAATATTAAATACCTATATAATTATGTAATCAACACCTGTATGCAACCCATGTATCACAAATAAACGATTTGATTGATTGATTGAAAAAGAAAGTTATTTGTCGTAGTTGTAAAAAATGTAAATAAGCTGGTTTTAAGAAATTTGTAAGGTTATTTTTTCGTCAAATAAATATACATATTATATTATATTATTATAGTTACTACGGAACCCTTCATGGGCGAGTCTGACTCTCACTTTTTTATACATGTAGCCTAAGAAACGTTATTTCATGATTTTATTTTACCACTTTGTCAACTTAATTATGTAATAGGTACTTATATATTCATGCCAAATTTCAGTCTTCTAGTACCAATAGTTTCTGAGCTAAGCCGCGGATAGACGGATGAGCAGACGAACGAGGCGAAGCCATAAAGGGTTACTTGTCAACTACGGAACCGTAAAAACCGCGAAAGCTTAGATATAGGTGGATGGATGTTAGATGATATTTTCCGTAGTAAATTGTTTTACATTTTTTTATATTTTATTTTATTACAAACTTCAATCTACCATTACAGGTTGCACGATGCACCCAATGCGATAGATAAGTTAAAATTATACATTATATAAACAAAATTAAGATCTCTCTACTTTCCCTTACTATATTTACAAATCATGGTAACATAACACAAAATATATGGCTTTTGTGAACACGCTCATTGAACGGGAAAATAAATCGATACGTGAGGCTACAGCGTTGAGTGGCCGCAAGGCTCGAGTCATCGGCGCGTGCTGTAGCAAGTTGGTACGCGCGCTAGGTACCACCAGCACACAGCTCCACATAGCCATCCGGAACACTAATATGTATAGACTGACTATCTATCTAATTATATAAGCCAGTAACTGGATGACACGATAACCCATGGCAAGACGTGTGTTAAATTTTCTACTATCCGTGACGCCTGTTAAATAAAGATCTACAAATGACAGCCGCGTACAATTACTTCAAATGCTTCCCGAGGCAACCTCCATTTTTTGAGATGGTTACCCATCCAAGAGCCAACATTTACAAGCGTTCCTTAGCTTAAAAGATCGAACATTGTCGTATTTAGCCACGAGCAACATTTCCAATTTCCACAAAGATAAAAAAGAGTATACTGAAAGGTGGATAGAGACGCACAAAAATATTAGTATCTCAAAATACTATTCCAAAAATGTTCAATACGGTAGCTAACCACAAAGATATTTGCATAGGTAATAAACTAGTATTTACGTAGAAGGAACAGACATTTGAGATATCAGTGTGTCTGATAAATAAAAGATGATACCTCGTGTCGTATAAAAGTCGCAATGCGGTGCAGGCCGAACTCCCGGCTGAATATTCTGCTTCGCAAAACGTTTATTTCGCTAGGACATTTTCAATGTAGTTTTTATAGGTAGGTTTAGATTCATTATCATCTCGTACATTTGTTTTCGATAGGTAATCACCAAATGACTACTCCCGCTCTGGGTGGAGTGGGAGGGTGTGTCACACTTTAACTGACTAAAATCACCCAGTTCCTTCAGTTGCTCTTCCGTTCTGGGGCCGTAGTCAGAACATTCCCGCAACCCCAGCATTTATCTTGTACACCTGTGTTTTATTTTATTTGAATTTTATTTTATACTAGCTGTGCCCGCGACTTTGTTCGCGCGGAATGGCGACTTTTGGCAGAATTTTTAATTTGTCAGGCTAATGATTTTGAAAACAACTTTCATCCCCTATTTCAACCCCTTACAGCCCTTTTTTCGCATTAAAAAGTAGCCTATGTCCTTTCTGAGGCTCTAGCCTATGTCCTTCCCAAATTTCATTAAAATCGGTTCAGTAGTTTAGGCGTGATTTCGTAACACACAGACAGACAGAGTTACTTTCGCATTTATAATATTAGTAAGGATTATTCCAATAGATAATGGAGACAAATAGTTATGGAAAAAATCTAGAAAAAATATAGAAAATAATACTCTTCCCAACAACATAATTATAACTAAACCTGCCGTGCTCGAATAGCTAGGGCACTGCCCGTCTTCCTCTACGGATGACAAATTAATAAGGTCCATCTTTGTGGATAAGGTCACAAAAACAGCTTTTGTTTAAAACCAACTAACTTAAACTTTTTAAAAGTGTGATACTTTAATAAAAGGTTCAGTTTTTTTTGTTTTAAGGACTTGATACCCCGAGTATAATAATTTTGATCCGAAATTATCTTTACGACCGACGCAATGTTAATACATATAAAATGCTTGCCATTGCCTTATTTATTGATCTAAGCGTCGTCTATTTGAGTAGAAAAAATAAAAATCTGCAAACCACTTGTTGCCTTGTTATAGTTCTGTGACGTTCAATAAAGCAGCATAAAAGCAAATATTTGCACATTCTGAATCATAATATTGTAGAACAGAAAAGAAGCTGTGTTTCTTACCAATTTTATTGGCCTTGTTAAGAAATTCTACATCTGACAGACACGAATCATAATATTTTTATAAATACGAATGCTTATGTGGATGGCTGTATAGATGTATGGGTGTTTGTTACTCTCTCACGCAAAAACTACTGAACGGATATGCATGAAATTTTGTAAGTAGATGGTTGACATCCTGGAATAACAAAGAGGCTACTTTTTGTACCGGAATTCTCACTAGATCTGGATTTACGCCGGAAATCCCACACACACGAACGAAATCGCGGGCAGAAGCTACTACTTACTACCTATCTCATAAACCACTCATTTATTTTAGAAATAAAGGATCTTAAATGATAAAACCATGCACCATCCCATCTTCCTAGCTTATATTGCTGTGTAGACGCTACAGCTGCAGAAAATCTCAGAGGTAGGTAGAATTATATCTCAAAGGTAGATATATTTTCTTGCCGGAAGGGATTGAACCCATCGGACCGTGGATCTGAGTGCTCATACATTATTTAAAGATCTTTCCAGACGCCTAGTTGACACTCCGTGTGACCCAAGGGCTGGCTTTTACTTGAACAGAGGTTAAGCATTACTATACAACGTGGCAATGCAACTAGTCTTCTGGGCGCATTACCAGCCGGCAGCAATGGGTACGAATTTCCTGACGCCATATTTTCAATTATTTATGTAGGTTTCAGGATTACTATTTTGTAGTAATTTAGTTTGAATCTGAGGTCGTCTTTATCTAATACATATCTACATATTAAGAAATATTTACTTCCTAAAAAAATCTCGTAAGTATGAATAATTAGTTTCTTCACATTTTTGTTACTTTTTCACTTTCTTTATCTTTGAACACATATCATAGTTTTCATATTAACATAATTATACTATAAAATAAATAAAGAAGAATCATACGAGTCCTCATACAATCTTAAACTTAACCAGTTGTTTTGTTTTCTTGTCTAGTATTTTCTTTTACCAGACTAAATTTTTAGTTCCAATTGAAATTGGATTTAAATTTGTTGTAAATCACGTACATCGCACAAGGAATGGAAACGTGTACTATTGGACTGCTGCAATTGACGGGCTTAGATTGCGAATTCCAGATCTTCACACATTCACAGACATTTAAATATCCTCATAGCTTCCTCCCTAGGGCACTCTTTTATATTCTTACTGGCTGTGCCCCGCAGTTTCATTTCATCACAAGAAAACAAAATTCATTAATTCGGTAAAGCTCTTTAGATTTCTCATACAAACTTTCATCCTCTATTTCAACCCTTTAGGATTTCATTTTTTGTTTGAAGGGTTAAACATAGGCTACTTTTTTTTAATGAAAATGAAGACCTAGGGAGGTTCTCTTTGGGCATGATGCAATCGCGACGATAAGTCCCCTCTTTGAGGAGTGGCTTGAGAGACGCCACGGCGTCCTCACCTTCCGCTTGACACAGGTGCTTACCGGACACGGCTGTTTCGGGAAGTACCTGTTTCGGATACAGCGGGAGGATACTCTCGGGTGTCATTATTGTGAGGATCACCCGGAGGACACGGTGAAGCATACGGAGGAGGTGTGCCCCGCTTGGTCAGAGTACCGGCGTGTCCTTGTGGAGGCGATCGGAGGCGGCGACCTCTCGCACCCGTCCCTTGTTCAGACCATGGTGCGGGGCGAGTGAGAATGAGATGCGGTGGCCTGCTTCTGCGAAGCTGTCATGCTAGCGAAGGAGGAGGCTAAACGCGTGAGGGAGAGACAACACTCTTCCTCACGCCCCAGCCGCCGCGGGAGATGCCCCGAGTGTCGGGCATCGCGAGCTGATCTCTGACCACCGTAAACGCGGGCTTGGAATTTGGATCTGGTCCTTACCCTTTTTTTTTTTTTTTTTTTTAGCGTAGTAAAATTATCAAATAAGTTCTCCCACCCCGGGCAGGGTGGGAGGGACTGTCAGACTTTTACTGACTAAAATCCACGGTGTTCCTTCAATAACCCTTTACGTACCGGGGTCACGGTAATGAGATTAGTCCCACGACCCCAGCAGGCTTCGGCCCTCTGCAGAGGGGGCCTCGTCATGTTGCTGACGCTCTTTGAGGCGCGCGTGGAACACAACGCGCCGTCGACCCGGGCATGGTCCATGGTCGGACAGCGAGTTGCCCTTTACTCGCTGTCCGCATGCCCGCGCCTACGGTGGCCGGAGATCGTTGGCCGACGTCCGACGCCGTGGGCGTCTACCACTGCGGCTGGGCTGGAGGGAGGACGCCATCCTCTCCCTCATGCGGCCCGCCTCCTCCTTCGAAAGCATGACTGCTTCGCAGAAGGAGGCGACCGCTTCCCACTCCCTCTCGCCCCGCAGCATGGCCTCGACCAATGCCGGGCGCGAGAGGTCTCCGCCTATCGCCGCCGTGAGGACACGTCGGTGCTCTGCCCAGGCGGGGCAGTCTTGCACCCCACGTCGCACATCTCCGACATGGCCTCCTGGAACCACTCCGCCTCGTCGTTTATGTCGGCAGGCCTGTCCGGGGGTGACCCCCAGGCCTGCACGATCGAGGCTTCCAGGAATAGCTCCCGGTCCATCTGCTTCAGCCCCCATCGCGGACCACTCAGGTCCCGTCGGACCGGCGCGTCTGGGGTTTGGGCGGAGACGTCGAACCGGATATACCGGTGGTCGGAATAGGTCTCCACCTCCTCCACAACGCGCCAGTCGGTGACGCGCGGTGACAGGCTGGGGGTGGCGAACGTAACGTCCACCACCGACTCGCCCGTAAACCGCACGCACGTGGGGACAGAACCCCGGTTCTCGATCACCAGGCCCTGCGCACGGGCCCAGTGCTCGAGCATCCTGCCCCGCCCATGGTCCGTGGACTGGGAACCCCAAGCCGGACTTTTGGCGTTGAAGTCCCCGAGGACGAGGGCAGGGAGGGAACCGAGGGCGACGACGACGTCTCCCAGCTCCGTTAGGGAGTTCTGGAACTCGGCGAGAGTTCGGTTCGGGGAGAAATAAACGCCTACCACAGCGATCTCCCCGAACCGTGCTGCGACGATCCCACGCCCTCTCTTGACGCGATCGAGGGGCGGGGTACCGGCGGCGGCCGACGAAACGAGGGTCACCGAGCCGTCCAAGTCCGCCACCCAGTTGTTCCTGGGCAGGACAAAATACGGCTCGGCGACCACGGCGACGTTGATCAACCACTGCGCCATGCTCTGGAGCAAAAGTTCCTGAGCAGCGGCGCAGTGGTTGATGTTCGCCTGGAGGAAGCGCAATGGGGCCATTAATCGGGATCCATTGCAGCCTCCTCCAGGGCCCCTCGCGGGGGTTCAGCCACGACGGCGACGGCGGCGGCAGTAGCGACGGCGGCGGCAGCGGCGGCGGTGGCGGTGACGGCGGCGGCAGAGGGTCTACCTCTGCGCCTGGCTTTGGTGGGTGGGGCGCAGGACTTGCCCCCAGCCCGGTGATCGGCCGGCTTGCCAACCGCCTCACATGCGAAGCAGTGAGGCGGGGCGGGGCATGGTTGCCCACTTGACAGCGGAAGCACCTCAGGGGTCTGGGGTCCAGGACTTTTACCTGCGCAGACACCCAACCAACCAGGAGCCTTCGGCCCTCCTGCAACTTTTTCGCCGCCGGGACGGGGCAGCTAACCGTAATGGTTTGCAACCCCGTGAAGCCAGGACGTAAGGCGCCCGCCCTCACCTGATCGGGAGGGCACTCCCCAGTCCTGACAACGGCAGCCACCACTTCCTCGGCCGTCACGGAGTCATCCAGATCCAATATGCGCACGTCTGCGCGCTTGGTGGGTCTGGAGACTCGGGCCTCCTCCGCGTTTAAGGACGCTCTGAGCCGTTCGGCCAGAGCGTCAGCGGTAGGGCCACTGGCCGCGCCGGGGATCCCCAACATCCGAGCCCCCGTTGCAGTGACCCGGTGACGGAGGCCGCCGGTGATGCCGAGCTCCGTTATGTCAATCGCCTCCCGCGCCTTTGCGAGCACGTCGCGGTACGACACGCCCCTCTTCACCGCGTCCGGCTGCAGTGTGATTACTACAGCCGCGGTCTTGGGGGCGCGCAATCGCGCCGCGGCGTCTCACCGCCGCCGTCCGTCCCTTCTCCGCGAGGACCTGGCTGCGCCAGCAGCCTTCCTCTTCTCCCCGGCCACTTGCCAGTCGGCGCCGGCCGGAGGAGTCTTTGGAGGAGGCTGCTGGGACGGCTGGTTCCCGGCCCGGGCCTTCTTCTTTTTGGCCGCCTGTTTCGGCCCCGCAGGTGTCGGGGTCGGAGGCGGCTTTGATGGGCCCGGTTTAGCCTGACTAGGCTTGGCCGGGGCCGTCTTTGCCCTCGCAGGAGCCGCCGTCGCTGGGGCCGTCTGCCCAGTGGCCGTCTCCGCCTGAGGCGGCCTCGTCGCCGTCCGGGGAGGCTTGGACACGGTCGCAGCCGCGTACGAAGGCGCCGCCAGCGGGGGTCGCAGCACGCGGCTCTCCAATACGGAGAACCGCTGCTGGAAGGCGGCCAGCTCCTTCCGGATCAGGTGGAGATCTTGGTTCTCCACCGATATGAGCTGGTCTTGCCCCTTTTCGAGGACCAGATATTTTATCTATGACCAGATCCAAATTGGTATTGTGGTTTAGCCGTGAAAGCGTAACAGACAGATCGACAAACTTTCGCATTTACAATATTACATTGGATTACAAAATTACCTAAAGATTTGCGTAGAGTACGTGCCTATGCCCGTTTGATCCCTTTAGGTACATTCTCACTGCTATTATTCTGCAAGCACGGGTGTTTTGTTAAATAAATATAATATCCTTGTGCCTGGGTTCACGGTTATAATACAATGAGTGGGGTTCAACCACAAGGTTGACACTATAGCCATTAGCCAATTTTTTAGTAGATCTATCGATGTGGGTGGAATAAACATTACTAGCCCCTTTTGTTAACGAACTAAGCTAAATATGATTGTGTCTAGAGTGGATTCACCGAAATGGTGTAAAGGGATGAGGTTTGAACCCCTTACCTTTCGATCATAAGTTCGACACCTAAGCTATTGTCGTTTGTTTGCGGAGCAGGTACTTCAAACTAGGTATTACTTATAACTCACCCACAGCGTAAAACTAATTTACTTGAAGTTAATAACTGCAAGAAAATAAATCCAGCGCAAATGAAAGGAAGCCAATTGGTCATGGTATTATAACCAGGCTTCCGCGTGACAAGTCACGTTAACGTCATCATGCAGCTTTCACGTGGCAGTCACACTTAGTTATGATTTTAAAAGGATTTTCCTTACTTTTGGGGGAATGAAACCTTACAACATTAAGCATTTGTGAAAAATATGTTGTAGAAAATAAATACACCTGCTATGTTAAGATTTATGAATATACTAGCGTCTGCCTACGGCTTCGCTCGCGTGTTTAATTCTGCAACTGATGTTCCAGTTTCCGAAATCAATCTTAGCCTATAGGAGAATGTTACCCAGACTTAATAACAAAAAAGTTTCATTCAAATCCGTTAAGTGGTTCCGGAGATTAATAGCGTGTAGGTACTTACAAACAAACAGACAAACAATAAAAAAAATCTTGTTCTATTACTGTTTCTTTACCCCTTCTCAATAATTATTTTAAAAATATATCCAACATACCTACAGACAAACTTTTTGTACCAGTTTGATTATGCCTCACTGTCAACATTCCAACTATATTCAGGTAGGTACCTAAGCACCTATCTATAGACAGGTCTTTAAAAATGATATTAAAAATGGTTTCTCAAACCACATTTTCTTAAAGTCAATCATTTAAAAGATATACGCTTCGAAAGTGGTAAAACTTTTATAATAATGGAGTGAAAAATCAAAAAAAAATATAAACGAAAATTGGTTTGAACGGGATTGAGTCAGCAATTTTTGAGATTATAGCACATTTTTTAAAATTGCAAATGTAGCTTTGTATTTCATACAAACACTATGAAAAACAAAGATTATTAGCGTAGTTACTACGGAACCCTTCATGGTCGAGTCTAAAGTATACCAAAATAATTAGAGTACCTAAATAACAATAATGCATAATTATGTTAGTAGGTACGATAGCTGACATAAGTTCATAAAATCTTAAAACAAAACGTTAAATGCTTTTGGTATAAGCTAATTCATACTATGTATATTGTTTGCCCTTCTTAGGGTGCCGTAGCCAAATTGCAAAAACGGAACCCTTTACAGATTCATCATGTCTGGCTGTCCGGGCGAATGTCACAGCCATTTTATTCACTAACTATTAAGACTACAGACATGAAACTACACTGAAAAAAAAATCGGTAAACCCAATCGATTTTTCGATTATATTCACCGCTTTGGTCAGTAAAAATAGAGCCTGTTGTCCAAAGAACAAAACTAACTGAAAAAAAAACAGTTGAGTTATAACAGTAGATTTTACTGTGCATCTGTAACTGTTTTCTGGACGGCTATTCTTACTGTTTGTAAGACAGTAAATGCGTACGGAAATACTTAAAAAAACTGCTTGTTTTAGATAACGTTAATGTTCAAACAATTGAAATAATTGTTTAGCTCTTTACTGTATGCTACAATAACTATTCAGAAGCAATAAAAATAACTGCTACGATATCAGTAAAACTCTGAAAACGGCAATACTTAAAAGGAAGTGTTTGTTTCAGTAAACTTTAATGTTTATCCAACTGAAATAACTCTTTAGCTCTTTACTGTTTGTGCCCATTTCAGTGCACTGTCAGTAATCAATTATTTTAACATAAAAATAAGTTTTCTGAACCGTTTTTTTACTGTACAACAACAGAAAAAAGTCTCATTTTATTTATTTTTTTCAGTGTAAATAGCTAGTTAGATGTATTCTGTGAACCACTCTACAATTTTTGTAGAAAACTAAGAAAAAACTTTACGTATAGGGTGTGTATTGATACACAGGTCTTTAAAAATAACATTGATATTCCTTAAACCATTTTTCTAAAAGTCAAGTCTGTAGATATTCATGAAAACTTTCAACGAAAATTGGTTTGGACCAAAATACACTCAGCAGTGTTTGAGATATTTTTACAAACACAATTAAAAACAAAGTTATTTTTCGCTAACCTATGCTTGCTACTACGGTTGCCTGCCGCAACGTTGCTCGGTGCAACGGTTTAATGTGTTTTCTGGCGTGAAGATAGTTGAAGGCCTGGATAGTGACAAACACTACTTTAATTTCGCTGAAAAAATCTTTTACACTCGAGCTAAGCCACGGGCAGAAGCTAGTTGTATATATGGAGAAGGAGTGCACACGGAATATTATTATTTTTAAAATAACGTTCAAACTTAACTTCCTGGCGCGGGATCTTGTTAAGTCTAAAGGATATAAATACTGCTGGACCGTCTACGGTAAAGACATAAAGCAAGTGTTGAAACGCATGTCAGTGCGTTACTTCACCTCTGCTGATACCCACACAAACCCCCTGATCGTATCGGCCGCCCGATACAGACCCTCCAAGATTTCTCGGGTTCGTCGCCCGCGTAACGTCCTAGACGAGCCTGACGACCCCACCACCATTCGACAAGAGAGCAGTAGGGAAACCAGCACTCTTAGAAAATACAAATATAAAACGCGTTCCTTATTCCGGCCTCGCCG
The DNA here is from genome assembly GCA_943138885.2 of Tholera decimalis. Lineage (NCBI taxonomy): Eukaryota > Metazoa > Arthropoda > Insecta > Lepidoptera > Noctuidae > Tholera > Tholera decimalis. The sequence goes on from OW964548.2 coordinate 22,366,567, forward strand.
ACGAGGCCCATCACGACGTCCGCGTACTTGTAATGAAAATCCTCCCCGACCTTTGCCAAACGAGCCAGCCCGCGATGATGAGCCAGTAGCAATAAATACTCCCGTAAATAATATGACCCAGCCTGTCCCTTTCCTGCCCTCCCAAAATGACCCCGCTATGCCGAGGCCCGTACTCCACAGGGAGTGCCCTTAGCGTGCGGTCATTAGTAAAAAAAAAACTACGGTAAAGTTTACGTCAAAAAACAGGACGACTCGCCAACTTGCATAATTAGATCTGAATCCCAAATACAATCTTTAATGCAGATGATATGACTAGACTGAAAATGTTCTTTCTACTTTTTACAATGTTTAATCGTTTTTAATTTTTACACAAAGGATATTATTGTAATAGTTTTAATACTTTTAGATACTCAACTAAAAGGTATTTATTTTTTAAATAATATTATCATAACTGTTTTAACCCTCTTAAACACACATACCCACTCACCCAAAATAAACATTCAAAACCATGTTCTACAAAACGACTTCGCATATACAGCTTTTCTTATATACACTCAACCTATTACTACGTTAATACAATTTTAAGCGTAATCTGTCAGATGTTGAAACACAGTCTATCATTACTCTACCTATGGATAGTACAAACATGATAGTTCAAGAAATAGACGATTTAGCTATAGCACAATGTAATGAATTTCGATTTGAAGATTTTTACAAACAATTTAATTCCCGGAGTTTAGACTTCACAATAGTCTCACAAAATATTAGAAGCATCTATAGTAATTTAGATGACTTACTAGTAACCTTAACAAAATTAAAGTCTGGTGTCGATCTTATAATTTTAAGTAAATGTAGATTGAACGCAAACAAAACCATTCCCGTAATTGAAAATTATCAGTCTTTCTCCACGACAAACCACATAAACCACTGTGATGGTGTAGTAGCCTACGTTAAAAACACGCATAAAGTTAATGTCAAAGAAATAATATTGGACCACGCATCATGCTTACAGGTCAGCATGCCTAACCTCATTGTGCTAGGTACCTATCGTTCACCATCAAACAACAAAGCTGATCGTTTCATATCTTCTCTCAGTGAGTACCTGAATCCTCTCAAATCATATAAGAATATTATAATAACAGGCGACATAAATATTGTTCCTAAAAGTAATGAACAAACCAATGAGCGTACAAACCGCTATAGCTACCTAAATATGCTGGCGATGCATGGCTTACTGCCTGGGCATTCACTGCCAACTAGAGGTGAAAACTGCCTAGATCATTTTATGTTAAAAATAGAGAAATCAAAAAAGAATGCCTCAATTGCTGTTTTAAACACTACGATAACGGATCACTTTATGATTTTATTAAATTTATCTGATATAATCAAAGCGAGTAAATGCCCCAAAACTAAAACAATTATTGATTTTGAGAAGGCAGTAAAGTAAAAAAAAAAGTTTTGTAAAGGAAAGTGATATTTTTGAACTAATTTCAGTTAATGATCCTTCGATACTTACTAGTCTTTTGATTGAGAAACTTAGATACTGCCTTCTACAAAATACTGTAACAATCTTAGTCCCAGAAACAACCGAATAATTAAACCTTGGATAAGCTCAGGAATCTTACGGTGTATCCAGAATAGGAACAACATGCAGAGAAAATTAAGATTGGATCCCAACAACGATGTTTTGAAACTTACATACAGAAGATATCGAAATTACTGTAACAACCTAATTAAAAAACTTAAAAGAAAATATGACCGAGAACAGATAGATAAGGCAAATAAAGATAATAAAAATATGTGGAAAGCTATAAATAATATTACTTATCGTAAGCAAAACCAAAATCAGAATTTAGAACTATTAGAAATTAAACCCACCCCGCAAGACTCAGAAAATCACATAAATAACTACTTTTCTAGCATAGGAAAGTTTTTGGCTGAAGAAATGATGTCTATAAATCAAGCACGAGATCTTGATACCTTTAACGTAAGGGACTCACAGACTTCATCGTTTGTACTTTTAGAAACTGATCCTTGGGAAGTGCATAGCGTATTGATGAGTCTCAAAACTGATAGTAGCCCCGGATGGGACCATATATCTACTAAATTCCTTAAATCTGCACACGAAGTGATGGTACCAGTACTTTCACATCTTGCCAACCTATGCTTTACGCAAGGAATCTTTCCATCTGCTCTGAAACAAGCCATTATAACGCCTGTGCACAAGGGTGGCAACAGAAATGATGTGAGCAATTATAGACCCATCTCAGTGTTACCTGCGATTTCGAAAATCATAGAAAAATTAATTAATACCCGTTTGGTAAATTATATGAACAAATACCACATATTGTCTCCTTCTCAGTATGGATTTAGACAGGGGTTGTCGACAGAAGGCGCAGTTTCAGCATTAACCACATACATTGTTGAAAAAGTGGATTCGGAAAAAAAGTGTCTTACTGTCTTCCTAGATCTTAAAAAGGCTGTCGATACCGTCTCTGTTCCCATCCTTGTGCGCAGTCTGGAACGTATAGGCATAAGGGGACAACCCCTGGCACTCTTAACAGATTATCTCCAGGAAAGAAAACAGTGTGTAAAAATAGGTAATCATGTTAGTAATGAGTTAAAGACGAATTTCGGAGTCCCGCAAGGTAGTGTCTTAAGACCTACGCTTTTCTTAATATACATAAATAACCTATGTAAAATGAACATTGAGAATGGGCGTGTTTTCTCTTATGCAGACGACACAGCCCTCACGTTTACAGGAGATACATGAGAATCTGTTTATAGTAATGCTGAAAACGGCCTCGCAAAGATTGCTAGGTGGTTAAAGCTCTATTTACTCACATTAAACGTCTCTAAAACGAAATATATCGTATTTACAAAATATAATAACACTCAACCTAAATATATCCTTAGAATTCATAGTTGTGATAATCGCCGAAGCACAAATTGTTCATGTACTGAAATAACAAAAGTGACTGATTTCAAATATTTAGGTATTATTGTTGACCAACGATTGTCCTGGCATTTGCACACAGAAATGGTCATGGCTCGTACCAGAAAGCTAATCTGGATTTTTCAGATTCTAAGACACATAACTTCCAAGTTTTTTTAAATCAAATATACGTCTCACTTGCCCAGTAAGTTATGGTGTACTGCATACCTGTTTGGGGAGGGGCTACAAAAGTAAAATTTCTAGAATTGAAGCGAGCTCAACGGTCTCTCTTGAAAGTTATGTATTTTTAACCGACTTCAAAAAAAGGAGGTTAACAATTCGTCTTGAACTTTTTTTTTTTTTACGTATGTTACCTCATAACTCGGAGACGGCTGGACCGATTTGAAAAATTCTTTTTGCGTTTGAATGGGTATACTTTCTAGTTGGTCCCATTGTTACGAAATCAGGATCTGATGATGGGATCCTGGAGAAATCGAGGGAACTCTTCAAATATTATAGGCACACCTATAGCGTTTTGGGTATTTCTTATAGTACCTTGAGCAGTTGCTTCCGAAAAGTACCATTTGGGGAAGTTGAACTGATGATAAAGACCACAGATGGCCACTAAAACTCCTCAATAATAAGTATTTCGTACGGATGTTTAAACACTTTATGCTCGTCACAATACATATGGGGATGTAGAGCTGATGGTCAAATACCAGGAGAACTCCTCAAAAATTAACGGCTATGCACAGGGAAAAGCAATATTTTGTAAAAGGTGATAAGTTGACATTATAGCTTTTTAACCGACTTCAAAAAAAGGAGGTTTACAATTCATCTTGAACTTTTTTTTTATGTATGTTACCTCATAACTCGGAGATGCCTGGACCGATTTGGAAAATTCTTTTTTGTTTGAAAGGGTATACTTTCTAGTTGGTCCCATTGTCGTCACGTTTGAATCTGATGATGGGATCATGGAGAAATCAAGGGAACTCTTCAAATATTATAGGCACACCTATAGCGTTTTGGGTATTTCTTGCAGTTGCTCTTGAAAAGCACCATTTGAGGAAGTGGAACTGATGATGAAGACCCCAGATGGCCACCGAAACTACCTACTAATAAGTATTTCGTTGATTGCGATTAGATTACTTGAATATTAAGTTAAGCACTTTATGCTCGTCACAATGTATATGGTGAAGTAGAGCTGATGGTGATGTACCAGGAGAACTCCTCAAAAATTAACGGCTCTGCACCGGGAAAAGCAATATTTTGTAAAAGGTGATAAGTAGTTGACATTTTGGCTTTTGTAACTAGATAAATTACAAACCGACCCACTAAAACGCGTGAAAAAAAAACTTTTTAGCAAAAAAATAGAACCGACTTCCATATAAATACACTACAAAGGCAAAAATAACTTTAATTTCGGAAGGCGGTGTCTTTAGTTTTGTATGTATTTTCGTTTTTGACACCGCCTTCCGAAATTAAAGTTATTTTTGCCTTTGTAGTGAATTTATATGGAAGTCGGTTCTATTTTTTGCTAAAAAGTTTTTTTAAATCATAAAGATTCCCTACAGAACACCTATACTCGTTCAGTGGTCTTCTTTCAGTTAGAAAATTATATGTCCTTCATGCTGTCTTAAAACGTCATAAAACCCTTCTCTATAATTGTAGCATTGATAAAAAACAAGGAAATATCTCGTTGCTCCAGAAATATCAGTCAAATCGTCATACGCAAAAAGACAATATATCAGGCAATCTGCACCTATTTATAATAAGTTGAACAAAATTTTAAACATTTTTCCTATGACGTATGGAGAATGTAAAAAAGTTTTAATAGAATGGCTAAAGTGTAAAAGCTATGACTGTATTGAAACCCTTCTAAAAATTGTGTGATAATTTTTATGTGACAACCAATTACATAGACATAAACATTCAACAATGCATTTCACATACACCCATACACAAATATACATAAACATACACACACATACATACACGAGCGCACACACACACATACACAGACAGACCCATGTCACCGTTATTTTAGAATTTCTTATTGTTTATTATTATATTCCTTTAGTTATTAAGTTTTCATATACTAAATGCAAGCACACTCCTACATAATATTGTAAGTTCTAGTTTAAGAAGAGCAGGGCCTCCTAGCACAGGTTTTTCACGTTTCGTAAATTATATGAACAAATACCACATATTGTCTCCTTCTCAGTATGGATTTAGACAGGGGTTGTCGACAGAAGACGCAGTTTCAGCATTAACCACATACATTGTTGAAAAAGTGGATTCGGGAAAAAAGTGTCTTACTGTCTTCCTAGATCTTAAAAAGGCTTTCGATACCGTCTCTGTTCCCATCCTTGTGCGTAGTCTGGAACGTATAGGCATAAGGGGACAACCCCTGGCACACTTAACAGATTATCTCCAGGAAAGAAAACAGTGTGTAAAAATATAGCACAGGTTTTTCACAGACTTAAAAGGAGACCCTAACGTAAGACAAACTGTAGTAGTTCTAAGTTAATGAAATAAAGAATTTATTATTATTATTATTACTTAAAAGTTAAACAAGCTGTTTATGGTTTTGCTTTCGATCTACTTAACTCAACTATGTTGGGGATGACTACCAATCTAACCGGATACATCTGGTTTTACTCTCTTACATGGGGCGACTACCTATCTGACTTCCACAAGCTCCATTACCCAGTAACTGGGTAACACGATGCCTCTTAGCAAGACTAAATGTCAGGCTTTTTGGCTCCTGACGACCCATAGCGACTGTTCAACAAGTACAAATTACAGTCAGGTCAATCGTCGTAACGTGGTTTTTTAAGGCACGGAAAATCTCGATTGTTAAGCTACTCACCCATCCAAGGGCCAACCTGCGCAAGCGTCGCTTCACATTAAAGACCGAGAAGAGACCTCTCTCTTCTCGCTCTTTAATGTGAAGCGACGCTTAATAATTTCCACGCAAGTTCCTCAACTTGCGTGGAAATTATTATACTGAATACCTATTCAGTTTCTAGCCAAACAAAATAAGGGCCACTGCTTATTTTTAACATTTGGGTTAATTTATTAACTTGAATGCATACTTAAGTGGCTGATTCTTATGAGACGTTGATCTTAAGTGTTGATGAATGCTATTTGAGTATACCACTTACATAAAATTGTTTAAGTGGGCAGATTTTGAGGTTTTTAGCAATCGCTCGAATTTTCGAGTTCAAACATTGCTAAGTAACGTGTTACTTGGATTATTGCACACAATATGACTTGGCAACCTCAACTAGTGCTGAGATTTTAATTCAAGAAGGACTTTCACCAACTTTTTATATTTAGATAAATATGTAAGTTTATTTAAGTAATATATGTATATAATTATATACTTGTAATAAAACTTTAACTTTGAATATATGATCAACTTAGTTTATTTTCTATGCATGTTATCTCTTCACCACCCATGGTTGACTGGTAGAGAATGCCTTAGGCATTAAGTCCGCCTTTGTACATTTTGTGTTGCACAAAGCTTTTAAATAAATAAAATACTATTGTATAAATGGGCGTGGTAGTAAATAAATGGACTTAACTTTCGCAGGAGGGGGCCGGTGTCGTCCCGTAGACAATTTTCTAGTTGTCTTGAGTAAAAATGCAGTCAGTAAATAACTAAGCCCGTTGGCTCGCGTACTTAAATAAAATAGACTGCATTTAAAAATAAGCCGATGTTTTATTGCCGTCTTAATTTACACAAGAAACCTGTCCCGGACTAATATTAAAAGATTTAATGGAAAGGTATCGAGCTATGGATTCCGTTGCTCGGGGCCACGTAGCTCCTCCACCGATGTAGTCAAGCACGCAGCCCGTGAGCACATGAGTAGAGAAACGTAACAGAGACAAAGCACAAAAAGGCCTGCAAAATTCTTACCTATTTTAGTAGGGTTGGCATAGGGGAATAAAATAAAATTAACCGAAGGGAGTTATGTTTCGGCGGTCGGGATTTTAGTTAAAAAAATATTTATTTATTACAATATTAATTTAATTATAAAAATACAGGATATTAAGCCGGTGGCTGATACAAGACTGAATATAATGCAAAGAAAAATAATTCTATTGAATTTCCGGTAAATGCATAGTTACAATACGACGCATGTTGACGCCGACTGCATACTCAGCGTAAACGCGTGTTACGATGAGTTAACTAGGGTTATTATTTTTCTTTTTATTTTGACCGCCAGCTCAACAGATGATAAGCAACGATTGGATGAAAGATGAAGCACGCTTACCTAGAAATAACTATTCACTCTTGACTTATAGACTATCAGCTATCAGGAAAAAACAGACTCCGGTAGGCTATTCTACTCCTTAGCTGTACGGATAATGAAAGTATTCCTAAGAATTTTTGAGGGTATGTGTGGAATATCGACTACGTAAAGAAGGTGCATCGCCGTTCATCTTGTGTTCAGAGGATGGGACAAGATTACATTAGATTACTCACTATAATACTCCAAATATAATTTTAGCTTTTTAACCTCTAGAGCCCCAGCGGCACAAAAACGTGCCAGTAAACAAGTATTAGCTGAGCCCCACTGGCACAAATTTGTGCCACCAAACCCCGACCGATTTAAAACTGTATTTGTAGTAAAGATAAGTCTTAAAATCGTTTGTGACCGGGGTCAGATTACGCTTACGATAAGAGCCCGCCCGCGGTGCTTGATGGATGGTTGACATAAATAATAGCGGTCCTTGAGAGGTTCATGATTAGTTGCAATGGTAGCCCAGTGGAAACAAGGCCGACTAGCGAGCTGCAGGTCGTGGGTTCGAACACAGATACATTATTTTGTGTAATTTATATCATCACCACTGCTCTCAGATCGGTGATAGAAAACGTCGTGAGGAAACCGGCATGTCCTAAGAAAAAGTCCAAAGATCCCGTGGCGGAAGGCCCGTGGTGGATGACGCCCCATTTTCTCTTGTGGAGAGAAGGAATATAATAATCTGAATAATTATCATTATTAACTTGTTGAATCTTTGATTGCATTATGAATTCTTAATCTAATATAGTCTTTTTTTTAAATTATCAATAGGGAATCTTCATAAGGCATTTTAAAATTACAATCTTGCAGTCCTTGGGATAGTTGAAATAATTTTTCATTGTTCTGTTCATGCAAACGGAACATTATGTAACCGTTTTACACCGCCGGGTAAAATTATCTTTACTTTATAACTGACGAAAAAAAAAACGGAAGAGGTTCTCAAGTCGACGCGCATTTTTTTAATGTATTATCACCGATTACTCGAAGACGGCTGAACCGATTTGGAAAATTCTGTTTTTGTTTTAAAGGGTATACTTCAATAGTGGTCCCATTGTCACCAAGTCAGGATCTGATGATGCGTATGGGACTCAGTGGCTAGTCGACACGCACACATGCACCTTATGCTTGTAGTAGTGTACCTATCTATGACAGCACGGTTGTATGAAGCGTTGTCTTTGTTCCGTTTGTCCTACTCATGTGCCGTGAATGCCATGCCGGTCAACCACGCCGCCGCGCCGTGTTTAAGGTTCACCGCTTTATTACACGTATCTGGCGTATAGATTATGTGAGCTATGCATGCAACGCAGCCCATGTGTGTTGGCTGCCCACAAGGTATTGATTTGTTAGAACCCATCAGTCTTATAAGATTTTCACAAAAATGTATCATAGAAGTAATCATGTTGGTAATGATAAGCTGTAATTTATTTGATACATACTTATTATATTATAGATTCTTTTTAAAACTGATTCTGAAATGTTATCACAAATTCAGATTACAAAGAGAGATTATAGACAAAGTGTTGAACACGGGATAATTTCTTTGACTTTGTATGTTTGCCTAATTAATGTTCATACTTAATACTATACTCAATGTAAATAAAAATATTTGACTGTTTACTTTTAAATAAATTGTGTTTATAATAGCTACGATGAAATAAAAATTTTGCGAGAATATCCCACACAAATAAGTGAATATGTGTCGCAGGAACATAGGTGGGTAGGTAGGCACTAAATGTAGAGTAGTTGCCAGCGCGGTCTACCACACTCTGGGGGCATAGAGATTAAACAAACAAACACATGTAAAATGTATTCGCACATAAACGAAGACTGGCGAGAATAATGTTGAAGGAATTCTGAAGCATCTATATATTGTAATTATACATTTTAATATTTTATTTAATAATTAAACTTAAGAGCGCGTATAAAGCAAAATTACCAATTTTCTATTTGATTTTACATGAAAAATTCCAGACCAAATCTTAAAATAAAAATATATGAATAACTACATCATATTTTCAAGGGCTCTCTCTGATCAAAAACATAAATTAATAACATTTCCTTGGTAGAAAAAAATCACGAAATAACCTCTAATTCTCATGTTTTTCCGTTTTGTACTCGATATGGTAATGCCTATTGCGACAAAAATTTGATAAATAATTATATTTAAACAAGAGTAAAGGCTTTGCTTAGGCATTTTATGTAATTCCTTTTAGTTTTGGATTTATTACGATAAAACACTTTTGGCGCATACTACGTTTTTATTCCGCGCAAGAAGTCATCTTCCGTCGCTTGTTGCGGGAGCTTCAAGCATATTTCTATTTCACACATCAGTCGCTACCGCTCTGTTGAGACGAGAGTACTACGCTCAAGTGTTTTAGCTGCGCCGAGTTATAATCATTTCAATCGTAATTGTTGTTGTTGTTCGAACTAAATAGTGAAATGGGAAACAAAAAAAAACATTGAAAGAGAACTAAAAAAGTTACAAATTGACAGGATGGCTAATTGTCGAAGGTAAGTTTGTGAGTTACTTGTTTGTTATATACTGAAAAAATAAAAATACATTTTATACTTTCGAGAAAGTTTATGCAGGTGATTTTAGATTTTATTTTGAGAGACACAAGATCTAAATTCGTTTACCTACGCACTTTCGTGGGCCGAGTAGGTAACTAGACATAATAATATGTGGGGACATTTCACACACGGCTGTCTGACCCCAAACTAGGAAGACCCTGTACTATGGGTGTCAGACAGCTGATATACATAGACAAATATATTTTTAAATACATACATATATAGATAAACAACACCCAGACACGACGATATCAAAAATTCGTGGTAGGTACTTTATTAGATTATTAGGATAATAGGTAATAAATTACATTCATAATAGGTAGCTATTTACTTTTGCTATTTTGTTATGTTATTCTTCACGATACAATTTTATGATCATTTTCCCATAATGTAGGTAGTTATGAGATCTTCTAAAAATCTAGATACACGGATGGACAACAATAATGATCTTGCGAGTATCCTATATAAAAAAAAAATTATCTACCTATACCACTTCTTATTTAATATTTCTATGGTCACTCGTAGTCGTAGGTAACGCGGGCAGAATAGTATATGCAAAATAAACACAAGCTTTTAGTTGGTATCCGTGTTTGTTCGATGAAATATATTTATATCGATTACGAACCTATTTAAGTATGCCCATTAGGTATTTAAACCCTATTTTTGTAGATCAATTTATTGTGGACGTGATTGTATAACAAGGAATTTGTTTTGAAATAATATTCTATTTTCAGAATGTGGCCACCTCGCTCGCCAGATTTAAACCCATTGGACTTTTTTACTGGGGCTGTTTAAAGGAGGTAGTTTATAAAGAAGAAATCACTTCAGTTGAACAGCTGCGACAACGCATACGTTCGGCTGCTGACGAAATATCGTCGGCAGGATTTGCGCGCCGATTGAGACGGTCCTTCATAAGAAGGTGTAGAGCGTGTATAGCAGCTGAAGGAGCCCACTTCGAACATCTTGTATATTTTCTTTTTCAATAAATTTGTTTAATTACTAATGTCTTTTATGGTGTCAACAAACCCATAGTGATCAAATTTTAAGGAAATTCTCATTCTCTTTGAGTCTAAAATTAGTTACAGCAGTGTTAAAGTAATTTAATTTTGAAATCAAATTTGTATAAAAATTCTCCTTTAAGATTCGAACAGCAATAACTTTGTACTTTATCAAGATACTGGTTATTATTATACCATTTTAGAATTTGCATTAAATAGGCAATTATTTATACTTATAATAAATCTGTAGAGAGGTCAATTCTGTACATGAAATATATTTTTCAACAGTATTATAGATTGACATATTATATTTCCCTACTAAATTACGAAAGTTAATCTGTGTGTTACATCTAAATCACTGAACCGTGAGGAAGGACATAGGCTACTTTTTTTACGAAAAACGACGGAAACGTGGACGAAGTCGCGGGCAACAGTTATCTATGCTAATATATAAGGCTGAAGAGTTTGTTTGTTTGTTTGAACGCGATAATCTCAGGAACTACTGGTTCGAATTGAAAAAAATATTTTTAATTAAATACTCAATTTATAGAGAAAGGCTATAGGCTATATATATCATTACGCTAAGGCCAATAGGAGCGGAGCACCAATGAAGAATGCTTCAAAATCGGGCTTAAATTTATCGTTAGCCCAAAGTAACTATTCCACGCGGACGAAGTCGCGGGCAAAAGCTAGTCTAAAATAATGAGCCACCGCAGTGTAGTACATTTTTTTTCGATATAGTCTGGCGGGAATAATTCCGAATCATTCCCGTCGTATACTTCGGAAGTATTCCGAAATATTCCGAAACTTTGGGAATATTTCAACTGCCAAAAGAAACCAGGAAAATCGACCTTTGAAGTCGGTTAATATACCAAAACCTGCTCCTACCTAAGTATAACAAATACTTTTCTGAAAACCGCATCAAAACGTGTTTGCTTGCAAGGTTTGCCTTTAATTGTTTTTATTGGCTGGGCTATTAAACGCGTTAAGTAGGTAGGTAATGATTAATACCTACCTATGCGACTCGCGAATACTCGCGATGCGTACAGAGCTACATACAAACTAACCAAAAACATAGGTAACCCTTTTTCAAAAAACAAATAAAATATGCTACGCCTGGTTTTTTATTCAACTACTGACATTTATAAAAATAGCATTCAATTTCGAAATAAGTAGAGTACCTACCTAGAAACAAAAGAATAAAAATCCTGTTAATCGCAGGCTAACATATCTACCTATAAAAATATCAACATATACTTAATCAATCCCATTTATAATAAAACTAGTACTCACGCGGGGCTTCGCTCCCGTGGATTCTATCACGGTAAAAACATAACTCTCCTTTTTTGCAGTCGCGTAAAAAGTAGCCTATAACCTTCCTCAAGCTTCAAGCTATTTCCATACCAAATTTCATCCAAATCCACCCAGTACTTTCGAAGATTAGCGCGTTCAAGCAAACAAACAAACAAACTTTTCCGCTTTATAATATTAGTATAGATAAACATTTATATTTTACTCTTGTATCGTACGTAGTCTCGCACTGAACAATAATTAACCCACCCACCACACAACAAACAAACACGTTAATTTCGATTGAATTATTCGGGCGAAATATTCGGAAACATTCGATTGCGGGGTACGAATCTTTCTCGCGGGGGGAAAACTTCTCCGGGGAGCATCTCCCCTCTTACCGCACCCCGCACCGCCATCGCAGCGCGGCGGCAGCGGCCGGCGCACAGAGGGCTTTATTTAAATTCATTTTGAATAATTCTGATTTAAAGAAACTTTCCCAGAAGTATTCCGGAATTATTCCGAATTTTTCAGAAGTTTTGCAACTATAGATACAGGGGCCCAAAATTGCGTAATTCCGTAGAAAAAAAATGTTAAAATTTAAGAATAACTATTTTTTGCAATATTGATTTAGAATGTAATAAAAAATCTTGATACTGATCTGATAATACAAATATTCAGGACTGATATAAAAAAAAAACAAAATGAAAAAAATATCACCAATTTTAGAAATGGTACCTAATTTTGTAAGAGTAAGTACGATTTTTATTTAAAATATTAAAAATATCAATAATTTGGTCATCCATGGGCATATGACGATATAAGTGGGGTAAATGATAGATATTATCTGGCCAATCGACAGTTTCAGAGTTATCCATTATTTACGCCACACCAAAATCACGAGCCAAAATAATATTATATTATACATAATATAATATTACCTTTTGGTATTGATTTTATATTGATTCGTGTTCAGTATCAGTGGTATAGTCACCTCCTACTAACTTACTATTTACGTATTATTCGCGTACACATAATAACATTTCGTAATATTGTATAACGCAGTCATACTTTGAATACAGTTGTTTCATCTGAATATTATACGTATACTTACTACAGAAGATCCGCGTCGAGCGAGCGCGTAGGTACACGCGCGATCGTATTCGATGTGAGGAGCGGGTAGGACAGTGCGGGTGAATTCTAAAATTTTGCTGGCTTTAGGCGCGCTCTTAATAACTATTATAAACTAAAATACAACTACAATAAAGCATAAAAAATATCTTCTTCAAGGCAGTCGGCTAGTAACTTACTCGAGAGACAGGCGCTAATGCCGCGTTGTATGGCAATGCGTAGCCTTTTGCCAAATCTAAAAATTATTATATTAAATAAGTAAGTAGCAGCAATTAAATAAGTAAGTACTTCAATTTTTAGAACCACTGAAATCTGAAAACCTAATTGGATGAAATGAAAAACGATGGCTGAGTTCTTGTGTTATTTCATGATTTTTGGTTGAGGTGAATTACTATGTAGTGTATGGCGATAGTAAGTACGTATAAGAAGGAGCATTTACGTGCAGTGAATTGAATACCTACCAACAACAATGATGATTACTGACAGTAACACAAATCAGATACAGTTATAATAAACAAAGGCGTACCACAGCGATCAGTTCGAAGCTCTGTTTTCTTTATAATATTTATTAATGATCTGATAGCTTACATGAAAAATATTCCAGATAATACTAAACTTATAGTATTTGCCGATGACACAAGCACTATTATAGCTAGTGATAATATAGATAATTTAGAAAAGAAGGTTAATTTTATACTACGTGCTCTTGAGAAATGGTTCACTATGAACTATATAAACTAAATCTAAAAAAGACGCATTGTTTATTATTTAAATCAACCGTAAGGAACAACGATACTCTCAAAGTACATTTATTAGGGAATAAAGTAGATATTGTAGACAATGTAAAATTCTTGGGGGTACAAATAGATGCAGTTTTAAATTGGAAGAAGAAATTGGAAGTGGCCACTAACACTATGAGTAGTGCTTACTATGCTCACAGGAATCTTAGAGATGAACTAACCATTGCTCATCTCAGAATGGTATATTTTTCACTCATAGAGTCTAAACTTAGATATAGCATAAAGTTCTGGGGCAACACCTACCAATACAATTAAAGCTGCTTTCGTTATGCAGAAAAGAGCTTTGAGATTTGTTTTTTTTTTGAGTTTTTCGCATTGATCAAACGGAGTCTTGTAGAGATCATTTTAAGAAACTGCACATTCTCACAGTACCATGCCTCTATATTCTGGTCCTGCTTAGTCATTTCATTAAAAATATCCATAAGTTTAGAATAAAGACGCGAAGAAAGGATCTACCTAATTTTATACAGCCTAAGTTTCATATAGTTAAAAGAGTGCAATCAGTAACTATTTATAATAAATTACATGTACAATTTAAAAACTTTATGAATCCAAATTAATTCAAAACAAAGTTAAAGTCGTTATTATTGAAGTTAGTTAATAGTAGTTCAAACTAATATGTGATTATATGTATTTGAATGACATTATGTAATATCCAACGTTATCAAGCTCAAGTGGACGGCTTTCACGCCATTATTCATAAAAGAGTAGCATCGCTGATGCGAAGTCCCAACAGCTACCTGAAGGTAATTTCTGAAAACATCCATAGTCCGATTTGGAGACAATGGATGAAAGTTCATGTTAGGTAGGCTGACTCTAATTTTTTTCACATTTTTATTTTATTTCTTTTGTTAAGTGTATGTGTGTAATTCATTAACATAGTTTTAAGTTCCTTTAATGTAATACTAACACTTTATGGACGTAAGTCTGAAATAAATGTTTTCAATTGAATTTAATATCATGACATTACATCTCAATGAATTTTATTGACATTTATATTATTACTAGAACTCACGCGGTGCTTCGCTCCCGTGGATTCTATCACGGTAAAAACATAACTATCCTTTTTTATAGTCGCGTAAAAAGTAGCCTATAACCTTCCTCAAGCTTCAAGCTACTTCCATACCAAATTTCGTCGAAATCCACCCTGTACTTTCGAAGATTAGCGCGTTCAAGCAAACAAACAAACAAACAAACAAACTTTTCCGCTTTATAATATTAGTATAGATTATTATTTTGATTAATTAATTGAATTTATATTGTATGATTGTTTTGAATTATGTTATGTTGGATTATTTTAATTAATATTAAGACTAATATTGTTGGGACCAAAAATGTATTATGTAGTGTTTGCTTTATGACGACTATTTAATTTTTATATTGTAACCACTGTTTGACACAAATGTAAATTTATTGAGAAAGAATAAATAAATGTAGGGTGATGGATCTTTGGTATGAACTATTGATTACCCTCTGAACTTTACTGACTTGTTTGTACCAGAATGCAGGTTCTTCAATACACATCTTGGTCAATACAGATATAATGATTCGATTCATTCTTTCAGCTTGACCATTTCCACGAGGTATTCCTGTTGTTATCGTAATATGCTCTATCTCCTCTTCCTGACAATAATCTTCAAACTCTTTCCCGGTGAATGCTGTTCCTCTGTCAGTCACTATACGTCTGGGGTTTCCATAATCCTTTTGATGTAATTTTAATTTATCAACCGTTTCCTTTGCTGTTACAGTCTTAACCGGGTATATCCATACAAACTTTGTATAACCATCTATGACGGTTAAAATATAGTTATACATCTTCTTGGTAGCATCCAAAGGTCCTAAATGATCACAATGAAGTGTATCTAATGGCAGTTCTCCCTTTGGTATCGGGTTTAAATATCCTTCCTTCTTCCCTGTGTTCCTGCTAGCTAGTATACAGGGCACACATGTAGATATTACCTTTTCAATTTTATTATCTAACTTAGAAATGTAATAATCTTGTTCTACTATGTCTCTTATTTTCTTTTTTCCAAAATGTCCAAAACTGTGAGCTCTTCTAATAATTTCAAGATCCATTACTTCCGGAACAACCAATTTTTTTCTTCACCTTTATAGATAACATCGTTTTCAAGCACATAGTCTTCATACTTATTTTTCCTGAGAACTTCTTTAATTGCCTTCAATCCTGCATCTTCTTCTTGAGCATTCTGTATACGCAAATGGAGTTCATTTTGAATAACGCATATATTTCGACTTAAAGCGTCGACATGTTGCATTTTCTCACCAGGTCTGTGCATAATAGTATAGTTAAAATCTTGCAGATACATAATCCATCGGGCTACTTTAGCTGAAACATCTTTTTTTGTTAAAGTCTTCTGGAAAGCTTGACAATCAGTAATTATGGTAAATGGAATTCCTATAAGGTATCTACGAAACTTTTTCACGCCTTCTATCACTGCCAGTGCTTCCAGCTCATAACTGCACCACCTTTGCTGAGTTTCACCAGTCTTTCTGCTCATGTAAAGAACGGGGTGCATGCTATCATCTGTAGAATCCTTTTGCATCAGCACTGCAGCATATCCGTACTTGCAAGCATCTGTATGTAGCTCCGTTTTTAATTGTGGGTCAAATATCTTTAAAACAGGTTCACAACATAGAAATTGTTTTAATTTCAAAAATGCAATTTTTTGGTCACTTCAAAATAAAATTCTTTCTTCTTTAACAGGTCACTCAGAGGTCTCGCTACCATAGCATAATTAGGAACAAATTTTCGAAAGTATGAGGTTAATCCAATGAAGCTTTGAATTTCTTTAAGATTTTTAGGCACAGGGAACTTTTGCACTGCTTCAGTTTTCTCCTTTGAAGGCTGCACTGTTCCATTGCATACCACATGACCAAGATATTCTACCGATCTTTGTAGTAACTGTGTCTTCTTCCAGTTGATCTCAAGACCATATTCTGCAGCTACCTTCAGGACCTCTTGAAGTCTTTGAATTGCCTGGTGTTCATATTCAGCCAGGATAATAAGGTCATCAATGAAAATGAGTAGAACTCCTTTTCTTACAAAGTCGGTGAAAATAATGTTGATATATCTGGTAAAGAATTTAGGACAAATTGCTAAACCAAAAGGTGCTCGTAGGAATTCAAACTGACCTTCTGGGTTGCTGGTCACAAACGCAGTATATTTTATTGAGTCCTCATCTACTGGTAAATGGAAAAATCCATTCTTTAGATCTAAAGTGCTAAAGACCCTAGCTGTACACAATTTATCTATGTGATCATTGATTACAGGCAAGGAATATTCGTCTCTCACCATCTTCTGATTTATCTTCCTATAATCTACACAGATTCTTGTACTTCCATCTTTCTTCTTCACCAAAACGAGGGGACTGGCATATTCCGAATAGCTGGGACGTATGATGCCATTAGCCAACCACTCCTCTATTTGATATTTTACAATATCCTCCTCTTGCAAAGCTAAACGCCGTGGACGCTGTACTACTGGTATGTCATCTTTCAATACTATTTTTAATTTTATTGGAGCTTCTTTTATCTTTAAGGGCTTGTAATTATCTACTATATTTTTAACTTGGATTGGTATTTCACTTTCATTAGTGTTCAGGACTGCAATAGGCCAGCCAACGGTAACTGGACGTGTCCGGAACTTTCCACGATACGTGGAGCGTACCCTTGTTTATTGTTGCCCCTCCAGTGATGGCGAGCGGCTTGGGACACCGCGCGGACGAATGGTTTGATTGTTGGCCCCGTCGTGAACGAAGGCAGCCTGGAAGCGGCGATCGGTCGCCGCCCAGACATCACTAAGAGATTGACGCCTGCCCCGCTAAAGGAACCCCCCGATCAAGACGGTTTTGTTGCCAACGGCCTCGGTCACGGTCTGGGGACCCTTGGGTGACTCGATTGTGGTCTGTGCCATTTTGGAGACGGGAGTCCGGGGTTGCCTTTTGTCTTCTTGGTTAGCGGGACAGGTTGGCCTGAAGGTGAACGACCTTTCAGGCAAGATTTGGGGAATTGGCGAACCGGCTGACACCACTGTTGAGGGAAGGACCTGGTTTGAGGTCACCCTTGTGAGTTGTCCTTACCCTAAAATTGGTGCTCCTGCCCTTGTTGTAACTGAACTTGGTACAATTGTTGGTGACTGATCGTCACACTAAGAACTCGCATGCCGGTTGCAATGCGCTGTTGGCCATTCTGCAGCGAGAATTTTGGATTTTGTCGGCTGATCGCGTCAATGAGACGAGGCCCTTTGCTGGCGTCGTAACGGATTTTGTTGGTCCCCCTTTGTTGAAGACGTCCACCCTTCGTAATAGCAAGATTGTTAGGGCTTATTTGTGTGTTTGTCTGCCTGTCAACCAAGGCAGTACATTGGAGCTGGTAACCTCCCTCTCGACAGAGGCCTTTGAGGCGACTTCGGAAAGATTTGTGTCTCGCCGTGGGTTACCTTTTTTGATTAGGTCTTATTGCGGTACGAATTACAAGGGTACAAGTAACAATTTGAAGGAGGTATACGCCTTCCTTAATGAGAACCAGGTTGACATTGGTAATAGTTTGGCCCGCCGAGGGGTCACTTGGTTGTTTGACCCGCCAGCCTGCCCCCCATTGGGGGGGTATTTTTGGGGCCGCGGTGAAAGCGGCAAAGGGACGCTGGCGGAGATTGTTGGGAGACACCGTTCTCACCTTAGAGGAACTAGCTACGGTATTTGGCCGCATTGAAGCTGTGTTGAATTTGCAACCTTGTCAAGACTTCCAATTGATTAGCGGACGGGTAGGCCCGTCCGGGGGGGGTAGATGTTGCGTCCCAAATGTAATTTTGAACGCTCTTTTTGGTGTGGCAACATTCTATTGTCTTTGATGTTGACACTTTTTTTTTTTTTTTTTTTTTTTTTTTTTTTAACGGGGGGAAATCCTCATGGACTACCTCCGCCTGGGGAATGGCGGAGGGGTGTGCCGGATTCTTACCGGCTAAAACCACCCCGGTGTCTCCTCACACGTGCGTGGGGGGCCGCGGGAAACCTAATTCTTCCGCAGCCCCGCACTAGTGCTGGTCGGGTCTGTCCCGGCCTCGCCTCCTGCACGGGGTAGTGAGGTGTTGAACTACCCCGTGCATCGCCTCAGAGGCGCGCGCCGACACCCGCGCGCGCCTGCGACTCGGGTCCATCAAATAGGGGGCGAGGGACTTCCCCAAGTCCCTCGCCCCTGGACCCATTCATGGGGGCTGGAAAAGGGCGTTGTCCGCCCTTCCCCTGCGCCCGGTGCGCCTTCTGCGGCCAGGGAAGGGAGTGGAGATCTCCCTCTCCCTTTCCGCAGTTTCCTTCTGCGACATCACGTCCTCGCAGAAGGACACCACCGCGTCCCACGACTCTGCGCTGCCGACCATACTCTGCACTACGGCCGGCAGCGACAGATCGCCTCCTACTTCATTTGTGAGGACACGGCGCTGCTCCTCCCAAGCTACACACTCGGCGAGCGTGTGTTGCGCCGTGTCCTCCCCGCAATGGACGCAGTGGTGGCACCGAGCGTCCGGCTCTCTGTCTATGCGGCACAGGTACTTGCCGAAGCAGCCGTGCCCCGACAGCACCTGTGTCACTCTAAAAGACAGGGAGCCGTGCCTTCTCCCGAGCCAGTCGTCGAGTACTGGCCGGATCGCCTCGACGGTAGCGAGGCCGGCGGTAGGGCGCAGAAGCCTCTGCCGCCATTCCGCCACCAAGACCTGACGGAGCTCCTCTCGGCGCAGCGCGATCTGCCGCTGCACCGGCCTCGAGCCCCGTGCCCGCTCTTCCTCGCGCCATCGATACAACGACGCGAGTACTTTCGCCTCTAGGTCCCAGGGCGGGGATCCGGCCAGGACGCAAGCCGCCTCGTAGGAAATCGTGCGGTACCCGCGGATGACTCTGACGGCCATCACCCTCTGCGGTTTGCGCAGAATGGCGAGAGTGCCGGCCGTCATGTCCAGCGCCCACACAGGGGCCGCATACAGGGCCATGGACCGCACGATTCCCACGTACAACCGCCTACAGGCGGCGCTCGGGCCCCCCAAGTTGGGAAGCAACGTTGAAAGCGCGCCCGCTGCGCCCATCAACTTGGGCACCAGCCGCCGGAAGTGGGGCCCGAATTCCCATCGGCTGTCGAGCACCAATCCCAGATACTTCATGGTGGACTCGACAGCTATCCGGGTCCCGCTGACCACGATGTGTGATCCCGGCGGCGGCGCCCGTCGAGGGCCATGAAACACCATGGCCTCCGACTTGTTCAGGGCCACCTCCAGGCCCAGGCGCCGGATGCGGTTCACCACCTGTGACACCGCAGCCGTGGCTAACAACGTCGCTTCCCTGTGCGAGCTCCCCCGGGCAGTTACGAGCGTGTCATCCGCATAACACGTCACGTCGGCGCCCGGCGGGAGTTCGCCTCTCAGCACCCAGTCGTAGCCGATGTTCCACAGGGGCGGTCCCAAGACCGATCCCTGTGGAACACCGCACGACGTGAGGTGCCGACCAGCACCGTCACGTCCCCGATAGGTGACGCATCTACCCTCCAGGTAAGCCCCTACTGTACGGCGGAGGTAGGGAGGCACGCGATGGTATTTCGGGGCCTCCCGAATACAACTCCAGGGTAGGGTGTTGAATGCGTTGGAGATGTCTAAAGACACCGCCACCACCACCCCACCCCGGGACACCGTCTCCTCCGCCAGGGCCCTCACGCGCATGATGGCGTCTATGGTGGAGCGCCCCCGACGAAAACCGAATTGGTTGTCGTCCAGGTTCGGCTGATGTTGACACTTGACATAACCTCTCTGACTTGACAGATAGACTTTGCTTGGTTGGAAAAAATGCCGGTCATGGGAACCGCTCTTGTGTTAATATAATTGGTAAAATATTGTTGAATTCGCCTGTTGAGACCGATAATTGGGTCGCGAATTATTTGTTGGTTGAAGTGTATTCCCCATTTGTTGAAAACCCCGGGATATTGTTGAATTATACGCCGCCTTGTCGTCGGTCGGCCGGCACGCGGAATTTGTTGTAAATCGAATTGGATCTCGCGAGATATGAACAGATTAATTGTGTTCAGTGATTGATTGAACTTTGTAATCTCGGATTAACAAGAATCCAGTGATATTTCTCGGAACACATCGCCTTATTGTCTACCACGCGTAGCGCGCGCTTGCTGGAAACGAGTTGGGTGTGATGCTGGTCGGGACGGCGCCATCTGAAGATCGACGCCTTGTGACCGTCCTAGAACCCGTAACTTACATCACACGTTACAATTACTCACCTCATATCACATACAAACCACACTTAGGGCGTGACCTTTGAAGGTCGAACTTGGCGTCCCCAGCACTCAGGTTAGTGGTACATTTTGTTTTTATTGTTGTAGGCCGAAGCCTAGTAGAGGCAGGCCATTGTGTAACCCTGTTTATAGTATTGAAAACAACGGTGGTCTCCACGTATCGTGGAAAAGTTCCGGACACGTCCAGTTACCGTTGGCTGGCCTATTGCAGTCCTGAACAATTAGTATAACTGGAAAGTAAACACTGTAAATACGAACTATCATAACAGTGAGGCCTTATCTCAATGATACCTTTGTTAATCATAGTAATAGTATTAACCAGGAAAGTCTGCCCAAGAATAACTGCGTACGGAATGACACCTTTAGGCACTACATGAAAACAAACCTCATAACAATGACCATCTATTATCAAATTGATTTTAAACTTACCCATTGAATACACCTTACTCGAACCTAGACCAGTTAACATCATCGTTTCAGCTTCACATTTAACTGACAGCATCACGTACACATCGTGAGATATTAAATTTAGGTCGCTGCCCGTATCTATTAAACAATTTACTGTGATACCGCCTATAATAACACTTTTAACTGATTTATTCACTGCACTTTTATTGTTTACATTCAGTACACTAAGGTTATTATTTTGACATTAACATTGACAACGACTGTCTTTCCCGTTTGACATCAGCGTGCCATCTCGTTCACTCTCCGTTCCGTTATCCAGTGATTGATTCTGAGCGAACATGGAACGTGCCTTGAAGTTAGCTCCACCTCCGCCATCATTCCGACTCGTCGATGGTTCGCCCTTCCATTTTCCGCTTCCGCCTTCTTGTTGACATTCGGTACCAATGTGGCCGAATTGGTTACATTTGAAGCACTTGGTACCTTTTTTGCATGAACTCGCCAAATGACCTCTTTCCCCGCACTTGAAACAACGATACACTTTATCACTTGCATTTTCCTTTCTATTAGAGTCGTCTGCTTTAGCTTGCTTTGAGGGTTCGCGACACTCGCGCTGCTTATCCACCGTACCGCGCGAATTTCCTCGTTTCAACATCTTCTGCTTCATAGCTTCATATTGTGCCAACTTCTCCTTAAGAACTGCATACGTTGTAACACCATATAAACCAATTTTATTCTGCTCGTAATCGGCAATCCCGTCTATTATATACTGAATGGAAACGTAATCAGCGAACTTAGCTCTTTTGCCGAGCTCTTTCATGGTGAGCATATATTGGTAATAGCTCTCATTGTTACGTTTTTTCCGAGCCGCCATGATTTCATGCATTTGCTTGGTATTTACCGAATCTGGAAATTCCTTTAGCAGAGCGTTTTTCAAATCTTCATAAGTTCTGAATGGTTTTTCCGTTCGTAACCATAATTCAGCAGTTCCGGTAAGCGATCTTCTGGCTATGATGAGTTTTTGTTGAGCCGTCCAACTGAAGATTTCAGCATTGTCTTCAATGTCTTGTGACCACTTCGAAGACGAGTAGGTCATGTCTTCACCATCGAATTTAATTATGGTGTCCACCATACCATAATGTAAGGGTTGAATTCCTTCTTCCATGGTATCGTCTTTTCCCATGATATCTTCCTTCGTGAAATACTATCCTCTTAAAATATAATATTTTTCCACCGGCGCGAGCACTTGTTTTTTTCCGTAATGGCCGCCGTCTTAGTACCGGTGTGATTTTTTCTTCTTAATTTTTTCGTGTTATTACACCTTTATTATTACGGTCGATCCCGGACGAGGCTGTAGGGTGATGGATGACCGAAATAATACACCTTGCTTCGTAATTCTTCTTTTATTAATTTTAAAACACGAAAAAAAAATGGAATACGTCTTTACCTCTTTTCGCTCACACACATACCCCACGTTCCTTCATCGCTGCGTTCATCATACTCATTTTATTTAAATTTAGCTGCGTTCCGAATTAACATCCTACATAAATAAGCGACTTTTACGATCCTACAAACATATATAGATGCTGAAACATAGCACGAAAGGACGTTAGTCCTTTCGTGCTATGTTTTCAATTATGGATATTCGAGTTATTCCGTCCGGATCCCCCTGATCTGATCCCCTGCTTGTATTTTTTTTTTGTTTTTTTCCAGTCTGATCCCCTACAAATATTGACATTCTGGTCTGATCCCCTTTCTCATTTTAAATGCTAAGTACAGTCAATATATGTTCAAGATAAAATTAGTTCATATAGTAAAATATTAGTTTTTATTTCTTTAAAACCTTTACACTATTGGTAATTAGCCACTTGTTCTTTTAATATTTGATCATCTGAATTCAATAAAAAAAATTTAACCTAAAATTACGAAACAATAGTCATGAATTGTGCCTTTATTATATGCATTACTAAATAGAAAAAATTAAGAAACCTGCCTAAAACTATTCCAATTATTATTAAAAGAATATCACTTGAAGATCTATCACTCCAGATATAAGAATATTTAGCTTAGTTGGAGGGGTTAACAAGATTGCTAGGTATGAGATTTCTAACCAAATTGAAAAAAAAATATATCACTTGGCCAGGAGGAAAATTAAGAGTGTTTGTTTCTCAGTACTACACGTTTCCATTACTATAAGAATTATGTACAAACAGTATTTTAATAACCCTGTACGTATATTTTTGCTAACGCTCCAAAAACTCTGTTAGGGTATCCGACCGGAATAAAATATTTAACTTTAATTGTGATACCCTGCGCGGTGGATCAGACCGGATTAAAAAATAATTATAAAATAAAACCGATCCCCTAGGGGATCAGATCAGGGTATCAGACCGGAATAACTCGGATCATCAATAGCCCAATGGCTAGAGGTCGTGAGTTCGAGCCCAACATATTACACTACTGCCGTGAACCCACTCCAGACACAAGCATATTTAGTTTAGTTGGAGGGGTTAACAAGATTGCTGTCAGGTAGCAACTATCTATGTATTAAAAAGATATACAAGTTGTCTATGGCGACGCCAACGTTTGCTGAGAAGTATTGTCTGCTGTTACCTACTCTGCTCTGCCTGTGTTAATTAAAGTAAAGAGATCTACGACGACCACATCTTTCATTGACCACAACTTCACAATTGCTACTAATGTTAATTCCACCAACATTACTAGTTCAAATATACAAATAGTATAATAATAATAGTAGTAGTAAAAAAAACATATTCAACAACCGTGCGGTGGCAATCCGACCTCTACCATCTAAATTCGTATCTAAAACCGTCTAATGTTAGTATCGATATCTACTGACATACCTGGTATCTTCTAAATCGTTTACCGATTTTGGAAAGAGGTATCGTGTTACTCAGTTACTGAGTCGTGAAGGTCAGAAAGGCTGTCGCTCCATTTAAAGACTGCTACTGCACAATGGTTGAAAAAAGGCTAAGCAGGTGTTCACTAATTCAGAATAACAAGAGACTGAAATAAAGTATTTGAACCATTGATTTAAATAGTAAAGATACGGTCATCAGAACATTTGACGGACGCGGTCGCCCTACAAAACACACTAGCGCCATCTATGATAACTAAGATGTCAATCGGCGTAGTCTGCTCCTAGACGTAGCCTTGTTAGAGCGGGGTGTGGTATTTTTCGAGGTACAAAGAAATAAAACAAAACCTTTTAGTTTCTGAATTTTATATTTGTTATACATAAAAATACATTTTAATTTGTTTTTAATAAACAATAAAAAAAAATTGTACATAATTTAATCTTATAGTAATATTATTAAATCTTTTTATTTCATCGGCTGCAACGCGCGCCGCTGCAAAGTTATGTCGCACTTTTACGCGGCTTAGCGTTGTCTATGCTAAAGGTTGAGACAAACAAGAAAGAAAATTGTTTTAAATAATGTTAGAAGTTGATTTAATGATATATTTTTAACTTACCGGTGACATGAAATGTTATATTTTATTTATTGTGCTTTACGTCATAGTTCACGCAACCCTTCACGACACAATTTGGCAGTTTTGCTTGTAAAACTGACGACCCCTCCCGAAGATAGCCGATCGCGTTCTAGTTCACTTCGATAAAGGTTAGACCACTTTGGGACCAAGTTCGAGGCGTCATTATAACATGCGATCCGCCCAGTCCTTACGAAGTAATATATATGTCAATGATTTGAACATAACAACTTTAAAGAAGATTATGACAACTACGTGACTCAAAGAAATTTTTTTTTCCACAGCTTTCCACACAACGCCCTCTAGTCCCAAACTAAGCAGAGCTTGTGGTATGGGTACTAGACAACTGATAAACATACATATATATTTCTAAATACATACATATTATAGATAAATTACACCCAGACAAAGAACAAATGACCGTGCTCATCACACAAACATTTGAATGTCATTTGAATTAACAATGTCATTTATGTAAAAAGATTAGCAAAGAATCCGTGCTATCAGTAGGAATTTTAATAAACAAAATCTTGCATGGCGCATTTAAAGTGGAAGTCAATACTTTGTTGCGTACAATGATTCATATAAGTAATGTAGAGGCAAACTTCTTATTAGATTTAGACAATAGTAATAATATGGTCGCTGCTCGTAATAACATTTTTGAAGGTCAACACATATTTATTCGCTTCAAAATAACACGACCTAAGGCTAACTCCATTACTTGAAAACATGTTAAATATCAGAGCATAATAATCTCGCGATGACGGCTAGATGCGCCGCGGTGTGTTCCTGTTACCTATGTGTACACGTAGTCTGTACTACAACGCGTGACGTCAATACACGATTCACACATTTGGGTACCAAATGTACAACCTACTTTTGGTACTCTCATTGGGGTGTTATAGATTGATAAGTTAACTTAAGCAAAAAAATCATCAGCAGCACAGCAAAATTCGGAGACGATGAACCTAACCTTACCATTTAACAAGAAAAATAATGCATTTAAATCTATACTTACCTCCATACATTTGGAGCTGAACTGAACGTAAACTTAAATATAAGCTCTACCATACCGCAGTAGGGCAGTATGAGGTTACACAAAACACTGTAAAGCTTGGAAAACGAGGTACATATATTCAACATACATAATACAGCCCACTCCAGTTGAACTACCTCTGTGACCCAAGTACGAGTTTAAGTAATGTTTTTGTAAAAGTATTAGGTATATAATTATGTTATCATCGTCTGCTTAGCTTTTTCTCAACTGTGTAGGGATTGGCTTGTGGGCGGAGAGTAATGGTGAACGCAGACCTAGCCGCACCGCACGCGCCGCAGTCTTTGCATTCGAATTCTTTATATGAAGTTCTATGCAACCTCGCACACCTACCCGCGCCGCAGTCGCCGCAGTCCCTGAAACGACCGAACTCCCCTAGCCGCAGCTGATGACGTCATCCGCACGCAGCGCGGATGACGTCATTCGCATCCACGGCGCGCAGTATTGCCAGAGTTATAAAGTAGACAGAATCTCTGTCAACGGTTTATAATAAAATTACTTATTCTCGTATAAATAATTACTTGCTTATTCCCTATTATAGCACCTACAGATAAAAATACACAAAAGAGCAAAACACCAATACCAAATACAGATTTTATACAGATTTTTTGAATCTTCGGTACAGATAATGCTTTCAAAAATCTGGCAACACTGACGGGAACGACTGTAGAGACTGCGGCGCGGCTAGATGTGCGAGGCCATTAACAAAAAGCGATGACTGCGGGGACTGTAGAGACTGCGGTGCGGCTAGGTCTGCGTTCACCATTAGGCTAGCTCACCGTCCGCTAAGGACCAGGCCCGGGTTTACGGTGCGTCGTGTTCCACGCGCGCTTCTAAGAGCAGTCAGCTGCATTGATGGGGCTCGAGAGGGCCATTGCCTGCCAGGGTTGTGAGAATGTTTTAACGAGATATGGAGCCCCGGAACACAAGGGGGGTTGAAGGTACAGGGTGGGTTTTTAGTCAGTAAGCCTGACACTCCCTTCCGCTCCACCTAAAGCGGAAGGACTCATTAGATGATTTTCCCATCGAAAAAAGGGGCCTTTATCTTTAACGCGTTTTGGATGACGGGTGGTAGGTGTAGCATATCCTCTGATTGTTTGTTTCTTTGACATGCAGGTTTCCTCACATTATTTTTTCTTCACAGTTTTGAAACCAGTGGCGATGATATAAATTAGACAAAGTAATTTGCCTACCTAGGTTCCTACAACTCGTAAGTCAGTGACTGTAACCACAAGGGTTAACAAACCGACTTCACCGAGTTTAACAGACAGTTCTGTGGTTGACCCAATTACTTGTATTTTTTACATGTTACTTTTTAGGACAGTCATCTATTTTGTTAAAAACAGGATTACCAGGTAGTAACAAGAACTAGTCGTCGAACATTATTATTTTATTAATATAATGCATTTTTATTGAGTAGGTATGCCTAATATCATGCTGCTCCGTTCACGCAAATTTGCTAATAATCGGTACAAAGTTTTTGCTTTATATATTTACATTATATATCGAAAAATTTAATGCAAGAAAGTATGCAATGGGGATTTGGGGAAAAAGAGAGATATTATATCGTGAATGTGTGAATATTGTTCTTCGTACTAATATAATAATATCTTATGTTGTAAACGGTAACTTCACACCGTGAAAACTGATTTGCCCTGAAACCTACCTTCACAATATAATTAGAAAACTAACTGTTCCCCGTGACTTCGATAGAATGGGAGTTTCACACAGTTTTCGGGATAAAAAGTAGCCTGTGTTATTCCAGGTTGCAAACTATTATTTACGCCAAGTTTGGTTTAATTTCTTTAAACCATTTTTGCGTCATTGAAACGCAAATATCTAAACTTACACAATTATAATACATATTAGTAGGATTGAAGATAGTCTGAATATTAAGAACATACATACATATTAATATATACATATATATATATATACATATTAAGAATAGTCGGTTATTTTGTGTTTTTTTTTGAAGTGATAACTTCTTTAGCGGCGTTGTGCACTTTTTTGTAATGGGTAAAAAATGTAAACTCGCGTCAGGACACGTGACCTGATCGAAAATTCGTAAGACGGACGGAGAGTAGAGAGCCGGCGCGGCGTAGGAGAGGAAGTATCCCCCTCTCTTTCTACGGCGCGGCGAAAATGTATGCCTGCGCAAACTTTTTAATGTAATTTAAATTGTCATGTTTGTGTACGATAGCGCAATAAATAAATATTGTATTCTACCACATAAATGATAGTACTTTTATACTGATAATTGCAACTGAGTGCAACCCGTCGTTTTTTTTTATGAAACCTAGTGCAATGTGTGTAATGTTCACATTACTAGTAATCGTGTTAACCCCTCCAACTAAGCTAAATATACTTGTGTCTGGAGTGTGTTCACGGCAATAGTGTATTAACCGCAATCTTTCGATCATTAAGCTGACATCATTGGGCTACTGACGCTTCATAATTTCGTTTCACTTCATTGTGGAATCAATAGATGGCTAGCTACATATTTGCTTATAAAAGTAGCAATTCTGTTGATTTTACGCCAAAACAGGCTCTTGTTTGCCTGGTTGCAATTAAAGAAATCTGTTGATAAAACCAAAGTGCCGTGATAACGACGTCCCAGTCGCAATACCATTCCCAGTCCAAATAGATGTATCTGAGACCTGACTCCTTGCCTGTTCGTGTTCGTTTGAAGCAAATCGTCATTCAGTCAAGCGAGAAGGTGGCTGACTGTAGCTGATGGCAGGTGGTAATCGGCGAAGTAAAACGAATAAAAATGCTTGACGAACTTTATATTAACAAAGACACGGATTATTTGACAGATAGTAATATTTTATATTTAAAAACGCGTACAAGCGCAGTCGCTTGCGGTGCGTGCGCGGACCAGCATAAAAAACATAGACAAAAAAATATAGAGTTATAGACTCGTTGGCCGGAACCGGCGTTTTGCGCTGAGGAGCTTGCTGCCCGGCTCATACTTTTGTTCTTAGGCTATACACACATGTTAGGTTAAGATAATAAAATCATGAATCTAGAAATTATGAGCGCGTCGCTAACATTCTCCCCCCTAGTGCTGGCTCAGCACTCCTCGCCAAGTGATATACGCGCGACGCGGGCTGCAGGTCGCTTCCAAACACCAGTCTTGGTCTTCACTTCAACCAGTCTGATTCGTCCGTCCTTACCTGGACATATCTACTGGATTACACCCTTCGGCCAGGTACCACGCTGACTGTTAGGATCAACTATTAAAACTAAGTCACCTACCTGTAAAGGTTTCGCCTCTTGGTTCCATTTTCTTCGAGGCAACAACTCAGGGAGAACCTCTTTCACCCATCTACGCCAGAACATGTCAGCTAACGCTTGTGACCTTCGCCATTGCTTGCGTAGAAACATGTCGGAATCGTTGAAATCGCCAATGGTGGGTGAGTTGGATGAGCTACCTAAAAGAAAATGGTTAGGAGTCAAAGATTCTAAGCTTTCAGGGTCGACGGAGACGTGTGTCAGCGGACGACCGTTAACTATGTTCTCCACTTCCGCCATAAGGGTAAGTAGCACTTCTTCGCGTGGAGCGCGTTCGTTCATCACAACTCGAAGTGATGCCTTAACGCTTCGAATCAGCCTTTCCCAAGCCCCACCCCAGTGAGGGCTGGAGGGGGGTATAAAATGCCAATGCATGGCGTTGTTCATGCCGACGGCCTTGAGATCATCCATATTAAGTGCCTGCTGCGATTGCTTTAGCTCCTTATCGCTTGCCTTCAGGTTAGTGCCATTATCAGAGTATAGGTGAGCAGGCCAACCACGCCGTGCCGCCATGCGTCTCAAAGCCATAATCAGAGAGTCTGACGTGAGTGACGAAACAAGCTCGATATGAATTGCTCGTATGGTGAGGCAGGTAAACAAAACGCCATACCTCTTTTGCCTTCCTCTGCCCACAGTCACTTCCATTGGACCAAATAAATCTAGACCACAAAATGAAAACGGTCGTTGGTGATGTGCTACTCGAGCACGAGGTAAGTCACCCATCCTGGGCACTTGCGGCGTGCATTTCCTTAAGCGGCAAAGCATGCAATTCGAGACCACCCTTTTAACTGTTGGTCTTAGTCTAACAATCCAATATTTTTGTTTCAAGTTATTGACAACCATTTCCTGGTTCCCATGGGCTGCCTTGATGTGAAAGAACCGGACAAGAAGACGCGTTATATCATGTTTTCCATCTAGTATAATTGGTCTCTTCATTTCTAGGTCTACGTCTGACGCAACGTCGATGCGGCCACCGAGGCGGAGTAAACCGGCTTCGTCTAGGTACGGTGACAAGGTAAGTAACTTACTATTTCGTGATATTTGTTTTCCATTTTTGATTGCAGATATTTCAGCGGAGAATGAGTCCACTTGCGCCTTCTTCAGCAACAGGATCTCAGCTTGAGCCATTGCATCACAGTCAGCTTCACGGGTAAGTTTCTTGCATCTGGCAATAAATTTCAGGATGACGGCCGTGGATCGCAGCAAGCGAAGCCAGGAGGAAAAGCGCTGCGGCTCAGGAACAGGTAAGTTACATGTTAGCTCATGCATCACAGCCACACACTCTGAACTCATATCGTCTCCACCAGTGTCAGGGTTCAAAACGTCAGCAGGCCATAAAGACTCGTCTTTATATAAAAAGGTGGGCCCTGTGAACCATTCACTGTGAAACAATGTGTGGTTAAATTCTTCCCGAGTTCCAAGATCTGCTACATTTAATTTGGTAGGTACATATCTCCATTCGGAAACGCGCGTAAGTTCATCAATTTCTCCTAATCGGTTCGCTTCGAACGTTTTATACCTACGCGTGTTATTTCTAATCCACTGTAAAACGGTGGTGGAGTCGCACCAAAAATATCGTCGCTCAGGAGCTAATCTGTGTTCTTTCATAACGGCATCGGCCAATCGCGCAGCTAACAGCGCCGCCTGTAGTTCGGCTCGGGGTACAGTCATGGGTTTTACGGGTAAAACACGACATTTACTTGCTATAAATGCAACCTTAATGTTCCCATTGACTATCCATCGCCAGTACGCCACACAACACATAGCTTGAACAGATGCATCGCATAATAAATGCAGTTGTAAGTAAGTATAATTATTACTTGCTGGCGTAGCACACGTAGCGGTCGTCGTAGGCGGTCTACACGTCTCGTAGCTGTTTCTCGTAGTAGGTAACTCCAGCGCAGAAGCCGCGGGTGCAGAGGCGGGAGGTGGCCTTATCACTGGCTCGGTGTCCGGTGTTCGTCCCGTCTCGCTAGAACCTTGCAAAACAATAGTTTTATTATAGCATCTTGGTATACGTATTTTCTTTATTTCCTCTAAAAACTCGATCCATTTGCACCATTTAGTGTAGATACTATCAGGTACTACGTCATCCCAGCCTATTTTTAAGCGCCAAGTATCTTGCAATAAAATTTTACCCTGAATAGTAAATGGAGCTAAGAATCCTAAAACATCAAAAATCGACATAACTATTCGCAGCATTAACCTTTTGGTCGGCCTTTCCTTGTTTAAAATAATATTTTCAGGTATTCGTTTCAGAGACACATCAAAAAGTAACTCATCTTCTCCTGGAGTCCAGATGAGTCCCAAGATTCGCTCACCATGGTATTCCTGTTCAGATTTGAACCTTACGCTAGCGGTACCTAAAGTATCCTGTGGAATACTTTCTAATACAGCAACGCTATTACTTGTCCAGTTACGCATTTCGAAACCGCCACTGCTATGAATCCTAGTAATATTTTTAACCATTTCTGTAGCTGTCGTGTCATCCGGCAGGCTATCTATGTAGTCATCCATATAATGCGATTTATGTATCGCATTAACAGCATCAGGAAATGTCGACTCGTAACGTCGTGCATTTACATTTTTAACAAACTGAGCTACAAAGGGAGAACAGTTGGCGCCGAAAATAAGTGACGTCATAATGTAAGTATCGACTGGCTCCTCAGGGCTATTCCGCCAAAGAAACCTAAACGCGTGTTGATCTTCAGGGTGAATTTTGACCCTAAGAAACATGTCCTTGATGTCACCGGTTACTGCAATTGAATATTCCCTAAAGCGCAGCATTATACCTAAAAGTGACGACAACAAGTCTGGCCCTGTATGTAAATAATCATTGAGACATTTACCACCAACTGGACTGGCAGAATCAAACACTAGTCGAAGCGATTTTTTGTTGGGATTATCTACCCCAAAGTGGGGCAGGTACCACATCCTGGGTACTGGCAGGGACTTTTGCATCTTGTGAGCGTAATCATTTTGTAATAAATGATTAATACGTTCTCGGTATCTGTTGGCAAAACCATTGTCACGTGACATTTTCCTTTCTATCCCCTTTAACCTTTTTAAAGCGTTAGGATAGGTGTCAGGCATGGTACAGGCCTCATCCTTCCAAGGGAGACCTACATGCCAGCGACCATTCATGAGTTCAACAGACTTCTCTAGCTGAGCGATGGCACAAGTATCATTAATATTTTGTCTTGACTTACCTGACACTCCCAGGGCGTCAACAGCAAATGAGTGCCTCACCTCTTCGTGGAGCTCCCGTAGTAGGTACTCGTTCTTGTCTGCGGCGGTGGTAGCAACTGAACTCAACAGCAGCGTAGCGTGCGCCTCGCCAGTGCTGGCAGCGAACTGAGTGTGCGGCATTCTCAGCATACCGTGCACGCACCAACCTAGGGGAGTCAATGTAGCAGACGGCTCATATGGTTTACCTACTATTACTTTGAGAGGTAACAATAAATGACTGTTGTCCTGACCTATTAAAATCTCAGGTTTTACATCATATCTACATAACTTATCATTTATGCCAAACAGGTTTTTGTAATTATTACAATCAACAACAGAAAGTTGTTGCAAAGGTAAGTTTAAATTGTCAACACACCGAACTTTGATACTATGCATCTTACTGTCCATACCACATAATGTGACGTTTGTGATCGTTGTTTCACATACCAGTTCATCGTCAGACCAGGCACCACGGATGCACATTGTTTCTGAGCGGCCACGAAGCCCCGCACGCTTTGCTAGCCCCGCACTGATAAGCGAGACGGTCGATCCGTCATCAAGTAGTGCGTTTGTACTGAACACACCGTTAGAACTATGTATACGTATAGGTACGACTTTAAGCAACACTTTGTTCACACTCGCGTTTATATGCGTCACTGTTTGTGTATTATCGGCGACGGACACTGGCAACGTTGCCGTCGTCAGCGTTTGCACAGGGGGCGTCGGCTTCGGCTCTGGAACCTGGCTGCTTCCAGCGTCACTTTTCGGCTTATTTCCAACATAGTGAAGTAAATTGTGATGTCCCTGACCACAGCCGTTCTTATTGCAAGGCGGTGCTGAGCATGTGTCACGTGCGTGGCGCGACACTAGGCATTTATAACAGATCCCATTACGTTTTACAAATTGCCATCTGGTATTACGTAACGCCTTCTTAAATTGTTTACATTCAATTAATTTATGTTTTGAGGTACGGCAGAATTTGTAGTTATCATTATCATCATCTGTTTGCAATAATATTGTTTGAGGTCGATGACTGGAACTATCTTTGTTTTTATTTTGCTCAGTGCGGGAATAACTAAAACAGATGTTTGATGTTAGTGATATCTTTACAGCTTCATCATGCAAGAAATCTGATAAAATGACCATACGGGATTTCTGTCCTTCAGTGATAAGTGGGAAACTATAATCAGACCATTTAGATAGCAGTATTGTAGGTAGCTTGGATAATATTATGGAAACAATGCTCATACCTTGTAAGTATTCTTCGCGTCCAACTACTCGCACTGCTTGTATAAGGTTTTGTACTTTAACTGAAAATGGCACAATTTCACTGTGATAGTTTTGTGACATTGATGGCAATTTCTTGATATCCTGCAATATTCTAGATATTATCAGGTCAGCATTGCCAAAGCGTAGTTCCAGAGTTGACATAATTTTCCATGGTGGACTTGCAGATATAAGCAAGGCTGCAACAGCATCTTTGGCAGCTCCTCGGAGACACTTTCTCAACCTCCACAGGTTTTCTTGAGGGGAAAATTTACAGAGTTCGGTTGACTCATTGAACGCTTGTTTAAATTGCAGAAATTCCAGTGGATCTCCTGAAAAGTCTGGAAGTTCTTTCGGTGTGCTCAATCTGGTTATGAGGTTAGTATTAGGCGCACTTGTAGAAGCCAGGTCTTTCAGCGCACCGGCTAGCATCTGAATGGTCGCTTGCATACTGGTGGCTTCCGCCGCTGGTGGCCGAGCAGGTACAGTGTGTGGGTGCGACCCCGTCGGCAGATGTGGCACTGAAGTTGGCGACTTTTGAGGTGACGTAGGGAGCCCTTGTGGTGCTGCTGGTGCCGTAAAGAGGACGGCGTTTACAGATGCGGCTGGTTCTGTTTTAGGCGGCTGCAACTTGCCCAGGGGGTTGCCATGATCGCGGGCCGATTGCAATTCGTGGTGACTCCGTTCCAGCCATTGCTCCACGTCGTGAGCGCATTCTTCATGTGGACTGTATTTTTCTTCATCCTCTAGGTCAGCTAAGTCCGCTTCTAGCTGTCTGTCTATGAGTTCCATTCGTATCTGAGCCTTTTGCTTTGCAGCATCCAAAAGCAACTGCGCTTTGCGAGCTTTAACTGACGATGTGTCGGATTGACCTTTCGACCTTAGCGACATGTTATCTGTTTTGGCGCTCGGTGACGCCGCAGGTGTTTTGAATACCATATTTTTGGCTGCTGCACTAGTTGAAGACTTATGCTCTTCCGTATCAGAGTCTTGAGCACCTTTTTGTTGTTCGAAAATTTTTCGTTGCACGCGCTCGCGTCGCGTTGTACTTCGCGTGCCCACCATTTTGTTTTATCACTTTTGATCCGGCTCGAAGGACCACTTTGTAGCTGATGGCAGGTGGTAATCGGCGAAGTAAAACGAATAAAAATGCTTGACGAACTTTATATTAACAAAGACACGGATTATTTGACAGATAGTAATATTTTATATTTAAAAACGCGTACAAGCGCAGTCGCTTGCGGTGCGTGCGCGGACCAGCATAAAAAACATAGACAAAAAAATATAGAGTTATAGACTCGTTGGCCGGAACCGGCGTTTTGCGCTGAGGAGCTTGCTGCCCGGCTCATACTTTTGTTCTTAGGCTATACACACATCCCCACCAACTGTGTCCCCACGTTGTCGTCGTGGTGGGGCTTGCGTGTTTCGATGATCTCTGGGGCCATGCCGGTAGAGGCACTCATGCCGGACGGGCCCAGAGGGAGAAACCAGACCAAGAGGGACACACCGGGGGAAAGGCGCGCCGCCTGGAGGATCGAGCAGCTAGCTCGAGCTTCTAGACGGCGCGGGGCCCGGTCTCAGAGATCGGGTCAAGGGGGAGGAAAGGTTCACTTCCGGTATGCGTCTAATCTTTAGACGTAACCGTGAAGTGAACCAGGGGAGTGGAAATGGGAGTAGGGACAGAGGAACTCACCTCTCTAAAAAAGTAAAACAAATTGGAAGAAAAAGTTTTTGCAAAAGATACCCAGGCGGGTCCCAGCTGCTCCGCAGCTGGGGAGTCCCGCACCGGACACGTCCGGTCAGTCCCACCGTACTCTGGGGGGGACAACAAACACTTTTACCCCAGTTTTACCCCGGCAGTCGCCGCATTGAGCCAGGGAGGCTCACGTGCCCGTGAGGTGGAGTCGCTGGACTTGTCCAGCACGTCCACCTCACCGGCACCGAACGTTGAGCGAGCGCAGAGCGCCGCTCCGCGGAGGAAGGGGGCGCTGGTGCTCGGGTCGGAGACCGACTCGGCATCGGACGCCGAGAGCTTCCAGAGCTTAGTCTCTGGGAGCGCAGTCAGGAGTGACGAGGGGGGCGCCGACAGGAGGAAGGAGTTCCTCAAGCGCCCCCGCAACGATGAGTCGTCGTCGGAGGAGGGGCTTGTCTCGGCCCGCAAGATCCCCACTAGCGTGCGGGGTAAAGGCCGAGGCAAGACCTCGGGGAGGGGGCCTCCCTCTGGAGAGCCCAACACTGGTCTGGCCTCGAGCGAGGCCAAACTAGAAGAGGCCGTGGCGGCTGCCATCCGCACCATCTCGCGGAAGCGCAACCGCAAGAGCAAGGAGGACGCGATCGGCGAAGCCACGGCCTCCATCTTGGCGGCCACGCGGACTTACGGCGGGGCTCCGGCTGCAAGGGATGATATGTCCGATCTGCGGCCGGAGGTCACCCGCCTGACTGCCGCCATTGAGGCTCTCCAGAGGGAGAACGCCGCCCTCAAGGCGGACCTGGCCACAATCAGGGGAGGCGGCCAGCGGAATACGCCGCCGCGGGGCCAAAAGGAGAAAGGCCAGCCCACACCAGCGGAGGACTCGGTTCTCGACCTGGTGCGACAGGAGCTGGCCGCCTTCCAGCAGCGGTTCTCCGTATTGGAGAGCCGCGTGCTGCGACCCCCGCTGGCGGCGACTTCGTACGCGGCTGCGGCCGCGTCCAAGCCTCCCCAGACGACGACGAGGCCGCCTCAGGCGAAGACGGCCACGGTGCGGACGGCACCAGTGACGGCGCCCCCTGCGAGGGCAAAGACGGCCCCGGCCAAGCCGAAATCGGGCCCATCAAAGCCGCCTCCGACCCCGACACCTGCGGGGCCGAAGCAGGCGGCCAAAAAGAAGAAGGCCCAGGCTGGGAACCAGCCGTCCCAGCAGCCTCCTCCAAAGACTCCTCCGGCCGGCGCCGACTGGCAAGTGGCCGGGGAGAAGAGGAAGGCTGCTGGCGCAGCCAGGTCCTCGCGGCGTAGGGAGAGACGGCGGCGGCGAGACGCCGCGGCGCGATTGCGCGCCCCCAAGACCGCGGCTGTAGTGATCACACTGCAGCCGGACGCGGTGAAGAGGGGCGTGTCGTACCGCGACGTGCTGGCGAAGGCGCGGATGGCGATCGACATCACGGAGCTCGGCATCGTTGGCGGCCTCCGTCACCGGGTCACTGCAACGGGGGCTCGGATGCTGGAGATCCCCGGCGCGGCCAGTGGCCCTGCCGCTGACGCTCTGGCCGAACGGCTCAGAGCGTCCTTAAATGCGGAGGAGGCCCGAGTCTCCAGACCCACCAAGCGCGCAGACATGCGCATATTGGGTCTGGATGACTCCGTGACGGCCGAGGAAGTGGTGGCCGCCGTCGCCAGGACTGGGGGGTGCCCTCCCGATCAGGTGAGGGCGGGCGCCCTGCGTCCTGGCTTCACGGGGACGCAAACCATTACGGTTAGTTGCCCCGTCCCGGCGGTCAAAAAGATCCAGGAGGGCCGAAGGCTCCTGGTTGGTTGGGTGTCTGCGCAGGTGAAAGTCCTGGACCCCAGACCCCTGAGGTGCTTCCGCTGCCAAGTGGGCAACCATGCGGCATGCGTGTGCACCTCGGAGGTAGACCGCAGCGACAGGTGCTTCCGCTGCGGTCAGCCCGGTCACAAGGCCGGCTCGTGCTCCGCCCCGCCTCACTGCTTCGCATGTGAGGCGGTTGGCAAGCTGGCCGATCACCGGGCTGGGGGCAAGTCCTGCGCCCCACCCACCAAAGCCAGGCGCAGAGGTAGGCCCTCTGCCGCCGTCGTCACCGCCACCGCCGCCGCCGCCGCCGTCGCTACTGCCGCCGCCGTCGCCGTCGTGGCTGAACCCCCGCGAGGGGCCCTGGAGGAGGCTGCAATGGATCCCGATTAATGGCCCCATTGCGCTTCCTCCAGGCGAACATCAACCACTGCGCCGCTGCTCAGGAACTTTTGCTCCAGAGCATGGCGCAGTGGTTGATCAACGTCGCCGTGGTCGCCGAGCCGTATTTTGTCCTGCCCAGGAATGACTGGGTGGCGGACTTGGACGGCTCGGTGACCCTCGTTTCGTCGGCCGCCGCCGGTACCCCGCCCCTCGATCGCGTCAAGAGAGGGCGTGGGATCGTCGCAGCACGGTTCGGGGAGATCGCTGTGGTAGGCGTTTATTTCTCCCCGAACCGAACTCTCGCCGAGTTCCAGAACTCCCTAACGGAGCTGGGAGACGTCGTCGTCGCCTTCGGTTCCCTCCCCGCCCTCGTCCTCGGGGACTTCAACGCCAAAAATCCGGCTTGGGGTTCCCGGTCCATGGACCATGGGCGGGGCAGGATACTCGAGCACTGGGCCCGTGCGCAGGGCCTGGTAATCGAGAACCGGGGTTCTGTCCCCACGTGCGTGCGGTTTACGGGCGAGTCGGTGGTGGACGTTACGTTCGCCACCCCCAGCCTGTCACCGCGCGTCACCGACTGGCGCGTTGTGGAGGAGGTGGAGACCTATTCCGATCACCGGTATATCCAGTTCGACGTCTCCGCCCAGACCCCAGACGCGCCGGTCCGACGGGACCTGAGTGGTCCGCGATGGGCGCTGAAGCAGATGGACCGGGAGCTATTCCTGGAAGCTTCGATCGTGCAGGCCTGGGGGTCACCCCCAGACAGGCCTGCCGACATAAACGACGAGGCGGAGTGGTTCCGGGAGGCCATGTCGGAGATCTGCGACGTGGCCATGCCCCGGGTCCGGCAAGGACGCGCCCGGCGTCAGCTGTACTGGTGGTCGAGCGAGCTAGCAGCGCTGCGCGAAGCGTGCGTTGCGGCGCGACGCCAGTACACCAGGTTCCGCAGGCGCCGCACCCGACCTTCGGATGCGGCGACTGTAGAGGCGGAGCTGTACGAGGGCTACAGGGCAGCGAAGGCCGTCCTCCGAGACGAGATCTGGCGGGCCAAGGAACTGGCCCGGGAGGAAATGCTGGCGACTCTGGACGGGGACCCATGGGGCCGCCCCTACAAGTGGGTGCGAGAGAGGCTCCGCCCCTG
Source organism: Tholera decimalis (assembly GCA_943138885.2). Lineage (NCBI taxonomy): Eukaryota > Metazoa > Arthropoda > Insecta > Lepidoptera > Noctuidae > Tholera > Tholera decimalis. Next base: position 22,405,698 of record OW964548.2, read on the forward strand.
GGCTCCCCCGTTGACGCAGAGTCTCCAGCCTCAGTTCTTGGAGGACGTGGTGAGCGCCCTGTTCCCATCGCGAGGGGAGCACGCTCACCCGCCCATGGCTCCGTCTCCGACGGAACCTGAAGCTGGCGCAAACGCGGACCACAGCGACGACGACGTCTACGACGCTCCAGAGGTGACCGAGGTAGACTTGAGAGTGGCGGTACAACGGCTCAAGGCCAAAAATACCGCCCCAGGACCCGACGGCTTGCCAGGGAAAGCGTGGGTCCTGGCCTCGGAGACTCTCGGGCCTCGACTAGGGGGGCTCTTTAGCGCATGCCTGGAGAGGGGCCAGTTTCCGCTTCGCTGGAAGACGGGAAAGCTGGTCCTGATCCAGAAAGCCGGGCGCCCTGCGGACTCTCCATCCGCATTCCGGCCCATCGTGCTGCTCGACGAGGCGGGCAAGCTCTTGGAAAGAGTAATTGCAGACCGCCTCTTCGGGCACCTGAATCGGGTGGGCCCGGATCTTGCGGAGTGCCAGTTTGGCTTCCGCAGGGGGCGCTCGACGGTGGATGCCATCATGCGCGTGAGAGCCCTCACGACGGGGGACGCGGTATCCCGGGGCAGGGTCGTCTTGGCGGTGTCTTTGGACATCACCAACGCCTTTAACACCCTGCCCTGGAGTTGCATCAGGGAGGCACTACGGTATCACCGGGTGCCGACCTACCTCCGTCGCATAGTCGAGGACTACCTGACGGACAGAGCCGTCATCTACCCCGGTCACCGGGGAGAATGGAACCGGCGAGAGATGTCGTGCGGTGTCCCACAGGGATCGGTCTTAGGGCCGCCCCTGTGGAACATCGGATACGACTGGGTGCTGCGCGGCGACCTCCCTGACGGCGTCAGCGTAGTATGTTACGCTGACGACACGCTCGTCCTGGCGCAGGGAGAGTCGCACCAGGCGGCGGCCGACCTGGCGACGCAAGCGGTTGCGACAGTCGTTCATAGGATCCGGCAGTTGGGACTCGACGTGGCGCTGCACAAGACCGAGGCCATGTGCTTTCATGGCGCTCGGAACGCGCCACGGTCCGAGTCCCACATAACGGTGGAGGGGGTTAGCATCGGCGTCGGGAGGACGATGAAGTACCTGGGACTCGTCCTCGACAGCCGGTGGAACTTCAGGGAGCACTTCCTGAGTTTGGCCCCAAAGCTGAACCGGGCAGCAGCCGCCTTCAGGCGACTCCTGCCTAATCTCAGCGGGCCAAACGCCTCCTGCCGAAGGCTGTACGCCGGCGTCGTGCGGTCCATGGCCCTCTACGGGTCCCCAGTGTGGGCCCTGTGCATCCGGACGCGACCACTAAAGTTGGTCGCATGCCAGAGGGTCATGGCTATCCGAATGATCCGGGGATACCGCACGATCGCCGGCGAATCGGCCAACCTCCTTGCCGGATTGCTGCCCTGGGATCTGGAGGCGACTGCCCTCCAGCGCGTCTATGAATGGCGCGTGGAGGCGCGGCGCCGGGGCGTATCCCCGCTGCCTCGAGAAGTCGAGGCGCGGCGGGAAGAGCTCCGGCGCGATCTCAGGGCAGTATGGAGGGAGCGACTGTCGCAACCGACGGCCGGGCACGCCGCAATTGCGGCGGTAAGACCCCTCTTTGAGGAGTGGCTAGATCGGCGTCACGGCGTCCTGACCTACCGCATGACGCAGGTCCTCACCGGACACGGTAGTTTCGGGAGGTACCTGTGTCTGATGGGTAAGGAAGAGACGCCTGGGTGTCACCACTGCGAGGGTCGCCCTGAGGACACAGTCGAGCACACAGTGCAGGACTGCCCAGCTTGGGCAGAGCACCGACGTGTCCTCACGGCGACAATAGGCGGAGACTTCTCGCGCCCGGCCTTGGTCGAGGCCATGCTGCGGGGCGAGAGGGAGTGGGAAGCGGTCGCCTCCTTCTGCGAAGCAGTCATGCTTTCGAAGGAGGAGGCGGGCCGCGTGAGGGAGAGGATGGCGTCCTCCCTGCAGCCCAGCCGCAGTGGTAGACGCCCACGGCGTCGGACGTCAGCCGACGATCTCCGGCCACCGTAGGCGCGGGCATGCGGACAGCGAGTAAAGGGCAACTCGCTGTCCGACCATGGACCATGCCCGGGTCGACGGCGCGTCGTGTTTCACGCGCGCCTCAAAGAGCGTCAGCAACATGACGAGGCCCCCTCTGCAGAGGGCCGAATCCTGCCGGGGTCGTGGGACTCATCCCGTTACCGTGGCCCCGGTATGTAAAGGATTATTGAAGGAACACCGTGGATTTTAGTCAGTAAAAGTCTGACAGTCCCTCCCACCCTGCCCGGAGTGGGAGGACTTATTTGATAATTTTACCACGTTAAAAAAAAAAAAAAAGGCTATACACACATGTTAGGTTAAGATAATAAAATCATGAATCTAGAAATTATGAGCGCGTCGCTAACAGTGGCTGACGTTCTGACGAAAGGTACTCCACAGCTGAATATCAATTACTGCTCGACGAAGATAGGTTTACAGCTAAGGGAGGATATTGGAGAGGTGCCATAAACCTTTTTACGGAACGAAAAGGTAGCGCGCGCCCGTAGCGTAACTTTTATTATTCGTTACTATGTGACTGTGCTTTTTCTTGTAACCGCTCTCATTAATATTGTATCTTTCTACAGTGTTGTTTCTTTTTTATGTAAATTCCCTCTCTTTTTAGTTTAAACATACATTTTCGATCGTGTAGCTTAAGAACATCTAGGATTTTACTGGGATTTGACAAAAAGTTGTTAGCATCATATATTTTAACGTAATTTCATGAGAAGTGTAATAAGTTATCTTATACATGAACTCCAATATTATATTCTTGTCATAGTTTTTTGTGGTAATATCTCACACCTTACTAGTACGTATTTACCGCTTTACCATCACTTGTTTCAATCACAACTTACGCCTTCATTGATTAAAGTTAACGGTTAACGGACAAATATTGCGCTTTTCTTTATTTTTTAATAATAATTATTTTAATAATAGAGCTGCAAGCGCAGTTATCATTGGCGGATCCATGTTGAAATGAACAAAAGACAGCGATAAACCGCGTTCCGTGTAGTTTGATGGTCTGCGGCAGCTTTGTCGAGCGGATTCCCGCGGCCGGAAAACCGCCCGTGTAGTATTAGCCTAAGCCGTTGGTCTTGGCTGACTTCTTTGACAGTGATGACACGTAGTCAGAAGCTAGAAAATCGGACATCAGTCGTACCACGGGGTATCGTGTTACCCAGGCTCTGGGTTATGGAGGTCAAATAGGCAAGTTAGACTGGAAGCTAATCCCGACAAAGTTGGGAAAAAGACTAATACAAAAGCAATACTTAAACTCGTACTTGGGTCACAGAGTGAATGTATGTAGCTCGTTTTCCAAGCTTTACAGTGTTTTTATGTAACCTCATAGCTCCCTACTGCGGTATGGTAGGGCTTATATTTAAGTTTACGTAGTACTTATACTGTAGGGGCGAGACCTAAGTGGTACCTTGTGGGATTCGCTATGCTACTAAGTTAAACACACTGATAACCTTCAAGGGTTTATTGCTAAGTATAATTAACAAAGTAACGTAAATGCTAAAATTATCGCTAAATGTTGGAAATGAGTGCACACGGTTGCTATACGAAATACACTTAGTGCGACCGCATTATATCACTTGCTCAGCAAACGTAATAAATATATTTAAATATGAATTGCAAAATATTGCATCGAACATGCTCCCGAGGAGAAGAGATGAGTAATGAGATAAGCTGATACAAAAATAAATGGTTACGTGAGTGTGAGCTTAAACGCTAAAGAGTTAAGACAATATAATATAAAAAAACAATACTTGTTAAAAAAACCAAGTCTCGCAACTCAGTTCTTCTACCGTAAAAAGTTGTGAGATCCATGTAATACCAAGTCGGTTATTAATTTATTCAGTCCCTACTTAAGGGACCTTCTGTTTTAAGTTGTTACGTAATTATCTAACCTAACGACATCTTATAGTGACCATATCAATATTAAAAATCGGCCATCGCATGAAAACACAATACATCTCACAAGTAATACATATATAAATTATATGGTCCAGTGCGATTGCATACTAGTGGGCTTACATACTAATATCAAGCTCAAGTGGACGGCTTTCACGCCATTATTCATAAAAGAGTAGCATCGCTGATGCGAAGTCCCAACAGCTACCTGAAGGTAATTGCTGAAAACATCCATAGTCCGATTTGGAGGCAATGGATGAAAGTTCATGTTAGGTAGGCTGACTCTAATTTTTTTCACATTTTTATTTTGTTTCTTTTGTTAAGTGTATGTGTGTAATTTACTAACATAGTTTTAAGTTCCTTTAATGTAATACTAACACTTTATGGACGTAAGTCTGAAATAAATGTTTTGAATTGAATTGAATATCATGACATTACATCTTAATGAATTTTATTGACATTTATATTATTATTATTTTTATTAATTAATTGAATTTATATTGTATAATTGTTTTGAATTATGTTATGTTGGATTATTTTAATTAATAATAAGACTAATATTGTTGGGACCAAAAATGTATTATGTAGTGTTTGCTTTATGACGACTATTTAATTTTTATATTGTAACCACTGTTTGACACAAATGTAAATTTATTGAGAAAGAATAAATAAATAAGCGACTTTTACGATGCTTAACGTCCTTTCGTGCTATGTTTTCAATTATGGATATTCGAGTTATTCTGTTCGGATCCCACTGATCTGATCCCCTGCTTGTATTTTTGTTTTTGTTTTTTTCCAGTCTGATCCCCTACAAACATTGACATTCTGGTCTGATCCCCTTTCTCATTTTAAATGCTAAGTACAGTCAATATATGTTCAAGATAAAAATAGTTCATATAGTAAAATATTAGTTTTTATTTCTTTAAAACCTTTACACTATTGGTAATTAGCCACTTGTTCTTTTAATTTTTGATCATCTGAATTCAATAAAAAAAATTAACCAAAAATTACGAAACAATAGTCATGAATTGTGCCTTTATTATATGCATTACTAAATAGAAAAAAATAAGAAACCTACCTAAAACTATTCCAATTATTATTAAAAGAATATCACTCGAAGATCTATCACTATCTGTCACTCCAGATATAAGAATATTTAGCTTAGTTGGAGGGGTTAACAAGATTGCTAGTAATGTGATTTCTACCCACATTGAAAAAAAAATTATCACTTGGCCAGGAGGAAAATTAAGAGTGTTTGTTTCTCAGTACTACACGTTTCCATTACTATAAGAATTATGTACAAACAGTATTTTAATAACCTTGTACGTATATTTTTGCTAACGCTCCAAAAACTCTGTTAGGGTATCCGACCGGAATAAAATATTTAACTTTAATTGTGATACCCTGCGCGGTGGATCAGACTGGATTAAAAAATAATTATAAAATAAAACCGATCCCCTAGGGGATCAGATCAGGGTATCAGACCGGAATAACTCGGATATTCTAAGTAGGTATTAAAATTTTGTTCCTTGGCTGGACAAGACAATAATATGCCCGGGATACACTAATATGTCATCCCGTAGCACTACGGCTCATAGTTGTAATGATTCATTCATTGAAACATCAATAGCCCAATGGTTAGAGGTCGCAAGTTTGAGCCCCACATATTATACTACTGCCGTGAACCCCCACTCCAGACACAAGCATATTTAGTTTAGTTGGAGGGGTTAACAAGATTGCTAGTAATGTGAATTCTACCCACATTGCTAGTTATCATTAAAATATATATATATATATATGTATCTATACTAATATTATAAAGCGGAAAAGTTTGTTTGTTTGTTTGCTTGAACGCACTAATCTTCGAAAATACTGGGTGGATTTGGATTTAATTTGGTATGGAAGTAGCTTGAAGCTTGAGGAAGGTTATAGGCTACTTTTTACGCGACTACAAAAAAGGAGAGTTGTGTTTTTACCGTGATAGAATCCACGGGAGCGAAGCCCCGCGTGAGTACTAGTCGAGATATATTCGTGTCTCAGACACACCAACATTCCACCAACATTACTAGTTCAAATATACAAATAGTATAATAATAATAGTAGTAAAAAAACCATATTCAACAACCGTGCGGCGGCAATCCGACCTCTACCATCTAAATTCGTATCTAAAACCGTCTAATGTTAGTATCGATATCTACTGACATACCTGGTATCTTCTAAATCGTTTACCGATTTTGGCAAGAGGTATCGTGTTACTCAGTTACTGAGTCGTGAAGGTCAGAAAGGCTGTCGCTCCATTTAAAGACTGCTACTGCACAATGGTTGAAAAAAGGCTAAGCAGGTGTTCACTAATTCAGAATAACAAGAGACTGAAATAAAGTATTTGAACCATTGATTTAAATAGTAAAGAAACGGTCATCAGAACATTTGACGGACGCGGTCGCCCTACAAAACACACTAGCGCCATCTATGATAACTAAGATGTCAATCGGCGTAGTCTGTTCCTAGACGTAGCCTTGTTAGAGCGGGGTGTGGTATTTTTCGAGGTACAAAGAAATAAAACAAAACCTTTTAGTTTCTGAATTTTATATTTGTTATACATAAAAATACATTTTAATTTGTTTTTAATAAACAATAAAAAAAAAATTGTACATAATTTAATCTTATAGTAATATTATTAAATCTTTTTATTTCATCGGCTGCAACGCGCGCCGCTGCAAAGTTATGTCGCACTTTTACGCGGCTTCGCGTTGTCTATGCTAAAGGTTGAGACAAACAAGAAAGAAAATTGTTTTAAATAATGTTAGAAGTTGATTTAATGACATATTTTTAACTTACCGGTGATATGAAATGTTATATTTTATTTATTGTGCTTTACGTCATAGTTCACGCAACCCTTCACGACACAATTTGGCATTTTTGCTTGTAAAACTGACGACCCCTCCCGAAGATAGCCGATCGCGTTCTAGTTCACTTCGATAAAGGTTAGACCACTTTGGGACCAAGTTCGAGGCGTCATTATAACATGCGATCCGCCCAGTCCTTACGAAGTAATATATATGTCAATGATTTGAACATAACAACTTTAAAGAAGATTATGACAACTACGTGACTCAAAGAATTTTTTTTTTTCCACAGCTTTCCACACAACGCCTTTCCACGTCACTTGCCAACAAAACGATAATTCTCTTCGTTCTTCTTAATTTGAAAAATTCGGTCTCTGGTATCAATGTATTCAAATTTCTAATTAGCTCCACACTTGTAGACATAGGATTACAAAACCCTTGCTATATCGTTTGTTATCATCCAAAGAAGCCGTGCACTCGGTATGTATATATACCCTTTAAATTACACGTTGTATAATTTACGCGTAGTAATGGTGCCAGAAAATATGACTACAAAGGGTATCGTGTTACCCTGCATTCGCGTAAACAGGAACCTGACCCCAAAACAGTTGGGAAAATGCAAACGATGACGATAACGACGATGATGACGGTGACAAAAATTTAGGTATAGTTAAAATGTCAACGTAAATATACATCACAGAACAGATAAAAGAGGTTTTATCTGTTCTGTCCATTACATCCGGGGTTGCGGGAATGTCCTAACGAGATACCGCGGCCCCGGAACCTGCGATGATTTTCCCACCCAGAAAAAAAAAGTATACATTACATCTATTAACACCATTTTCAACCGACGACCAAAAGAGGAGATTATCAATTCGACGCGTATATACTATATACACACATCAAAAGTGTCTAGGGATCAAGCATTTTTATGCGGATTTCTTGAGATTGAGATGTGGCTTTGTAATAAATTTATGATTTTATAAATTTATATGGATCCTTTTTGGTGCATTTCATAATTTGAAACAGGAACTGTTAATCAAATTTGAGTAAAAGATGAAAATCAGCTGTCAATATTTTCCCTATAAAAACATACAACGCATTGAAGACATTATTAGTGCTACTGTTTCCCTACTACTGATTAAAACCAACGTTATTATGGAGCGGCGACGTCATTTAAGCAGGGAAGAAATGCTCAGAGCCGTGGGAATGATAGAAGCTGGTTCCCGGCAACGTACTGTGGCTTTAGCTCTGAATACAAGTCAGAGTGTTATCAGTCGACTTTGGACACGTTACCGAAGCACTGGTACCGTGGCTGAGCGCCATGGAGGACGGTATCGCTGCACCACACGGAGACAAGACCGATACATTCAAATCTTAACTCGAAGAGCTCCAACAATAACCGCCATGATGTTAGCCGTGAGGCTTCATCACTCTTCAGGGAACTTAATTAGCGACCAAACAGTCAGAAACCGCTTGCATGAAGTGAACCTTCATTCCCGAAGACCGCTACGGGTACCACCTATAGCAATGCACAATCGTAGGATTCGATATCAATGGGCTCTTGAACACAGAAATTGGGCAAAGAACAATGGCGTTTCGTGTGCTTTTCTGATGAGTCTCGTTTTGGTATGAGACCGGATACAAGACGTATACGACACTGGAGATCCCCTGGACGTCAACAGCGATTAAAATCCTGCCAGGAAGTCCATCCTTATAGTGGTGGAACCATCATGGTATGGGCGGGTATTTGGATCGGCGGAAGAACTGAGTTGATTTGGATCAGAGGCAACCTCAACGCTCAAATTTATGCTGAGACGATTGTATCTGACGTCATCGTTCCTCTACAAGTGCAAATCGGTCCCTTATTTCAGTTAATGCATGATAATGCACGACCGCACACCGCAAGAGTTGTAAGACAGACTCTCGCCGCAGCTAACATCAATGTCCTGCTCTGGCCTGCTCAGTCGCCAGACTTGAACCCGATTGAGCATGCATGGGATATGCTACAGAGAAGAGCTCTGCCGAATATGGAGGGTATCCAGTCGCAAGAAGACCTTTTTTTGTTGTTGCAACGAACATGGGCGGCCATTCCACAGCGTGATTTGGATGAACTCATTTTGAGTATGCCAAACCGATGTTCTTGTGTTGTTAGTGTTCGCGGTAGAAACACGGATTATTAATTGTTTAAGTTACCCAATAAAATTTTAAAGAAAACTGTTATTGCAGTCTTTTTTTCGAACTTTAATGTTAGTGGTTCAAATGTCAAAAATCCCTTTATTAGGAAAATGGCAAATTTCTTTATTAATGCAAAGGTGACTTGGTTTATCGTTACTGTGACAAACGAAAACACTTTATTTGATGAATCCTTAAAGAAAATTTTAATTAATATCAATCAGGAGAAAAGTTATTGCAAAAATATATGTTGATCCCTAGACACTTTTAATGTGTGTATATATATTTTTTGTTTTTAATGTATGATCACCGATTACTCGAAGACGGCTGAACCGATTTGGAAAATTCTTTTTTGTTTGAAAGGGTATACTTCGAAATTGGTCCCATTGTCACCAGGTCAGGATCCGATGATGGGATCCTGGAGAAATCGAGGGAACTCTTCAAATATTATAGGCACACCTATGGCATTTTGGGTATTTCTTATAGTAACTTGTGCAGTTGCTCTCAAAAAATACCATTAGGGGAAGTGGAACTGATGATGAAGACCACAGATGGCCGCCGAACCTACTCAATAATAAATATTTCATTGATTGCGATTCGAATTCTTGAATATGGATGTTAAGCACTTTATGTTCGTCACAATGCATATGGTGATGTAGAGCTGATGGTGAAGTACCAGGAGAACTCCTCAACAATTAACGGCCCAGCATTGGGAAAAGCAATATTTTGTAAAAGGTTATAAGTAATTGACATTTCACTAGGTAAATTAAAAATCGACCAACTAAAAAGAGTGAAATAAAAACTTTTTACCAAAAAATTAAACCAACTCCCAAAAACACTGCAAAGTGAAAATTAACTTTAATTTCGGAAGTCGTTGCCAAAAACGAAAATACAAAAATAAAGACACCGACTACCGAAATTAAAGTTATTTTTCACTTTGCAGTGTTTTTGGGAGTCGGTTTAATTTTTTGGTAAAAGGTTTTTTCATCTATACAGAGTAACAGGATAAATGCAATTCCTGAACGTAGCTGGTTCAGAATCGGCTTCTGAATAAATTTCCGTCATAAAAAATAGGTGTTAAATTTTGACGGAAAAATCTTTCATTTAACTTAAAATGGAAACACAGTACGTATCATGACAAATTAATACAATCCTTAATTCAAGGAAATGCGCTCGTGTGCGTGTTGGCCGCTAATATTGCATGAGTGTATGCGTCTGCGTAAGGATATTGTATGACGGACATACGTTTTACGTTTAGTAAGAATAACTATTTTATAATAAATGTCTAGGTTTGTTTTCAATTTATTTAGTTACGGATCTTGTTTTAGACTTATTTAATATCCTAATTGGGGTGTTTGGGGTATTGCGCTTAATCTGTTACACCTTGTATAAGTTTTAGAAAGGGGTTATGGAGACTTCTCTGCTACATATTTAGAAAATTATTCCTCAAATGATTGGCGGAATAATGTAAAATATAAAAGGAAGTAACGGTTTTATCAAAATAAACTGAAAATGTCATCCCTTCGAATGTTCATAGCAATTTTATTCGGAGACATTGGCATCATATCTATAAAATTAAAGGATGATTAAGGCCGCTTTACACTGGCGTAGTAGAATAACGTAAAATTATTTGAAAACAATTCAACTACATAAAATGCTGTGGACAGCGTGAGCGGAACATTTAAGTCCTACTTTATACTGTATAATCCTTTAGTCACAAGTTAGATTGGATAAATATCTATCTACCCAAACTAGAGAACCTACCTAAAGAATAAAAATTGTTGATAAAATAAGAATGGCACTATACCCAAGTTTGTTTTGCACAAATTGAGAAATAAAATACAATTTTCTAATAACTTTCATCAATTTTGTGCACATTTGAATATAATTTCCAACTACCCATCACTGTAAGCTTCCCGCATTTGGTTGGTATTTAATTGGGTCATAATAATGAGCAAGATATTCTGACGCGTCACCAAAACACTGCATGAAAAGCCTCTCACTTTGCTGAAATTTCCATACAATAGCAAATGGAAGAAGCGAAACTTGCAAAAGTAATTAATAGACAAGACTGTCGGGAGTACACTTATTGTGTTTACGGTTTTTTTTGCATTTGAGTCATTGGGCCTTTAAAGACTTCGAGTTTTCCGGCTTATTTACTTCGTTGAAGGTGGAGTTTACTTTTATACAAGCGGGGAAGTTTGCATAAACCTGATCTGTTGTGACTGTTTGAAATTACTAAATATGCATAAGGTACCTACATAATAGAATCTTCCTTTAGCCATCAGTGGATGAGGCAATTATTATAAGTAAGGATTAGGTATTCAACAATAATCTCACTAAAGCACTAATGTGCTCATATTGTAAGCATACTGCTGCCCGATTTTCTAGTCCCTGCCACAATGATAGTAAAGTACATAATATGTTACTCATGCTTAGTAACTCTACAATCAGTTTAAATTTAAAGGTTTTTAAATCAAAGTAACTACAATTTAAAATTCAACAAAAGTGTTGTATCGACCATGGAGAGCATTGAAACTTAATCCAACCTTTTTTATAACACAATTCCTTCAGTAGCTGAAAAATTAAGTCTGTAAAATGAAGTGAGATTTATTTTCCTTGGTGTCGCGCGCAGGTTTGAAGTTTTAATGCGAAGAAGTCCGGTCGTGTAGTAATTAGGAGGTGAGTACGCGTCGCATCGGCTGCGGCGGCGCGACGGTCGATAGCTGGAGCGACAGGCGGTGCCGGCCCGGGTCACGCCTGCCGCGATCGATACCGGCGCGGCGGCGGGAGCAGTCGAGCGCCACGCGCCGCGCCACCGGACACGGAGCTGCCAGCAGTCCGCCGCGCGACACGGCGACGAGCGGCGAGCGAGCGCGGCCCCGCGGACACACGCGCCAGCCCCATGCGACCCTCGGCCGCGACATGAGCGGCGCCCGCCCCCGCTGCGCGCCGCTCCTGCTGGCGCTCGCGGCCGCCTTCCTTCCACAAGCCAACCATGTCGCGTGAGTACCACCAGCGTCTGCTGCACCACACTATTTACCAACTCAATTTGTCCAACTTTCGTTCACCCGTCGATGAGCTGGAACGATCGTAAATTTCGGCGGTCATTAAACTGGAATGCATTAGATTTATGATGTTCGACTTCATTAAATACTTGCTGATTCATTTATTATTCTTTTGATTGATAAGTGTTAATGTACACGTACAAATAATGCACTTGGTACCTACGTGGTTTCATAATTATTTATTACGGACTTTCAAATAGTGATTAAAAAAAAATTAAAGGTTCAATACTTAATTTTACTAAGAATTCTAATCATAAGTGAAAGCTGATATCTGTACCGGAAAATGGATTGCAAATTTTCATATACATTGAACAAAAGCTTCTTATTTATAAGTTAAGCTTTTCTTAATGGAATTGGAAAAGTTCTCGGTTACTTACACTACGTGTGGGTTTTTCTATAGTGCGCTAACTTTTTCTGACGTATGAATGGTTCGCCATTTCTATACATTTTCTATACAAACGTTGTCAAACCGCCATTTTTACTCTTCCAACAAAAGGTATCTGACTATAGAAAAATCAGCCTGATAGGATAGATTTTATATAGTACAATACTTAAACGGAAAAGCCATTCTTATTTATATGTGCACAAAAAACCAAACGAATAGATAAGAAGAAATAATTATTTAGATGTACGAGCACAAAGGTGGTGCCTAATAGAAAAGATAACTTTCTAGCAATCTACGATATGAACTTTGGTTGAGTACCGACCAAGTATATTCCTAAAAATCATAGTTATGCTAATAAACAGTAATTAGCCATTTCAAATTTTGCTGACAAATATTATACCTACGCTATTTTGATTAGTAAAAAGGCTTGATTTTTTTTTTCAGCCAAAGCCAAATCTGTATTTCCATTTGATATGACGATACTGGCATTGATTTCCTATTGACAGCCAAATTTTTATTGAGAGTTGTTCCCTTTGCCTTTTTTATCTCGCTTGTATATATAATATACATATACGTATAATATGTATACTTATATTTAGCTTGTATATTTTTTGGGCTTTTTTACGAACAATCGTGATAGTTTTCAATTAGAAGAATTCAATTTAATACATGTGTATAAATAAATTATGAAACATAAAAATATGCTATAGTGACTTATCTAAATCACATACATAATATATTTTATCAAGTTTTACTATAAAAATTTACAAACATGATATGAAGTCCAAGTTTTTGAAGAAAGTGACACTTGGAGGATATCTTATGGATGGTTATTTGGTGTCACGGATATCAGGTGGAAGTGAGTTTAAGAATAGTATTGAACAGAAAAGGACTGGAAATATAAACATTACATTTTGATTGCCTTATTTCGGTGGGAAACCATTAAATGACTCCTCCCGCTTTGCGAGGAGTGGAAGAAATTGTCAGTCTTCTGTGACCAAAAAGCTACACTGCTCCATTGCCATCGCCTTTGCGATACTGGGCCGAGGTATGTCGATGTAACATCTCCGCATCCTCGGCAGGACTCGAAACTAAACCTGGGTAAGTTGAGATAAATACATGGGACATCGGCGGGGCGAGAGACCAAAACACACATCGCGCATGTCAGGTTAAGCACAGTGGGTCATTTGCAGGAGAAATAATTTCCCAATGTTCTTGAAAAAACTCATAAGGAGCCACTTTAGATCGAGACAGAAGAGACAAGGAGATGAAAGGAAGAAAATGCTTTCATTATCTTAATTTGAATACCACTTTACCACATACAAACATGAACCAAAGCGAGAAATTCATATATTAATTCAAATAGTATGTGGGTATGACCCTACTAGACGTGTGCACCCCAATATTTTCCTTCATCGCGTTGACATAAGTATGTAAATGTGGTGAAAACCTCCGCATATCATATGCCAAATCTTTATACGGACGTATTCACGTGTAACGTAACTATTCGAAGCGCAATTCGAGGTCTTGCTATTACAGTAATTAGTTCCATAACAGTATGGCGGGACTGTATGACGTCACAGGCCAGTTCTTTGTAATACGCGTACATGCGTGAGTAGGTACAAAGCTTTTCTAAACAAGGACGAAACAACTGAAATAGTTATAGCACAGGAAATGTTGTACGTATCTATACCCACGTACGTAATAAATAAATAAATGTTTTTGTAAATTTACATAGGTATATGCAAGATGAAGTTCGTGGCTAAATATTAACAGCACGAGGCGATTATCAAGGTTAACACGTTGAACGCCAACGCGGTCAGTGCTGACCGACAGTGAGTTTTCCTTTTAAGCCAAGCAAAAATCACAGTTCTATCCAAATTTAGACCGAGTGTTTTTTTAATCGTTGGTTTGACGGGAAGCCAACCTCAAAAAAATTAGATACTTATATCTAATGTCCAATAATTAATTAATTATGGAGATATTAAACGCCGGGCAGCACTGACCGACGCGGCCCGAACGGCAAGTCTAGTTGTCGGCCATCACTGACCGACGCGGGTTGAACGGGAAGATGCATTTTTTTTCTTGGCGTTCAACGTGTTAAGCACCGCTTGCTGAGATGCATCCTTAGATATGTGACCATCTAAATATATTAATACATATATTGAGATTACTCTGTGACTTAGAAAGCACCTAAGCCGTTAGTCCCGGCTGTCACTAGTACACCTTTGACCGTCATTTCGGCTTGCCAGAAGCCAGTGCCAAGATGTGTCATGCTATCCAACTACTGGGTTGTAGACATCATATAGGCGACTGCCTATGTGTCTTCACAGTAGCATCATGTAAATCATGTAGTACTCAACTGCATCTAGATTGACTGCAAGCTGACCCCAACATTGTTGGGAAAGACTACGCCTCCATGAATCATAATGATTTTGAATTATACCACAAAAATATTTATTAAATGATTACCCACTCGCGTGGTCAGATATGAAAATCCTGTAATATGTTTATTAAAATATAACTACAAAAAAAAGGTTTTTTTCATTAGGTGAACATCTAATTAAAAGCTTATGAAAAATTTTACCGTAGCTTCATTTTGTAACTAATTAAATATTGCTGCTTTTATTTACTAAACACAAAAAATAAATAATGATGAACGGAGTTTTCTTTAATCATAATTGTGTTAAGTTATACATCTATTTGTATAGCTCCTTGTAAACGTAGTTGCAGTAAATAACTATAATAATAATCTCTTTATTTCTCCTCACAAAAGAACATGAAACCAAAATCTGTTACAATAAAATTAAAATATTATCTAAATAGCTTATTTACGAGTATATTGCCTTTAATATAAAATACCAGGACACAGCAACAGCTTTTTAGCTGTATTTAGGCCAAATCGTAAACATACATTTTAAAAAATAACTCATATTTATTCAGTTTATTCATAGTCAGTCAGTAATTACTGAATGCATTAATAACAACAAACCACCACTTAACGTTACGTAACATCAATTACCATAAGCACTATCAGCGAAACATAAATTAAATATCACATTACTCATCTCACTGTAGAAAAAATTACATTTAAATTTTTTTTTTAACCAGCCAAGTGTGAGTCGGACTCGGGCACTGGGTTCCATTATATAAAAAAAAAACTATTTCTATGAGAACCCCCTTAAATATTCATTTTATTCTGTTTTTAGTATTTGTTGTTATAGCGGCAACAGAAATATATCATCTGTGAAAATCTCAACTGTGTAGCTATCAAAGTTCTTGAGATACAGCCTGGTGATAGACAGACAGACCACATTCACCTTTTGGGTATGGTACTCTAAAAAACCCTAAAAGTGGAAGTTTACTGGTATCGGGAGCAGGTGGTGGTGTTGGATGGTTTAGAAAAAACAAACATCGAAATAAATTTTAAATTTTAGTTTGATTATTTTGCTTATTGTATTTGTTTACCTTTTATGATAGAGTCACATTTCAAGCAAGAAGGTTGAATTTTTTGAAACTTTATTAAAAAAATTCAATCTTGCTTGAAATGTGGCTCTCATTGCATGATTTTAGGTTTACGATGCACTTTGCGTTCTCTCATTAGACAAATTATATATTGTTATTTAATTGTTAAAGTGTTAGTTGTTAAAAAAGTTGTTATTTATGACCAATTTACAAAATAAATATTTCATTTCATTTCAATTATGAGACACTGAATAGTAATAATAATTGCCGTTGCCATTTTCGTTCGAAAAATCAATCAGTGTTGAAAAGCTATTAGCGCACCTAAGACAATTTCATATTATGGAGGCAAGGCATGCAGATTTTCTAGGGTTCCTAATTACATGTATTTAAAATCTAAATAAACTTTAAAAAAAATCATTTTTTTAACCATAATGGTCATCATTATTTTTTTGATCATATAGTATTTATAACATTCATGTCTAATTAGCCGAATGTTAGAGTCAGAGCGTGTTAGTAATTTAATCCTAATTTAATTCCACAATTTTCAAAATGGCGTGGGATATGTATAACTTTAATCTTAGACTTATTTCTGGTCAAAATACTTTCGGCATGCGTCTTACGTGATTTTACTATAACGAGTTTTTACGCTACAGCATTTTAGTCTACAAGGATTCAATTGATTATCCACTCAATACTGCAAGAATGCTTATTCAAGAAACGGTACAGCGTAATTATCTATAAATTTCTGTTAGAACACCAATGGTACGCAGACAAAAGCCGTGGCAATGGGCTTTTAAAATATTATGAGGGCCTAATGTGGGCTTCTAGATGTCTCACAATTCCGAATTTTGCTCGAAATAAAATAAATAAATAAAAACGATTTATATCAGATTTACGGAATTCATAGAGTTAGTACAGTAAGAACTTAAAAAATAGTGTTAGTAACAAAAATAGAGAATACAAGAAAACATACTTAAACTATTATTATTTTAACCCAGTGTTAGACGTAACGCGTGTCCAACCTATCCGCTATAATGACCTGGATGCTGTTGGCAGCATGCGGAGCGCCGCGGCGTATCGCTTGCGGAGCACGGCATGGTTGCCGTCTACGTATGCGTCCGCGAACATACCCGAGGCACTGCACCAGCGCTGCAGCCCCAACAACGTCCTAAACGCTTTGTTGTACTGGACGCGCAGAGTGCTAAAGGATCGTTACGTATAATGAGCTCACAGGCTGCACGTGTAAAGCGATGTGCAGTGTGCTCTAAACTGCTCTAACTTTTACATTTGCAGCACAACGCTTGAATCTGTGAGCAATCATATTTGCCCTGATTGATAGCGCCCTACGCTCCCTGTCCATCTCTTCGTCATCTCGCAGGCGTTCAGTGACCATGTGCCCAAGATATTTAAAGCGGGTGACTATCTTCATAGGTATTCCGTTTAAAGTAACGGGAAGGACCTGTACTTGGTACCCGCTTTAAATATCATGAGCTCATATCAAACATACCGGTTAACTTCAACGTTATAAAACAGTGCTCATAACCTACAAAGTTGACAAAGAAAAGCGCCCGTCTTTATTCAAGCTCACGACATTGAAATCGTAAATAGGAGCACTGGGCCAGCACTGCCCACATTAAAGGTATAATAATTGGATGCAAGACCGAGCAAAGCGAGTTCGGTAATCAGGGCACAAAAGTTGGATAGGTTAGGTTCGCAGAGGATGACTAGGATATTTTTTTATTTTATTTAAGAAGTATGGAGGGCTAACAGCTATTAAATACTGAAAATAAATAGTATAGTAGACAGTGAGCCAATTAAAAGTCCTCACGTTTAGAGGCAGGAAAATCTTAAATTGAACACTTAAAGGTAGTCTTAATATAACCATTATCATAAATACAATATTCAAAATGACTAAATAGATAGCAGATATAAATAACACATACAACACAGTAACTAAATAAATTAATTATTTTTAAAAAAATCAAGGCTTATGCGTCTTCTGGCTGCAATCACACTTGTTATAAACGGGTCAAAATCGTGTGGCTTACACCGGTTATTAAATCTATGAGCGGGACAAATACAAAACGTTTCTATTTCCGATAATATAAATACATTTTAACAATAATATTTAAAAACAATATTTTTAATATTATAACAAAATTAAAAAAATATTGTTTTGCATGCCATAATATTATTTCATAGTATTATTATCATTATGTTGTTTTTAAATTATGATATAATATTGTATATATATTTTTTAAAACTAAACTTTATTTTTTAAATGTTTGTACATATTAGGTGTCTCCGTTAGGATAACAGGTTTCTTGAATTACTTACCGAAACATTTGCAATAAAAAAATTATAAACTAAACGAACAAAGTATTTGATTTCCAACAATTCAAAAGTGGAGCCACAACTTTAAACTAGACTGAAAATCAACACACTTTAAACGACAAAAATATTTATGGAAACAGTTCCCCAAAATATCCGACCGTCACCACTTTTCAATATTTTAGTTGTTAAAAAGTGTCTCTACAAACTCCCCAGCAACATCTGTCTATTATATCTGAAGAATTATCAGTACAACTGAGAGTACCTAAAAGTAATTAGGTATATCTATACTAATATTATAAAGCGGAAAAGCTTGTTTGTTTGCTTGAACGCGCTAATCTTCGAAAGTACTGGGTGGATTTGGATGCAATTTGGTATGGAAGTAGCTTGAAGCTTGAGGTAGGTTATAGGCTATTTACTGGCTAAATTACGCGACTGCAAAAAAGGAGAGTTATGTTTTTAACGTGATAGAATTCACGGGAGCGAAGCCCCGCGTGAGTACTAGTCATATATATTATTGATATCTTATTTTTCTGGTTGGGAAAATTATCAAATGACTTCTCCCACTGTGGATGACTTCTACCGACTAAAAAACCCACTCTGGTCCTTCAGTTGCCTTTGCATTCCGAAGCCGCGGTATCTCGTTAGAACACTATCGCAACCCCGGCGGGCAACGGCTCTGTCGGGTAAATAAATACCTATCTGTTATATTTTGCGCCTGCGAGTTCGCTCGCGTTTAAATTGATAGTATCTATTCGGTTTTAATCCACCTTAATTCCAATGTCACCATTCAAATTCATCAATCAGAAGGAGCGGTGAGAACTTTAAAAAGCTAATCGTCACGGACAAGGTGGTAGGAAAAAGACCTTGGGGACGGAGCCTAATGCGTTGGCCCAACCAAATCCGGCGCATGGTAGGATCCAGTGTCAGTGACGCCACAGAAAGAAATAGCGGAATATATTATGTAAGAAATTTCTAAGGGAGATCTCGACCCTCAGCATTGAGGACAACGACGCAGGGCGGGGAACCTCCGCTATGTTTCAAAGAAGGTCTCATTAAAATCGGTTAAGTAATTCCAGAGATTAGCCGGGTCCAACAAAAAGAGAGACGAAAATTTTTTGCTTTAGTATCCTGAAGACACAGACAGACACTTCAATTTTTATTTATGTGTACAGAGGTATAGAAAATTAATGTGGATTTTTTCAAAAACTTGTCATAATACACAGTTATTATGTTATTCATGTACAAAAGCAAGCATAAACAAAAGTTAAGTTTTCACCCGACAAACCTCTGAAAGAAAGATTATATTACTTTCCTTTTGAAAGCAACGTGCCTGATATCGTACAATAAATATATTTCTACAGAAAATGCTAATAACAGTCAAGTTTATTTTTAACTACATTTCTTTTAAACCATAAAGTAGGTTATCGTGCTATATCGCTAATAAAAAATATAACGTGCAATGTTTACGTAATTAAACTTTAATACAGGTGAAGTATTCAAATCCGATTTTTTTGCCGCCACAAGTTGCTGTAACGCGCAGAATATGTATTTGCATTCACGATCGAGTGCTCACGCGACGGCTGACACGCGAATACGTATTTAGCTGTCAGCCTTACTAACCTCAGGTATTAAACCAATTTTTAAGTAACTATATGATATGGTGTATTACAGCTAAGCTGTGCTTTATCACGCGCCTTCGTGACGATTCAAAAGTGGTAACAACGCCAATAAAGAAACAAAAGGACGTTTGGGGTCCTTGACCCCGTGAAAATATTCCACTAGCTTGACTAGTAACGATTTGCTTATGACAAAATAACTCGAATTGGTAATAAGCATGACAAAAATATTCATTATACAACCGCTTTAACCATTACCTATCAAATTAATAAAAACATCAACCAGACAAATTTTACACAAACCAATTTTAATCGAATATATATACATATCTATATATTTCTGACTTCTCATTCAATCTACTTAAAAAATTGTCACTGATGAGGATATTAATTCGTAATGACTTACTTACAACTAATAAATATTGTATTAATAAAGCAAATTAATAAATAAGGTAGGCGCAAACAACGAAGCACGAACATATCTCTCAAAATTATTGCTACAGACTGAAATGAAGTAGTTGTTTAATGATATAGCTATTGTCAGAACGATTTCATTTACTTGTTATAATATTACAAGAATAAGAAATCCTGTAATGAGATTTATTTATTAAAACTTTATGCATCACAAGAAGGTACGAGTACTATGACGGGTTTAATGCCTTAGGCAATTCATATTGTTTGTTATTCATCTCAAGTCGCAGTGTCAGCCACGTAAAAGACAAAATTAAAAATTCAAGATGGCTAGTTTTATAATTAACACGGTAACAATAAATAAGAGGTTTATATTGCAATATCATATGATTGTTTATAACTAATGTTGAGTGTACATTGGTGGTTCATTGTTATATAAGAGCCGCCGCCTTTCACCATCAAATGTCAAACTTCAGATTAAAGTAACACCTCCAGTATATTGATAAAATTAACTAAACAGGTAACCAATTGATAATTGATTATGTCGTTGAATTGTCTGTTAGTATTAATAATGTTCAATAAAAAAAGATTGCTAGGGATTTTACCAACCCTGGCACTCCCTTTACACATCGTAACCCCGTGGCATATTGCTACACCGCGCATGCTCAGGATATTGGTGTTTGTAATAGGAAGAAAAAACCGGCCAAGTGTGAGTAGGACTTAGGTGGAGTTGAGATATATAACAATTTTTAAGTATTATATTTTTTAAGTATATTCTTTTAATCAGTACATGAAAAAACTAATTTATTTGCTTAATTCACTGGAAAGGTTCTTTTTGATTCAAATTCTTTGATGAAT
Organism: Tholera decimalis; assembly: GCA_943138885.2. Taxonomy (NCBI): domain Eukaryota; kingdom Metazoa; phylum Arthropoda; class Insecta; order Lepidoptera; family Noctuidae; genus Tholera; species Tholera decimalis. The sequence continues at coordinate 22,426,838 of OW964548.2, forward strand.
TAAGTTCAAACTAAAAATAATATGTAAAAAATATCAAATAATATAATATACGATTTGCACAAAACAAGTATTTTTATTAATTCTCCGCCTAAATCACACCCCATGTTCAAATTTTATTTATTTACATTACGTGTCAATATTTCGGGTCTTAAGAAATGGTTATATTCAACCGGTCCAGCAGATTCAAAACAAATCAATTGTGACATTTAAGAAAGGCGACAGCCAAATAAAAAAATTAAAATGCTTTATTTTTAACCGACTTCAAAAAAAGGAGGAGGTTCTCAATTCGTCTTGAACTGTTTTTTTTTAATGTATAGGACCTCGTTACTCGCAGATGGCTGGACCGATTTGGAAAATTCTTTTTTTGTTTGAAAGGGTATACTTTTTAGTTGGTTCCATTGTCGTCATGTTTGGATCTGATGATGGAATCATCGAGAAATCGAGGGAACTCTTCAAATATTATAGGCACACCAATAGCGTTTTGGGTATTTCTTATAGTACCTTGTGTAGTTGCTCTCGAAAAGCACCATTTGAGGAAGTGGAACTGATGATGAAGACCCCAGATGGCCACAGAAACTACTCAATTATAAGTATTTCGTGGATTGCGATTAGATTACTTGAATATAGATGGTAAGCACTTTACGATCGTCACAATGCATATGGTGAAGTAGAGCTGATGGTGATGTACCAAGAGAACTCCTCAAAAATTAACGGCTCTACACCAGGAAAAGCAATATTTTGTAAAAGGTGATAAGTAGTTGACATTTTGGCTTTTGTAACTAGGTAAATTACAAACCGAACCACTAAAAAGCATGAAAAAATTTTTTTTTGTAAAATATAGAACCGACTTCTATATAAAAACACTACAAAGTCAAAAATAACTTTAATTTCGGAAGGCGGTGTCAAATAAAAAGAAAATACAAAACAAATGACACCGACTACCGCAATTAAAGTTATTTTTCCTAATCAAACAATGTCCCATCAGTTGGAGTGTCCAAATTGCCGAAAATCATGTTCATTAGAAGACCTATAAATAAACACCATTGAAAACTCGACCAGCGTGGTTGCCTACTGGGCTTGCCCAGTTTCTTAAACATATATTGGGATTTGTAAAGCGCGTACTTTATATTATAAAGTATGTCATTTACCACAGATACGAAGTCTTCGTCTTGGATATACAATTATTTACGCTTGGATATAACAATCAGTTTTTCAGTATTTTCTAATTCTACCTCTAAAAGGTTGAAAATGGCGACAAATTTCGATATTTTCTTAATCAATCATGCCTTCATGACTGATGGCGTTTGGGTGACACTAGATGTTACGCGTTGAACATAACCTATTTTTTTCTTTTTTTTTCTGGGTGGCAAATCATCATATTCCTAACCTCCCACTCATCATAACCTCCCACTGTGGGTGGAGCAGAAGGGAGTGTCAGACTTCTACTGACTAAAAACCCACCCTGTTCCCTCTGTTGACCTTGCATTCCGGGGCCGTTGTGTCTCGGCAGAACTATTCGCGCATCCCCGTAATGGCCCTATCGTGCCCCATCAATGCTGCTGACTGCTCTTTGAGGCGCGCGCGGAACACGGCGCGCCGCCAACCCGTGTCTGGTTCTTACCGAACGGTGAGCCAACCCTGCTCGCCGTCCGCAGACCCGCGTCTGCGGTGGCCGGAGATCAGCTCATAATCCCCGACGCCCGGGGCGTCTCCCGCAGCGGCTGGGGTGTCAGGAAGATAACTGTCTCTCCCTCACGCATTCAGCCTCCTCCTTCGCTAGCATGAAAGCTTCGCAGAAGGAGGCGACTGCATCCCATTCCATCTCGCTACGCACCATTGTCTGAACTAGGGCCGGGTGCGAGAGGTCGCCGCCGCCGATCGCCTTCAAGAGAACACGGCGGTGCTTTGCCCAAGTAGGGCACACCTTGACCGTGTGCTCCACCGTGTGCTCTGGGTGTTTCGGCGTGTCCTCCCGCTTTATCCAAAACAGGTACCTACCTCCCGAAACAACCATGTCCGGTAAGTACCTGCGTCAGGCGGAAGGTGAGGATGCCATGGCGTCTCTCAAGCCAGTTGAACATAACCTGGATCAAGACATATGATACTTTTTACTCCAGTACAATTTCCAGCACAAACAATACCTTTAACATTGGAAAAGCCTTGCAGAAGTTGGTACCGTCAATAAAATATACTAACAACACATATCAACTACCCGTAAAGTCTATCAAAGATGTACAAATGACAGCAGGAACAAGTCACGGAGGAATCTTGATGACACGTTTCGTATGTGGATAAAAAAATTGTTAGTCTGTAGTTGGATATTATAAGTAAGTACATGGACAAATGAGCGCTCGACAAATTCCTTTACTCACGGAATGGCGCGTTACCTCTAACCATTAGCGATGACTTACTGGTATTAAAGATTGCAATGGAAATTTGATTTAGTGGGAGACCTTCAACAATTTAAATACCTGCGGTATAAATAATATTCCAGGCTATTTGTTAGATAAGTATCAGAAACAGTACTTACAACAGCCTTTATATTGAACTAGCTTGTGCTCGCGGTTTCGACGGCGTCAATGAAATTTTTGTCAGTGGAAGAAAAACTTGCCTGTCTCTTATTTTAATTTTATTGAAACCTAAAACCTTTGTTTTGCCTTTGTTAAAGTAATTACATATTAATTAGCTTACAATACAGATGTTGATTTACAAGACGGTTTAAACATAGCCTGCTAAACTAGGGGAAACTTGTGACTTAGAAGTTAGTATTCTACTGTTTCCTTGTGATCTAATAATTATTTTCTATGTGTGTGTTGTAGGGAACCTAATAATAAAGTATGGGTATATAATAAAATTAATAGAGGCTATAGATATGCCTAGTTTTGTGAAGTAAGTATGTGTCTGTGGGTGTGTAAGTGTAAGTGTGTATTGTAAGTATGTGAGGATATGTGTGCGTTCTTCATTACGGCAATAGTCCTGGTCATACCTTCATATCCATTCAGTTTAGATATTTGGGTAAGTACTTGCTATTTTTCCTGTAGATAACTGAGATTAACACAATATTATATAGGTGACCGCTGGCGAAGGCTGTTTTATGGGATATGGTTAAGTTTTTGCGGATGTCGTCATCTGGACTTAGAGTCTGACTATTTCTCAGAAGTGTGATTTGGGGTATAAAGTGCTGCTGCACAGTAAGTATTCTTGAGTCCGCATTTATTTCGGTACTAGAAAATTTATACTGTCTGCCAAGCATCATCTTAAACACAGCTCTCTGTGCTGGTTCCAATCAAAGCAGCTTTGATTTGCTGATGCCACCACAAGTGGGATACATTAATTTGTAACGGACTTGCGAAGGACAAAATACACAATTGTTTGCGTTTTCGAATACGTGTATTGTCTTAGCGACTTAAAAATGTAGATGAGATTCACTCACGAATCGCATTAATCTATTTCTCAATTTGACGTGAAAGGTGGACAAACAAAGACACTTTCACATTTATAATATTAGTATGGATATTAGTTTGCCTAGTGGCACTGAATATTATGATGTTATCTTCAGTAAACTAATGTTAAAATCGGTTTGTTCGAAACATCCCCACATCCATACACTGAAACTTCTATAATATTGGTATATACCTACTACAATGACGCAAGCATAAAGCAAGTAGGCGTAAAGTTTCTAATTAGTTACTTGGGGGCTTGTTTCTATGCTGTGCGCGCATTGCACTCAAGTCAGGTCAGTCAGGTAATGGCGAATGAAACTTCGCGAGAATATTAATCTTAAGCTTTAATGCAACTAGAGCATAAATATAAAAAGTGCTATATTTTTCTTCAGAATTATCGACCTTACGAAGGTTAGGTTTACACAGTTATAATTTAAACTATAATAAGATAACATGAGAAAAGGATAGTACTGCAGCGCAGCTATCAACGCCCAATTTCTTAGAACGAATTACACATTTGTAATGACGTATGTCGTCCGAAAAATGTATACGATACTTGCACTTAAACCTTCGTCAGGCTTTTTATTTGTTTTGGGATCAATACACTGTTTCAATTTAACATTGCGAACGTTGTATGTTAGACCATTCATTCTAATTGCGGGGGACTAATTACCTTATTTTTTCGCTCCGCGGTCGGACGGGGAGTGTTCATTTCGCCCCGAGTTTATGCAGCAAATATAGTATCTCTATGTGCGCATGTAATGTCTATTAGTGCAAATAGGATAAACCAAGTACTATGTCGTGCCAATGGCATTTTGATAGGAATAACACGTAATATACGGGCCAAAAATTATTCTTGAGACAATATTATTACTTGAACCATTTAAGTAACTTGCATAATAGGTACCTATGTACATCCTACTAATATTATAAATGCGAAAGTTTGTTAAATGTACTTATGTATAGTTGTTGCTCTTTCACGCAAAAACTGCAGAACGGATTTAAATGAAATTTGATAAGTAGATAGTTGTTGTGTTATTCCAGGATGAATAACACATAGGATACTTTTTACCCGGTTTTCTCACGGGATCGGGATTTACGCGGGAATAACCTCCCACGCAAACGAAATCGCGGGCATAAGGTAGTAACTATATAAAAAAAAAAACAATAGTGATAGATTTGCCTTAGTGCCGTGTGATCAGCATATAGCGCGGACACTATAAGACTGTCTAAAAAAGAAAGAAATGACACGATGGCACAACGCTCTGAATTATATTAAATTCGATTTAGTCGCAGGAAAATATTAAAGGGAAAAAATTAAATTGCTTTTCTTAAAATAACTTGCTTTTATTCTTTTTTAGGGTTCCGTAGCCGAATGGCATAAAACAGAACCCTTATATATTCGTCATGCCTGTCGGTCTGTCTGTCTGTCTGTCCGTCCGTACGTATGTCATAGCCATTTAATTCCGAAACTATTACGACTACACAAGTGAAACCGCTTTCCGTTTTTTATTAAAAATGTATAAAATTAAGGAAAAATATTTTTTGTTTCAGTTCTATGTATGAATGGGCTACCCATACATAGAACTGAAGGAAAAAATTTTTTTTTCTCTCTATTGACAGGTCCTTAAAAATTACACTGAGGTTTCTAAAACCATTTTTCTTAAAGTTAATCATTTAAAAGATATACATTTCCTAAGTGGTAAAATGTGTCCCCCCTCTCCTCTAACTTTTATAATAATGAAGTGAAAAATCTAAAAAATATAGATGCTGTAGATCTTAATAAAAACTTTCAACGAAAATTGGGTTGAAGTAGTGTCAGCAGTTTTTGAGATATGGCATGAGTTTGAGTTTGAAAAACAAAGTTAATTTGCGTAGTTACTACGGGCGAGTCTGACTCGCACTTGGCCATTTTTTTTTTATTTTCGGTTTCGTCGGTCCCGTCTTCTCTGACTGCCAATGAACACAAAAATACAAAAAGTAGTTTAAAAATGATTTAGCCAATAGAAAACTACAGTATTAGCGAATAATAAAAACTACAATTTAATAACACAAATTAATTTATTGTTCAAAAAAGTATCGGCAGTATTACACATTAAAAATGCTTTAAAAATGCTTATATCTGAACGCAATTACGCTACAAATTAACCCCTAAAGCTAGAAAGTGAAAGTGAGCAATAGCATAAACTACACTGTTTTATTTTGCATTACTTTATGCACAGTTTATTACTGAGAAAATTAATGACTTGGAGATACTGGGATGGTATTCTAAAAGTGAAAGTCGCATGTGAAATGTATCAGTTACTTAAAAATATTACTTATCATGAGCGAAAATAAAGATGCGACCGCCATGAAAACTATTCAACGAAATAGACCGTTTATGTCCTGACCGTTTATGACCCGTCGTACGTAGGTGGGTTATTCTCTAGTTATTTCACCGTAGTGAGATTATTACGCTTCGGAGCTTCTAACTTATTTTTGAAAGAAATTTTGGAGTGCATTTTTATCAAGCTTTGCGGCGGAAATTACCTTCTATTAAATAACTAGCTACGAGTCCGGGGTCTGTGTTACCTGATAGCTATAACCTGGGGGTTTTTAAGTCAAGAGTGAATAGGTTCCTACTAGGTAAGCGTGCTTCATATTCGACCACATCGTCCCTTATTCTCAGGTGAGGTGGTGTTCAAACGCAAGCCATTTCGCAACACTTCGTTTTATTTTTATAACAATTAAAAAAAAAACGAAGTGTTCATAAACTTATCTTCCTGTTTTTATAACCATGAAATTATTTGGGTTAGGTACTCCTTACTTCAAACTTTAGGTTACTTCAATCTCGATGAATAAAAACAAAGGTACAATGTAATTTATACAGCAGTGTGTGGCAGCTTAGTGTCAATAGATGTATTTATTTATACATCTATTGACACTAAGGTGGAAATAATAATAACATTTTCAGAAAACAACAAAATGTTGATAGATTCAAAGTATTGGACAAAGACAACCTTATTTAATGTGGAGGTTTGAGCACGTACAGGCCGTGGGATAGAACAGGGCCAATGTACCTACTGAATGTTAAAGAAGCGCGGTAAATCGATGGGTGGCTGAGCAAAATGAAACCCTGTTCCCGAAAATACAGGAGCAAAGTTGTCCCGTTCAACAGAGTCGCGTGTACCGCGCAGGACGGGTTAGCCTCGCCCTCACTCCAAGATACGCCGCGCCGTCTATTTTTAGACCGCTGAAAAAGGAGTCAAATCTCTTAAAAATGTAAGCCCAGTGCGTATGTAGCAGGTGGAATTATTTATGTACTGCGTCACATACTGTAAAAAGTAAGATATTCAGACGGAAAAAGGGTGCATTAAAATGCAAAAGAACTATATATAATAAGATAAAAATTATTACTTTGCATCCTAAAATATACTTACCTAATTCCGTTTATGCTAAACATAATATTTGAAATCATTGCACAAATTAGCGTGTGCAGAACTTTACTTAGATGATTAACTATACTGTCAACTATCTGTGATCATTATTATTATTTCTCTTCATTCCTAATTTTATATATACTAACGACCAAAAATAAAAGATAAATTATGATTGCAATGTCGGGTACGTGATTAAAAATATCTGAAAATAAAATTATATTCGGAGATTTACCGATCGATAAACAATAGTCAATGCAAAAGCTTAAAAAAAATAAAAAAAACATCCAAGTAAGTTGCCTTTATTCTTAATAACCAGATAGGAAACTTCGCTACAAAGAAAGAGCCACAAGTTAATTTGAAAACATCAGAGCACTCTTATGGACAAGTGCGTCATCGAACGTTCAAGCATCATCAGACTTTTAATAACGTTGCCAGGAAATATAAACACAGCGCTTAACTGTTTTATTTACAACAATGTTTTTATTTTTCGTATTGTTCATTTTTATCATATATTTAATTTTTTTAGTATCGCTTAAATTATTTGCCAATTATCTCAGCACTTTTTGAATGGAAGATCCTTTTCAACCGACGACAAAAAGAGGAGGTTATCAATTCGGGGCGTATATATATATATATTTTTTTTTTTTATGTATGATCATCGATTACTCTAAGACGGCTAAACCGATTTGGAAAATTCTTTTTTTGATTGAAAGGATATACTTTGAAATTGGTCCCATTTTCATAAACGTCAGGATCTGATGATGGGATCCTGGAGAAATCGAGGGAATTAATCAAAAAGTACCATTTGAGGAAGTGGAACTGATGATGAAGACCACAGATGGCCGCCGAAACTGCTCAATAATAAGTATTGAGTGGATTGCGATTCGATTACTTGAATATGGATGTTAAGCACTTTATGCTCGTCACAATGCATATGGTGATGTAGAGCTGATGGTGAAGTACCAGGAGAACTCCTTAACAATTAACGGCCCAGCATTGGGAAAAGCAATATTTTGTAAAAGGTTATAAGTAGTTGACATTTAGGCTCTTGTAACTAGGTAAATTAAAAATAGACCAACTAAAAAGAGTGAAATAAAAACGTTTTACCAAAAAATTAAACCGACTCTCAAAAAACACTGCAAAGTGAAAAATAACTTTAATTTCGGAAGTCGGTGCCAAAAACGAAAATACAAAACTAAAGACACCGACTACCGAAATTAAAGTTATTTTTCACTTTGCAGGATTTTTTGGGAGTCGGTTTAATTTTTTGGTAAAAAGTTTTTATATCATTTCGGTATCTGGAGAAGGGCGTTGTTATCTATGTTAAGGTATTTACACTTTTACATCTTACATTGTTTTACTTCGTCTTGTGTCATTGTTCCGAAATAAACTTTAATTGTTGTTATTGTTATTTACGATATACATTAATTTTAATAAATAAAAAAAAAAAACAATATATATTTTTTTTTTAATTATCCCTCATTTCCTTCTAATATTATACATGCGAAAGTAACTCTGTCTGTCTGTTATGCCTACACGTCAAAACCACTTAATCAGATTTGATATAATTTGGTACAGAGATTAATAGACCTTGGAGAAGAACGACGGCCTTTTACTGAAAAAAAATACTTTTCCCTTGAGAGAAGTTACAGACAGTATTAAATGCTTTTAAACGCTCTCCGATCGTACTGTTTTTAGGTCCAAAATGCAAAATCTATACATATCGAAATCCGCACTTGTGCGTAAAGTTATTTCGGCTGACCCGTAGCTTTCATTTATTATATTTACGATAGTAGGTTGGTAAGCGGCCAGCCCTCCCACAAGGTTATTTTCGACAAATATTGACAAACGTGAGCGTTTGACATTATACTCTCAGACCCATAACGTAATGTCAATGTAGCTTTATCAATCTTCGCTTACTTGCAACAAAATGTAGTGTACTAAATATTTATTTTCCGCAGCACACAATTTCTAAGGTAGGTAGGTAATCGATATTAGGTGCTTATTTATAAGATTGATAGTCCCGAAGTCACCCATGTTTGTAAATACATAGTCTAACTTGGTAGAAGTGGAAACTGAATTGTGATAGCCACATGAGATTTTTAGTAGCACTATTGAACACTTGTAACATTATTATATTTAATACTAGCAGTTGCCCGCGACTTTGTTCGCGTGGGAAGTTATTCCCGTATAAATCCCGATGCCATGGGAATTTCGCAAAATCCTGTCTTAGCGAGCATGTACGTACTAAAAGGAACCCCCATGCAAATTTGAGAGCCTTACCACTTATAGTTTCTGAGATTTCGTGATTAATCAGTGAGTGGTATTTCGCTTTTATATACAACGTGTAATTTAAAGGGTATAATACCAAGTGATAACAAACGATATGGCAAGGGTTTTGTAATCCTAAGTCTACGTGTATAGAACTTATTACAAATACCAATACACTGATACCAGAGACCGAATTTTGCAAATTAAGAAGAACGAAGAGAGTTGTCGTGTTATTGGCAAGTGACGTGGAAAGTTATTGACCCTCGTAGTGCTGTGACACGTTTGTTATGATTGGTATTCAAGAAATATACCATATGAAACCGGTAATTTGGTATCAATTCTTTGAGTCAATTATTTTGAGCTGAAACTGTGCATAGAGACTCCATACCAGATGTTGTCTTCAGCCCTTTTGGATAGATATGGGGTTTCCGTTACACATTGTATACATAGAATTTTATCTGCTTTTCCAGAATAAAAATTTAAAAAGTAATCATCTAAGCTTGTTTTACGTTTAACAAAACATTTCGTTCATTTTCACTAGTATCTAACTACTACAACTTCGGTGAAACGATTCAATCAGTCATTAATAGATAATTATTATTGTGTAGGTTATTGTATAAATTTGCAGCAGCAGTGGTGGCGCAGTGGTTACGAGCTCGACTGGTGAATTGCAAGTCGTAGGTTCGAGCCCCGTCAGGCACATTACTTTGTGTAATTTATTTCATCACCACTGCTGTTAAATCGGTGAAGTAAAACAATTTCTTTTTTTTTTTTTTTAGATTAGGTTCGCGTTTGACCACCATCTCACCGGATGGTAAGTGATGATGTGGTCGAAGATGGAGCACGCTTACCTAAAAGTAACCTATAACCTATAACCATCGTGAGGAAACATGTCTTAAGACCAAAATTTCCGCGTGGTGGATTACGGCCCATTCCCACTCTGCAGAGGGAACGTAATAGGCTGAATTATCTATACTAATATTATAAAGCTGAAGAGTTTGTTTGCTTGAACGCGCTAATCTCAGGAACTACGGTTCTGATTTGAAAAATTCTTTCAGTGTTAGATAGCCCATTTATCGAGGAAGGCTATAGGCTATATATCATCACGCTAAGACCAATAGGAGCGGAGCACTAATGAAGAATGTTTCAAAATCGGGGGACTTTTTTTCCACGCGGTCGAAGTCGCGGTCGGAAGCTAGTTATTTATAAATTTTTATATTATTATCGGTAATTCAGGTAGAACCTAATATATCTCGAGCGAGTGCTATTAAAAGTTCGTGCACGCATTATTATTAGGATTGGTAATCCTATAAATACCAGAGTTCGAACATTAACATAAAAAATACATAGTGCTATCGATTTGTTAATAGTAACGAATTTTGAGTAGTCATTACAAAAATACAGCATAAATAAATAAAAATTCATGATTAGTAATGTGCATTTAAAGCTTTCGGATTATATACCGCTAGACTGAGCGCATCCTATTTTATTTCCTAAATATCGGGGCAAAATCTGAGGCAAAGTTTTCTAGACGTGTGTGGAAATGAAAAGTAAATGCATGTGTGTAAAACACACTGTACTGCCAATCAAAAGCTGTGCAATAAAAACCAGTATTACCTATAGTAAGTATTTTACAACCTACTTTGTCTCGCAAAATCCGGACCCATGCTCAAACTAAATTTTCCCTTATTCAATTATCGCCCGCACAAATGGCTTTAACAATATTTTCCACCGGCGGTCAGCGTTCCTCTAGAAATTTTATGCGATAAACGCCCGCACTTCCGCCGACAAAGTAAAAGTTGGCCGGTAACATCCATGTATCGGTCTTTTCCACGTCAAACTTTAATACAAAGTCGGTATAAAAATATCATGGTGATACGGCATATCGGCGAGTTTTGCATATTTTTGTTTGTCTTAGGTTAGTGTCGGAAACATGCACAAACTTTAAGCTGTAAGTTGAAATCCCACAATACGTCAACCGTACTTTTGCTATCGGTCTGGAGTTGTAAACCACTCTGATTTCTAGCCTGAGAGATATTTTTACAACCACCCGTAGACCTAATTATAAATCTCTTTCCCGTGCTTTTTGAACTCTGAAACTGGATTCTCATTAATCGGCTTAAGTAAGTATGTTTTATACAATATAAAAGACAAACAAATTGGTTTCAGAGACGGTCATATTCCGTGGGACTAGTATATTTTAAGGGTTTTTTCCAAGATTAGAGAAAATCTGTATCAAATGTGTATCCTAACGGCTTAGTTACGTTTAATCTATAAAATAAATGAAGCGTCAATAGCCTAATGGTTAAGGAGTCGGAGTTGTGATCGAGAGGTCCCGAGTTCGAATCCCACCCATTACACATTACAATGTGAATTCTACCTACGCTGCTAGTTTTCTTTAAAAAAATCTAATTACCAATAATCACATACGACTATTCAGATAACTGCACACTGTATAGCCATTTCACTGCAACGCTACAATGGAATGGCACTAAGACATTTGGAAATAGGTCACTTCAATAAATATTTGAAGCGGATAGTTGCCTGCGTAGGGCTATGCGGAAATGATATCCCGCTGGCTAGTTACTCTTGGTCATACACGATAACATATTACTATAAGGGTTTTAAAACAATTATGTTGGATAACGTTGTTGTGTAAAGAAATAATATTACAAAGTTGTCTTCATCTAGGTATGACAAACCAGAATTAGCTTGGCGCTAATGAAACATGCTTTCCAAGACACGGTGAAATTTCGATATGTTAGGAAAGTCACATCCATATACCAACCCCGGTAAGCGTTAAAACCTTAAAGATCGAACCACTTCTTTTCAATAACTAAAAACAAACAACTCGAATTTAAAGTTCGCAAAGAAGAGTCGGTTCTATATTCGTGTCGACGATGTTATAGACGGGAAAGGGTAGTGAACTACAAAAATACGGCGTAATATCAAATTAAATTTATCAATTTAAATAGGTATCCAAATCCGAACACCATTCTTAGAACGCTAACTGGTAGGCGGGACTCTCCGATCTTGGGACGGTGGATACGACTGCACTCAAGTGAAGTAGAAATAATAACTAAGTAAAACTTATAATTAAGTGAGTAGGCTATTATTAACACTACGTTTAAAGTACTAATCAATACTAATATGTTACTAATAAACATGAAGTGAATCCGAAATAAATAAACATTAAAAAAAGAAAGTAATGGATACCCCATTACTTATTTTTTATTATTGTAATATGTTGTGTTTGACCACCATCTCACCTGATGGTAAGTGATGATGTGGTCGGAGATGGAGCACGCTTACCTAAAATTAACCTATTCACTCTTAACTTTAATACCCCTAGGTTATAGCTATCGAGAAACACAGACTCCGGCAGGGAATTCCACTCCTTAGCCGTAAGCACAATGCACTATCTTAGAATTTGTTACAAAACGAGCGATTGTATATCTGACCTTCACAATTCTAAGCAACATGTTACCTTTTGACAAGACTGGTGACAGGTTTTTAGGCTTCAGACTACCCGTAAAGACTTTCAAAAATATGGTACATATGACAGCCAGGATCAACGAATTAACATGCTTTTCCGAGGCGCAGAGGAATCTTGATATGTTAAGATGGTCCATGGGTCGCCCTGTCAAAACGTAAGCAACGTTTTGACAGGGCGACCCATGGACCCAACCTTAAACGTTCTGTAATCATTTAGCCACGAGCTCATTAAACGTTTTCAAATTTTAATGAAATTACAAAAATTTTATATTTTTTATTTATAGACTAACAAATCACTTATTTTATTTCGAAATTAAAATGTTAACATTTTAAACACTTAAATAAAAACCTTAAACATATACACACCTAAAAATAAACTAAAATATAGCATCCAGAAATTCGTGCGCGTCGCTGTCCACTGGTAATGTGCCCAAAAGACTGGCGGCATTGCCACGTTGTATGCCAATGCTTAACTTCTGTCCAAGGTAAAAGCCAGCCCTTGGGTCACGCGAAGTATCAACTAAGCGTCTGGACAGATCTATCAAAAAGCGTATCTTGTATTTAGGTATATAATTTGGTATAGATATAAGATTGGACGTTCTGAAAGGCATAAGTGCCTACTACATGCACTGGCTCGGGTTTATTGATCTGAATAAACAGAGAACCCATTATCGTCTGTTCGTTGTCGAATTGAGCGTTTCAGTTAAATTATGTAGTCAATATGAACAGTTTCTCAAAATAGTTTTCGTTTTGATTTCCTTCCTCCTCCTCGCGTTATGTTCCTCATTACTGACGATCGTGACCACCTTCATGGTACATCTTGCTGTGAGCATCGGCTCGTCATCGTGAAGGTTGCCGAATTCGAGAGCACATCGGACTGCAGCCTTTTTCCTTTGAACTTTATAGTCACTATCAGTTTCTCAAGATTGTCGCCTTGCTTCCTTGCCATGTGGCCGAAATATTGATTGGTGACGTTTTTTTTAATAATGTTAATAAACAATATATTTTGATTTGATGTTAGCCTAGTGGTTAAAGGCAAGACTTGTAGGTGATAACTCATGGGTTCGAACCCAGGGCAGCACATTACATTGTGTAAAGTACATCATTACCACTAAATAAAACTGTGAAGGAAAACAGTCTAAAGAATCATTTTTTTTTATTGTTGACAGGTTTGCGTTTGACCACCATCTCACCTGATGTTAAGCGATGATACGTTCAAAGATGAGGCACGCTGGCCTAGAAGTAAAGTAACCTAATCGCCCTTGACTTAAAGTCGTCCAGGTTATAGCTATCAGGAAACACAGATTCCAGCAGAGAATTCTACTCCTTAGGTGTACGCACAATGAAACTATTCCTAAAACAACGTTTTGTGCGTATGGATGGGATATCCACCATGCTGAGAAATTGCGTCAACAGCGCTTCGCTCAACTTTACCTAACTCCGCACAACCAGCTTTCGTGTATGTTGGGGTGTTCATAGTTTGACGTATCTAATTAATTGAGTCTTGGTGACCTATTTTAGCAAAAGTGGATCACTTAAAGGTGCTCGATTTCCTAAGTAGCGATCACCACAAGTTACGCACTAAGCACAATACCTATAAAAAAAACTTATTTAAAAAGAAAAATTAACAAAAAATAGAACCGACTTCCATATCAAAACACTACAAAGCCAAAAATAACTTTAATTTCGGTAGTCGGTGTTATTGGTTTTGCATTTTCTTCTTTTTTTCACACCGCCTTCCGAAATTAAAGTTATTTTTGGCATTGTAGTGTTTTGATATGGAAGTCGGTTCTATTTTTTGTTAAAAATTTTTTTCACTCTTTTTAGTGGGTCGATTTGTCTAGTTACAAAAGCCATAATGTCTACAACTTATCACCTTTTACAAAATATTGCTTTTCCCGATGCACAGCCGTTAATTTTTGAGGATTTCGCCTGGTACTTGACCATCAGTTCTACATCACCATACTCGTATGTATTGCGACGAGCATAAAGTGTTTAACATCCGTACTCAAGTAATCGAATCGCAATCCACGAAATACTTATTATTGAGTAGTTTCAGTGGCCATCTGTGGTCTGCATCATCAGTTCCACTTCCTCAAATGGTGCTTTTCAAAAGCAACTGCTCAAGGTACTATAAGAAATACCCAAAACGCAAAGGCAAAAATAACTTTAATTTTGGAAGGCGGTGTCAAAAACGAAAATATATACAAAACTAAAGACATCGCCTTCCGAAATTAAAGTTATTTTTGCCTTTGTAGGGTTTTTATATGGAAGTCGGTTCTATTTTTTACTAAAAAGTTTTTTTTCACGCTGTTTAGTGGGTTGGTTTGTAATTTATCTAGTTACAAAAGCCAAAATGTCAACTACTTATCACCTTTTACAAAATATTGCTTTTCCCGGCGCAGAGCCGTTAATTTTTGAGGAGTTCTCCTGGTACATCACCATCAGCGCTACTTCACCATATGCATTGTGACGAGCATAAAGTGCTTAACATCCATATTCAAGTAATCTAATCGCAATCAACGAAATACTTATTATTGAGTAGTTTCGGTGGCAATCTGGGGTCTTTATCATCGGTTCCACTTCCTCAAATGGTGTTTTTCAAGAGCAACTGCACAAGGTACTGTAAGAAATACCCAAAACGCTATAGGTGTGCCTATAATATTTGAAGAGTTCCCTCGATTTCTCCATGATTCCATCATCAGATCCAAACGTGACGACAATGGGACCAACTAGAAAGTATACCCTTTCAAACAAAAAAAGAATTTTCCAAATCAGTCCAGCCATCTCCGAGTTATGAGGTAACATCCATAAAAAAAAAAAAGTTCAAGACGAATTGTAAACCTCCTTTTTTTGAAGTCGGTTAAAAAGATTACAAAGTGAAAATACGTTTACTTTTACTTGGTATTAAAAGGAATAGAAACAAAACCAGAAATAAAAGTTATTTTGAAGTCGCATATTCCTGTATACCGCATAGAGTTTGCTAACTTGCATAATTAATTTAATTTGAGGGCTGTGCCCCTGTTCATATCAAGGCCCATTTGTGAGAGTGCTAAAGTGCACATATGCACTATGCAGAACCTAATGAACGCCACATATGCTAGTATAAACTTGATAACCTACTAGTTATGTACTATGTTGTCAGCTTTCAGGGTATACAACGTGTAATTTAAAGGGTATATACATACCAAGTGCACGGCTTCTTTGAATGATAACAAACGATATGACAAGGGTTTGGTAATCCTATGTCTTCATGTGTGGAACTAATTAGCAATACATTGATACCAGAGACTGAATTTTTCAAATTAAGAAGATTGAAGAGAATTATCGTGTTATAGGCAAGTGACGTGGCAAGTTATTGACCCTCGTAGTGCTGTGACACGTTTGTTATGATTGATATTCAAGAAACATATGAAACCGATAATTTCGTATCAATTCTTTGAGTCACTTATTTTGTGCTGAAACTGGGCATAGAGACTCCATACCAGAAGTTGTCTTCAGCCCTTTTGGATTGATATGGGGTTTCCGTTACACGTTGTATAGTTGAGTACCAGTGTACTCTTAGGAGCGACTGCCTACTGACTGCTACTACCCAGTCACTAGGTAAGACGACACCACTAGAACACATGTAAGCTTCGTGGGACTAACATGACACATTAGGAATGAATAACTTGGTTAACGCCAAATAAATGATCATCGACCGAGTGAACGGGCTGAAATTTACCTCGTGTACCCAGTGAGAGCTGGTGGATCTCGCATGACTTCAAATTGTTGGTCCTCCGGTGACCTCTCGATGTTTTCCTTCATCTGTTTAAGGGAAGTGATGACAATGTACATTCCCCAAAGTAATGTTCCTGCCTGAGTCTGAAGCCATAACCTAAAATTCCTAACTCGTGCTCGTAACCTCTGGGCCACCACGCCTCTAATAAATGATCAAATCGGAATACTTTTTATAACATGGAATACACTTTTTGTGTACTTTTTTAGGGTATACAAATCATTTAATCTATTCTAATATTATAAAGAGGTAAAATTTGTAAGTTTGTATGAAGGGGGTAATCTCTGAAACTACCGAACCGATTTTGAAAATTCTTTCGCTTACATGTAGCTGCATTATCCCTGAGTGCTACAGGCTATAAATTATTTTTACATCATGCATATTAGCCGAGCTATTATAATCTTTGTCAAGCAAGTCGGGGACGGGGTCCCGTGGAATATTTTCGACTTCTACGCGGACAAAGTCGTGGGCTGAAGCTAGTGTTATATCTATTTGATGTTTTCATCTAAAGGAAAGCTTCATTAAATTATTTGCTTGGGAATCAAAAAAATGTTGAAAAAAAAAGGTTTGTAGAAAAAAATATAATGCTTACTACTTACCAAATAGTACTTTTTAAGTGGTCGCCCAGTGGATCGATGTTCGATCATAATTCATTAATGTTTTAAGTTTGAATATTGCCTAATACAAAAACAAAAGCTTTCAGTGGTCTGGTAAACTTTTTAAAATAACCACGTAGTTTTTCTAAAAAAGTTACCTACTTAGTGTTAGCTCTCGTGTTAAATACCTGAAAATTTAATATACAAGTAAAGCTGTCCGCAGCCAGACTTTGCGAACCCGGGCTAAGATATTATTATACGGGTTTTATCTAAAGCATCACATTGCATAACACTAAGCTAATAAGATTTGTGATCAAAAATCAATCAATATTATGATCAACCACATTTATGTATGTTACTTATATAACTAAAACTTATACAAAGTCAATCCCCGTCCACTCCTTTGGTTTGAATAGACACGATAACAATCTGTTCCGTAGGCGAGTGACCTGGAGTCCTGAAATACAGGGTTTCCCTAGTTTAGGCTCCAGTCCACCCTTTGAATACTGTAATATAAGCGAATATTGTAACATTATAATTAGTACCTAATTAATTGTAACAAATTGTTAAATCTTACAATTGTGGTGGAAAATAAACGTTTGATTGATTGATTGAACTGTTTCTATTATTTAAGTTCATGCTTTAAAATCATATTGATCATCATCATCGGCTTGGCATTACCCGAACTATATTGGGGTCGGCTTCCGGTCTTACCGGAAGCCGTGTTTTACATGGAGCGACTTCCTATCGGGCCTCCTAACTCAGTAGCTGGGTATCAGGATACCCCTAAGAAAGACCAGTGTTAGATTTTCAGGCTTCCGACTCTCAAAGATGAAAAAATGGCAACCAGAACCTACGGCCCAGCATGCTTTCCAAGGAAATCTCGATATTTAAGTAGGTCACTAATCCACAGTGCGACTTCGGCAAAAGTGGCTTAACGTGGTTATTATTTAGCCACGCCCTCCTCACAATGATGAACCTATATTTAATAGGCTCAATTTATCTGAAACATTATTGCTATACTATATCTATCTATGTACATTGTACATATACCCACGTACACAATCCAATCAACGTTATTCATACCAATTTTTCGTTTACCGCTTCCAAACCGTGTACAGCGACAACAGTAAATTGTATTCTAAATGAGATGTTTCTTTTTTATTTCAGGGGTGCCGGTGGCGGAGGGATGTTCGGCGATGTCAATATTTCAGCCATTTTGGATTCATTTAGTATAAGTTACGACAAAAGAGTAAGACCAAACTATGGAGGTTAGTATACAATTATTATTTGCATATATTGCAATTTTCTATATGATATCGGAGGTTTATACAACATTTTCAATGGTGACAGGGAGGAAGACTTTAGGTACATATTAACAAACGCATCAATATCATAATAGCTAGAAAATAGTGTAGGTAATATAATATGTACATATTGTAACCAGAGTTAAAAGAGAAAAATCCCGGTAATGTTAGAGTGGTGGTGGCAAAAAAGCTAAAATCGAAATAGAAAATATAAAATGGAGTTACATTTACTAACTTCGAATACAGAAAGAGGTTCTTCTTTTACCCTTTAATTTTCCTAATCAAAGCTATGTAAATAGATATCACTACGTCCTTATAAATTATCCTACGTCCACCAACTCATGAAAATTAAAATAGGTAAAAACAAAACCTTGATTTCAACTTATTGTAGTTCATTATTTATACAAACAATACCTTTATACATGTCGATGAATACTTATAATATAACATTATATTTAAGAATTATTTTTTACGTAGGTAGGTGTTTCTATAGTATTATAAAGAAGGTAACAATATTATATCCTTTTTAAATAAACGTTCAATGTTATTTAGGACGACAGAACTGAAGATCTTTTTAGAGAAGGCAAATTTATACTTACCAACATCAGCAGAAACTTTCATAATATCGACGGTCATAACTCGCAACTAGAAACTTCACAATGTCGTTACCGTCGCCAAGCTATTAAGTTCGCCAAACTTTTAAACGCGTTTCTCGTTCTATGTGGCTTGATACAATGCTTAAGTAATAGTCTAACTAGCTGGAGAGCTCATTAAGACTACTCAAAACACAGCTATTAGGTAGTAAGGATAACTAACACTTGTTATGTGTTGTGTATTGTGTCGTTTTCAGGACCACCCGTGGAAGTGGGGGTTACCATGTACGTGCTCTCCATCAGCTCTCTGTCTGAAGTGAAAATGGTATCTTATTTTCAAAGCAATTTTAAAGACACAACGCATACATAGCAAGATTTATCCCTTAGCATTATCACCAGCATTAACCGTTCATCGTAGCACCCGTGTCCACGGTTCGATTGCATTTGATCGGTGTAGGCGCGACACACTGCCGCAAGGTTGACGTTAGTCGTGTGACGTGCAGCTAACAGAGCCGGGCACGCCGCGCACTGCGCGTGCACCAGCAGCGACCACTTGACACCCGCAGGCATCCCGCGCCTCTCGCAACCCTTTTGCCCGGCGATGGGGCACGTCACCGTCCTCTGGTTTGGTTTTCACGGCGCGAGGCGCGCGCGCGACTCACGATTGGGCTTGATTGCAGGTCCGCCAGTGGAGGTGGGCGTCACCATGTATGTGCTCTCTATCAGCTCCGTCTCCGAAGTGCTCATGGTACTCGCCACTGTCAGCTCACGCTTGACTCGGTCGCTCCGGCCGCGCGCTGCGCCGCTGCGACCGAGCAGCCCCAGACACGAGGCTGCGAGCATGTCCGCGTTTGGTGGAGCAGATCGCCCTTTGTCCGCCCACTTGCTTTCTTATTATGTTTCCTATTGAAAAAAGTTGATATTGGAGAAATAAAAGGACCATGCTCACTCCTTAGCGTGTAGCATTATTAACAAATAACGCCATAATTTTATAAAGTGAACAAACGAAAAGGGTTTGTTAATAAATTATTATTCGTAATAAATCCAAAATGTGCTTGAAATGCAGTGGATCAGTAATATTTTTTAGTTGACAGGTGTTGTCAGATTTTTTGTTTTGACGTAACATCTAAATATCAAATCTATTGACATCTTCAAGTGTCGTATTAATCTGACTTAGTCTTATATGGAACTAAATAACATGTAATAAGCAGAGTTGTCAAATTCGTTCACCTAATTTTACACCAATTAAGTCCAGTATGTTGTAAAAATCTCTTAATTGAATAACAAGGTAGGTGTCTTTTGTAGCAAAATAAACGCATGCAATGTTTACGTCATTTGTTATTAATAATATTCGATTATTTATAAGATTCTATATAAATTGACAGGCAAATATTTCGTTTCAACTTTCAAATTCATATCAATTAACCATAATGTTCTTTGCGGTGTCCATTCCATTTCGAATAATTTTAAATCCGCAGCGTTTTGTCTAAGTATGATATCGTTTACTCCGGATACGATCCGTTAGTCGGAAGGGCATAGTCCTTTTACAATGAATCATAATAAGAAAAGCAACACGTTGAACCTTATAATACCCAGTTGTGTGTCCTGCAGTACTCGTAACTCCAAAGTTGCTGCCATATTTAGTGATGACGTCTGTTTATTTTATTTGTGCAGTTTACATATTATTCTATGTTTATATACCAAAAAAATTAATTGCATTTATTATTTTTTTTTTTTCTGTATAATCTTTAAACGAAGAGAAACTATAACGTGTTAAGCATGTTCTTTCTTCATAAAAATGTGACCTCGGTTTAGAACGAATATATTATTATAATTAATTGGAAAAACGTCTAAGAGTTAAACAGTTCTATCAGTTTATAAGTAGTTTCTTGGTTATTATAGCTTTAGGCTCGTGGTTAAGCTAAGAATTTTACCTTTACGGTAAAAAGTTAATATGCTAGATTTATCACATTATTTAAAAAGGATTTAAGCATATATTTAATCATTTTAATTTGGTTGTAGTAGTTTCAATCAATGTATTTAGAAAGATTAATTTAATAATTAAGAAATTGCCATTTATAAATACTGCCACTCCCAGATTTTGCAGTGGAGCTTATATTTCTCGATTCAAAATCACATCAAAATATTATTTTTTTCAAAATAACCTACTTGCAGTTGTTTCAACGTGAAAAATGTAGCATTCTCATAAAACATAACAAAAATGACGTTTACGAATCTAGCGTTACTCACGTGCGCTGACTATATTTTGTTTTTCGTTTGAAACACGTTCACTTTGTCATTTGTATTAAAAAAAGAAACAAATTATGACTATAAATAAGTTTACTGATTTTAAAATAAACAAGCCAAGCCGCAACTTTTTCAGTTCAAAGTGGTGGGTATCAGTTTCAAAGGCTCATATTTATTTTAAGTTGTATTTAATACCGATATATATCGAACAGATTATCATCACTTTCTTCGTTGAGGTTTGACGTAGAAACTTAGTCACAGTTATACACATATTAATAAAAACAGCATAACATAATTATGCGTTTAATGACAATGATGACGGTCTTAGAAATAAAGGCGTCATGTATTCATAAAGTTATTGTAAACTCCTTCCGACATATAATGTGTTGAGGCTCTATGGACTTGCGACGACTGTATATCTATTATCGTGACTCATTTTGTAGTTTGTTGTGAATGTACGTATTATGTGTATTTACTGAAATATTGGCAATATAATTGTAACTTTCTAATCTCTTCAGTGACTTGGAACATCGATACTCTCTGACCTTTTAGATAAAAATTATGCTTTCGTGAATTTGCTATTTTTGATACCGATACCTCCTAAATATTTTAGCGCAGTTAGTGGGTCAGAATACAAAACCGAATTCGGTTTTCCAATATGTCAAACTGTGTAAGCTTGCTAGGCGTATGTTTGGGTGAAGGAGCCTTAAGTGGAAACCAAATCAAGGTTGGGAAGGTCACAATGAGACGTGACCCATGGCCCAGGGTGGGGAAGTTGCCTAATTCACAATCCACAAACTCTGGAATCGACCTCATTAATGAACGTTATTTTGTTTCACATACCTGGTCCAAACTTTATTGGTGGCAACTTGTATACGTGCCGGCTTGTTAGCTTGAGTCAATAGAGGGTTCCCTCTATCGAGCCGTGGGTGCCCGCCTTCACCGCCACCCACACACCTCGCCCTGTCCTGTCACTAACAGCACCCAAATCCCTATTCATTCTTAGATCTCACCTGTGTTCCATAGGCTTCATGTCACAATCACACTCTATGCACATTTTGTTTCATTTCTGTTATACTTAAGCTTATCGCTCAATTTGATTATTCAATGTAGTGCTGTGTCTATATATTTTCAAGAGTTGTTTCTGTTCGAAGTCACGAGAACCAAACTTCGACTTATTTATTGTTTTAATTTTTATAATTATATTTAATTGCCTCTTGTGATAATCTATCGCAGTGTATCCTATACTATGACATTGTGTTGGATGAAATATTTATGGCACAACGCATGCAGATGTTAGATGTTAATTTATAGTTACTCAATAATGTACATGTAATCTTGAACTTGTACAGTTGAACACTGTTACTATGCGAATGAACCCCTTAATTTATACTTTCCTTCTACCCATATTTGACTGCGGTGCCACACTTGGATAATATCCAAAAAAAAGATGACATAAAAACTGTGGGACCGGTAAGAATAATAAAAAGCCATAACCCAGATGCTAAATTCATTAAATTTTATCATTATTATTCTAACAAAAATCTGCTATCTCTTTGATTCTGTTAGATAGTTACTTATAAAAGAATATTATCGACTTCTTTCAAAGATTTTAATAGATTTGATTTTTTTCTCAGGATTTCACATTGGACTTTTACTTCAGGCAGTTTTGGACCGACCCCCGATTAGCATACAAAAAACGGACAGGAGTAGAGACGTTATCTGTGGGCTCAGAATTTATAAAGAACATATGGGTGCCTGACACGTTCTTTGTAAACGAAAAACAATCTTATTTCCATATAGCAACAACCAGCAATGAATTCATACGTATACATTATTCTGGGTCTATCACCAGAAGTATCAGGTAATGCCAAACACCACATTTGCTAATTCAATTTTGGAGCTACGTCACAAACTAGGTGTAATAGTCAGCATAATTTTGAATACTATTAAGAATTTGCTTGTATATTTCAGATTAACAATCACAGCTTCATGTCCCATGAACCTACAATACTTTCCAATGGACCGGCAGCTGTGCCATATAGAGATAGAGAGTTGTAAGTATCTGAACTATTTCAAATAACTATATTCGCCAATCAATGTGTGTGTGTCGTTTACAAACTTGTACATTAATCACAAAATGCTATCTTTGATAATACAATATTGATGACGTTTTAGCTAATATAAGAGTGTTGCTGAAGAACCGCACGCTTTGTGTGTCAGTTGCAACAATTGTAATGTTGTTTTTAAGAATCGCAAACAAGAACGGGGTCTATTAACTTGTAATTGACTTTTGAAAATTAATGCAAATTCAACGCACTTTTAGTTACAGATGACAAAAATGTAATCGAAAATAATATTAATTATACATGCGTATTGTTCTCACCAAAGCAATCATTAATTTGATTCTTAACCACGATGCAAATCTATCACTAGGCTTACAGATATTGTGTTGTGATCACTCTCTTGTATCACAGATGCTACTCAGGGGTACCCTGTGAGCACAAGCGTACTACATAATCGTCGACACGTGCTGTGATTTCCCTCGTGTTTTCATAAGTTGGAACGTCTCCTTCTCGCATACAGCACCCGCAGAAGGCAGACTCGTAAATAGTAAGCCTTTGATCTCACGAGCATTTAGCGAATGAAATGATACTGAGACATCGACGCTGCGATATGCTGAGCGGGTCGAAGGAGGCGGGGGACGGTGGCGCCCGCGGGCTCTGCACAACCACCGAGGGCCGTGCCGCAGACGAGGCACCGCACACCCACACACCCTCGCACCACCGCCGCTTACGCTCATCCCATGCGCACCTACACTCGCATGATATTACATTTTCGCTTTAATAACTTATCACTTCACACTTTTGTTTACTCTTGTCATATGTATGCCATATATTTATTTATTAGCAATTAATAAACATAGTTTAGTGATCACAATTAATTTTTTTATGAACCTTTATCATCCTTGTAGGTAGCATTATGTTTTACTATCATTAAGCCAAATCGAGTAAAATATTGCGCCTGCATTCAACAAACTCCTGTATACAGTTTAGTATTCTTTCGCCGCGAGTCCCATTCTCAACAAAGGCTCGGCCACGTGATGGAAACGCGATCCTTTACAGCGTAAGTGATAGCGTTTTGTGTGTTTGGCATGTCTCCGGAGTCGGGTACACAATGAGAGACATTCGGTACCATTGGAAAGATGGGGTGAACAGCGTCGGTATGAGCAACGAGGTGCAGCTGCCACAGTTCCGCGTGCTCGGCCACCGGCAGCGCGCCACTGTTGTTACGCTGACGACAGGTAACCGATCGCAATAGCCGCTCTCCCAGCACAGCACATCCATACCTCCGCCACCGACCCCGTCTCCCTCAGCCCGTGTGCAGACGATCGAAATCGCGACACAAGCACACACGCTAACTACATGACACGACAATCGCACGACGAGACGCGCGAAATCGAAATCGCGACTCCCCCGCTCTTACCCCAACCGAAAGACAATTCGTGTTGTAAAACCCACTGCGATGGGCCTGGGTTTGTTTCATTTATAATGTCCGCTGCGCACAGTCGGCTACACCATGCGGGACATCAGATACAAATGGAACGAGGGGCCCAACTCTGTGGGTGTTTCCAGCGAGGTGTCGCTGCCGCAGTTCAAGGTGCTGGGCCATCGCCAACGAGCTATGGAAATCTCACTTACCACAGGTACTTGGGTTCGCGGGGGAATCTAAGAATAGGTATTAAAGAAATGATATAAGACACCACTACGTGGAACACTGGACAGAAACAGCCACGATTCTTATCACGTCCTGCTTTTGTATTATTGCACAAAACACTATGAGTGGTGTGAAATAGATTTTTTATGTCATGTCGTTTAATTTATGTTTTAAAGATAATTTCATAAGTAAATTTTATATATTGAATCCCTATTTTGTCTAAAAAAAATAATTCGTTCATAAATATTCCCTATAGTTTTTAATTAATCAAATAAAGCTCTTAAGCACCAATAACATATAGGAATTCAAACAAAATACGCTTTTATATGTACTGTAATGGTGCTACTATATATAATACTATGAATTATGATTGGAATGTTAACTTTTTCATGCAAACTGGGAACTCTTCTCATATTATTTTTAAAACTTTTTACAGGAAATTACTCAAGATTGGCGTGTGAAATACAATTTGTTCGATCTATGGGATATTACTTAATTCAAATTTACATTCCGTCTGGTTTGATTGTCATTATATCATGGGTATCATTTTGGTTGAACCGAAATGCTACACCGGCTCGAGTGGCTCTAGGTGTCACGACTGTGTTGACGATGACTACGCTTATGTCATCCACAAATGCCGCTCTGCCCAAGATATCGTACGTCAAGTCCATCGACGTATATTTGGGAACCTGTTTCGTCATGGTCTTCGCTAGTTTACTAGGTAATATTTTATTATATTTACAAAATTCCTGCAAGGCGAATTAATTAAACTTAATAGAATATTAATGCTAATCTGAAGCGAATGAATATATGCACAGCGATGGTTACTCAACGTAACAAAAAAGAACCTGGTTACGGATGCAATTCTCTTATCTTTACAGAATACGCCACCGTGGGTTATATGGCAAAGAGAATACAGATGAGAAAACAGAGATTTGTTGCCATTCAGAAAATAGCGTCCGAGAAAAAAATCCCCGTTGAATGTCCCCCTGTAGGAGACCCACACACGTTGTCTAAAATGGGCACACTTAGCAGATGCCCACCTGGAAGACCATCGGTAAGCTATTTTCATTTAATTTAGTTTAATTTAGTACTTGATTTCTGCTGTCATAATAATATTATAAGCTATCTAGTACCCGCAATTTCGCTCACGTGGGAGTTTCGCCCTTTTTCGCGGCATTTAAAGTAACACGAGTAGGTGCTGTATTGGACTATAATTTATCTCGGTGGCAAATTTCATCCTGATCCGTTTAGCCACCATTGCGTAATCAAACACAAACATTCGAACTAAGTAAGATTTATTCTAGTTTGGATGTTTTTGTTTCAACCACGCAACTTGGCACCAACATAAACTCCTAGGTATCCCAGGAGAAAGTGCGAAATTTTGGCGTCAGCGAAATAGCAGGCAACAGCTAGTTTCATATATAATTTATTATCTATAAAATATGATTTTCAGGAGGTTCGGTTCAAAGTACACGATCCTAAAGCTCATTCTAAAGGCGGGACTCTAGAGAATACTATTAATGGAGGTCGCAGTGGAGCAGAAGAAGAGAACCCGGGCCCGCCTCCACACATTTTGCATCCTGGCAAGGTGAATATGAAAATAATTATCTAAATTCTCTGCGTTTAGCGATTTAAACATACCAGCGATTTTATAGCTTTGCG
The DNA here is from genome assembly GCA_943138885.2 of Tholera decimalis. Lineage (NCBI taxonomy): Eukaryota > Metazoa > Arthropoda > Insecta > Lepidoptera > Noctuidae > Tholera > Tholera decimalis. Next base: position 22,453,369 of record OW964548.2, read on the forward strand.
AATAAAAATGTTTACAAAACTTTTTAGGTGTGCTGGCGGGTATCGTATAAATTTTTATACAATTGTTTTTAGTTTAATAGTTATAAGATTTTGTATAGAGTAAGCGAAATCTTAAGAACTGATTGATAGATTGTATGAAAGATGACTTTAGGACACCATGGAGATGTTAATGAATAAATAACGATTAAATAATATTAACTTTGATCTCAGTTAATATTTTATTAGATGTCATCCAAGATGATTATTACTTAATTATCATATTTACTACTGAACGTTTAGGAATTTATTATATCGTGTTTATTTAAACATATCGTTTTCTTTAATTTAGAGCAGTGGTGGTCCAGTGGTTACGGGCTCGACTTGTGAACTGCAGGTCCTGGGTTCGAGCCCCGTCAGACACATTACTTTGTGTAATTTATTTCATCACCACTGCTCTTAAGTCGGTGAAGGAAAACATCGTGAGGAAACCGTTATGTCCTAGGTCCAAAAGTTCGAAGACATGCGACATCCACCAACCCGAATTGGACCCGCATGGCCCATTCTCTCTCAAAGAGAAGAGGCCTGTATCCCTGCAGCCAGGCGCGTGCACAGGATTATGACAGGGTATGCGGCGGAGTAATCGGTCACAAAAACTTTTTCTTTTATAGATTTTTAGCATAGCCACAGCCACACATCGTAGCATGGTGGCGATGCGTGGCTGTGGCTATGCTAAAAATCTATAAAAGAAAAAGTTTTTGTGACCGATTACTCCGCCGCATACCCTGTCATAATCCTGTGCACGCGCCTGCCTGCAGCGGGAACAAAATAGGCTGATTTTTTTTTACATTTATACCAGGTTATCACTTGACAGTTGCCTTAGACATAAATGGCATAACTATCACAGAGTACGTAAAAGTTAACTTTAAAATGCTTAAGATAACAAAATACCCAAATAATAGGTTGGTACGAACCTACGCTATCTTCTTAAAATACTTGTATTAGTTTCTTCAAAACTAATACTAACATGCGTAAACGTTGCATTGTATCGTGCATAGTGATGGGGTTGAATACGTTATCGGTAAATAAATAAATTGAGAATGAAACATCAAATTCAAATATATTCTATTTCACATAGGCCTAGTCTTTTCCCAAATATGTTGGGGTTGGCTTTCAGTTTTAGTAAGTGGGTAACACGACACCCCTTGGCTAGACCAGTCAGATTTACTGATTTACTACCCGTAAGGACTGTCATAGATGCTCGAAAGACAGCCGGTATCAATGGCTTAACACGTTGAACGCCAAGAAAAAAAATGCATCTTTCCGTTCAGGCCGCGTCGGTCAGTGCTGGCCGACACCTAGAATTGCCGTTCGGGCCGCGTCGGTCAGTGCTGCCCGACGTTTAATATCTCCATAATTAAATAATTAATGACTAAAGTTGACTTTTTTAATGAAAACATATATTTGGACATTAGATATAAGTAGGTATCTATTTTTTTTTGAGGTTGGCTTCCCGTCAAGCCAACAATTAAAAAAATATTTGGTCTAAATTTGGATAGAACTGTGATTTTTGCTTGGCCTGAAGGGAAAGCTCACTGTTGGTCAGCACTTACCCCGTTGGCGTTCAACGTGTTAACGTGCTTTCCGAGTTTTTAACTTTTTTTGCGGATACTTCGTGCTCAGCAGTTTCTCTTGCGACCGCTTGACTAACGAGGCAGTTAAGAAACCACGGATACCGTTTAAAAAAATGAGAGGTCAGTGTAGACCAATTATTAACACAATAAAATGTAGTTTACTAATCAAAAACCAGTCTAAGAGTCTGTTTTCCCACATTCACATGAAAAATCGCTCGCGTGAAAAGTTTTTAAAGATATTAGCATACTAAGATAAATCACACATTGAATTAAAAAATAATAGTGGCTTCTCATACTCACGTGGATTGTCAATTTTTTATTCATATTTTGTAACTATTTTGTGTATAAATAAATACCTATAGAGATTCAGGACAGTTTTCTCCCAGTTTTACTGTATCGGGAAGTTGGAATTAAAGGAATTCCAAGATTAAGCCTGGGATATACGAGGCTTGTTTCTAAAGTAAGGCAAAATATATATATTGTCAAGTTTAGATAATTAACTAGTTAGCTAGGCGTATACTGAGCTACCAGTGAGAAAACTAATTAGTGACGCTTTTCAAGCTAGGTAAGCTAGAAGGAAAGCACGTTTAATCGCTGATGAAAATGATATGAACATTAATTAAACTTCATGAAAATGCGGAAACCTCACAAAAAAGTGTTAGTAATCATAAATAATAATATTTTTTAAATTGTTATTTCAGTGTTTTTTATAATTAAATTATTTTAAAATTCTGTACAATAATAATTATATTAGTGGCCAGCCAGTTTTTGAAATTCGCCCATAATTTATTTTAATTGCTATATTATATAAAAATACGTGCAATTTCCACTCCTTCATATAAACTTTATAAATACCAAGTTTCATATTCTTCTGTCGACTGAATTTTCGTAAAAAGGGGTACAAAGTTTTTGTTTCACGTGTTAATGTATAAATCACGTAACCATTACAGCGTATTAATATAGAAAACCTGCCGGTACCGAAATATTCGGTTATTACCTCTTCCAATAAATAAATCTTACGACATAGGTACTTATTATAAATTAATATTTAATAAAAAATACGTAAGTATCATACGAAATTGCAATACAGAGTTGCAGTAGCACAGAAAGTGTCATCATGTTTGCAGATCACAATTATAATCATTCGTTAGTCACGGACTAGTGACACAAGAAACGGAAACTCTAGGGCTGAAACTGCGTTAAACGGTCGCCCGCGATGAGCAACCGTCGCTTGACCCCACGCGTGTTGACGCACAGTATGCACGCGTACGGTTTCCGTGGGACTGCAACGGTCCCAGTTGCGGAGATCGGATTACTACGCAGTGTCGCTAGTATGTATAACTCGAACCGCATGTGCCCCCACCAGTGTCTCCATATGTAAATCGAGAGTTACCGTGTTGCTAGGATAAAAATACGGTGTTTCTATATTAGTATTCTACATACCAAATTACCGTGAATTTACTAAAAGTGTACCGTGTAAATTAACGTGCAATTTTTGAAATTAAAAAAGAAAACAACATTATTATGAAATGAATCAAACAACTATTTGCTTTTCAAATTATTAACAAAAAAAAAATAACGTGTTTTACGTCATCCACCCATATCACTTACAAACGTTCCTTCTAGTATTTAAAGAAGATTGAGAAAGGATTGCCAACGCTTGTTCGTAGAGATAGACGTTTAGATATTGTGGGATTCCCCTCAGACTCCCAGCAGTGTTGCCTTTACAAAGTTGTTAATTTGACTGACGTGAAATGCATTGTAGGACTTTTAGGCAGTACACGATGAAATATATACAACAAAGTAATTCATAATGTTAATACGGTGATTTATGATACGGTAATACATTATTACCTTGGCGGTAGATAACGTCTTGATTACGGTGCATCAACGGTAATTACCGTGTATATGGAGACACTGGCCCCCACGCAGGCATCCGTCGCATGGAGGCAGGCAATGACGCGCGGGCGCGGGGCCTGGCTCTCCGCGACGGATGTCCGTGTGGGTTTCCATAACGGATCACTTTGGCATGGAACCACGCGGGCGTCTGCTTTGTGCAGTTTCTGCCCTTAGGATTCACACTAAAAAGCAGTCACTGAAACAAAAAATAAAAACGCGTACTGATAGAATTATAAGATGTCACAGTTTATTTGTTTCTTTTATCTGGCTTCTTAGTTTTAAGGTATTTTTTATACAATCTCAATTAACAAAATTGTATTTGAAGTGGTTAATACATTTTTGCTTGCATGCTTTGTCGAGTATTTGAAACAATGTAATAATATGATTTTACGTGATTTGATTTACATGATTTTTCCATCGTTTCTGATGGATTTGACTTTGAAACACCCTACCCTAAACCTAACCGTTTCATTATCTTCAATTTTAATAAAAATTGCTGGTTTTTAAGATAAGATAATAATAATATAATAAGATAAGGTATTTTGAAATGTGTGTTATTTTTTTTTATTAAGGATGAGCCCGCTCTTGACCTCGCCTCGACCTCGCCTGATGGTAAGCGACAGATGAAATCTACGATGTGACAAGTGAACCCAGAAGATGCCTATTTACTCTTGCTTTAAAATAGTACATAGTACAGACTGGTAAAAAAAAATTAAGCAATTAAATAAATAATAAAAACTACTCGCAAAATCATGGCTTGTTTTTCATGGTCATGAGTTCATTGACAATGCGTGAGTCGCTGGCAGGGGAGTAATCTTACCATCGCGCGTCGCGTCGCTGTTAAGGGAAGGTTGTTTGACACGGTCATACACATTGCAACATAAAACGCTTCGCTTAGCCAAAAGTCATGATGTAAACTTACAATAAAAAATAACGTTTTACCAACCATAAACTATTTAGTTTCCATTCATAGAAGCTCGCTAGTTAACTGACTGCCATTTTTACATCTTCTACAGTAATTACGGGTAGTCAGAAGCCAGAAAATATGACACTGGTCTTCCGGAGGAGTACCTATCATGTTACCCCGCTACTGGGTTGTCGAGGTCAAATAGCCAGTCGCTCCACGTAAAATACGTACTCCGGTGATATTGGAAGCCGACTCCAATATAGATTTTTTGTCAGACTTCGATAGCTCGTAATTCTTTTTCAGATATTACATCCATACTTTTGTTAGTAATAATGTCTCGTGAATTTTAAGTAATAATTGCATATATTTAAATATATAAATCTATGTAGGTCCTTAACCATTGTGCATCTTGATAAGAATTCTATGCTCTTTTAATATTTTTTTTTTAATTATTAGACGTTTCATGTCATTAAGTCAAAAAATAATAATAAAGCGCTTAAGTTCAACTACATTCATTCGACAGCAAATAATTCTATACAGTATAAATATTTAAGATTTGTAATGGAATCGAAACTGTCAAAACGTGATTAACCTGGTGAATAAGTTCATAGTATGACCTAATACCAAAGGAATATAAAGGACTTTTTGGATCTACGCGGGATTTTAAACATAGGTATTTCTTTTCTTTAGAAAAGACACAGGTTTTATGTATGTACCTATGTGTAAAGAAATGTATTTCTGTCTTTCTATTCGCTACTCAGAGTATTAGCTACGCCGGGTATAGCTTTGCTAGTATTGGTAGCGCAAAGTATTTAAATAATAGATATGTACTTGCGAAACTAATTTCACTCGTTTAATATAGTTATTAAACGAGCGAAATTAGTTTCACAACAATCCTCCAGTTAAACCTGCAAATCACTAGATTTGCAGGTTTAACTGAGGAATGTGTTTGCTGCTGAAGACGCACCGCTGCTGTCAAAGCACTAACTGTTTCGCTAAGCAAGTGAATACTATCGAATACTTGGGCGGTATGTAGTGCCAGGCGTCCGGATAAAGCCGGACATAGTTAGGCTTTTTGAATGCATGTCCGGCCAAAATAAACGGTATCCGGCTTAGGCTTTTTAAATTTGATCAATCACTATTAGAAGATTTACGGTAAATAATAAAAATAATTTAGGGTGACTGGCCTTTTCACACAAATGTCCGCCCAAACTGGCTGGCCTGTCCGGCTATTAGTTTGGACGACCTGGCAACCCTAGCGGTATGGATAATTTGATTTTGCGCGTTTTGATCTATTTGCGAAAGTTAATATAGCTCTGGGTAGCGAATACAGTGTAGGTTTTAATAGGCTTTTAAATATTTATATTGATGACAAATATATAAATAATACTTGTTATTATTATTTCTTTATTCTCTGTACCTCTCACAAAATAAATTTTCAAGTATTTTTCTACCAAACATTTACAAAAACCTAATTATAATTATTCCTCCTCCTTGTGTCATTTTCCTCATAATTGAGGGTCGTAAAAAAGGGAGAAAGCACTTTCTCCCTTTTTCATTATTATTATTTAATTATTATATCGTTCATTTCTAATTAATACCATATAAATTACATTTTTAAATATTTGTATAAAAAACAAACAACATTTAAAAATATAAGAAATAGTAATCCACCGCTATATCCCTATAGCGGTGAATTACTATTTCTTATATTTACAGGGTCCAAGCTACCGGTGGTCAGGGCTCTAGAGAGAGGAAACTCCTAACGATACGCGTCGTGTCCAGGAGTACCGCTTTCTGAAGCAAGCCCTTAATCCAGCCGCCTAACGAGAACCTCCTCGAGTCCTCAGTCGAGGCTCTTGGCTATTAAGCAATTAGCTGAGACGACTATCAGTACAATGATCGCTGATTTCACGTCTCACATGTTGACAATCTCGCGAGCCAAGTCAAGATACTTGATTTGCTTATCTTTCTCGGCTTTCACGAGGTTATGCGGGATGGCTTATTATTTTTAGACTTTTCAAATATACATTTATAATTTAATCGCTGAACTATCAGTTTATAATGCTGAGCGCTTACGATTTCCAAATTGCTATGATTTTTTAATTTATTTAACCACGAGCTTCTCCATGTACACTAATATTTAATGGGGGAGTTCGTGGCTAAATTATAATAGCTGAGGTGGGTGATTTATCAAGGTCACTCCGTGTATCGGGAAGCATGTTAATGAGTTGGTACCGGCTGTCATTTATACATCTTTGACAGTCATTACGGGTAGTGAGAACCCAGAAAATCTGACAACAGTCTTGCCAAGGGGTATCATGATACTCAGCTGGATATCACGATCACAGGTATCATGAGTATCACGAGGTTGAGGAGGTCATATAGGCACTCGCTTGCGGTTAGATTGGAAGATGATGAGAATTCTGAGCGCTTACGATTTATAAATTGTATTTCGTGTTTTTGTATTATGTATATTGTTTCTTGCAGATATTGTCATACTAAAAATTTTGTTTTCGTTTCCAGGACATAAGCAAATTGCTCGGAATGACTCCTTCGGACATCGACAAGTACTCTCGCATAGTGTTTCCAGTATGCTTCGTATGTTTTAACTTAATGTACTGGATCATTTACCTTCACGTATCTGACGTCGTGGCTGACGATCTGGTTCTACTGGAAGAGGATAAATAGAGGGCGCTGTGCATAGTCCACTTATTTTCCCACAAATTCCAGTTAAATAATAATTTGAAACACGAAATGAACTAAATAGTTCCCCTCGTCATAAATGGAAGGCATTTAGGTAACATGTTGGTAGATTATTTTAACGATCGTGAATTATTACAACTCTAAATGAATTTGTAGAAACTATATGTAAAGTAACTAACCCCCTGTTTCTAGAAAAAAATATATCAAGTTGTTACATATTAAACGCAAGTCAAGTAATGTTATTGACTGATGGAAACTTACTAACCAATCAGTGCTGTTTAGATCGTGTTATACTATTTGTGCGACTGTGTGATAATTTTCGTTCGAGAAACTGGGCTTAAAAGTAACTTTACTAAACTAAATTTTGTAAATACCTTAAAGACTCGACTGGTACGGTCGACTTAGCTTTAGATCTACATTTTTCTAGGAGTCTGAATTAAAAATACAAACGACTGAAGTTTTGTGTCATTTAGATTTCAAGCGAAACAACGCGGCATGTTTTGCTATTATTGTGGGTAAAATATTAATGTAGTGGTCACCTTTTCTATTTTGGCTGCCAAACTCGAAATACAATATAATAACGCCATGTGTAGATTTTACACATTATAACACAATGTCGTTGGTTACAATAAATAGGAACGTATATGCAAGCAAGTATAATTTACAAAGAACCTACGATATAAAGGCATTTAAAAGTTCCTTTAGAATAATGTGCAACAGCCTTATAGGAAAACCAAGTTTCAAATTATTATTATTGAAGTGGTAAAATGAGTGGAATATTGAAATATCTATAGTACTTAAATACGAATCTGATGCTCAAATTCCCAAGCTTGAATTTTTTAATTAGTTTTAGTAAAGTTTTGTAATTATGTCATAAAAATAGTCATTCGTTTATTCGTTGCCAATATCGTTGTGATATATTTACATTAGGGTGATTTTGTTTTTAACTGTAGTTGCAAATCATTTCCATGTCCTGATAGAATAATTTTATTTAATACAGTAGTTTTATTTTCTGACTTGTTATAAATTAATTAATGTTTTGGGCGATTTTGCTTTACATCATCTAATGCGCGTTGAGTTTTGATATATAAAAGAATCCTCATCAATAAATAAATAATTTATAAATAAGTAAATATATCAGAAATCAGCAGCATTCAATTATTCTTAGAACATATCCTATATCGCTTATTGGAGCAGGTAAATATTCACCAATTACCATAAAACTATTCTTATTTCTAATATTATGTTGGAGCAAATCAGTCCCATTAGAGGCATGCAGTCGCCAAATTTAAATAACCAATAAAAAAAAACCCAGCATGTATGTTCCCACCTTCGTCATATTGTACTTTTTCAAAACATAGACTATAATAACAGCTGTTAAATGAAGCTTTTTTCAAATTCTTTTCATTTTATTTAGAGTTCAGCTAAACCATTGTTAACGAACAAAATTATTCTAATTCACTTACTTTTGTTTGAGAATATCTCTCGACATGTAATGAAACAATTTATATTTGGAGTGAGTTTTACCCTCTTCATTTTCATAAGCAATATTGTTTTTGAAATGCATTTGAAAGAATACAATATTACTTTAATGTTATGGCAATCGATATAATGTAGGTCCTATTATTAAATAATTAATTATAATATTTCAACTTGTCAGAAAATTTGAAATGGTAAGTTCAAAGTGAAGTACTAAATATTTAAATACATTTCAACTTTGCGTAGGAACCATATACGTGACTTCATTGTTCAGAAAGAAGTCTGGCTTGTGAAAACATTATAAATACCCATTTGTATTCAATATATCAGCGCCCGTTGTCTCACCAAATGTAGATATTTATTTATAGGCGGTAGGTCCACTATAAAATGGCAACATATAGAACTTCCAGTAGCTACTTATTTGTGACGTACCTCATACCTTAAAAAACCAGTCATTATTATACACTTATACATTTAAGTTAACCTACACATGCTAGCCCACCTGTTGATGCCAATTTTCTGTCACTAGTAACAATTATTTGGTTTTCATCGTAAACGGCATTTACTAGATATGAAAAGACATAGAGTAGTCATCTGTTTGAATAGTTTTTACCTCTGAGAATATTTTGCTATTTCTTTACTAGCCGCACAATAGTCCATGCAATGCTTTCCTAAATTAGTACAATTTAGATAAATTAGCTTTTTTTACCTCGCTAGCATTCTACTAAACCAGTAGTTAAAGCATTATTGAGCATTAGAAATACGTTGTTAATATGGGAATGTTATTCGTGGGCTCATCTCTAGTACAGTGATGGGTACCGAATAAATGTTCCTATCTTCACAACGTTTAATAATTCTCCCACCCTCGAATATCTGACAAGCAGGGCTCCTGTCTTCAGCTACGACTCCCAAGTTTTGTTTGTGTCATGGGTTCCTTAAGGTTCTAATGTCGGGTATTCAGAAAAAAGATATATTTCAGCATTTAGCTAAAGTAAACAGTGGGTACCGAACATAAACATGGAAAACCAATTAATAAATACTTAACAATGGTAGTCATAGTGGGGTAAGGTATTATGTACTAGAAACCGGATAATTGACTGCACAATTACCCTAATTGTTGCCATAAAATTATGGAGACGGCTTTTTGAAATAGTTACTATATCTGTGAAATCATTCCAAAACTGCTTATAGGATGTATACAAAGTTGGTATGCATATTGTTATGTCACAGACTACTTTTGTACTTGTATGTATTATTCTTAATACATTCTGTTAGCTTATCTGAAGGTTTTTGTTGGGTATTTACCCATAATACACCTTTAGGTTTTAAGACATACATAAATGTAGACATTTATATTGTATGAATAAAACACTCCCGAATCCCGGATTGCAGGAGTTTTTAAATACAAAAGAGCATTTCGTAGTAGACAAATACTCAATTTAGGCTAATATGTATCTGACTATCCGTGCTCTAGTAACCTGAAATATTTTGTTAAGAGTATAATAAAAAATAAGTATCACCTACACTGGCATAAGTTGAAAGGCGTACTGCTGACTTCAGTTGTTTTGGGTACATTTCTGATCAGCAGTCACCTTTAAAATCTTATGGAACCCTGTCATAAAGAAAAAAGTATATTGGTCGATTTAGCGGTACACATAATTTGCTTCCTAACGCAAAAGTAAAACCCATAAATATAAATTTGATTATCTTATGTTTTAAAATATCGAATAAGTTTTATAATTAACGAAAAAAAATTATTGGAATTTGAAGGCAGAAATCACTTTGATGTATCAAAATGTACCTACTATTTTAAAACTAAATTAAATTTCTTGTACTATACTGTGGTAGATTAACTAAAGTAGACTGTACATTTTGAAGGTCTTATTTTAGGTATAATATAATTGTACTTTATAGGTATATTTGTAGGTACTTAATGTACATAACGACATTATTTATGATTAAATTCATATTAATATAAACAGCACTCAAAATATAAGGCACCGTGTAATCTGTATACACATTTTTATTTACTGCAATTTATTACGACTATAAAAGTCTGTATTATTACTAAATAACGTTTAGATTAAGATGCTGGTAGAAAATAAATTGAAATTAGGTTTTAAGACGCGACATCAGCCACGTCTCTCCGAAACGAAATTCTAAAATATATGTCTAGTGATTAGCATCTAAGCAACTAAATTCAAGACGGATAGGTCTAAGGAAATTCATCTTAGATATTATAATCTTAAATTAATATACCTATTGTATGTGTAGATAAGCACAGTCAAAAGTGAGTCACTCATACTACAGAATACATTCCAAATAACGGTGTTAACACATCTTACCTCAAAATGAAATTAATATTTTGTTGAGTTGCATAATTATAATTATTATTTTATGATATATACATAATTCAATTGAAATATAATTTACTGATGTATTAAATCATTAGATAATACGTAAGAGTTATAGATACATAGTTGATGTAGTAAAGTACATTAATGTTAGCATCAGTAAGATTGTAAATTAAATTAGTCCCAGCTGCGTTTATATATGAGAGCATTTTGTTAGTATTTTATAAAACATAATAATGATTGACTAGTATAAATTGAATCAGCTATAAAAATGAAAGAAAATCGAGTACCTGATGAACAAAAGTAATTATAAATTATGAAGTAACTAACAACTTGTCATATGAATACATACATTGTTAACATAATCTGCCCTCCTAAAGAGTTTTTCTCATTCATCAAATAACTACTAACACATATTATCTATTGTATGATTCTCATTGAGTCAAACCTAAAGATCGATCAAGATTGACAAATTTTCACTTTTTTCTGGGATTACCAAAAATTTGTCATACTTTTACTAGTGGCAATTTATACTAGTCTATGTGGCATAAATTTTTACCAACCTAAATTAATTTTTGTTTTGATATCACCAGTTGATTTCACCTTCTTTATTTAAACTAAAGATAGAAAGACTTACTCTTTTTCTTCCTTTATTGTGTTTCTAATCAAAAAACAAAAAAGAAAATGTGATTTTTATATTCATTAAAAACCAAATTTGTAACAGGCAATAATTTTCCTATCCATTCACTTAATATAATAATTTTTGCTCTACACTGTTCATAATAAAATATATAAAATTTTTAGTATAAGCTCATTGTCTTGACAACTTATCAGGTATTTCTTTTACAATTTAATATAGTACACTTACAATTTCCAAGTGATGTGGTGAACGGTAGGTGAGCACTGTAAAATAGGTAACTTCTACAGATCAACGCATTAACAATACCATAAACTTGTCCTTTGTCAAATACTTCACACATAACTTATGGTTTCTCGTTTTACTAAACGAAAAAGAACCTTAAAATATTTTTGTTATAGTAATAGACTGGCTTCAGGACATTGCCGTTTGAGGAGATTAATATAACGAAGTACCTGTAATAACAACAGTGTCAGTCTTTTTATATATAGAATTTATTTTTCAGACGAATAAATTTATGATTGTGGAAGTTTTATAATAATATATTATTGCAAAGATATAAAAATAAAACACCAAGAATGCCTACCAAGCTGTCAATCACAATTTATAAATAAATTATAAGATATTGTAATAGTATTCATTAGGTACATCAAATAAAGTAGACTACAGCTACGCAGATTAACATGAAAAAGATTCTACGATTTATCTAATATTACAGAGTTAATGAAGTACAGTGTGAGTTAGGCTTACTAAAGGAAAAAAACTGGAACAATACGCCATCAAGACATTGCATGCATGATTTAAAAACATTGTATTGATTTCTTTAACCAATCTGCGATTTAAGAAATCTAACTGATGTTTTGCAATCTGTTATTTATATAAAAGCAATACATTACAGCACAATGAATTGATAATAAATTAAATATTCGATATTTCATAATTCATTACCAAAAAGCGTATTAGTTGCCGCGAAATAAAGCTTTAAGGAGATAAATTTGTAAGTTATGGAAAAGATTTTTATTTAAAATGTTATTAATAAATACTCTCTTTGTATTTCCCTTAGTATTACCCTCTCATTAGAAAACCATTCTAGGAAGATGCATAAAATACACCCCGAGCTTTACAGTTAACTCACAAGAGAAGTCGGAGTGTTATCTAGACTCTTGCTTCACCGTTAGTTACCACTAGAAACATACTTAACCGCGATAAAGATTTTTCACACATAATGTGAGAATAATTAAAAGAGTATTTTATTAGAATTTCATTTAAGCAGACGCACCAAAAAGAAGGAAAATGATTATTGATAGGCGGGTTTGGCCAGTATCTTGCTTGATAGAACGCGATGCCTAGACGTTACCTATTTAATTTGGTATTTATTATTATTTATTTATTATATACTTTATTCTGTATAGACAAATATTATTTATTGTATCTGTACCAGTAAGAGGGTACAAACATGGAAATATCACCCAGAAACTTACGTGGTTGCCCGGTACTATCGCTTACGAAGGTTTTAACGCGGTAATAAATTTCAAGTCATCCCCACCAACTCTCGAACTTCGCGTAAAATATTTTATAACCATGTATGTATGTCGGGCAGGTATCCGCAACTCCACGACCAAGCGCGTATTTTATAACCATTAGAAATAAATAAGTTACAAATAAACTTGAATTTTATATTGTTTGATGTATAGATACCTCGTTTTTTCTATTTGTCATTTATCATGATTTGCAAATCCAAATGCAGAAATTCATTGAAAATATTGTTATTAATTAAAGTGACTGTTAAATTTAATTAGCTTCTGCCTTTAAAATAAGTTTTAAGCTACTTTTATAGAAATGCGTAGCTAGAAAACTAGTCGTGTTTTGTCATCCTAACCATTCGCGTATGCTCAATCAGTTAGGGATAACTGTTTAAAATTCAGTTTTAATCTCTATACGAACTAACTTATAAGGCAATTTAAATAGACGCCTATAATTAGAGGAATACAAACTACACACTATATTTTAGCAATTCGTTAAATTAAAATGCCATTATTTAGAAATGGACACAGACGTGTAGCTGTACGTGGCCAAAAATAATGTAACTTTTTATACATGTATTATTTTATTAAAGTTTGCTGAATTTTTGACTATGAGCAGAAAATAAATTAATTAATAGAAAATGAGGTCATCCATTTTGGTCCAAATTTGAAAGTGTTGAAAATACCCTAAGCAAAAGTGCATACAGCTTTGGTGCCCCAACATAAAGATGTCGGGGCACCAAAGCTGTTATGTACTACACTCCTTGGTGTTATTAGAGACTATACCTAAATCGCGTGTTATATTTTTGTAATACATGCATTTGACCATGTTACCTGATGGTAAGAAGTTATGTAACCGATGATAGAGCAGACTGGTCTAAAAAAAATATTTAATCTTGACGCAAAGACATCGATAACCATGGCTGGACGGATTTTTCAGAAACTTTGCAACCAAATCACTCAGTAAGTACCTACACAAAAGTGTACACTTTCATGTTAATCCTGTAGAAAACCTTCAAGATGCTGATTGAAGATAGGTCTTTCATATTTCTACCAAAATAAAGTTCTGGATGATTACCTTGCAGTATATATAAAACACGTGTTCTATTAATACAATATTATTTTGAAAAATACTTCTACATTTTACGTTAAAAACATTTTTATAAATATAAATCTTGTAATTTGTAAGGCTACTGTTAAAAATAATATATCATGCAATAATCATGTCACTTATTAATATTATGAATAAAAGAATGTACCCTTACCATGTAAATTAAATAGATTTTCTGAAGAGACGCTAGATAAACCTTTGAAAGTCGATACACAATTGAATGATTAAATTGAACGCACGTGTCTTAGATATTATAGAATTTTATAAATAGATTTACAATAGCTATAAATACCTATAAATAACCGCAAGTTCATGGATGGAAGGAATAGAAGACGACTTTATTTTTTTAATAATAGAGATTGCATTATTTAAAATATATAATAGTTTATCGTTTCATTGTTGTATTGCAAACATTGCGTCTTTTTCGATAGACACATCAAAGAAATCAAACATTTGCCGTTATAAAAAAATTGAGTTACAGTAACTACCCATTAAAAACAGCAAAAACACATACATGTTATTTTTAATCTACAATTTAAGCTTTTTCTGAAGCATAGGAGAATGACCTAATTATGGACTTTATCTAATTTCCTCACGTATGGTTTTGCATCAATTTAAATTCCGGTTTTAATGATGAAGATATAACCAAATTACAAGAATAATTCTTGGTTGTGCACTACATACGCAAACGTTAGTTTAAGTAAAAACTTTGACATTATTATTTATAAAGAAAAATAACCAAATATAAAGTAGTTGGTATTGATTTACATAACGAATTAGAACACATCAAAGTGCTGTTACTGTAAGTTCTTTACAATAAAAAACGCTTGCAAACGAAATGATAGCTGGAAATGACAGTTTGTTCCTCGTTGCTACTTACACCCACATTAAAAGAATTCTTCTTTCATTTTTGGTGATTTCTCATACCATGTAAGATAAGATTGTATTGTGATTAACACTAAAACCATAATCTTCCTGCCCTTATCTCGTGTAACTTGGGTGGGTGCAGCATTTTATCCTGTCAACCTTTATGCTAACACACACACAAACCACAAATAATGTATGACATGATAAGAAAACCTAAATCATTCGTCTTGTTATGTTGATTTTACTATGGCATTGGCATTACTTATTAATATATGAGATTATCTTCCTACCACTTTAATTACCTATCAGATGTTTAGAAAATAGGAATAAATAATATGCATATATTTAAGTTAATGTTACTCTCTCCGATTTCTTCCATTTTAATGAATCTTCCTCACAAAACTTAATTGCACGTTTTAACAACAACGTTACTTTTCGTAATAAACAAGTACCTAGTAATGTTAACTATTTTGCTCTTACTTAAATCAGAGAAATCAATAGTTCTCGGACTTATTGCACAATGATAACACTATTTTCAGATTAAATAGTGAGTAAGGCTGCACGTTTGCATTAAAAAAACTGAATAGGAACAAATTTAAATTGACAACCTCACGAACGAAACGATTTATCATCATGAATCGAATTTTACTAGCATTTTGGAAAGTAGCAAAATATGTATATTAACCATATAGAGAAACAGACATAAAGGTAGAACTAATAGATGATTTAAAAAAATTGAATGGTCATTATGTACCTAATCGTAGAATAAATAAAATAGATCAAAATTAGAATAATAAAATGAGATGTTGTTAATGAAAATGACAGATTTGATAAGTAATGTGAACGACTAAAATTATGATTGTTTGTTTTAGAAACTTGGACTATCATAGCCGATGTCACTATTTATTAATTGTGTAAATTTTGTTTTGATCTGTAAACGTCTTGTTCTAGTTATTCAGGTAATGTTTATAATTTTTACCGCTATTCTGTTCTTATTTGTGTACTCATGAATGATTATTAAAATGTAAAATAAAACATTTTTCAAATAACGAGACTTTGTCCTTATTTAGAATTATTCCTTCGTTGAAATGCTACATGTTTTGAATAAGCTCTTTATTGTATTGTCAATTAGAATTTTAAAATGGTACTAATAATTTGTCTGTAAGATCAATGAAAACCTTTTTTATGCAACTATCAGGTATATATACATATATATATCGAAAAGGCTCGTTGACGCTTCCCGCGACCCTAGGGCTGGCTATTTATTTGGTCAACGGCTAAGCATTGCCATACAACGAGGCAATGCCGCCAGTATCCTGGGTAAGTTGCCAGCCGACAGCGTTGAGGATCAATTTTTTGATGCTTTATTATAGTTTGTATTTTTAGTATTTTAGTATATAATTATGTATTTTTACTATCAGGTAAGTTAATAAGGATGGTATCTATGATTTTGATTTGTTAATTTGGCATCATGGTCTGTAGTGTAGTGTGACACACTCATCCCCTTAACCCAGAGCTGGTGTAATTTGAAGATTTTTCAAACGAAAATAATTTCATTATACGCTCCAAGCTTTTCCATGAAATAATCATAATACTGTCTGTATTATTTACTATTTTATTTACAAACAGATGTTAAACATTGATAGAAGCCCAATAACAAGTTTCCATAGACAGTATTAGAATAGAATAAGAGACAGTAGGTAGATACAAGAAAACAAGGAGCCAAAGCACTTGGCGCAAGTTATATGTTAAAAGAACAATGAACAACAAGTGGAATTTCACTGGTCTCAAGAAATTGGTTGCACATAATTTTCTTTAGTTTAATGAGTTGATAGAGAATAAGTCCAGATCTACAACACTCTGACAAATTGCATTAAGTATATGATCTGCTCGCTTTTATCTTAAGGTTATGCTAGCTCTTAGTATTGCCGATAAATACACCGCACAAATTACTATAGAGGCCGATGATTTCTTAAAATAAGTTCGAACAGTTAGCTGAATCATTAGCTATTGAACAAAAGTGCCATACCAGCTAGTTTTCTCTACATGATTAGTGGAAAAATGTGAAACTTCCTGCAGAGACTGTGATAGTTAAGTGGATAAATTTTATCTATATATTTATTTTAGATACTTAGGATAATTGTATCCTAAGTATCTAACAGAAATATATAGATAAAATTTAGATTCGCAACCTTTTTTACAATAGTACTTACATTAATTGTAATGTAAGTATTGTAAAAAGGTTGCGAAGCTAAATACACTATTTCACTAAATACTTAGAGTAGAAATATAAAACACAGAATTTAGTTATAGTAGTAGTTGATCAGAGGCTATCATGGTATCCTCACCTTGATCCAATCGCAAATAGAATTTAAAAAGTATGTAGGATTTTTCGGATTCTCAGACATGCAATCCCTAAGAAAGTTTTAGGCCTACTGGCCGCTGTAAAAATCTCCTTAATCTAACATATGTTGCGCTTGCCCAGTCAATATATGATAATTTATTGCATCTCAGTCTGGGGGTGCAACAAAAACAAAGATGTTAATAAAAATGTAAACTTTAATTTCGGAAGGCGGTGTCTTTAGTTTTGTATATATTTTCGTTTTTGACACCACCTTCCGAAATTAAAGTTATTTTTGCCTTTGTAGTGTTTTTATATGGAAGTCGGTTCTATTTTTTGCTAAAAAGTTTTTTTTGGTAAAAAGTTTTTATTTCACTCTTTTTAGTGGGTCGATTTTTAATTTACCTAGTTAAAAGAGCCTAAATGTCAACTACTTATAACCTTTTACAAAATATTGCTTTTCCCAATACTGGGCCGTTAATTTTTGAGGAGTTCTCCTGCTACTTCACCATCAGCTCTACATCACCATATGCATTGTGACGAACATAAAGTGCTTAACATTCATATTCAAGTAATCGAATCGCAATCCACGAAATACTTATTATTGAGTAGGTTCGGCAGCCATCTGTGGTCTTCATCACCAGTTCCTACCACCATCCCCAAATGGTATTTTTTGAGAGCAACTGCACAAGTTACTATAAGAAATACCCAAAACGCCATAGGTGTGCATATAATATTTGAAGAGTTCCACCAATTTCTCCAGAGTCCCATCATCAGATCCTGACCTGGTGACAATGGGACCAATTTCGAAGTGTACCCTTTCAAACAAAAGAAGAATTTTTCAAATCGCTTCAGCCGTCTTCGAATAATTGGTGATCATACATAAAAAAAAATATACGCGTCGAATTGATAACCTCCTCTTTTTGTCGTCGGTTGAAAAGCCTAAATGTCAACTACTTATCACCTTTTACAAAATATTGCTTTTCTCGTTAATTTTTGAGGAGTTCTCCCGGTACTTCACGATATGCTTTGTGACGAGCATAAAGAGTTTTTTTTATTTGGAATAGGTTCATGTTTGATCATCATCTCACCTGATGGTAAGTGATGGTGTGGTCGAAGATCGAGCACGCTTGCCTCGAAGAAACCTTTTCACTCTTGACTTAAAGACCCCTAGGTTATAGCTATCGGGAAACATAGACTCCGGCAGGGAATTCCACTCCTTAGCCGTACGCACAATGAAAGTATTCCCAAAATGTTTTGTGCGTGTGGGTGGGATGTCCACCATGTAATGATGGCGCATCGCCGTTTGTCTTGTAGTCCGATGATGGAACGGGTTTGACGGAATTAGATTGTGTAATTCCATCGCACACTCCCCGAAATGTAACCGATAGACTCGTCGTCGATGTTCAAGGCTCTGGAGCTTTGACTCGATCAGTGCATCGTTGCCAATGAGTCTCTTTGCCCGCGTCTCGATAGACTCAAGCGCATCCAGTTGGTATTTGGCAGATCCATCCAAAGATGAGAGCAGTATACATGACCGAACCTGGGCTTGATAAAAATTGAGCAGTTGTTCTGGTGTGAATTACCGTCTTATCTTTGCTAGGATTCCCAACTTTTATGCTGCTACTTGAGCCTTAGTCTCGATAAAGGAACCAAAATTGAGGGTGGAAGTTAGTGTAACCCCAAGAAGCTCAATGTGATCGGTTATCGGCACGGTTACATCACGGAAAGTAGGAGCCGGTTAGAACTGGCTCCTTTTTGGAGAAGAGACACGCCTGGGTCTTAGCTGCATTAAACTTGACCACGTCGGCATCGCCCCATTCGGAGACAGCCTTCAAGGATAAGTTCAAGCACCCAACCATATCCTTATGGAGAGACTGGATATGTGACCCACTAGCACGCGCGCTGGACACATAAATCTCTCAGCAACTGTGCTGTCTTCTGCATACCCAAAAGTACCGGGCATAAGCATAAGATTAACAACCATATTCAATTAATCGAATCGCAACCCACGTAATACTTATTATTGAGTAGTTCCGGTGGCCATCTGTGCTCTTCATCATCAGTTCCACTTTACCAAATGGTGCTTTTTGAGAGCAACCGTACCATTTTTTATAAAAATCACCATCAGCTCTACATCACCATATGCATTGTGACGAACATAAAGTGCTTAACATTCATATTCAAGTAATCGAATCGCAATCCACGAAATACTTATTATTGAGTAGGTTCGGCAGCCATCTGTGGTCTTCATCACCAGTTCCTACCACCATCCCCAAATGGTATTTTTTGAGAGCAACTGCACAAGTTACTATAAGAAATACCCAAAACGCCATAGGTGTGCATATAATATTTGAAGAGTTCCACCAATTTCTCCAGAGTCCCATCATCAGATCCTGACCTGGTGACAATGGGACCAATTTCGAAGTGTACCCTTTCAAACAAAAGAAGAATTTTTCAAATCGCTTCAGCCGTCTTCGAATAATTGGTGATCATACATAAAAAAAAATATACGCGTCGAATTGATAACCTCCTCTTTTTGTCGTCGGTTGAAAAGCCTAAATGTCAACTACTTATCACCTTTTACAAAATATTGCTTTTCTCGTTAATTTTTGAGGAGTTCTCCCGGTACTTCACGATATGCTTTGTGACGAGCATAAAGAGTTTTTTTTATTTGGAATAGGTTCATGTTTGATCATCATCTCACCTGATGGTAAGTGATGGTGTGGTCGAAGATCGAGCACGCTTGCCTCGAAGAAACCTTTTCACTCTTGACTTAAAGACCCCTAGGTTATAGCTATCGGGAAACATAGACTCCGGCAGGGAATTCCACTCCTTAGCCGTACGCACAATGAAAGTATTCCCAAAATGTTTTGTGCGTGTGGGTGGGATGTCCACCATGTAATGATGGCGCATCGCCGTTTGTCTTGTAGTCCGATGATGGAACGGGTTTGACGGAATTAGATTGTGTAATTCCATCGCACACTCCCCGAAATGTAACCGATAGACTCGTCGTCGATGTTCAAGGCTCTGGAGCTTTGACTCGATCAGTGCATCGTTGCCAATGAGTCTCTTTGCCCGCGTCTCGATAGACTCAAGCGCATCCAGTTGGTATTTGGCAGATCCATCCAAAGATGAGAGCAGTATACATGACCGAACCTGGGCTTGATAAAAATTGAGCAGTTGTTCTGGTGTGAATTACCGTCTTATCTTTGCTAGGATTCCCAACTTTTATGCTGCTACTTGAGCCTTAGTCTCGATAAAGGAACCAAAATTGAGGGTGGAAGTTAGTGTAACCCCAAGAAGCTCAATGTGATCGGTTATCGGCACGGTTACATCACGGAAAGTAGGAGCCGGTTAGAACTGGCTCCTTTTTGGAGAAGAGACACGCCTGGGTCTTAGCTGCATTAAACTTGACCACGTCGGCATCGCCCCATTCGGAGACAGCCTTCAAGGATAAGTTCAAGCACCCAACCATATCCTTATGGAGAGACTGGATATGTGACCCACTAGCACGCGCGCTGGACACATAAATCTCTCAGCAACTGTGCTGTCTTCTGCATACCCAAAAGTACCGGGCATAAGCATAAGATTAACAACCATATTCAATTAATCGAATCGCAACCCACGTAATACTTATTATTGAGTAGTTCCGGTGGCCATCTGTGCTCTTCATCATCAGTTCCACTTTACCAAATGGTGCTTTTTGAGAGCAACCGTACCATTTTTTATAAAAATTACCCAAATCGCTATGGGTGTGCCTATAATATTTGAAGAGTTTCCTCGATTTCTCCCTGATTCCATCATCAGATCCTGACGTTAGACTAACCTTTAAAATAGAAAAATATTTTTCAAAATTGTTCCAGCCGTCCACGAGTTATGAAGTTGGTTAAAAAATATTTTTTGCAAAAAATAGAACCGACTTCCATATCAAAACACTACAAAGCCAAAAATAACTTTAATTTCGGAAGTCGGTGTTATTGGTTTTAGATTTTCTTTTTTTTTCACACCGCCTTCCGATATTAAAGTTATTTTTGGCTTTGTAGTGTTTTGATATGGAAGCCGGTTTATTTTTTGCAAAAAATATTTTTTTCACGCATTTTAGTGGGTCGGTTTGTAATTTATCTAGTTACAAAAGCCATAATGTCACCTTATCACCTTTTACAAAATATTGCTTTTCCCGATGCATAGCCGTTAATTTTTGAGGAGTTCTCCTGGTACTTGACCATCAGCTCTAAATCACCATATGTATTGTGACGAGCATAAAGTGTTTAACATCCGTACTCAAGTAATCGAATCGCAATCCACGAAATACTTATTATTGAGAAGTTTCAGTGGCCATTTGTGGTCTTCATCATCAGTTCAACTTCCCCAAATGGTATTTTTCGTAAGCAACTGCTCAAGGTACTATAAGAAATACCCAAAACGCTATAGGTGTGCCTATAATATTTGAAGGGTTCCCTCGATTTGTCCAAGATCCCATCATCGGATCCTGATTTCGTAACAATGGGACCAACTAGAAAGTATACCCATTCAAACGCAAAAAGATTTTTTCAAATCGGTCCAGCCGTCTCCGAGTTATGAGGTAACATACATAAAAAAAAGAGTTCAAGACGAATTTAGAACCTTCTTTTTTCGAAGTCGGTTAAAAAGGCAGCGGACTGGATTTTGATGGTTTGTTATTGGTAAATGTATTATACTATCTAAAAAGTCATAGAACAAAAGTTGTTGTCTATTATGTACTACAGTCCTGCAAGGTTATTAGTGTTTTACCAATACCCCGGTATAATTACTATATACCATGAGATGGTTCACATAGAAGTCCATAAGGAAGCTTCTTTAGCACGAGATCAGAAAGTACCACAACTTTGCAGCTATCTTTAGGCATGTTCACCATCATTTAAATACTAAATCTACTAACACTACAATAAATTAAATAAATAAGTACAAAAATAATACAACAATAAACAATAATAAAACTAGTTTTACTTAATTATAAAGTGCTTGCCACATTTGGAAGTGAGCGAGTCCTTATCACACAACGACTGATATGTAATTAACTAAGGGGCGGAGACGTGGTGTCCTGAAAGACAGACGTAAGTCTAGTTTAGGCACCAGTCTCTCAAAGTATAATTTATAATCGTTGCTGTCTTGTCACTGCTATCAAATGAAACTTCGTATTGTTTTGAGAGAAATAAATTATGTTATTATTACATGTAATATCATTAAAGCTCCTTTAAATTTGTGTGATTATTATTGTGGAGAACTGTTAATTTTTAGGGTTCGGTAGTCAAATGGCAAAAAACTCGAAACCCTTATAGATTGATCATGTCTGTCTATCCGTCCGTATCTCACAGTTATTTGACTTCGAAACTATTATGATTACAGAGTTGAAACTTGGTAAGTAAATGTATTCTGTGAACCGCTTTATGGTATGCTATTTATAGATAGGTCTTAAAAATTACACTGAGATTCCTGATACCATATTTTCTCAAAGTCAATTGTTTCAAAGATGGACACTTCCCAAAGTAGTCAAATGCAGGGGGCATTTGACTACTTTGGGAAGTGTCCATCTTTGATTGTGTCCCCCTGTTTTTTATGTAGCTACTACGGGACCCTTCACAGGAGAGTCCGACATCCACTCAGCCATTTTTTAACCAACTTCAAAAAAAGGAGGAGGTTCTCAGTTCGTCTTGAACTTTATTTTATGTATGTTAACTCATAACTCGAAGACGGCTGGACCGATTTAAAAAACTTTTTTTTCGTTAGAATGGGTATACTTTTAAGTTGGTTCCATTGTTATGTAAGCAGGATCTGATGATGGAATCCTGGAGTAATCGAGGGAACTCTTCAAATATTATAGGCACACCTATGGCGTTTTGGGTATTTCTAATAGTACTTTGTGCAGTTGCTCTCAAAAAACACCATTTGAGGAAGTGGAACTGATGATGAAGACCACAGATGGCCACCAAAACTACTCAATAATAAGTATTTCGTGGATTACGATTCGATTACTTGAATATGGATGTTAAGCACTTTATGCTCATCACAACGTATATGGTGATGTAGAGCTGATGGTGAAGTACTAGGAGGACTCCTCAAAAATTAACGGCTCTGCATCGGGAAAAGCAATATTTTGTAAAAGGTGATAAGTAGTTGACATTTTGGTTTTGGCGTTACAAAAGCCAAAATGTCAACTACATTTTGGCTTTTGTAACTAGATAAATTGGCTTATTGACTGTTGTTACGGTAAAATATGAAATGTGTTAAATATGGTTGCTTATAGGTTAAAAATAATTATACAATACGTTTTTTGCATGAAAATAAATTGTAAATATTTTTATTTTTGAAAAATAGATTTGAATTTTTTTATCTGTGGATATGAGAACGGAAACACGAGCGGCCATGATTGAGCATCGTATGACGTCACATTTCAATGAATAAATCGTCATGTAGGTACTGTGTACTATGCGTATTGTGTGCAATTTACTGAGAAAATTAATAAGAAATATTTTGATTTGTGCTGTTGAGAGGTTTCGTAAAACGGAGTCAGGCTATACAAAAACTGACAGTGCGAATCTGCCTAAATTTGATTCATTTATGCTCGCAAATTTAACACGAATGTATTAAAAACTTACTTTTATTTTGGTCATGTTTTACTAACAACATTAGGTTAGGTTTACTAATTTGTTTTTTGTAAATCAGAGGCTAACTTGATTTCTTCTAAATACTTACATCAAAGTGGTCCTCACACAAGAGTATTGCAGATTTATCAGATGTAAACTTTAAGTCTCGACGTGCTTGTTGTTTAGGGCATTTAGGAACGTGTATAAAATATTTTCAGGAAGTTTTATAGTAGTACTTCTACACATAGGCACGGCACACGTCTTGTAGCTTGTCATTTTCAAAATTCCAGTTAAAACTGTGTTAGTTTTCCACAAAATAGCTTCAGAGTTATAGCGTCGTTAGTCATAATTAGATTCTTTTGTACATTGTTTATCGAAATTTGACGTCTCCGCCGCAAGTGTCAGATGACCGGCGTGTTTTGGCGCGAATTTCTAATTCATAAATTAAATTCATATTTTTCCTACTAAATAACGCTTTATTTTATTTTATTTTATTTTACTTTATTGGGACATAAAACAGTTACACATTACAATATAAGTGTGTAGAAATAAAAATGTAAAAATAAGTAAACGTGTAACCCACATCAATGTCCGCGGAATAATGGTATAAGGATAAATTAATGCGTGCGTTGTTATTACAGAAAAGTAAGAAGTATCTACTCCTGCGTATTTTTATATAGTTAGTATAAAAGGGCTATTCTAAAGACTCAATAGCCATCTTTTTGAACTTAAAGTGTGTAAGCGCGAATATATCCAAATCAATAAAGTGGGTATTATACGTATCAACAATGCGTCGTAGAGGCGCCCATGCACCAGCGTGAGTTCTACACCTTGCGGTATGGAAAAGCTGAGGCACACGCGCCTCTCGACGCATAACAGCTCTAGGTACAATGTAACATAGGTTATTGGTGATATCTGGACAATCAAATCTGTTATTACACAGACCATGAAGCATCATGGCCATTAGTAGGCTGCGTCTTGACTCCAAGCTTTGAAGTTTATAACGCGTCAGTAATTGAGAATATCCTCGTCCTGCCCAAGGAAATTAGAACCTGTTTGGTAATTCTGCCCACTGTTCTCTTCAAAGTACAAAATCTTACAAGTGCTTCCTGCCCAGAATAATTAGAACAAAAAAAAAGGTCATGCATAAGATATAAATATTTTATATTTTTTTATGTCAGTAAATAGACCATAATGAAACGATTCACGCTATTTTGAAAATCATACATTTTGTTCTTTTTACAGTACAATGGGCAGAATTACCAAAATCAGCTGTATTTTATTTGTCCTTCATAAAAGACACTGGGTACAGTGGGGTAAATAAAACAAAAGTAACTATTTATGTTATTTATTATGTATTATTAATCAGTCTTGAATTTTCTTCTTTTTTTTCTTTTATTTTCTCTCTTTAGTCAATCTTGGAAAAATGTTCTGAATTAATGGGCAGGTATGATGGTTCTGTTAGAAAACGTTGAATCGGGGAAAATTCTTGCTGAGACTAGTCCTCGTATGTAGTTGACGGTATATAATTGTCAATTCCGCTGCCAGTGCTGTTACGTGTACGCCCACGCGACCTTCCTCTTGACCGTCCACGAGAAACTCCCCGCGTACCTCGCCTAGTCCTTCCGCGAGCTTGTATAAATGATGTATTTACATCAGGTCCATCACTTTCTTCCTCCGTAGAACTAATACTGGTTTCTGGTCGTACGAATTCCGGATCGTCGTAATCATCATCGGAAGGTATGAAGTCCCCAATATCGGAAACTTCTAACAAATTACCGATGGCTTCATCGTCCAATTCTGCGACAAAAATCACAATTTACCAAAAACTTCTGCCCAATGTGATTTTTGCATCACATAATATTATTTATATTTACTAAAAATACAATTATTAACAAAAATCAAAAATAGTTACAAAAGTCAAAGTGTTGGTTAGTTAACTTTAATCCTGATTATTTTTAATAAAGAAAAGCCACCGATCTAAATGATAGTAAGAGATTAAACATACCTCTTCTCCGACGTGACTCCATTTTTAACACGTGAATGGCTTCTGACGTTAATCTGTTGTCTATTACTCGAATAGATTTAAGGTTCACTTATTGGTTATAACCTAACCAATCTCAGGAAACTACAAAAACGACAGCTGGGTAGAAAATACAAATTCTAGGCGCGAAATTAGAATATGTGATTTTTGAAGGACAGTGGGCAGAATTTAGAAATTTACAATATTTTAGCTGGGCAGGAACCGTGAAGTATGTTTTGTGATTTTGAAATTACAATGGGCAGGACGAGGTTATTGTAATTTAGACTTGGTGCATTTGTATTGCATAGCACGCAAATATTTTTTTTGAACCATTTCCAATCTTTTTTATAAACATCAAAAATGGGACTCCAAATCGGTACTGCGAATTCCAATTCAGAACGGACCAAAGCTTTGTATAGAATTAAAAATGCAGATGTTCTTTTGAAATCGTTTGAAGAACGCATGATGAAAAATAATTATTGTACTCTTACAATAATTATATATTCCATCAAATACGCGAACTAGTTTACCCATATCTGCAGAAATCAATAAATAAACTCAGTTTTACCAAAAACCAGTTGCAAAATTTTAAATTTTACGCTGTGAAGTGCGTGAATCACTATGTAGGCGATCAGCTGAGCGACGCGTCGGGGTCAACGGCCGGCCTTGGAACGAGTTATCTACAAACACAAAGTGATCATAACCCGCTCAGCTTTAGTTCGGGCACGGTAATATTATCTAAATATTACCGTGGTTCGAGTAACGAAGATTTAACCAAGACGAGGGTGACAACTTACTTCGGTGACTCAAGTGTAAGAAAAGCATATTCCTAAGTGTGCTTTATTTCATTTTTTTTTTTTAATATATCAACATTATTCACAAAAATACACAAACATAAACAACTTTGAATAATAGGAATGCATAAACTGCGAAGAGGTGCTGAACACTATTCTAAATTCAAGCGGACCTAACGATTTATGAACACCTGATATAATAATGCTACGATCACCCCCACCTAAAACGAATAATAACTTATCGCGCTCCGAAACTGACTTACTCAAACTGTGTGAAGATGAGCTTATTCCCGATCTTCGTTCATCGCATATTACGCAACGAGCCAAGCGGTTCAGATCGTCTAGTACAGAAAAACAAGAAGATCCAACTGATTTTAGGAGTGAACTGAGAGAAATGATGATGCAATTCATATTATCTCAAAATACTCGACTTGGAGCCCTAGAATCCCTCATAATGGACCTAAAACAACATTTCACGAAACTTGAGTCCTCTAATACCGATCTGGTGACCTCTATGAACAACTTTTCAGATCAACTGTCTTTCATGGAGACTAAAATCACAGGGCTTGAAAAAGAGCGCGCTGTTATATTTTCCCAGTTATCGGCTATTCATAATAAAATAGACTCTCTGGAACGGATTATAATTAAAACATGTGTGGAAATTAGAAATGTCCCACTGCGCCCAAAAGAGACAAAACAAGACCTTTACAGCGCCGTCTCTGCACTGTCTAATAACCTTGGTATTAAAATTAAACCAGAAATAAGGGACATATCTAGACAGCGAATCGATTAGCAAAGAAATTCTTCTACAATAATAATAGAATTTCATAACACACTTAGCAAAAGCATTTTTCTTGACTCTGTAAAAAGCTACCACAAGAATTCCCCTGATCTGAAGCTTAATTCTACCAATCTAGGATTCACAACAAAAGAGGTACCGATCTACATAGCAGAACAGCTTACAGCTCAGCAAAGGAAACTGTTTTACTTGGCTAGAACTTTTGCTAAAGCACAAAAATATGAATTTTGCTGGATCTCAAATGGTCGCATTTTGATGAAAAATGCTAAGGAATCTCCATACATTGTAGTTAAAAATGAAGCACAGTTACAAAACTTATTAAAGGCAACTGAAGCATGACTACACCCACGACTAATAGTTTTCTTTAATTTGTAATGTTTTAACTTACTTTGTAGAATAGGAACAGTAATTAACCGTTTGATTTATTACATAAGAATGTGTTTGCATGTTAGATTTTACATTATAATATTTGAAAACTTTACTTCAATAAGAACTTTAATTATTTGTATAACTTTTTACTTCATCACAATTACGCATGCTATTTTTCTCAATTAATAATATTTTTTCTTACACTAAACACTACACACAATACAACCAACTTCTTACATATTACCATATACTCTAATCATCACGTAGATCATTTAGCGCTTGGCTGTGATTGCTGTAAACTATTCACCCAGCTATTTAAATGTAAACATCCCATTTCAACTGTCGGACTGTTCCCCTCACCTGAATTACCTTTTTTACTCCAAATTCGATCACATAAACTTATTAAATAATAACTTGGACGAATTTTCTGTATCTGAAATTTACCAGTGCTCACCTGAAGACTGTATAGCTAAAATTAGTAACCCGGATACCCAGTTGATTATCTCTCAAAACATTAGGTCAATTAATCGAAACTTTCATGATTTTGAGACACTATTGGCACGTCTGTCTATTGAGTGTTACGTCGCTGTCTTAACAGAATGCTGGCTCCCCTGTTTAACTAACTCCAACCTGCCTCAGCTTCAATACTACTCTTCTTACCACACTACTAAGCACTTAAATCAGAGTGATGGAGTAGTTGTATATATTAAATCGCAATTATCATTTACAACTAATGAACTGGAATTTCATGGTTCGGCCTCCAGTTTAACCTTCCGTGAACCATGTGGATAAAAGTTACGTCCTGCACTACGTGGGGTTTCCTGAACCCCATCATCATTGAATCTTTTTATAAGTAGCATCTTTTTTATATTTATATTTTTTGTATTATTATTGTTTATGGACTATAAGAGGATAAAAATAAAATAAATTTGTCAAATATGATAAACATTTTTAATAACTTTAGGCGTTGTAACAAAAATAGAGATTTTACCAAATAAAAGGAGACAAATCTCTTTGGCTTAGCCTTAAAAAAAACAACTTAAATAATAACTTCTTATTGCCTTTTCATTTAGGGCTTCTTGAGGTAGGAAACAAAAACAAAATTAAAAAAAAACAAAACATAATTAGCGTTCTTGAGATACTAGTTGGATCAAATCACCCCAATTATTACAAAAAAAAATGAGCATGTTCTAAGCATATAGATACTTTATTTTTAGATATCGTGCACTGAAATATTTGAATTCCAGTACCATCTTAAGCCCAGAATTCATTGTGGTTTTGTTTCCCAGAACGGTACAATCTTGCTAAAAATGAAAGCCCAACAACAGTCCGAGTCGCCTTCACTTTCGGGTAAAAACACCTCGTCCGTGTCGCCATCACTATCTTCCATAAGTGCCGATAACATTGCATCACCATTTATACGACGAGCCGTTATGAGTCCCGGAAACAAATAAAGTAAATAAATAAACAAAATTAACAAGGATTTATGTATAAATACTAATATTTTCCATATTATACCGCTTACCTTTTAGATGACGCGGACGTCCCGAACTACGTGGGGTTTGTGACACCCAACTTCACTTTAACGGCGTCAGTCTGAAGCGCCTGCGAAGCTATTACTAAATCACTGTTACTATATGGATCGGCAATGTCGCAACTCCAGCTAGACGATGTTTCGAGGTGTTCGCGCGACCATTAAAAAAGGTACGAAGATTTTAGTTTCACTGGTGTTTATTAAACCCCACGTGGTGCACGGAGGGTTAATCATTGAACTTGAGTCGAAAGTTGCAGCTATTCTATGTATATATAGGTCTCCCTCTAACGACATTATTGATGTCTTTCTTAGCTCCTTAAATGTCATACTTACGTCATTGACTGGTTTTCTAACTGTTGTGATAACGGGTGACATTAACATAAATATAAACATGGATATCATGGCATCGTCGATGGATCAACGTTCACATGATTACCTTAACTGTCTCTCTTTTCATGGGTATCTACCAGCACATCATCTTCCTACACGAGGCAATAACTGCCTCGATCATACCATATTGAAAACTAAGATACCCTCTTCAATCTTTGTATTCGACTCTTCTGTCACTGATCATTTTTCGACTCTTCTTTGTTTAGATTTAAAGCCACCTCGTAATTCCTTAGTCAACTCAACATCTAAAATCGACATTATTTCACTTGATAGCTGTATGCAAAATCTTGATCTCTCTCATATATTATCCATGCGAGATCCAAATGCTGCTATAGATTGTCTCACTAAGGCACTGTCTCAGGAAATAAATAAGAATACTACATTGACGCGACATGCAAAACGTAAAAGAATATTGAAGCCTTGGATTACTCCAGGCCATTTCCTTACGTTGCATGAGAAATAGAGATGTGTTACA
Source organism: Tholera decimalis (assembly GCA_943138885.2). Taxonomy (NCBI): domain Eukaryota; kingdom Metazoa; phylum Arthropoda; class Insecta; order Lepidoptera; family Noctuidae; genus Tholera; species Tholera decimalis. Next base: position 22,483,813 of record OW964548.2, read on the forward strand.
CAAAAGGCACAAACAATCTCCTGATAATGACATACTTAAAACAACTTATACTAGATACAGAAACTTCTGCAACAAGATTCTCAAGAAACTTAACCCTTTAGTTCGCAAGAGATTTTTTTTCTCAAATTCTTATTTTTTTTCTTTTTAGGGGTTTATTTATGGTCAAAATGGAACTGAAAAAATGTTAAAAAAAATCTATATTATATACTTTTCGAGAAAACATATGTGGTTCATGTACGACATTGCGAAACACTGTAGAAAGTAAAAGCTAATATATATGTTGTAGACTACCAACATTGCGCTTTGAATAGAAAATTAGACTAAAGCTACTAAAATTGAAATAAATTGTAAAAAAAAAATGTTTATTAGAAAAATTATACAAAATCAGTTTTCTTTGAAATTATTATCTAATTTTCATCGGCATTGAGCAAAAAGAGGACAAAGGGCAAAACTGCTATTACCATCGTATAACGTCTTACGTCTAGTTCTAGACGTTGACGTGATAATGGTACTAGCAGTTTCTCTTTTCTAGCATGCATAACCTAAGGTTACACTTAATACAACAAACACTATAGTATACACTTTCTTGCAAAACTTGCACCTGCCTAGAGCCATAAATTTTGGTAAGTGGCCTACGTTGTCGTATCGAACAGAATCTGGTGGTCGTGGAGCCACAGGAGTCTTAATTTTTACTGTAGCTTCATTTTCTGTTGCACTTGTATCTTATCTATCTGACGTATTCTATTTTTTCGGAACGGTTCACTTACCAACTGCACCCTAAATTGTTTCAGAGTAAGTGTTTTCTGAGTGGTTGGACTGTCTCTTCTATAGATTAGCCAGGCGTTATTGACGCATATGTCAAGTGCTTGAGCAAATAACGCCATATACCATCTCTTGGTTGGCTGGAAATAATCAATCGGAGTTTTCAGAGCTGCATCAAAAGGAGGGTTATATTGCGGGAAATCTACTATTGCTGTGTGTTGAAATTTGCTTTTTTTGAATTTAAAGTTCATGGGTTTTCTAACAAACTTCTTCACTCTTTTAGTTTGAAGCCTGGGTTCTATAAGTGCCTTTCTCTTGGACCGGGTTGTTGCTGCTGGCGATCTTGCCAAAGGTGATAATATAGAGGATACTGAATTCAGCGTGAATGGAAGTTTTTCTTGCGGTCGACCAGTAGGGAACATTTCATGGATGACGGGTGACAATGGAATCGTCTCTTCGTCCGATAATTCGGAGTTGAACTTAGCCGAGTCTTCAATATCAATATCTAAGTCATTTAGAGACGAGGGATATGATTTTGGTTCGGAACTGCAGTATGAAATATCATCATCTATATCTTCATGTTGGTCATTTTGGATGATTACTTCGTCTTCAGTAGCACTACAACTGCTATCATCCGAATGTGCGTTTTCGGGTGGCACAAGTGCCATAATGGTATGGGTTCGGTGCCATTTTGGCTTAATCTGAAGCAAGCAAAAACAAAAAACATGCACAAACAAAAACCATAAACAAAGCAGAAGAAAATTGTTATTCGCAAAATAAATCTATACTAATATTATGAAGCGGAAAAGTTTGTTTGTTTGTTTGTTTGCTTGAAGAAGCTAATCTTCGAAAGTACTGGGTGGATTTGGATGAAATTTGGTATGGAAGTAGCTTGAAGCTTGAGAAAGGTTATAGGCTACTTTTTACGCGACTGCAAAAAAGGAGAGTTATGTTTTTACCATGATAGAATCCACGGGAGCGAAGCCCCACGTGAGTACTAGTAACCAAATAAAAGCTAAAACCCTTTAAAAAAAAACCCTTTTTCCACTACGGAACCCTAAATGCATTCACCCATAGCGTTAGTTATTGCAAGCAGCCCAAAAATTTTATGATATCATAGTTAGTAAAAGTGTAAAAACGAATTTAAATTCAAGCAGTACTTCACAGATAAAAGTGCAGTGTCGTTCCTGAACGACATATGGAATGTTAGGTACTTTTCTGAGAACTGCGCAGTGTTGGTCAACAACAACATACCATTTCAAAAGCTCATAAATTGAGTTTTTGTGGATGAAATGAGCAGGTTTTTAATCAAACCAATAAAAGCGTTATTTGCAAAGACATTTTTGATGTATAATTCCCATGAACTAGATTAAAATGCTAAAAATCAATTATTATTTACCTTGTGTCCGTGCATGACCAGTGTTCTCGCCGCCATCTGGCCAAAATGACACTGAATACTTTTGCGCAACTTGACAGATATATTTTTTTTAGGTAGCGTTTTGTTTTAGGTTATAATTAATGTAAATAAAACTAAAAATATAACAGCAGGAAACCAGCAATATTTTTTTCTTTACTATGTCGTTCGGGTACGACGCTGCGAATTAAAGGGTTAAAAAACAATTCGACTTAAATGAATTTACCAAAGCTGGTCGCAACTCAAAACTAATTTGGGATACAGTCAAGTGAGTCACAAACACAAGTAAAACAATTCATATCCCTACGGAGCTACTCTCATCCTGTAAAACCCCTTCCCTTTCGGTTAATAAGGTCAACTCTTTTTTTGTTAATATAGGTAAAGACCTTGCTGAACGTATTAGTGACTTAAACGGAGATTTTTCCAATCAGCGTCTCATAAATAGCTCTTCCACTTCGAGCTCTTTCGTTCTCCTAGAAACGGACCCAAATGAGATAGCGCCTATTATAGCAAATTTAAAACCAAATGCTGCTGTGGTCTATGATGGTATTTCTACAATCTTTTTACAGAGGTACTCAAAAATCCTGACCCCCATACTAAGTCATATTTTTAATCTCTGCTTTCTCACAGGGATTTTCCCATCTACCCTCAAGAAAGCCATAATTCATCCCATTTTTAAAGGGGGTGACCGGTCGTCTATTAATAACTATCGTCCTATAGCGTAGCGGTCCTCCCGGCTTTATTAAAAATCTTAGAACGACTCATTAACACCAGACTCATTAGCTACCTTGAACACAACAATTTATTGTCAGCCAACCAATTTGGATTCAGAAAAAGTCCACCTCTGATGTTGCAACTTATAACTAGCATTGTTGATAAAATCAATAGCCGCAAAAAGTGCCTCACAGTGTTTATTGATCTTGCCAAGGCATTTGATACGGTGCCGGTTCCCTGCCTTTTATCTAAGCTTGAAAGCTTAGGTATACGTAACTTGCAGCTCCAACTTTTTAAATCTTACCTATCCGACCGTGCACAAACAGTTAAGATTGACAATTATTTAAGTAATTACCTACTTATCTCTTATGGCGTCCCTCAAGGCAGCGTGATAGGCCCTACTTTGTTCTTGATCTTCATAAATGACCTTTGCAACATGAGTCTGGACTCTGGTAACATTATCTCCTTCGCTGATGATACTGCAATTACATTTTATGATGACTCCTGGACTAAGCTGCGAACTACTGCTCAGGCTGGTTTTGACATACTGCACAAATGGCTAATCACTCACTCACTCACGCTAAACACCAGTAAAACTAAACTCATAACATTTTCTATAAATAATGGATCACAACCTTTGACACCCATTACTCTTAAAGCCCACTCTTGCCAACTCAATCCTACTTCTTGTAACTGTCCATCAATTACGTCTAATGATACTATTAAATATCTAGGTATAATTCTTGATAAAAACCTCAACTTCAAAGCTCATATCACCCACCTAACTGGCAGAGTTCGGAAATTGATTTATCTTTTCAAAACCCTTAGAGACGTGGCCAATGCCTCCATATTATGAACTGTATACCTCTCCCTGTGTCAGTCGGTAATATCCTACTGCATTACGAGTTGGCGTGGTGCTGCTAAAACTACACTCAAACAACTGGAGATGGCTCAGAGAGCCATCCTTAAAGTAGCCACATTTCGACCTAGACTTTACCCAACATTTGACTTATACCAGAAATGTCAAGTCCTCACGGTTCGTCAATTATTTATAATCAACACCATATTACACCAACACACAAGAACACCTCTCACACATAATCGACCGTTATCTAGACGTAAGGACAACATATGCCATGTTCCATTTCCACGCTTTACCTTCACAAAACGCTTTTTCTACTATTTGGGCCCCTTTTTGTTTAACAGAATTAGTATATCTACCCTCTGTATCAATCTTCTTACCAAATATGCATAAATGGAAATAACATTTTTTCTGTTAAATAAAAATTATGATGACACCGAATTTCTCCTTCTGTCACTTTCTTAGTAACATTTTTATTGCTCTTTCCGCTCCGTTAACATATTATAGTTTAGCTAACGCCCAATCATACTTCACATTCACTACTACATACATCACACTCACGCTCAGAACATACATCACACTTCATAATACATACATATAAACATACACACTTATCACACTTCACATTTTAATTATAAAGTAGATTAGGTAATATAAAAATAGAAATGTAGACATCATAAGTATTAAATAAAATGCAGTCTCTATAATATTGTTTATTGTGGAAATTAGGGACTGGTGGACCTTAATACAGGTTACTACGTAACCTAACTAGGCCACCGGAGCCACTTAATTGTTACTTATTTATAGTTGTTCCTCATTTAATTGTAAATTATATTACGTAACAGACTGTAACAACCTTATGAAAATAAATACATTGATTGATTGATTAAAATTAAATAATATATAATAATATCTCTTATAATAATATTAATTATAAGGTATAAAATAAACCAACGTAAATTTTAAAATACATTTTCAAAAAATAGTCTAATAGCCAATTACAAACCGACCCACTAAAAAGCGTGAAAACAACTTTAACAAAAAATAAAACCGACTGCCATATCAAAACACTACAAAGGCAAAAAAAAAAAAACAAAAAACACCGACTACCGAAATTAAAGTTATTTTTGCCTTTGTAGTGTTTTGATATGGAAGTCGGTTTTATTTTTTGTTAAAAAGTTTTTTTTTTTAATTATCCGCCTCTGAACCCTCCGAAATATACAACGTGAAACGGAAACCCTATATCTATCCACAAGGGCTGAAGAGAAAATCTGGTATGGAGACTCTATGTACAGATTTAGCTTAAAATAAGTGACTCAAAAAATTGATACCAAATTATCCGTTTCATGTTTCTTGAATGCCAATCATAACAGACTTGTCACAACACTCGAGGGTTAATAGCTTTCGACGCGACTTGGCAATAACACGATAATTCTCTTCGTTCTTCTTAATTTGAAAGATTCGGTCTCTGGTATCAATGTATTGAAATTTCTAATAAGTTCTACACATGTAGCATAGGATTACAAAACCCTTGCCATATCATTTGTATCCTTCATCCAAAGAATATGTGCACTTGATATGTATATACCCCTTAAGTTACACATTGTATATGTAAAAGTTGCCCCAAATTTAGGCCGCAAATTTGAAATAGCAAGCAGGAAAGTATTGTTTCGGAAATATTTCAACAAAAATATTAAATGGAGAAATATATATTTACCATAATAATTGCCAATATTCCTAAAATTATTGCCCTAAAAGGTGTTATGAAATGGAACTAATAATGCTGAAAATTAAAATAAATATTCAACAATAATCCCGAAAGACATTTATTTTAGTTCAATATGAGATTTAATGAAACTAACTGCAAAAAATGCTTAAAAAGTGACTTCTTTGTTAGTTTGTCGGTGGAATAAAATTGATAGTTCCCTCATTTCTATTTCGTACTGTTTATTTGGCTTCTGGGTCACTTTCTGGTTTTTCGTCACTAGATTTATATTTTTATACATCAGGGGGTGCGTTAGGCAATGGAGGATCACCATTTTCTTGCTCAGGCTCCGTGTTTGTTTGAGTGTTGCTTGGCTCGTTGATATTGTCTTCCCCAGGAATATTATCTTCCTTGGGTGTATTGTTATCCCCAGGAGCATTGTCTTTCCCAGGAGTTTTGTTTTCGCCAGGATTATTGTCATCCCCGTATATTTTTTCTAAATATTTTATTCGATGTTTTACAACAAACTCGCAGTTTGCAAGCACTGCACATCTACCATGTTCAAGTTCATGGGAGCTGTTTTGTGTAAACTTTGACTTATGAAATCCCTCGTTGTTTTGTCTCAAAATAACATGACCTTTTAATTGCATTAATATTTTGCTTTGATGGCGAATATTATTTGTTAGTTTTTTTTCAGTAATGCCTGGATCATTTAACTTTTTCTGAGTGGGATGAGCGGTTTTAGGTGGATATTTTATGAAACGGAGATCTTGCGAATTATCTGGTGCCGGAATGCTTTCTAAATCATTACAATCAACAATATTCCCTTGCCAAGACACACAAACATCTTTTGTACAATCTACTTCAATGTTTATAGGATCATCGCAAGGATTTTTATTGATATTGAATTGCCTACGTAATGGAATGTCACGATGGTCATTTGCACTTGCTTTGCTCTCCTCACAAATAAATTCATCAAATGCATGCACTAGAGATTCATTTGAGCTATTAACTAGCTTATCGTGCTCATTATCGTCTTTTATACATATTTGAGTACCGTTTAAATTTACTGAACAATACACAAAATAAAAGTATTTGTTTTTTATTGTCTTAGATAAGAGCAGTAATTTATCAATGTTGCTTAAATTATTAAATCTTATGATTTCGCAATGCTTTTTATTCATATTGTAGCAGGATTTCAATATAAGGTTGGGAGCGGTTAATTCAGTCACAGTTGAAATATTAACCGGGAAACAGTCGTTTCCACCATAGGTACAGTTAAAAAACAATGTTTTATTCTCGGGTACATTGGTTTCGTGAGGAATTCCTTTGGTATTATTGGTTATTTTTTTGAATCCGTCCATTAAGTAGATTTGTTTTTGACCCTGAAATATGCATGAATTGCTTATTGATAAGTATACACTGCTATAGATACCCCATAAAAATATTCGCTTCAGGAACTAATGTCTATCTTCGGTAATGCAAACACACAATGGTGGGATGAGGAGTAGTTATAACCAGGTAAGTATCGTACTATTTTGGCTATTTTGAAGTACCATGATTATATTATACGAAATCCCTGTTTAGCGCTAAAGCCTTTTACTCTCTAAAATTGAAGGGTGTGGAGGTTACTGTGTTTAGAGTATCTTTAGGTGCCAATTATGAGTATGTAATCTGGTTTTCTCCAACATTATCAGAATTTTCAGAAAATTGCCAAGTTAAATAGAAGAACAAAGAACCATTTATGTATTAAAAGTTGTATATTAAAAAATTACTTATATCTTTCACATAAAAATAAGTAGTTGATATATCTCTTAATATACATTTTTTATTTAAAAGAGAACTAGGAATGTGGGTTGTATTCACTAGAATTACTAGCAATCTTTTTAACCCCTCCAACTAAGTGAAATATACTTGTGTCTGGAGTGGGTTCACGGCTATTGTGTAATGGTTGGGATTCTAACCCACAATCTCTCGATTACAAGGCCGACACCTATGCCAAACCTTTTGTGCATATAGGTTATATCATCACAGTAATTTCATCGTTACATGGTGGACATTCCACCCATACGAAACGTTTTATGCGTATCCATACGCACAAAACGTTTTGGGAATACTTTCATTGTGCGTACGGCTAAGGAGTGGAATTCCCTGCTGGAGTCTGTGTTTCCTGATCGCTATAGCCTAGGAGTCTTTAAGTCAAGAGTAAATAGGTTACTTCCAGGTAAGCGTGCTCCATCTTCAACCACATCATCACTTACCATCAGGTGAGATGTTGGTCAAACGCGAGCCTATTCTATAGGGTATAATCCTATAGGGTATAATCTAGAAAAATAATAATACTTCAATACCTGGGGCTTTTCCTGAGCTGAGATGCATGTGGCCTTTTTGATGTAAGCCTGAACAAAGAAAATTGTAGTGGTAGTCAAACGTCAATCTCATTCATTTTGATGTCCTAAGTTACGTTTGGCTCCAAAGTGGTACCAACGAGCGTCATAATTTATTCTGGAAATCCTTGGTAGAATTTCAACTGTTTATGTATATAACTGTTTATATAAGTAATACATGGATATTATGGTATAGAAAAGCCGATAGTTTCAAACTATTGTAATATTAGGTCGAAAACAATTTTTTGTGCGCTTACGAGAATCGGACTTCAGTAGGTATATTTAATGAATCTTTGACCCTTTTTATTTTTTTTTGGGTAGGAAAATCATTGAATGACTTCTCCCGCTCTGGGTTAAGCTGAAGGGAGTGTCAGACTTCTACTGACTAAAAACCCACCCTGTTCCTTCAGCTGCCCTTAAGTTCCGGGGCCGCGGTATCTCGTTACAAAATTCCCGCAACACCGGCTGGTAATGGCCTTATGGGATCCGTCACTGGTGCTGACAGCTCTTTGAGGCACGCGTGGGACACGACGCGCCGCCGATCCGGGCTTGATCCTTACCGGACGGCGAGCTACCCCTACTCGCCGTCCGCAAGGCCGCGCCTACGGTGAGGCCGGAGATCGGCTCGCGATCCCCGACGCCCGAGGCGTCTCTAAGTATAGTCAGGTAGACTTTAAAGTGACCAAAAAAGTTTGATGTATGAAAAAGTTATTTTAATATAATTTGCAAAATAAATACCATTATATATCATATTCGTATATAGGTTAACCATAAAAAATGATGAATCAACTCAATAGGAACTCTAGACGTCAGCTTTTAAAAACATAACAATAAATTAGATGATTGTTCTTTTGTACATTATCTATACTAATATTATAAAGCGGAAAAGTTTGTTTGTTTGTTTGTTTGCTTGAACGCGCTAATCTTCGAAAGTACTGGGTGGATTTGTATGCAATTTGGTATGGAAGTAGCTTGAAGCTTGAGGAAGGTTATAGGCTAATTTTTACGTGAGTGCAAAAAAGGAGAGTTATGTTTTTACCGGAGCGGGAGCGAAGCCCCGCGTGAGTACTAGTAATGTATATGGACGTACCTCTGTTTTCACTAAGTTTGAAAATAGTGTGAAACAAATAATATATAAAAAACACATTATGACATTTTCGTAAGTAGTAAAAGCATATATGTAGTAAGTTATTTAGTATAGGTACAGTACTTACTGTGCTCCGGCCAATTGAACTTTAATGGGAAAAGAAATTGAAAACGTCTTGATAACAAATTCATCTATGACTGACTTGCTTCAAAAACGAGGAGGTTTCAGTTTGTCCATTCAACTTATATTGTGTTGACATTGAGGAACACATCATGTTGAAGGACAAGGCATCATGGCCGATCTAGCATGTCCAGTTATTCCACACTTTTCCATTTGCCATCTCAATAATCATCTTCATCCAAGCAATATCAACTTACACTGTTGGCAAATAAGGCGTACAAAAATATTGCATTGTAATAAGTTTGTCATTGTTGTTACGAATGTTTTAACGAGATAACATGGCTGCAAGGCGAGCGAAAGAAACAGTGTGAGTTTTTAGTCAGTAAGAGTCAGAGTTTCCCCTCGAAAAAATTCAATATTGATAAAAGTGATTAATATTATAAAATAAAAAATAAATTGAATTACGATAATTGTACATTTTGGCTGTGCGCTGAATAAATGCGGAGGAACAGCGCTTAGTACAAGAAGAAAAGTGAAGCCGAGTCATAAAGCGACGCAGAGTCACGGCATCGCGGTGCGTAAATTTATAGTTTCACATTCAAGAATTCACTTTAGCGTGGACTGCGCGTGCACTCAATTCGCCAGGCCGACGATAGGCCACCCAAGGACGGACACGTATTTACAGGTCATAGAGCCCGCAGACCTAAGTCATAGCCCTGGGGTGCCGTGGCTACCAAGAGTGTAGAACGACAAGATGGTATATCAACTGAGTGCGGATGGGACCCTATAGTTCGTTTGATAGACCGTCATCTCGTATCCGTCGTTCTAGAAACTCGTTATAACTAGAAGTTTCTTCCCAACTAGCACGCTAGCGTTAAAACAACCTTTATATCATTTGTATATCGGTTCAGTTTGAGTATAAAAGTTGTAAGAACAGCGGAGTTATAGAGTGTAGAGCACTCTATAACTCCGCTATTACACCTATTATATATATATTTTATAATCACTTACTTATAACTACGAAAGAGACCCTCAATTTTACAGGTAAAGGTTATAGAAAGCCCGTAGAATGGTGTTATTGAAGAGCTAAAGTAACTGCACATGACCGTTTATTCACTCTTGGTTACTACTTTTACCGGTACATTTGAAACTATAGAAGGGTTGGTTAACACTATAGGTTACAGAAAATCATTGGCTCAGAATTGCATATCGTTTGTAACTTTATTAGACCTACTTATAAGTGGTTATTTGATACATTGACGCGTATTAGTTATCTATTAAAGTGTCAAGCGAGCATCTTATCGCTTCTTGAGTACACTTTTACTCAACTGTACAGATTTTAGCTTCTCAAAATTTCTGTACGGTGACGTTAATAAATACTAAGAGTACATGAAAAAACATGTGGACAAGAAGTGTTTATAATAATAAAAATAACTATTCAACCAAGGTATGCATATTTTCTGAAGTGAAAACAGTATGCCGTGGTGGTAAGCCGTCACGGTAAAGAATACCATGTTACCCAACTCAATTTTAACGTGCTCACGATTTATGAAAGATTAGAGATTAAACTTATTGAAATATAAAATACGATTATTCTCAGTAGGTAGTCTAATTTTTAAAAGGTAATAATTTTGATTCATGGCTGTTAGCATAATAAATCAATTGGCATCAGTGAAATGATAAAAGTATACATAAATAATTAAGTATTTTACTGTGAAATATTTAATAACTAAGTCAATTTATAGGTTAGTTCACCAAAACAAATGGAGAACATATTATATTAAAGCTTTGTTTAACAACCTAAGTCATCAATTACACTTTTTGAAATATAACACCTTTAATCAAGAGTATTATGCAGTCCTAAAGTACATTTAACAGTGTAAAAATAGTTTTAAATAATTACAATTCATTTTGCCACGAGAATACTAGCGGCTAAACATTTCACAAACTGATTGCGTTTTTCATTGAAATAATGAAAACCTTTAAGTACCTATATAAAAAAATATACAGAATTATACAAAAATTGGCCAAGTGCGAGTCAGACTCGCCCATGAAGGGTTCCGTAGTAACTATAATAATATAATATGTATATTTATTTGACGAATAAAAAAAACCTTAAAAATTTCTTAAAACTAGCTTGTTTACATTTTTACAACTACGCTAAATAACTTTGTTTTTCATAGTGTTTGTATCAATTACAAAGTTATATTTACGGTTTTAGAAAATATGCTGTATCTCAAAAACTGCTGACTTGATTTCGTTCAAACCAATTTTGGTTGAAAGTTTATATTAAGATCTACAGACATATATTTATTTAGATTTTGCACTCCATTATTATAGAAGTTAGAGGCGGGACACACACATTTTACCACTTTTGATGCTTATATCTTTTAAACGATTGACTTTATGAAAAAGTGGTTTCAGAAACCCTTATATCATTTTTAAAGACCTGTCTATATATACCACACACGCATAGGCTTCATGAAACAAAAATATTTTCAGTTCTAGTTCCATGTATTCCCTTTATTTTAAATATTTTTAATTTTTTTCTTAAAATTGGAAAGCGGTTCATAGAATACATGTACCTACTAAGTTTCACATGTATAGTCTTAATAGTTTTGGAATAAAATGGCTGTGACATACGGACGGACGGACAGACAGACAGACGGACAGACATATCGAAACTATAAGGGTTCCGTTTTTTGCCATTCGGCTACGGAACCCTAAAAACCTACAAAATTAGACCATTACTATACTCATATATCTGAGTAGTAATGGTCTAATTTTGTAGGTTTTTGTGGTGTGTGGGGGAGTATGGTCAAATCAGGATTCTGATCATAATTCTAGAGTTTTTGATAAATAACTGGGGGAATATAATTTTAGTATCTAATTTTATTATAACCTGAAGAGTAGGTACAGAATGCCGTCAGTTAACCACCGCCGATAAATAAGATTTTGCAAAAATCATTACTTGTTGGTTTTCAAGGAAGGCTATTGCAATGACATGGATTTTGATAACATTGCGATTTCCGTATAAAATGCGGATTTTGTATCAAGGTAAATAGTCATATCAAATTTATGAATTGTGTTGTATCGTACCTCTAAGTTTAATTAATTCGTTATTAATATTGAGTTGATACCAATTCTGTAATATATCAAAATCATGATTTGGACATACTTAGGATATGTAACTTCATAACAATTTTTCCTTGCAAAAACATTAATTTTTCTGGATTGGCCAGGATTCAATAGATTATACTTATATTCATTACAATCGTATTCTTAGTACAAGCATCGCGACGAGTAGTTACTACTTTCTTGAGTACCTATAGAATAGATAGGAAAATAGCTTTGTTGATTGTTACATAACTACATAATGGTTTAAGTTTGAAATGTTACGTATGGAGGTACATTGTTTTTGTTACCACTTAGGTTTTATAATGTAATTACAATTTCTAAACTATCGGCATGCTATGAAAGTACTTTTGACCTACAAAAATCTATAAAAAAATAATAATTTAAAAAGTCTAAAAAACCCGACTGCTCAACTGAAATGCAAGAAACAATCACATTTATATTTTAAAAAGTGACAAGCAGGCGGGAACCATTCCATTTAAAAAAAATATGTTATGTTCAATTGGGTTCCGGATTTAAAAAATGTATATCATTAGAATAGAATAGAATAGAATAGAATAGAATTTTATTTTGCAAATATGGGTAGTACATATACAAGTTGAAAGTGTTTATACATCAGCTCAGCCATATTTCGCCATTCAGCATGCAAATATTAAATTATTATTATTGATTATAAATTTCATTACATTTTTATTAATTTAATCTCACTATTATTAATTTATTCACATTATTATTAATTTCATCACATTATTATTATTACATTATTATTAATTTCATCACATTATATCTTCATTCATTCATTCTTTTTGAAATCCTTGTGTTGAGCCCTTTATTTGATACCCATATTGTAGTATTCGAAAAAAAGGTATTTTTCACAAAGTACAATGACGTCGCACAGCCGCCATGTTTGATTTTTTTAATGTCACCTATCTAAAAATACTTGGGCAGCTAAGACAAATCTAAAGATACCTTAATTATGTAAATCCGTTCAGCGGTTCTGGAGATATGAGGTAATAAAGAATATTATATACCTAAAATTATAAAGAATATTTATACATATATGTATGTATATAATATTTATGTATATATATTCTTTATAATTTTAAAACATATAATTTTACAATAAAATTTTGTATGTATGTACATACAAGATTTTATTGTGCAAACATACATTTTTCTGAATATTTACTTAAAAAAATAATTAAGTTCTTAAAAAACTTTATTTTTATTATTAAATTATTACTAAGAGCCTATGCTGCTCCACTAACCATCTTCCACTTATCCTCGTCTTCAGTGTAGTGCATTTTTATTCAGAATAGGCTCGCGTTTAACCACCATCTCACATGATGGTAAGCGATGATGTGGTCGAAGATAGAGCACGCTTGCCTAGCTTTGCATAATATTTAACCAATACTTATAGTGTAAGTACTAATGGAAGAAAGTACAAACCTATATCTTTATAACTCACAGAAACTAATTTGCATTTAATTTCATTTGGATTTACATAGGAATATATTTTTTAGTTCTTCAGTCCCTTACAAAAAACGTGAATTTTTGCCGTTTTTCATTTAACATTTTCTATAATAATGGTACAGAATCCTTCATGCGCCGAAGGCCTACTCGCACTTGGCCATTTTTTTTAAACCAGTTCAGCTTACGTATGACCTACATATAAAAACTTTTTGCCTATTAAAGAGTTAATAACGAATCACACATACGTGTCTAACACCATAACTTTAAATTGTGCCTACTTAAAACAATAAGCATTAGTAAATTTAATATTACAGTTTAAAACTACATAAATAAGATTTTCAACACTTTTAATATCTTGTATTAGTACATCCTTTACAAAGAGTTTGTGAGCTCTCTTTAACAACCAATGCCTGCACCCTAAAGTCAATAATAAATTTGCTTTTGTGTAAATTTAATTTTAATTTTACTTCTGTGTTCCCTGCCACTTATGACCTTTGAGCCTTTAAAGCAAGAGTAAATAGGCACCTTCCGCGCTCGCTCGTCACATCGTAGACTTCATCTATCGCTTACCATCAGGTGAGATCGAGGTCAAAAGTGGGCTTAAACGTAATAAAAAAATAAAAAGATACCTTAATAGGTATATATAAATCTCTTCATAGCACAACTACACAACAATAAATGTAAACGGGTATCAGTGAACACTGTTGTGTAGCTTTAAATGCTGGAAACAGGTTAAACCTAAAACATCTTTAATCACGTGCTGTAATTAGAACCATTCTAACTCTTAAAGCTGCTTAACGTCCTTGATTACAGTTCTTGCATTGTTGGACCTAAATTTATCTTGTAACACTTTTATAACGTTTTAAGTTAGAACTGAGATAATTATTACACAATTGAACAGATTAAAGTTATAATGAAACCTGTATCTGACGGCAGAATGTTAGTTGGGTTTAGTTTATAATGTAATCATATTTGTGTGCAAATATACTTAGTATTTACAAACAATTATAAAGCTGCTTAAGTTGGTCTTATTGGGTTTTAGTGAGATCGAAATATTTGGCATTGGCATAATCAATGGGGAAAAGTAAAAGAGTCTGTACAAGCGCAATCTTAAAGATGATTTGCTGGAAGACAGTTGCATCTGACTTTTATAGATATTTCTCTTAAGTAAATATAAACAGCAGATTCTTCTCTCATATTTACAACTAGATTTTGCCTGCGACTTCGTCCGCGTGGAAAAGTTACGCTAACGTTAAATTAAACCCCGATTTTGAAGCATTCTTCATTGGCGCTCCGCTCCTATTGGCCTTAGCGTCATGATATAAATTGACTATTTAATTAAAAAATAATTTTTCAATTCGAACCAGTAGTTCCTGAGATTATCGCGTTCAAACAAACAAACAAACTCTTCAGCCTTATATTATTAGTATAGATAGCTGTTGCCCGCGACTTCGTCCACGTTTCCGTCGTTTTTCGTGAAAAAAGTAGCCTATGTCCTTCCTCACGGTTCAGTGATTTTGATGTAACAGACAGATTAACTTTCGTAATTTAGTAGGGAAATATAATATGTCAATCTATAATACTGTTGAAAAATATCGCAATACCGAACCGCACAACATTATTGTTAATAGCTGTGCCCGCGACTCCGTCAGCGTGTAACTCCTTGTGTGTTATTAAGTTAATGTATTGGTAATATTGTTTAGATCACGTTCACATGAGGCTTAAGTACCTATAGAACGAAAATACTTCAGCGCAAAGCTTCCGTGTAAATTATGTTGAAAGTTGACCCGTCCGGCACGTGAACATAAAGATTTCTAGAACTGCTAACCCGGGAAAGAGCGACGTACCATAACCATGCGAGAAACAACTGACACCGAGATCTACTCCAGCAACACGAAAAGTCTGCCCTTGAGCCTTATTAATTGTCATTGGATAACACACCGATACTGGGAATTGCGTTCTTTTAAATTGGAATTGAAAATTATTTGGTATTATGGGAATTCTGGGAATAAAGACGGTTTCTCCTGCACCGCAACCTGTTAAAATTTGAGCCTCTATTATATTTTGTTGCAACTGGGTTACTTTTAGCCGAGTTCCATTGCAAAGTTGTGGTGGTTTTTAATTTCGGAGCAGAATAATAATCAGAAAGCTTCGAACTACTAGGCTATTGGGAGTTATACGTGTTATTGTGAGTCAACCATAAAGGATAGATATATGCTGTCATAGGGATATTTTTTATATAATTTTAAGGAGAACATTTCCGTCATAAATGATTTCTGTGTAGCTTTAACCATTAAGGTTGCACTCGTGACGGAAGCTTAAAAAATGGAGTAACTTCTCCCGTTTTCCCAACATTTCCCTTCACTGCTCTGCTCCTATTGATTGTAGCGTGATAAAAAGTATACTATAAACAGCTCAGGAGTATGAAAAATAATTGTACCAAGTTTCGTTAAAATCCGTCGAGTAGTTTTTGTTTCTATGACGGTTATACAGACAGACAGACAGACAGACAGACAGACAAAAATTTTACTGATTGCATTTTTGGCATCAGTATCGATCCCTAATCACCCCCTAATAGTTATTTTGTAAATATATTTCATGTACAGAATTGACCTCTCTACAGATTTATTATAAGTATAGATAGAAAGAGAATTTGACTATTTGGTACTTAATAAAAACAAATTATGTTCTCAAATTCTGTTTTAAAAAAAGAACTTTTTAAGAAAGCATTTCGTTCTTATTGACGAGTTAAATTCATCGCATTAGTTGCACAATTCAGTCTGAAAGTATTAGAGATTGTTGGCCTCCAAATACCTACTAGACATTCCAGTGACCGACGTCCTCTTCGGCGATGCGTTTGTGGTTGCGTCGATACTCAATGTGGGTCTGCATTTTGATGAGCGTGTCATTCATATGATCATATGGATATCATATCATATTATTTTCATGAACACATTTCGTCGACTGTTTTGAACGATATTAGGAGCTCGCTCGGAGTTACGAGTTTGACAGACTCGTCACTTTAGAACTTTGTTTTAAATGATCATTTTATGAGAGTGTATCGAAGATTAAAACCTTTTGAAAGTTATAGGATTAAAACGTGCAAGCGTGTTGCCAGTTTGAGCGCTAACAACGAAGTACGAACAATTTCAGAAAAATACAAATGCATTTTTCGTTTACGTTAACCTTCACTCAGTGAGGAATAACTCGCAATTGGCTTGTTTCACTATCTTACAGGATCCTTACAGGATTTCTCCGCTGCTCACCCTGCCTGTCAGACAAAATATTATTTTTCTGATACGAAAATTTTATTACGTATATCTATGGTTCCTTAGGGTTATTGTGTTATTCTGGGTTGTGGAGGTCAGATATGCAGTCACTTTTTGTTAAAAGCGTTTAACAAAAAGCGACTGCATATCTGCGGGCCTAGACAAAATCCATTTTCTGTAAGCGTTAACGCCAACGGAAAAATTAAATTGTATGGAGTTGACATTTACTAACACGTGACAATCACGTGACATGTGGTTAGCAAATGTCAACTCCATACAATTTAATTTTTCCGTTGGCGTTAACGCTTACAGAAAATGGATTTGGTCTAGGCCCGCATATCTGCATATCTGTACTCAGATGCATCCGCTTAGATTGGTAGCCGACCCTGTAACATGTATTTGAGAAAAGACTTAGCACAATATGTTTACGGTCCCTTAATCAAACTAGCAGGCAAATTTATATCAAAAAAATACATAGACTTCAGCAGTTTATGTGATATTCACCAATCAGGGGATCGGCACTGTTTTTCCTTAATACAAGTCGACTTTTGGCCTAGGTAGAATAATAGTATCTCACCTTTTTTTATTGCAATCCAATTCTGAAATACTTATAATGGGTCTTCCAATAGGGACTTCCAAACTTTGACAGTTGTTAACGGCCATCTTGTTGAAGCTAGATCCGTCAAATTGGCTGTAATTTATTCAGTCTGTTTTGCCAAATCACCATGGACGGATATACCGTTTTATCATAAATCATAATTTTATCATTTACACGTGTTGTTGACGTGTAAATGATAAAATTGTTTTATCAAAATGGATGTTCTGTTCGGGCAACGTTCATATAATTTTCATCAAAAAATCATCCTCAGGGATGAGGACCATTTCTTGATGAACGGGTACGTGAACAAACAAAATTGTTGAATTTAGGACGATACCAATACACATGAGATCCAAGAGTCTCAAATGCATCCCGAAAAAGTCACTGTTTGGTGTGGATTTTGGGCTGGTGGCGTCATCGGTCCAGATTTGCTTTGCTTGCTCCCCGCTCCAAGAGCGAGCACACGTGTCCTGCGTTAGTGCAGTGTTGCGCCATTTGTTTCATAGTGTAGTCGTGTGCGCAACGTGGCTCTCAACATGTCTTTAGTGTGGGGAAACGAAATCGTGCTTTTACTTATTGCGCTTTACCAAAGTCATGATTTGTTGTGGGATACTTCAAACCGTGATTATCGAAATATAGTAAAGAAAAATGTCGCGTGGGAGAATAATACCATAACACACTCGAAAAGTGTATGACAAGGAAGCATAATAATCTCTAATAGCCAAGTATATTAATGCAATAGCAATTTTATGTGAGGGCTAACAGCGTTCCGTATCCGGTTTTGTATCCTATTCTATATTCAATCCTGTTTGGCTATAGAAGGTCCGATCGTTTGTAATAAAGTTTCGAAATCAGATGTTGACATTCGAGTAAAATTTACTAAAGATCAGTAAGATATTGGGAGATCACTTAAAATAATACATATTGTTTCTCGTTGCAGCAAGAAATTCCGCATCTTCAATGTTGTCACTTCCGAAGGGTATTGCTATTTAATTTTATTTAGCACCTAGTTTTGAGTCGCTATTATCCCCTCGGTATTCGTGTAAGTCTCGTTCTAGAGGGATTTTTGGGATAAAAAGGTAGCCTGTATGTTGAGACATAACATCATAACCTCCTCAATTTTCCAGTGAAAGTCCCAATAAAATTGGATCAGCCGTTCTAGAGATTAGCCCGGCGACACAGAAAAAACAGGCGGAACGACTGATTATTACACCTAATTTTCAAACTTTATTCTTATGTGGCTTTAGTTTCGTAAGTACTTAATAATAGTATATGTGTGTAACACGTTGTTGTTTAAACCTTAATCTCATACTCGTACATGTGAAGTGTACTTATGATAAAAAAAGATTCTTTTAACCTATATAATCCAAAGCCTAGTGTAAAATGTACTTGTATAAAGCATCATCATATTGCGCTATACAATGAGTGTTGCAAGTTTCCAGGTAAAATATGTATTTTAAAAATATAGTCAAAAAATAGTACCTAAATGACAAAAACCTTTAGGAAACGTAACTTTTACGTAGGTAGTGTTTTCTTACAGTTGCCTTGCCCCGTTCTTACACGTACTTGCTATTGTCATCTGTTTCCTGGGCTAATATAGCTAGAAAGTTATATAACACAATGTGTATATAACACAAATCCCAGTGTAAAACTTAGAAAAGAAGGGCACAATCTGGAGCAACAGGTGATTACGGGTAAGGTTGACGGTAAGAGGCCAAGAGGACGAAGTCCTTGCAAATGGACAGACCAGATCCTTGCAACCATGGAATCCAACCTGCATAACGCTCTCCATTCTGCAAAGAACAGGAGCAAATGGCGTATATTGCCCAGCAGAAAATGTTTCCGCAGGGAATCACGACCCTCAGCATTGAGGAAAACGACGCGAAGAGGAAGAATATACCCAAAACAGTACCTAAATAACACATACGGGTAAAACAAGAAAAGCTTAAGGTAACGTGACGTTTACATTGAGCGTTTTTTCTAATTTTCTTACCGTTGCCCTGCTAACGGGCATGTTCTGACACGTACTTGCGATTGCCATATAACACACTAACTTCTGCCCGCGACTTTGTTCGTGGTGGAAGGAATTCTGGGATAAAAAGTAGCTTACGTTTTGTTCTATTCAGATCCGTTCAGTATTTTTGGCGTGATTGAGAAACATCCATCCAAACTTCTAAACTTTCGCATTTATAATATTAGTATAGATTGCGACCGTTAACACACACAGTGTTAACACTTCTATATGTAGGTACTTTCCAGCGCTGAGCAGGCGTATTAGTGTGACGAGGCAGCGTGACCACGGCTCTCGCACCATTACATCGACAAGACGGACGGATTAGGCGCAAAATGACATATTGACACAAATGACACATTCGTAAATTGTCTTTTATCAGAAAAATGCAATACTATCAAAATTACACATTCTCAGAAAGTCAACATGACTTTCTGAGAATGTGTAATTTTGATCACATCATAATGTGCGACTTACTTTAATGACAATAAAAGATTATTAAAGTGTAAATGATAACAGGACACCATCTTACACTGCAACTGCGATTACATGCATTTAATTGAATTTGATTGAAGCCTATTGTAGACTTATAACATCTTTATATCGACGCGACGCTGTAAAGAAAAAAATATCCAAGCGACATCAGACTAACTTTACAGTAGAGCAGTTTAAACTTTGAATTTTCAGAAAAAAAGTGTAAATTCTTGTAATGGACCAAAAAGCCTAATTCTTAGAAATTTATTTGGAATTTTTTTATCTACATTGTAGTATACGTAACTATTAAAAATAATGCTTAGTTTTAAATTTAGTGTCGCTTAGTAAAATTTTCCCTAAAAGTAAAAACGGGAAAAATGTACTAATCGACAAGCTTTGATTAAGGAAGGTACGGTAAAAATGTATATACATCTTTTTTAGAATTTATATCAGAGTAAAAGTTGCCTTACCAAAATAAAAAACATGTGGAAGTTGAGGCAAAACGACCTAAATATTAATTTAATATAATTTTTTTATATTACCTCAATGCATGTAGGAAAAAAACCAAATAACTCAAAATTACCTAAGTACCTAACACTATATTGCCAGATATTGGAAAAATTAACTAAGTGGAGTAATTACCGTACGAACAGAAATGTCAAACTTGACCAAAGGCAAATTTAGTATTTCACAATTACGACAACCACCAAATTTTCAAAAATGCTATAAAATTTTGTCGTTTAGTAAGAAAAAAAAGTGAACTCTCGCGGACTTCAAAATGTCGAAGCGACATCAAAAGTCGTTGTAGAAGGACGTGAGTAAGACCAAACGACGCAGAAAAATCAGGCGATTCAACGTATATAACTTAAATGGCCAAAAATGTCGCTTGGATAATTTTTCCTTTCCAGCGTCGATATGCAGTGCTATGCCAGATATGCTATCTAGCGACAGTAAATAATTAAAGTTAACCTGAGTCATTAATTGCTTTGTATCATCAAAAAAGTAGTCAAATCAAGTTGAGACATCTATATTTCTTATAAGAAATTTCACTTATATGAGAAATGTAAAACTAATTAAATAATTTAAAAACAAATCGAAACAAATAAAAACATTACAAAAACATTCTAGAAGTGTAAGGTAGTCGCTGTAATAATTTGAAAGGTAACGCAAGATGTAAACATATTACACGTAACGTAGAATTTATATTTCACGCTCTCTGTTTTCACTCCCCTTATAAGTCTAGCGTGTGTTCTTGCTGGCGCATCTCTGCTTGCTGTCTCCTCTGGTTACCAACTGCAACTACCGATACAAAACAATATTTTTTTTCATGATTATGAAGGATACATTTTCCGTAAGGGAATCATCAAAAATTCAGTGTCAAATAAACTGAATACCACAGTATCGTAGTCCTTGGTGGGAAAACTACGTTGCGAATGAAAATAAGGGGAATCCAAAACATCAGTTGAACCCCTGTTGACTACGTTTGATGATATTTTGACTATGATGGAAGAAGTTGTAGACTATTGTATTGAAGTTGTAGCCTACAAGTTCTACCCAACTAGAGTCGGTTGCGTGTAATCCAGTCAGTCCCAGTTTGTCCCCTATATGCATAATTTATTTCCGTCTTCTAAGGCCCAAAGAAATATATTCATACATAATTACAGTAAGTAACCATGTATCAACTAATAAAATAATATATTTTTATTGATTACACAGTAAAACTCCTACTATTATATGTGGACTTTATCATGATTAAAATATAATTCTCCTTTTTTGCAGTCATGTAAAAAGTAGCTTATAATCTTCCTCAAGCTACTTTCATACCAAATTTTATCCAAATCCACCACGTACTTTCAAAGATAAACTTGTTCAAACAAACAAATTAACTTTTCAGCTTTATAATAATTTATCATTGGAACTTAAAACGGGATATTTTTTACCATTACATGTGTATCCTTTGTTTCGAGTTTCCGATATTTCGGCACTGTTGCAAGCGCCATGATCATGGATGAACTGAAGTAATTGCGGATGGACGTTTATGAGCAGACGAATCAGTCTACCCTCTTTCTCGTTCGTTTTTTGTGATCGACACTGCTACTACTGTCGCATGTATCACTAAACACTCGAAACACACCGTGTCGACTCGCGAACTTTTTAAGGAACATGTTCGGTTTTTACAGATTTGAACCACTGGATTCCAGGCCCTCGACAGTTGAAATCCATCCTTCCGGTTGAAATTGTAGTATTTGGTAATCTCAATTGCTTCCCTTACTAGTCTGGGTATATAGTGGCGTTCTGTCAAGATGACCTGAGGGTAACTCAATCCAATTGCTCGATCCTGCGTCTAAAAGAAGTTGTGCTATTGCCGATTTTTGAACATCATTATTTTTCACCGCCCTAATGTGTTCCGAAATTCTGCAAGCTACAGTACGTTTTTTCTGACCAATGTACGACTTTCCACAGCTGCAGTCCACTTTATAGACACCGGGTTTTTCCAGAGGGAAGTTGTCCTTCGGCGAACGCAGCATCTGAGAGACTTTCTTGAACGGAGTGAAGATAGATAGTCTTTACGGCATATTTCCGTAGAATGTTTGCAACCTTATCTGTCACTCCTTTCACGTACGGCAAAAATACTGGCTGCCTTTTAACCTCGCACTTTCGGTGTCTAGAAATAGGTTTAATATCGGAAACTCGAAACCATTAAATCACATGATAAATAACCCGTTATAAGTTCTAATTATACTGTCAGTGACCATGTTAGCTTAAAAAAATATAATATTAGTATAGACAAACCATTTCATATAATCACTATTTAATACGGTTGGCGACTATAGTTTATAAGCTCAGATTGAGAACGTCATAAATCTCCGAACCTATTATGCCCGGTGAGTTAGGGTTTACCAGGGGTCAAAATCTTCAAAAGTCGGTCAAAATAGGTTCCCCCGTGTGATCTCATCCACGCATTTTCAATGCTGATCAGCGTCCTCCCAGGGACGCCCAGGTTCGTATCCCGAACGAAGAGACCGTAACGTGTAGATAGTAGCTTAGTGTTTCTGTTTTTTTATAAAAACAAACTGGAGGCTTTCATGACTTCCACAGACAAGTCCAATCAAAATAACCTTTTCATCCTTCAATTCTACTTAAAAAAATACACAAAACTATGCAGCCAGAATTTTTAAGTTTCAGTGGGTAATGCATACTCGAAAAAGTCAACTCGCCTACCGTAACAAACTCATTATGATTTTGGACCGAATCCTCGTCACTTGAGTCGGATTCAAAAGGCTTCAAGATTTTAATTGATTTATGGAATAAAAAAACAATGAAAATAGAATAATTTAATTATTACCAAACTTTTACACGTAAGTATCTACTTACGTTTATAATAATTTATTAATGACAAAACATTTAAATTTAAACCTGTGTTTTCCTTATGGGCAGCATCTGGACGGACCGCTGGTTTATATTTCCTTTAATGTTATGTTGTGACGTTATTTAAATCTGGAAAAAGATATTGAAAAGGTTTAGAACAAGATATTTATAACCTATCGTAAACAAATTACGAAAACCAATCAGTATACATGAAAAGTGATGAGTCATGAAGTCATGAACGTAACTGATAAGAACATATCAATCAGAACTCCGCTTGGGCCACGTAGACTGTGAGTATCCTAGAGATTGACTAACTTCTGTAGTTTTAATGTATTAGGATTGTCAACGATCCACAGACAGACCTCGATAAGCGTTGCTTACCATTAAAGAACGACCTGTGCGCTATTATTATTTAGCCACGAACTCCTTGTACGCAGAACACTACTTTTAAATATGATTACTTTTATGACAGATTATTTTATTTTATTTATTTATTTATTTCAGGCTTCTAAGCTAAGGCCCATAGAAAATGTACATACATAATAAGTAACAATAGACTAATACATTTATTTTCATAAACAATAACACTATCACTATGCACGAGGCGGCGGCATCGTGTTACGCTGCGGGGTGTCACGTAGTCTCTCACGAAATTGTCGATACACTACACCCTTTGGCCAAAACTCTTCTTTGAGAAAAGTCTCCAGTTGGAGAGTCGGAACTCGTACCACGAACGAATTGAAATTTGTATTGTCGCGTAGCTCCAACTTCACAACCCTCAAAGTCCAGTTGGTCTTCACACGAATGTACTCCACGACCTCCTCAGCCTTCGTAGAGTGATGCAATCTGGACACATACAGCTGCATTGTTGGTACAGCTACACGGAGCAACATGTTGGTCCCACCAGCGCGGTACCGCACCGGTTCTAACAAAGATGCCTACTCTTCTTCTTTTCCACTTTGACGAAACCATCTTTGTCACACATGTCCTTCCTTGAATCACGCTGGGGCTCCTCAGGCATCCCTGAGGAGTCCTAGCGTGATTAAAATAAGCCCATCGGCTTACTGCGGCTCTGTTTCCCATTTTTCGGTTTCTGCGATTGCGACACAGCGGATTTACTGGTCGGTTTCGGGGTCGATGTACCTACGCATGACGTAGCCTTGGTCGGTGTCGATACAGGCACGGTGGAGGCGGAACAAACTACTTCGTTTGCACTTTTGACGGCCAGTGACACATTTGCTGCACCGGCATACTCAAAATCGTCGATGGAAGCATTTTCGCCGTTCCACGAGAGTCTACATTGAAGTCGTCCGGTGACCTACTTGATGAAACGGTATTCCGCAACAATACCAACTCGGTACGTATTTCCCCAATGGTGTTATTTGACACCTCCATCTTGGACTGCAGCTCAGCCACGCTTAAGTGACGTTATGTCCTTCAGTAGCCTGGTGACATTGACGTAATCAAACGTAACAGGGAGCAGCTTATGTAGGTCCTTCGCCACCAATATAGGCACGTCATCTGGATGGGTCTCCTTCAACAGGGTGATGATGTCCTGGAGACTCCTCGCTGTTCCATCTCGTCGGTGAGACAGCATCTGGTTGAATTTCCTGAGCGATTGAAAGAGCTACAACTTGGCACTGCTGATCTCCTCTTCTTTATAGGAGGACTTGCAGATCTGCAAAATGCTGAGCTCGTCTATATAATCGATGGCATGCTTCATGAAAGCCTATAGCTCGTTAGCTATGAACGTTTCAGAGCCCATAGTAACAATAACCGGCAGCGGCTAGAGCCGCGTGTCACGCAAGTTATAATATTCGTACAGTGCAGCGTAATCACGTCTGCACGCGAGCGCGTATGACACTGCAATCAGACAGAGGGTTTATACATATAGGAACCTTCATCAAAATGAGAAGATTGCTTCTTTCTTTCTGCCCAATCTCTTCATACATAACCTTTCTGTAATTCCTGATAAGTTGAATTTATTTCAATAGCACGTGGAAAATAATTTCAAACCACTAGACTGAACTAAGCATTTATATTTTCGACTTGTGTGACCCCTTTAACTTAATATTTTGTGATTTTTACCTTTACTCTCATTATTTCTAACTTCATCCAATAGCGTACAAATGGTCAGGCTTGTCTCCGTTCTTGTATCGCATCCACATTTTTTCATATAGCGCTTCAAGCCCACGCACATAGTGTTCGCAGTCAAATAAGGTGCTCTCCAAACGTGAGTTTGAAATCTTGGCGCGAACATATCTTCGACTGAAAAACAAAGTGAACAACATAGATAAAAAGGTGATAATTGAATTTGGCTACCATGTACAACTAGCTTTTGCCCGCAACTTCGTTCGCATGGGAGGTTTTTCCCGCGTTATAAATGGGAATTCCGGAATAAACACTAGGCAATGTGTTATTCCAGAATTTTAGCAACATACATGCCAAATTTCATATTATAATCGTTCTATATTTATTGCGTAAAAGCGTAACAAACCATACATCTAAACACACATTTTCACAATTATAATATTAGTAATGATAAATTATATTATTAATTATAATGTTATTATCGGTAAATTTTGTCTACATTTTCATTCAACCGATTTTTATAAATTAATTAAGTAACAATCTTACTATTCCTAAAACATAGCGCTTGAGCTCAAATATTACTGACTTTTGTGGCAGTTCCTTAGAAAAAAAATAATGAGAGATACCCGCGATTATCAGTACATTAAAATCTACGGAAACGTTCATAATGGATATGGGTTCATAACTACACCCAAAGATGGCATACAGGAAGGTTTGCAAAACTATTAATTGTTATTCTTTTGTTGTTTTTCGAGATCGCTTTTTTTTAAATATTGGGTCAATACCCAAAACTAAGACGATGCCTATAAGCCATACAATTCAACATTAAGCTTTTTATTTCGTAAAGAGAGTACGTAATATTTTGTTTTTTATTAAGGAAAACCATCATTTACGCACTATATAGGATTAACATTAGCTTAAAATCTAGGTATATCGGTGCGTAACTATCAATGTTATCCACGTGTTTGAAAATGTGAGCACGAGTAATATGTTTATCAATAATAAGAGAATAATTTTTCTTTTTCTAAATTAATACGTTGTCAATTAGTACTTATAAGATTGACCTTTCTTATACAAAATTGTGATAAAGATCAGCTTTGATTCCCAATTTTTCGATTTTATTGGATATTATTGTTGATCAATGAATAAAACTGATTATCAATTTGATGTCTGACACAAGCTCCACTCCTGACCAAGTTAATTCACGTTCTTCATATTTTGCTTCGTAGCTATAAAATAAATGATGATATTCTGGCTCTTTTTATTGTTGGGAAGAATGGCTTTAACCTTACTATGCTTAAACAAAACAAGATTTATTGATTTCTACTACAAATAATACCCAAGTAATCTTAACTTTAAAGTTATAATCTTTACTTTACCTACATACATAAATTAAAATACTTACTATTCTTTATTGGTTCCCAATTTAACAGCTATATCTTCGTATTGACTTTTGTTATGAGCTATAAGTTCCGGACAACCGAGAGCTTTTAGCTGAGAAGCGGCGACGCTGTAACATGAAATAGTTCAATGAATGATACAATAACTTTGGTTCTATCCAAAGCTTGTCTGTAAAAGATCGCTTTTAGGGATAATACCACCCAATGTAACACCCTTTGTAGTTTTTAAGTCCTCATTTAATTATTTTATGGTGTACAATAAAGAGTATATCTATTTATCTATAACTGAAATAGCATGGTTAATGCAAACATACCGAGAAGCTAAAGTTTCCCCTGGGAGTGTTACGAGCGGCGTTCCTGCCCATAAAACATCCATAGCAGTCGTATGTCCGTTGCACAAAGGAGTGTCTAAACAAATATCTGCTAACTGGCCACGCCTCACGTGTTCTTCTTTACAAGCAATGTTAGAGAACAGAATACGACCAGATGGTAATCCTGAAATACATTGTAATAGTTATACTCAATCATCCATCGTATCTACAATAAGTGAAGGAATAAAGACAGTACCTAAACTCTGAGCATATTTATGTACATTCGGTTCGCCAGCAGCGGGGAAACTTAACAGCCAGAGAACGCTATTCGGTACCTTTTTCAGTATGTTCACCCACATTTCCATGGTTCTGGGGTCCATTTTGTACAACTGATTGAAATTACAGAAAACAATTGCTTCATCTGGCAAACCGTACTGTTTTCTTGATGTGAGTATTATTCCATCGACGATTTCCTCAGCAGCTGCGGCTTGTTTGTTTAGAATGTTTATTGATAATCCGTTTTGTACAGTTACACCGTCGATTGATACCTTGAACAAAAACAATTTTGATATTATGTATGTAACTAGGTGAAATTTGTTAAGAAATGATGAAGTTCAAAATGATACCTTCGTAACATCTGGATCTACGGTGCTCTCAATAACGGAATGAGGAATGTTTATTTCTTTTTCAACTATTTTAATCGGTGCTAAATCTTTATATTCAATCATTTGAACTTTTTCAGTCACATTTAATAGTTTGTTGATATTAATACTTTCAACACAATTTATTAAAGCCATATTTTGATAAGAGCTATTTTTATTTTCAGTTATAGCCTTGTAGTGTGTTTTCAAGTGTGGAAACATTTGTTTGTGGTCGCCAATAAAATAAGTAAATGGCATAAACGCAAACTTTTCACTAAAATCGAATTCGGTAGATTTAGGTGAAGATATTTCGTCTGTTATTATATAATCCATGTATTGTGCGCCACTCGTTCCTGGATATCCTAACCACATTACTTGAATGGGTGACGGTTTTAGAGCAAAAATCTCATTACGTGCACCTTTAGTATAACCATTCATATTCACTAGAATATGTATACCATCTTGATTTATTCTCTTGGCTCCTTCAACATAACAAGAAATTGGTGATAGATCAACAATATGTTCGGAATCCTTTACTATTCTTCTACGGAATGTGGTGCCATCGTCATTATTTAGAGCATAACAGAATATTTCTACTTTTGAAAGATCGTGAAGACCTGGTATGGACTGCATTAAATGGGAAGTTGGATGGTTACCAAAATCACTGCTAACATATCCTATACGTAATCGTCCTTTCCGTTCTTTGTTATGTAAAAATAAAACTTTACCCAACATATTAACTTTTTCTATGTAAAAGTTGGCATGACACGTGGCTATGGCTTTTCTTGCTTCATTTTTTAATGGATATAAAATGGAATGATGTGGATGTACTGAGGTAAGTTTCTCCATGTTTAACTGTTCTTCCACTATTGACACTATGTTATGCATTCGCTCCTCGTACTCCTCCCAGTTGCAAATTATTTGTAAACAGTGTATTAAATTGCAATAAGAATCTGGAAAATGTGGTTTGAATCTTAAAGCATTTTCATATGATTCAATAGCTTCATGAATTCTTCCCATATCTTTGTAAATACTTGCTAAATTACAATGTGCATCTGCAAATGTAGGGTTTATCTCTATTGCCTTCTTGAAGCATACGAGAGCGCCTGTTATATCCCGCAATTCTCTCAGAGTATTTCCCATATTGCTATAAGCATCCGCAAAGTATGGTTGAATATTTATAGCTTGTCTGTAATGTACCAGCGCTTCTTGTAATTTGCCTGCAATTAAATAGAAAACAATATTAATTTTAATTTACTTACATATCTATACTAAGAACGTGTCATGAAACAGTAAAATAATTTTAAAATTAAAAACATATTTGAAATTTATTTTCAACCAACGAAAAAAGCGGAGGAGATTATCAATTCAACGCGTATATTTTTTTTATGTATATACCGATTACTCGAAGATGGCTGAACCGATTTGGAAAATTCTTTTTTTGTTTGAAATTGGTCCCATTGTCACCAAATCAGGATATGATGATGGGATCCTGGTGAAATCGAGGGACCTCTTCAAATATTATGGGCACATTTATGGTGGTTTGAGTATTTTTATAGTAACTTGTGTGGTTGCATTCGAAAAGCACCATTTGTGAAGTGAACCTAATGATGAAGACCACAGATGGCCACTGGAACTACTCAATATATAAGTAGGAATAATACGTATTTCATGGGTTCCGCTTCGATTACTTAAATATGGTTATTAAGTACAATATGCTCGTCACAATGCATATGGTGAAGTGAAGCTGATGGTGAAGTACCAGGAGAACTCCTCAACAATTAACGGCCCAGCATTGGGAAAAGCAATATTTTGTAAAAGGGTTATAAGTAGTTGAGATTTAGGCTTTTGTAACTAGGTAAATTATAAATCGACCAACTAAAAAGAGTGAAATAAAAACTTTTTACCAAAACATTAAACCGACTTCCAAAAAACACTGCAAAGTGAAAAATAACTTTAATTTCGGAAGTCAGTGCCAAAAACAAAAATACAAAACTAAAGACACCGACTACCGAAATTAAAGTTATTTTTCACTTTGCAGTGTTTTTTGGAAGTCGGTTTAATTTATTGATAATTCTTTTTTGTTTCCAAAGTTACATTGAACTCTAAGGGGGCTAAACGCCTCATGCCGGAAGCTCTACGTGGGAATCAATCATCATCATCCATGGCCCTCTATGGAGACCCTGTGTAGGCGCTGAATTTGCAGCGGCGACCACACAGGAATCTTAATAATAAGGCAATAGAAATGCTATCTACTGTCATTTAATACTGGGACGCGTGTCGCCGGTTCGTAGCTACCACCACATAAACAAACAATAGATACACACTTTCGCCTACACATGCATTTTGCATTATTACAACAAAATTAAACTTTATGCGATGACATTACGCAATATTTTCTAAAAATGCATAATCTCAGGTGGCGTAACGTGTGCGAAAAACAAGAAAAAAATATCGCGCGCTCACTCTCACTTAGGAATAGTGCAGTGCAAAGCTCGTAAAGCTCATATTATTATCGATAATTTTTTGTTGAGCGTTAATAGCCAAGGAGTCTCGTAACAATAGATAACTAATTCATTGAAAGTTTTTCATTCCTCGACGCGCTTTTAGACGATTTATTTAGGAGAAAAGGGAATACAATAAAACGTTAAGTGTAAGTATATTTTTTTATTATTTAGTTATACAAATCTTAAAGGCTCTCCAATACTTCACCTTATGGAAAAAAAACAATGACCGAATTAAATAGAGCAATAATGGCACAACTTAATACCGATAATCTAATATGTATAATCTTATAATGAAGAATATACTTTACTGTTCATCAAAATAAATTGTTACACAACTATTTTACGTAAATTCTATGGTTACGATAGCGGTCTTATCGCTTATAGCGATATATTCTAGACAATCTTAGGATGGATTGATGATATCCGGATCTTTCAGAAACCTGTAATAATAGCACTGGATAAAGTAAAACAGATGCATAAATAATATGAAAACGTATCGATCCGATCCATTTTAATCAGGGTTGGGCCGAAATTCGGTTCACATTCGGTTCAACCGAATTTCGGCAGCTTGAACCGAACTTCGGCATTCGGCCGAAATTCGGTTTAGATGCCGAACATTCGGCACAAGAAAAATAATACTTACTTCCACTATTTTGAGTAACATTTTATAGAATTAGAAAAGCATTACTGTTATAAAATTATGTCTTTTACTCACTCATGGTCATTTATTTTAGTTACGAACATGGTAAATGTAAATCTTAAATTAAATCGGTTCTTCTTATTAGTCTTGATAATCTCTGCCTAATTAATTTGACATAATAATTAGACATACTATTACAAAAATTAAATAAACTTATTATTCTTCTAACAAACATCTGGATTACAATTCGTAAATTGAATTAAAAAATCACGTTTTTGATTCACAAACTAAACATTCATTAACTAAAGGGTACTTAATTTTCAAATTAACAAACTTTTCTCATCTATCTACTCACTCATATTTAAAATTTACCAGAGGCAGCCTATGGTGCAAAAACACCAAAAACTCTGCCTTATCTGGCAGAAGTATGTTACGTTTTTTTTTTCGTATACGTTTCCTGCCTCCGATGACAGTTGCTCAGAACATACAGAACTTCCAGGAAACGATAAATATATTCGAGATTGAAGTAAATGCGTAAACAAGTCACGACGTGTCGCTCTCGAGAAAGCGCGCGAAATTGAACCGAAATTCGGCCGAACTTCGGCCGAACTTTTCATTTTAACCGAATGTTCGGCCGAAGTTCGGATTCGGTTCAAACCACATTCGGCCCATCTCTAATTTTAATCCATTATACTTTGTAAGTATATAGTATACATAATAATATGTATCCATAATTATTTTGTCATAAAAAGATAAATATTGAACACTTCAATGATACAAGGATACCCAACGCAGACTGTTTAACTTACCTACGTATATAACAATAATAAGCCTACCTCCTATTAATTTTCTGAATGAAAAAATAGTTAAAAAGTACGAATTAACAGATATATAATCGTTCAAAAACTACTTTTTATAAACTATTTAAACAGGAAAAAAACATGCTTAATGAAAATACGTATTGAAATATTTAACGAAAAATTATATTTCATTCGAATTTCGGTAAAACTACCTATTAACTATTAAGCTAAAGGTAATAAATTACCGATACAAAATAATAGCGGCACGTCACTAATTCGCGGCCAACTCGTGCGGCGTGTACCTGGAATGTACGTAAACGACGATATTGTTTATTGCGCATGACTATAATATTTAATTGCTGCTTTTAGTAGTTGTAATAGTAGGCATGAACAAGCTTAAGTATTAATGGTAATTGAATTGAGAAAAAAAAACTGTTTTCTGTGATAATCGTAGTAATGGTGGCGAAAATATTTGATTTGATTATATTTTTAAAAAACGAAATTATTTCAAATATTAAGTACTTACATATGAAATGTTATCCCTTTATTTGTAAAGTTACAAATTTTGGAAGAGTTTCTGCAGTTGGATATGCTGCAGAACACCATGTCTACCTCACCGCGTCCCATACAACACAAGTAACCGCAACAAACGCTTCACGCGCACTTGTGGCTCGCGTGTCACATGCGCGGCGACAAGGTCACGCGTCTTTGCGACTTCTATTGCCTTATTATTAAGATTTCTGTGGGCGACCAGCTCATCAGTTAGTCGCATTCCAGAGGATCATAGCCATTTGGATGATCCGGGGATATCGCACGATCTCTGTGAGGTGGCGAGCCTCCTTGCCGGATTGCTGCCGTGCGATCTGAAGGTAGTAGCCCTCATGCGCATGCACAATTGGCGCACGGAGGTGCTAAGCCGGGGTGAAACTACGCTGCTGCGGCAAATCGCGGCCCGGTGGACAGAGACCCGGCGCGATCTCACGATGGCATGGAAAACGCGGTGATCGACGGCGGCGACCTCTCGCGCCCGGCCTTGGTTCAGACCATGGTGCGGAGCGAGAGGGATCGAGATGCAGTCGCCTCCTTCTGCGAAGCAGTCATGCAAGAGAAGGTGGAGGCCGAACGCGGTAGGGAGACGCGACTCTTCCTCGCGCCCCAGCCACCGCGGGAGACGCCCTGGGCGTCGAGGATCGCAAGCTTGCAAGCAGGGGTAGCTCACCGTCTGATAAGAACCAGGCCCGGGTCGGCGGCGCGTCATGTTCCACACACGCCTCAAAGAACAGTCAGCACCAGTGACGGGGCCTCAAAAGGCTATTGTCCGCCGGGGTTGCGGAAATATTCTAACAAGATGCCGCGGCCCCGGAACTTAAGGGCAGCTGAAGGAACAGGGTGGGTTATTAGTCAGAAGAAGTCACCAAGAAAAAAAAATGTTACCTTGAACATCCTTCGACTATTAGCACTAATTAACACGGTTCATTATATAATATGCCAATTTTGCCTTGAAAGAACTAATAAGTTCTTATTACCACAAGTTATTATGAGAAATATGTTAATTATTCTGCTGTTTTATGGGTTTTCATATTGATGTCCGTCACGATGCACATGAAATAAACTCGTGATTTCTGTATACGATTTCAATGAAATATAACAGTACTTATACTCCATTTGAAATAGCATTAGACAAAAGAGTCTCGTAGAAGCAGGAATGCAAAACATTTTATTTCAAGATTAAGTTATAATTTGTTAGATAAATATAAGACAGTAGATAAATAACTACTAAATACTAATTAGATAAGCGAAATAAAAGTGTCATTTTATTTTAAACTATGCTTTATTTATAATAAAATCTGCACAAACTTACAACAAAACAATTAATGAAACAACCTATCACATGATGATTTAAGTTTTAAGAATAGAGGAAGATATTTTTTTAAAAAATACTTTATTTAAAATATCAACTTACAACACTCAATATGTTGTTGAAATTTCTTCTTTATTATCTAAATTTAATCACTGTCATCAGATGATCACCTTTCTTTGCATCAAATATTAATGCAACGTCTGTTAAAATCCTTTCAGTTGATCTTGTGAAATACAATTAATACAAGTCAATTTATCTGTTCCCACATAATTTCACTGCTAGAAATAGCTCATAGATATACTATAATACTAATGTAACTACCATCTATACTAATATTAGTTAGTTAATTCATAATACAATATTATTACTTAACTAATAGACAATACCAATGGTGTGTTCATTTGTTAAGATAGATAGATATATTCTTTATTGTACACCATAACAGTAAAATAAAATTATGGACTAAACAATTAAAAAGGGTGATACAAGGGGCGGTCTTATCGCTAAAAGAGATCTAAGCGTCAATGGTGGGAATAGTTGACAAAATACAGAATTATATTAAAAACAAAAGCAAGTACATATCAATATGACCAATGATAAGCCGCCTTCCTTTTCCCGTTGGGTTCATTAAACCAGTGAATAGACCTGCCCAATGTTTTTTTTTTTTGAGAACTTAATAGTGGTGTCTTACTATATTAAAGTGACCTTTATGATAAAAGGTTATTTTGAATACAATATATACAAAAGAAATTAATGAAATTATCTTGTACGTATTTAACTCTTCTAATTGTAATGCTGCTGGATGCAGTATGGCCAAACATTTCTTGGTGCATAAATTTTGTTGAAATATATTAGAAGCGCTGTACCTTCACTGAGCCAAGCCTCATCTAAATAATATATTTTTCTTCCTTCATTCATTAGCCTTATTATTTCATGAAAATATTTTAGTCTCCGTAAGACGACCTCCTGTTTGTCAATGAGTGCACTTTGCTGCTCCGTATGATATAGGTATGTGAACTTTATAAGATTGCAGGCGACTACACAGTGGCCCGAGATACGCCTATAAAGAAGAAAATATATGTTTTAACACAATGCATGTTGCTTACAAATATTTTTATAGTAATCATTTTATGAAGTATCCTTACCAGTCACTTTTGCGGTTTTCTTTATTGACTAGGCCAGGACTCCATATATTGCTTAAAAATATAAGTGAGTGTTTGCTTTTATACAGCATGAAGTGGAGTTTGTTTCATTCTCTTTTTCTTGGGACACATTAATAAATCGTCGTGGTCAACTTTTGGGTCTACGTTTTTGTCGTCGTTGGTTTTGGTAAGATTCAGACCTTCTGTATTGTAAGGCAATCGGGCTCGCATCGAGATCACCCGTAGTGCAACATAACGTTATGTATAAAACCATCAATTAATAACAACACTAATAACTTAAACAAAACAATAAGAATGGAAAACCGAAACGAATAACAACTTAATCACGGAAATTAATTATATTAACAAAATGAGGCGTAGCATTCACAAGTATTCACTAGCAAATGACAGCAATGACATTACTTCACATAACAATTACATTTACGTCAATTTCACAGACGATATAAACCGGTAACATTAGAAAAACCCGACTGTCACAGCTTATGAAGAGATTAGGTGAAATTTAAAATTTGGTAGAATTATAGTTAAACGATAAAAATTACTAATACTGTTCAGTCCTGCTTCCTTTAGGCTTTTAGGATTGACACTTTAATTTTAAGTTGGATTGTAATAATTATTTAAATAAAATCCACTTAATGTCATAAGGTAAATTGTTATAATGATTATTATTAAGTGTGACAGCTTTTTTTTTATCGTGGTAAAATTATCAAATAAGTCCTCCCACCCCGGGCAGGGCGGGAGGGACTGTCAGACTTTTACTGACTAAAATCCACGGTGTTCCTTCAATAACCCTTTACGTTCCGGGGTCACGGTAATGGGATAAGTCCCACGACCCCGGCAGGCTTCGGCCCTCTACAGGGGGGGGGGGCCTCGTCATATTGCTGACGCTCCAGCTGGTAAATAATTAGGCTTAAATAAATTTAGCGTCAATTGTAACTGTAACGAGTTCATTGTTTTTTTATTACAAAGTCGAAATTAAAAATAACCTTTTTTAACTTCTGTCTAATGCTATTGCAAAGGGAGTATAATTAGGTTTATATCTTATTTTAAATATTTGCAGGTCCAGTATTTAGTAAACACAATTGAATAATATAACATGAATACTAGCTGACCCGATGTACTTTGTACCGCCATTTATTTTTCCGTTTATAAACACCTAATAAGCTTTCCATTTTGGTTGCGTCCATAATAAATATTTTAATATTAAAATTAGCCAAATCGGTCCAAACGTTCTCAAGTTTTAGCAGGTCTAACGAACAGCAATTGTTGTTTACATACATATGTTGGAGCTATGAAGAGTGTATATATACATATATACAACATGTAATTTAAAGGGTATATACATACCGAGTGCACGGCTTCTTTGGATGATAACAAACGATATAGCAAGGGTTTTGTAATCCTATGTCTACATGTGTGAAACTTATTAGAAATTTCAATACTTTGATACCAGAGACCGAATTTTTCAAATTAAGAAGAACGAAGAGAATTATCGTTTTATTGGCAAGTGACGTGGAAAGTGATGACCCTCATAGCGCTGTGACACGTTTGTTATTACTGGTATTCAAGAAACATATGAAACCGATAATTTTGGGTCAATTCTGTGAGTCACTTATTTTGAGCTGAAACTTTGCATAGAGACTCCATACCAGATGTTGTCTTCAGTCCCTTTGGATAGATATGGGGTTTACGTTACACGTTGTATATATTGGAGCTATGAAGAGTGTATATACATTAATTCATCATCATCTGCTTAGCCTTTTCCAGTCTAACCGGATGCAGCTAAGTTAATACTAACTGTAACACTAATGTTGTACATGGAACAACGACTGCCTATTTGATGTCTATAACCTAGTAGGTTGCGAGAGTTAAAAGTTAATGTGTATGATGTTGATGCTTTCATTAGAATATTATCTACACCTAATTCAGGAGAAGCGAAACTTATTTATGAAATGATTGCTGCATCACTAACTCCCTCGCTTACTCAATAATATATGTATTTTAATAGTAGTATCATTAGGTATAATAATTAATTAGATTAGGGTATGATGAGGCTGACGTACCTTTGTTAGGTAAAAGCCTCTAAATAAATATAGATTTAAAAAAAACCTAGTAGGTGGGCAACACGATACCCCTTGGTTAAACCAGTGTCAAAATGACTGCCTCTTGACTACCCGTAATGACTGAGAACGTCATCTAAATGACAGGCGGGACCAACTGCTTTACGTTCCAAGGCAAGTGGCTATCTCACCGCCAACTTCCAAACTCCGAGCTATTATAGAGATATTCCATATAGGAAAACCCAATAGCACTTTTTGCCCTGGAAATCGAACCCGAGAACCCGTGCTTAGCAGTCTTTTGCAACAACACGGCCAACGAGGCAGTTACACGAGTAAAACAAGGCAGTATATGAACATCAATTACGGTTCGTTTGTAATATTTAACTTACAAATACTTATGTCATTCAAATTTTATGGCAAGAATTGATATCGTTAAAGCACAAAACATCTTAATATAATACGTACCTTGGTGTTGTAGAAGCGAAGCCAAATTACTGTGAGTGGCAGCAAAATTGGGAAACACCTCTAAAGCTTTCATGTATAGTTTGGTCGCTTCGTCAATTTTTCCTTGTTCTCGTTTGACGTTTCCAAGATTGTTAAGAGTGTCAACATGAGAAGGGCAGAGCCGTAAGGCATTGTTGTAGCATTCCTCCGCCTCACAGACGAGGCCCTTTTCTTTGAGCGCATTAGCAAGATTGCAGTACGCATCTGGAAAGTTGGGCTGAACTTCTATAGCTCGTCTATACGTGTCTATAGCAAGATCTAGCAAGCCCTGTTTATAGTACAAACATGCCAAATTTCCATGTATGATTCCACTGTTTGGAGTCAATTTCAATGAATGTAGATATACTGCTACCGCTCTGGAATAAATAGATAACGTTATAGTTACATTATAGATTGAATGTAATGTGGAAATATTCGTACTCAGTTTAGTGAAACTTCTAATTACAATTTGTTTTTAGAACCACGACGGTCAATGTTCTGCGTAGTAGTCTGTTATAAAGATAGGTTAATGTCAGGCGCTTTTAAATTTCGAAAGATTTACTTTTTTTGTTGGTGGATTTTTAGTATGAAGCAGGTATGTGTAATATGTTTATCTAGTGCATATTACTTATATAGTAGTTACTTTTATTAACTTAGTTGCATTTAACCAACATTTGCAGTACCAAACGTACAGGTCGGCTAAAATACAATTGACTTAAATGAAAGAAAACTTTACAAGCTTGATAGCTTAATTAACGATTTTCCTAGAAAAATATATTCATAATCTGATCGATTACAAATTTTACTCTTAACGTGACCAGAGAGTTGGGTTTTCTTCGGCCAAAGAATCAGCACTGCCAATCGATATGGCAATCCTGGCTGCATTGCCTCGATGAATGGCAATGCTGATAGTGTTCTGGTAAATTTTCCCAACGACAGCCATATTGACGATTTTTTTTATGCCCAGTATTTTTTTAAATTGTCCTGTACATAAACTATTATTATAAGTGCTTTGTAAATATGTTATCCCCTACTTATATTTACTAAACAAATACATTCAATAAATAAGTATTCAATAAAAATAAAGCTTAGTTAAGACCATCATATGGAAGGTAAATTAAATATATATTCTAGGGCTGTGTTTACTATTCATCAACAAAAAACCCACAGGAAATTATGTTACTAACTTCCTGCTTTTGCTTTTGTATTTTACGTTCCTGCTTTATTTAATTTTATGACATTTTATTTTTAATACCACAATAACTATCTTTCAAAAAAATGTCATATTTAATTCAAGGTAACTACTAACCTTTTGAACTTATTTTTAAACCAGGTGACACAACCGTCTGAGAGTTCCGACGCCTGCGTGGTAAGCCGCGGGGGCGCAATGTTGATGACGGTGTACACAACAATGCATTGGTAATCCATAACACGGACATGTCCTCAGCGCGAGCAAGGTTGTACTGACAGGGACAGACCGCAGACACGGCCGAGTCAGGCCCCGCGCGCTCGTCACAACGTGCGACGCGACGCGCGCGCGCACCTCGCCAACTTCCCCAGAGCGACGTTCCGCCAACGTAACTCTCGGCCTTCGTTTATCCGCTCGTTTATACACTCAAATCGTGAGCATATATCACACGATCTATTAACGACACGAAGACCATGCGCACACGCCATTTAGTCGCCTCCGCGTTATATTTACAACATCATTCGTCTCACCATAAAACATTCCCGCCAGCGCTCTGGAAGACTTCATCGAATCAGCGACGGTTACAAAATACGCTAACTTTACTTCTTCACTAAAAAAAATATTGTTTAAGTAGCTTTGAACTCAAATGAATAAAATTGAAAAAAACAGCAGCTCCGCGCGTTATCATGAGAGTAATCAGCTGTTCTCGTGGAAATCAGCTGATACCTACGTGCTTCCATATGTATGTTTCAGCGTCTATTTTATTTACTTTGCGTAGAAAGATATCACAGAGGAAAACACTGTATGAACGAAAGGTATAATAACGGTGTACGGTGTTGTTGAAACAGTGCGGTTTAATTCTTTTGTGGGATATAGTGTGCTATATATTGTAAAAAAGCGTGCATATGCGGCTGTACAGTAAACACGGAATATCGATTTGCGAGTTAGTAAGCGACGGCGGCGGCGGGTTGCGTGGCGACGCGACGGAAGCTCAACGCGACTGCGGCCGTGGGCCTACTTGCTGGAAGCTGGTACCCTAGTCCTCCACTCTGCTATACAAAAACTTTTACTCTTGTTCAGAAAACTTAATAATTAATTATACGTAATTTTCAATTACATATATTTTAATTTCAAATTTGCCTTCAGCATAGAAATGAAATCGCTCGCGCGCTCTAAAATGCTTTATTGACCTACTTTTAGTTATGATATATTAAGAGGAAACTAAATATCATCAATCAATTTTATAAATAAATACTTTAGTATTTAATTTCTTAAAAAGATTATATTTGTGATTAGCATAGATAGGTACATATACTTACATTCTTTTACGAAGGTTGCGACATCCTTTGTTTTTCTCTAATCTTAGGTTAGCCATCTCGTCCAGACGCCGATAAAATCTCATTAGAGACTTACGTAAACATTTCATTATTTAACTTAGGTCATGAAATGTAACACATGTCTCAAGAATAAAAACACATAATCATTACGTGTAACGTGTATCGTTTAATGCTCTGGGAGTGATATTAGGTACCTGCAAAGCTAACTATTTTATCATAGACTTACACTGAAAAACATACATATATTTTAAAAGATCTTTGTTTGAAAAACTGACCCGAAAAATGTATCTAACATTTTTTCCTATTAGAAAACTAGGTACATTTTTGCTATGCGTTCTAATTTTACATTTTAAAACCACATTGTTTATGGCATTAAATAAATATTTAAAAGATCATTTATTGCAGGTCCATGATACATAAAAAAATAAAGTTAAAATAAGAATATGATATGACGGCCTGTGACAGTATATAACTAACTTACATAATGACGTAAGCTAAGCTCACCTTTTCATGTCAACTATCCAAAAGGAAAAATCAATAGATTTGTGTGTATGTGTACAATACGAAATGAGAATTTAAGTAACAAAATTACGGAAAAGCCATTTTAAGATTGTTTTAAAATTAATATAATGTATATAAATGAAGTTGTATTTTTCTTTTACTACTAAGTTTGTCTAAGTTTTTTTAAACATAAAGTACGGAAGTTAAATAAATCAGCTGAGACACACTTCGCTTTGAAGTAGTGACAACGTCGCGTCGGTGCCTATCTTTCAAATTATGTTGAAAATAAAACTTCTGTGGTGTGTGTACATTTTATTTGATTAGCTTATACAATTTCGGAGTATACGTAACATAAAATTGTCCATATAACCTAACCTAACCTTCATACGATTTTAGTTGCAGTGCATCGTTTACATGTCTAGATTTGGATCTTTCACTAGTCTATAAATCCTTTAAAGTATTTTGAGGCAGGTTCCACGTGGTTCATTTTCTCGCAAAAATCTGCAGATGATTTTTTTGCTTCGTTCAAGCTCGTCTATCCAAGCATGTTTTTAGGGTTCCGTAGCCGAATGGCAAAAAACGGAACCCTTATAGTTTCGTAATGTCTGTCCGTCTGTCTGTCTGTCTGTCCGTCCGTATGTCACAGCCATTTTATTCCGAAACTATTAAGACTATACGTGTGAAACTTAGTAGGTAGATGTATTCTATGAACCGCTTTCCGATTTTAAGAAACAATTAAAAAATATTTAAAATAAAGGGGGGTCCCCATACATGGAACTAGAACAGATTTTTTTTCATGAAACCTATTCGTATATGGTATCTATAGACAGGTCTTTAAAAATGATATAAGGGTTTCTATAACCACTTTTTCATAAAGTCAATCGTTTAAAAGATATAAGCTTCCAAAGTTGTAAAATGTGACCCCCCTCTAACTTCTATAATAATGGAGTGAAAAATCTAAAAAAAAATATATGTCTTAATGTAAACTTTCAACCAAAAATAGTTTGAATGAAATCGGTTCAGCAGTTTTTGAGATACAGCATATATTCTAAAACCGCAAATATAACTTTGTAATTCATACAAACACTATGAATAACAAAGTTATTTAGCATAGTTGTAAAAATGTAAATAAGCTAGTTTTAAGTAATTTTTAAGGTTTTTTTGTATTCGCCAAATAAATATACATATTATATTATATTATTGTAGTTACTACGGAACCCTTCATGGGCGAGTCTGACTCGCACTTGGCCAATTTTTTTAAGTCTGGGACGAATGTTTCAGTCACATTGTCGGCGTGACCGAAGCCGGGGGGGGGGGGGGGGGCATCACCATGTTTCATTATAAAAGTAAATATAAAATATGTATTTCTTGGCTGTTGGCAAAGCCTTAGGGATTCCTACGGGTGAGAAAAACACGACGTTTGTCCAGCCGTGCCATCAAATTATTATCGCCATCATAATACTGTGTGGAAATTGATCCGTAAAATTGTTTTTTAATGTGATGTTGTAAACTTTTTTGTTTTTAGATCTTAACTACCACAAAAATTGTGCAAACATATTGAATATGAATTAATTTATTTTGCTGTAAAATTAAATCCAACATTGTTTTTATTTCCTGAACGACAGAATCTACAATAAATTATAGAAAACTAGACATTACCGAATCAGAGAAAAGATGATTATACATGCGACATCCAAAATTTCAATGCTAAATGCTAATTTTAACACTAGTCTTGTCGCTCACTTGCCAACTTTCATATGATTTTAACAGATACGTAGGTAGCTATAATTAAATTCAAGAAGCATTGCCAAGGACTTAGTATTAACATGTAGTGATAGACCAGGAGATAATACGTTCCGCATTCTGGTATGAACGTTGCGCGAAACATGAACAGCGATGAATGATAACAAACGTACTATTGAAAATACAACAAAATATGATTGCTTATTTTAAACACATTTACTTGATAATTGGTTCTAATAGTTTTATATCGTTAGGTTTGGATTCCATGAAATATTACTCAAGAATTTTTGTTTTTACAATTATACAATTATCAAAAAATACATCCAAACATGAAATGTTACCTTTGATAGGTGATTGATGTTTTTTGTTTATTTCATCAAAATACCATCTGAAGTCATTAACAAAAATAAATTGTCTTTATTTGTGATTAAAATACAAAACATTCCAGTTATTTTTAATATCGAGCAGTATGGCAGCTAGCATTTCCTTGAAAAACGGAGACAGCGTTCAAAAACCAAATTTGCGAGCCATTAAAACTATTCTCACATAATTTATATTATGTTTCATATCCGATTTATGCTCTATTTTATTTAAACTATAATTTAAGTTTGAAAGGAGTGTATTCGAAAACGGTGTTTCGTTTCGTTTCCTCAAAAGAATACCACAGACATGAACCTACATGCTTTTCATATACAAATACAAATTGTCTGCACTTTAAAAGAGACTTTGACCTCTGAGTTTGTTTCAGTGTTTCTTCTCAGAGTAATCAGTTAGGAAAAACCGGCCTCATCTAGCTAAACTAAACTTAACACGCAAAAAACATGACGTGCAAAAGTGTTACTTATAACCAATTTACAAAATAAATATTTCATTTCATTTCCTCGAAATTTGTAATTGCAGTCTTTCAGGTCTGTCATAGCCTAGCCTCTGCTGTAAAGACATATAAGTTTTCCCACTTGCAACGAAATTTCTTCTTTCCATAATATAATATAACATAATTAGCCTATAACAACATTGAACAGGGAATGGGCCATAATCCACTACTTGGGCCCAGTACGGGTTGGTGCATATTTTTTGCCTTATCCTAGGCCATACCGGTTTTCACAAGATAGTACACGGAACATCGGTGATGTTTTCCGTTGGTTACATTTCGGGGAGTGTACCACGAAATTGCATAATCGAATTCCACCAAGCCCGTTCCATCATCGGACTACAAAACAATCGGCGATGCGTCACTGTTACATGGTGGACATGGGAACCCATACGCACAAAACGTTTTGGGAATACTGACATTGTGCGAACGGCTGAGAGCAGAATTCTCTACTGGAGTCTGTTTTTCCTGATAGCTATAACCTGGGAGTCTTTACGTGAGCAGGTTACTTCTAGGAAAGCGTGCTTCGTCTTCGACCATATCATTACTTACCATTAGGTGAGATAATGGTCAAACGCGAGTCTATTATTAATAAAATAATTTTGCTTCTCAGTTTTGAGTGCAATGATGATGATGAAAATTATACAAAATTTTGCCTGGCTGGGTCCAAACCCACGGCTTGAATACAACGTTACAAATAATTTATAACGCAATAACTTAATATCTTAATTTTTTGCTATATCTGGATTCTGAAGGCGACCTCATTTTTAAACCGTTGCATCATTTGGTTTAAAGAATTAATGGTTATTCATACTTTGGCTTCGTGCCAAACTGATGCCAGGCCCGACCTCTCAGTTATGTGGAAGTGTCGACTGATAGTTTCTGATCGTTCGGTCTGGAGGGAAATTATAGTTGTAAACTATCATTTTTTTACTGCATCATCAATAATTTACTAAAATAAATATAAATGAATATTTTACATAAACTCTGATGGCGATTTGTTTTTGGTGAATATTTATTGTGTAAATGTGTATTCATAAACCCATTCCTTTTTCAAAACATTGTAACAAATGATTTATAAATAATAATCTAAAGCATTTTTTGAATTACGAACGCATGAGACTATTCTTTTTTTTAATAACCACGCCACATTCGTTTATCTACTGAAATATACTCTTAAAGTAGATACTCTTAAAGTAAGAAGCTCATAAAATAAAACAACTCTCAAATTTTGCTACCACCATATATTTCACTTAAATACATTTACGTAGCAAACAATATTTTTTTCAGGAATAATAAATAGGTAATTGGATAAATATTGAATATAGACAACTTCGACATAAACTATGAATGATCGTAACAGTTAATTATGAATTACCTTTAGGTAGATAAATGAAGCTAAATTTAGATACGTTCGTCTACGTAATAATAC
Organism: Tholera decimalis; assembly: GCA_943138885.2. Taxonomy (NCBI): domain Eukaryota; kingdom Metazoa; phylum Arthropoda; class Insecta; order Lepidoptera; family Noctuidae; genus Tholera; species Tholera decimalis. Next base: position 22,528,223 of record OW964548.2, read on the forward strand.
AATACAAGATAATATCTACTACAATGCACACTGGTAGACGATAAAGGTATTATAATATGAAGTATATATAGGTCATAGTGACCTAATTTATGAGTAGTATGAGAGACTATTCTTTTGTTTTAATAATCACGCCGCATTCGTTTATCTACTGATATATAGATGCTCTTAAAGTAAGAAGCTCATAAATAAAACAACTCTCAAATTTTGCTACCTCCATATATTTCACTTAAATATATTTACGTAGCAAATAATATTTTTTTTTCAGGAATAATAAATAGGTAATTGGATAAATATTGAATATAGACAACTTCGACATAAACTATGAATGTTTGTAACAGTTAATTATGAATTACCTTTAGGTAGATATATGAAATTAAATTTAGATACGTTCGTCTACGTAATAATACAACACAAGATAATATCTACTACAATGCACACAGGTAGACGATAATGGTATTATAATATGAAGTATATATAGATCATAGTGACCTGATTTATGAGTAGAAGCGTGACCTAGCATTAGGGTCGAATATATGGAAAAGGATGATGAATCATGTATTCAGACGTCAGAGTGGTCTGTTTTCTTTATGTCAGGTCGTGGGGAAGCACCACGTTCAGAGTTGGGCGTGCTTCCACCAGAAGTGCTTTGTGGACTCCTCTCCTGAACCTGAAAAAATAATGATCAACATCTTAATCCTTGCATACTTATAGTAAAAATGTAAAGGACTGTCTGTCTGTCTATTACGCTTACACGGCTAAACCACAGCACCAATTTGGATTGAAAATAGTTGAAGAACAATCAACAAATCAAGCAAAGGCTACTTTTATTTAAAAGGGAAAATGAAAGCTTAACAAATCTAAACCGATTTTAATGAATTTTAGCTCAAATATGTTGATAACCAAGTAAATTACAAACATGATTTAAATATTTAGCTTTGAAATATTTAGTATAGGTTTACATATTTAGTTTACTTGAACGAAGTCGCGGGCAACAGCTAGTACAAAATTAAGCGTAGACTAAGCATGTATCACCGAATACCTCTTGTCGTATATCTTTATACAACGTGTAACGGAAACCCCATATCTATCCAAAAGGACTGAAGACAACATCTGGTATGGAGTCTCTATGCAAAGTTTCAGCTCAAAATAAGTGACTCACAGAATTGACCCCAAATTATTGGTTTCATATGTTTCTTGAATACCAGTAATAACAAACGTGTCACAGCACTATGAGGGTCATCACTTTCCACGTCACTTGCCAATAAAACGATAATTCTCTTCGTTCTTCTTAATTTGAAAAATTCGGTCTCTGATATCAATGTATTCAAATTTCTAATATGCTCCACACATGTACACATAGGATTAGAAAACCCTTGCCATACCGTTTATTATCATCCAAAGAAGCCGTGAACTTGTTATGTATATACCATTTCCGTTACACGTTGTATATATGTACTTAGATTATTATAACTGTCTAGGTACTGTCTGGCGTTATGACAAAATCATAAAAATGGCTTCTTGGCGAAATATTTGGCACTCGTCTTGAAAATTACCCATGTCTTTTACTACTTTTGAAACGGTGACGTTGAGGTTACACAATATCTATCTAGATATTTACTATAGTCGAAGCTTGAGAGTAAAGGTACAGAGAGCACACCTGTACCTGCGCACATACTTGTGCACTATAATATCTCCTGCGCAGATGGCTAATCAATTAAGTGATTGGCCGCCGGTACTTGACTTGTGTAGACTTAGACTTAGACTTAGACTTATAGGAACTTCGCGAATTGAGTTTTCCCAACTAATTTGCGATCGGCTTCCAGCCTAATCCGATTCAGCTGAGTAGGTCCTAGTATTTTACATGAGGTGATTACTTATCTGACGTCCACAACCGGATAACACGATACCGTTTGCCAAAAAACTGGGGTCAAAATTTCTGGAGTAAAGAAATGTTAAATATTGATGTGGTTAACGCGCTGTCTTAGGCATGAGATCTCAATATCTTTATTTTTTCCATTTTTAAAAGATTACTAATAATGTGGATAGAATTCACATTACCAGCAACCTTGTTAACTCCTCAAACTAAGCTAAATATGCTTGCGTCTGGAGTTGGTGCACGGCAATGGTGTAATGCCGGATTCAAACCTGCGACCTCTCGACACCTTAGCCATTGGCTATTGACGCGTATGTTGAGATGGTAACCGATAAGATGTAACATACAGCTGTTTCTATTTGAACCACGAGCTCCTTCGCCCGTGGTATGCACATAAAATTTTAATCACATTATTCGCTGCAGATCTGAAGAAAGACTGTTTTATTGGTACTTATTAAATTTTGTGAGTCGTTATTAATGTTTTCAAATAAACCTTGCTTTTCCACGCTTCACATTTTTCCTATACAATTCTACGTATGTTACACACATTTTTTCTGATAGAGTTGTAAACTGTTTCATAGCGACGTGACCGTCGAGAATGTATTTATAAATTCACACAGTACGAGTACATAGAACAGTATCGCGGTTGTCAAGGTTTTGATTATGAAGATATCTTACGAAACTTTAAGGCGCGACCTATTCATATTGGAATATGAAATATATAGCGCAAATTTAATTGATTTAAAAATACACTGTTACGTCAAAATATGTATATGTAGGTAATTCTTATTTCATTGTATTTCCTTCTCAATAGCAACAAAGACGTAGGCAGTTATCGTTCAAAATATTGAGTATTTCGAGGCGTAGAAGGTTTTTCGTGGTCTTTCTTGTAGCTCTTTTTTCAGGATTCTGGTTTATTTTTAGAACATGTTTTTATAGTAACATTTAAGTATTTTACTTATAAATTTGACGTTACATGTATTTTTTTATTTATGTTATGTAGCGTTACGGCTAACTGTGCAATTCAAAAGTGATCGTTTTACGGTATTCTCTCTCCATCGGCAGCACCCCAGTTTGATGATGTTTCCAGTAGTAATTCAAATAAGAACATTTGTTTGTTCGTTTCTCAATCTTGCAAGAAACGGCAGAACGGATTTGACAAACAAATTGTTCTTAATCTGGTTAAAAGTAAAAACACTTTTATCCCGCTCAGTTTGATGATGTATCCGTTCGTAATTCCAGTAGTAATTCAAATAAGAACATTTGTTTGTTCGTTTCTCAATCTTGCAAGAAACGGCAGAACGGATTTGACAAACAAATTGTTCTTAATCTGGTTAAAAGTAAAAACACTTTTATCCCGCTAAATGAAGGCTTAGCGGATATTAAGAAGATAACCAAAGCTAAGAGACGAGTCAGTTGTTTTAAAATTTAAAGTTTATTTTTTGGATACGTTCCTCATTTACGCATAAATCTTTGATGACATTTGGAAGCAACTTAGCTCTGAGATAGTCTTCAATTTGTAATTAACGTGGTTTATCGACTGTAATCACAAAAATTAAATACCCATAATCTTTAACGCACGAGTAAATAGGCATCTTATATAGCATCTTATATCAATAGCATCTTTCGACTATAATTTTAATGATTTCAAAAGCATTAAAATATAATAAAAGTATTAGCTTTTTCTCTACACAAACTTAAACTGTGCCAAATTTTATACGTGTCTGAGTATTTTTCGCAAAATGCGGGAAAATGTTTCGCTTGACGTATTAATATAAAATATAGTTAGTGTGCCTCAAACATAATTTTATATCTTTTTGGACCCATTTTTACAGTCACGGATAAGGTATGTCGCTAGTTTTTATACATCTAAAAATACTATAAACAAATACCTAAATAGTTTTAATAAGCACTTAAGCATATCCTAAACCAAAAGATTCAGATTTCAATGGGACTTTCATCGGCAATAGCTCATACTCATAACGACTGCTATTTTTAATTTAATTTTAATTTATGCATTATACTATATAAAGCTAAATTACCACTGACTGACTGACTGACTCATTGACATAATTGTTCTCCCAGATGGTGGATGGGGAGGTGGGTATATTTTGACAGATTCGCAAACAATTTTTTTTTACGGATTCGTATAGAGGAGGCTCGGTAAAGTAAAAACCATTTTTCAGTCGCCCCCCCCCCCCCCCCGCCCCCCTTTTCACCCCCTTTAGGCGGATCTCGGAAATTTAGAGACTTGGAACATTTTTGTTTTCAGATTAATTTAGAGGGGCAATGCTTTAGTCCAAAAAATTGTGCAACCCCCCCCCCATCACCCCTCCCCTTTTTTTTTTTTTTTTTCAAAAGCACGCGATGTGCTTGCTCCTCGCGCAACACGCAAATACTAAACCCCCCATCTCCCCCCCCTTTTTTTTTTTATTCACAAGCACGCGAGGTACTTGCACCTCGCGCAACACGCAAATACTAGTTATACTATATAAAGCTCGATTACCACTGACTGACTGACTCACTCATTGACATAATTGTTCTCCCAGATGGTGGATGGGGAGGTGGGTATATTTTGACAGATTCGTAAACAATTTTTTTTTACGGATTCGTATAGAGGAGACTCGGTAAAGTAAAAACCATTTTTCAGTCGCCCCCCCCCCGCCCCCCTTTTCACCCCCTTTAGGCGGATCTCGGAAATTTAGAGACTTGGAACATTTTTGTTTTCAGATTAATTTAGAGGGGCAATGCTTTAGTCCAAAAAATTGTGCAACCCCCCCCCCATCACCCCTCCCCTTTTTTTTTTTTTTTTTTCACAAGCACTCGATGTGCTTGCTCCTCGCGCAACATGCAAATACTAAACCCCCCATCTCCCCCCCCCCTTTTTTTTTATTCACAAGCACGCGAGGTACTTGCACCTCGCGCAACACGCAAATACTAGTTATACTATATAAAGCTCGATTACCACTGACTGACTGACTCACTCATTGACATAATTGTTCTCCCAGATGGTGGATGGGGAGGTGGGTATATTTTGACAGATTCGTAAACAAGTAACTCTCAAACCTACGGGAAAAGTGCCAAACCTCCCCTTTTCACCCCCCTTCTCCCCCCTCCCTATCGTATCTCGGAAACTACGAGACCCGTATTTTTTTCTTTTTACGGATTCGTATAGAGGAGGCTCGGTAAAGTAAAAACCATTTTTCAAAGTCGCCCCCCTTGCCCCCCTTCTCACCCCCTTTAGGCGGAGCTCGGAAATTAAGAGACTTGGAACATTTTTTTTTTTCAGATTCATTTAGAGGGGCAATGCTTTAGTCGAAATAATTGTGCACCCCCCCCTATCCCCCCCCCATCACCCGCCCTTTTTTTTTGTCTTTTAGGACAGCACGCGAGGTGCTTGCACCACGCGCAACACGCAAATACTAAACCCCCCCCATCACCCCCCCCCCCTTTTTTTTTACAAGTTCGCGAGGTGCTTGCACCTCGCGCAACATGCAAATACTAAACCCCCCCATCTCCCCCATCGCCCCCCCACCCCACTTTTTTTTTTTTTTTTTTACAAGCACGCGAGGTGCTTGCACCTCGCGCAACACGCAAATACTAAACCCCCCATCTCCCCCCCCCCTTTTTTTCTTTTTTCACAAGCACGCGAGGTGCTTGCACCCCGCGCAACACGCAAATACTAAACCCCCCCATCTCCCCCCATCACCCCCCCTTTTTTTTTTCTTCACTAGCACGCGAGGTGCTTGCACCTCGCGCAACACGCAAATACTAGTCCTATTATAAAGATAAAAAGAGAACCTCAGATATAATGGTGACTAGCTCAAATAAGATTATTCTTTGGGGTACAAAATAATAGTCCCCGGTCATTTGTATTGAACATAATTATGCTTTATTGTATAAAATAATTCAGACACCAGCTTACAACAACATATATATTATAAGACGACAACGACATATTTTACAACATAAACATATATTTTTCTACATTGTAAGCTACCTGTTGCAATTTTTTTCTTATATGGAGAAAAGTAACTATTTTTTTTTTATAAGTAAACACGTAATAAGTAAGCACAAAAACATTTAACCCGACTAGTCTTTAGAGAAATACAATTCAGTGGCCAGGCTACAGGTATGTTTGAATTTGAGAGTAAAACTCGTATTTAACAATTTATTTTTAAACAAAGTCGGTATCACACTGGGTATCGTGAATTGTGATGCATAAAAGCCGTTAGAAGCTAATTGGAATAATATACATATAGGTGTACTAATATTGTAAAGCGGAAAAGTTTGTTTGATTGTTTGAACACGCTAATCTTCGAAAGTACTGGTTGGATTTGGATGAAATATAGCATGGCAAAGCTTGAAGCTAGAGGAAGGTTATAGGCTTTTTACCTCACTGCAAAAGAAGAATGAATTAAGATGTTTCTATCATGATTAAGTCCACGGGAGCGAAGCCCCGCGCGACTACAGAATGATCACAAAACGTCATATTATTCTTGTGTGAATGCAGATTTAGTATTTACATATGTTTGTCCCATACCTACGTATGTTATGACTATTATATTTTATTATATTTCAATTGAAATAATAACACAGCATATAGGTAAGTCACTATCGTCATGACTATAATGAGTCTGCTACACAGCAAGTAAAGGAAGAAGAAACGTAGTGTGGACACATTAGTCATCAGACTGCACGTCATACTTCTCGTCATGGCCACTGTTCCCTATTTTGTTGGATTTTTGGGCGCGAGTCAAAGGACGTCTCGATTAATTACGCATGTTGAGCAATGCGTGGGCAGAGAGGAAAACATGGCGGCACCGCAATAGGCGCGGTCCGAAGAGGGAGAGTGGATCACAGGGAACATGACCACTGAAAAATATTCAAAAAATTTGCAAAATGAGACGTCCCAAATATTATCACCTGATTAGCTAATAAAAATAGAAGACTTGCATTTGTTTTATAATCAGTATTTGTATTGTGCAATAAAGAAAACTATTTTACTCTTCTAAACATATTTTATTATTAGTGGCTCCTCCCCCCCTGGTTATCTTGCAGGGGCTTAAATCACATTTTTTAAATAACAGAAAATAATAACGTGAACGTTGACTGAAAGAATTACTTCTTGAGTTGATATTTTCATAAACAATAGCCTTGGATTATGAATAATGTGATCCAATAATATCGCAACCCTCTCGTGTTATAAAATTGCTTTTTCTATTCTTCACGTGTAAGTAAATTATGCTTTAGCATAATTTTTCTATACGGTTATCGTTAGCGTTTTAAGTGAAACTTTCTTTCACAGTTATGGTTATGCAGTGTCAACTATAGTGTGAGAGTGAATTGGGACCTAATTTTTATAGATAACAGGTCCCTCTATCCAACTTTCTACTTTTCTTATCTGTTTCAAAAATTGACTAACAAAAAAATTTTGAGTAACACGTGCCAGTTATATTAATTAGATATCCTACCTGAGTACCGTAAAACGTGGCAACTTTACCGAACCCTCGGTAACATTACCATACTAAAGGTATTTGGTATAAACTCATTTATCTCAAAAATCTGCCTACTAGAAATCTATTTTGTATTAGTAGTATTTTTTAGACATTAAAAAGCAACATTTATCATATTTTGCGTAGAGGCAGAACTGCTGTTAAGTCAGTAATGACTGTCACAGTGTACTGTGTGAAAACGTGCTAGGAGTAAATGGTTGCTAAATTGTGCTTACAGAGCCCTAACTATTTATCACAGGTAAGTGAAATTTTGATATTGTATGTATAATACGGTTCGGATTACTGTTGTAATGTCAGCAATTGCATTTTCTTTAATTTATTGAACAAAACTGCTTTGGTAATATTGGTTGAGGTTAGGTAAAGTTACCACTGACTGCTTTGTGGCAACTTTACCGGTAGCTAGGGTTGGCACTAAATCAAGCATGAGTGTTTATTTCTTGTTTGTGTGTATGTAACCATTTTCTAATACCTAAATTTAGTTTAACATAATAGTGAATATCCTGGATGATAAGTTATATTGGATTTGCGCGCATGTGAGCCTTAGTTTTATTTAATACCTTTTGTTTCAGAGCCAAAATGGCCCCCATAAAACGAAACCGCAGAAAACTCAGTCAAATCCTAATGTGACAGAAATGGGCTTGAACCTAAAGTTATATTACTCTTAGACAATGTCCCAGGACATCCAACCCAGAGACTTAAAAGTGTACGTGAAGTTCCTTCCACCAAACACTACGTCAATATTAAAACCTATGGACCAGGGAGCAATAGCAAACTTTAAAGCTTGTTACCATCGCCGCACTTTTAGCCAACTAATTCATGAAACTGATAGGGAAGGAAGACAGTCTGCGAGACTGGTGGAAGTCATACAACATTATGAAAGCTATTCACATCATAGAAGAGGCTTGGAAGGAAGTTAAAAAGAGTTGTATGAACGGGGTGTGGCGTAATCTTTGGCCAGATGTAGTGGAATCACCTAGAACAATTGTCCAGATGCAGAGACAAGTGCTTGAAGACATTGCTGTAATGATTGAGGGGTCTGAACTTGAAGATGTCGCGGTAGAATATCTCGTAGAACTTGTAGCAACGCACGACGATCCTCTCAGCAATGAAGATCTGATCGAGTTACAGAATAATCCTATCTATGATGAATACAAAATACTCTTTCAAAAATTTATTCAGGTTTGGACATATTGCAGAGTATAGACAATAATGATGACCATGTCTTGACCGTGTGTCAAACAATTAAAAACAGTGTTGGGTGTTATGAACGTATTTTACAAGAACGTAAAAAAAAACGCTACCCAAAAGACAATAGATGTATTTTTCCGTAAAACATAATTAATAGTTTGTATTGCATAAAGTGCTCTTAGAATTAAAGTGATTGATTAAAATGATTCATATTTTGTTTTGTATTAAATTTTGACTATGTTTAATCATAAAGCTCGATATACGCGAATTTCAGTTAACGCGATTTTTTCCGGAACGTATCCCTCGCGTAAAGCGGGGTATTACTGTATTTCATAAAAACACTTTGTTTTTTGACAACCCTGAGCGTTACAAATTATTTGTATGTAGATTACAATGAACCCCATGGCAACTTTACCTACTATCTGTGTTGCCGTTACCGTTATTGATTTCCACATATTCTTTTCATTTATTAAAAGTAGTAATCGTAATTTAGGCCATCTTTACCACAACTACTCTTTAATATGCAATACATGATGAATACGGTGCGTAGGTAAAGTTGCCAAAAATTTGGCATGTTTACCCATGTTGTTTATTCTTTTCTACAGGTTAAAATAAGTGTTTTTATAGATAGACGATTACGGTAAAGTGAGCCAAATGTATTATAATTATAAACAAATAGTTTTAGTTTCTATGCGTCTTATGGTTAAAAAAATAATTCGTTTTTTGTTATGAAATATGGTCAAGTTGCCACGTTTTACGGTAACTTAATAAATGTTATTTTTTTTCCCGCTTGATGACGATTTTCTGAAAGATATTATGAATGTTTATGGAGTATGATTGCGGATTCGGAATTAAATTTCGCACCGTGAACTTGTTCTATCTCTGATTTAAAACAAATGTATAACTGCTGTTTGCACTTTTCAATGGGTGTCAAATGAAATCAACGGATAAGACGTTGATTTTATACTACGTTACCAAATTCTTTTCATTTTTTTATTTATTGTTATACATCTGAGGCTGAGGAGGAACACAAATATCTTTCTTTCAGCAGTAGCATGATAAAGCCGATTATCAAAATGTCAAAAATGTATGGGATTGATAAACACCATCGAAGTGCAAATAGCTTCAACCCGCGGCTTCGCTGACCTTTTAGTTATATATTTTTTTTTGCAAACCTATAATTTATCTATCTACCAAATTTCTTTAAAAACAATAAAGTGGATTAGACATAAAAGTTTGACAAATAGACAATTCTACTTTTGCATTTATAACATTAGTACCGATTTTGACATGTCTGTAACCGCAATCGCTGATAAAATAATCCTATTAGTATATCCATAGAGTCTTATGCCATTGACCAAAACTAATTCAGGAAAGATATTATAGTACTTGGATTTATAAAAAAAAACCGACCAAGTGAGACTCGGACTCGCGCACGAAAGACTCCGTACCATTATCTATAAAAAATAGGAAAAAATCACGTTTGTTGTAACGAAGCCCCACTTAAATATTTTTTATTCTGTTTTAGTTTTTGTTGTTATAGTGGCAACAGAAATACATCATCTTTGAAAGTTTCAATAGTCAAACAGAGGGACAGTGTAGTTTTTCACCACTGATTTGAAAACCACCTGTTTTTCACTGTCCGTCTCTGTCTTATAGGGTCCCATTTTTACCCTTTGAGTACGGAACCCAAAAAATAAACAATAATAATAGAATCCGTGCACATTATTCGCCTAATCTTGCACCATATAACGTATAATTACTTTACGACTGCAGAAATAGAAAACCAACTCAAATAGCATTTAAAGTTTATGAACGCGAAATGGATACATTGAGTGCCAACCATTCATCGCTGGCTGATTGAGTTATGCTCGACTAAACGCTTGAGTTATACTTCGTTACTGTTCATTAAACCGAGAAGATGATACGCTACAGCATATTTTGGTAATACAAACAAATGATTCAATCGCACGAACGAGTCCATACTTTGAAAACAATATTAAAACCAGGCTCTCCACAATCTTTGCGGGAATAGCATAATGGCTAAGGTGGCCTTGTGATATAGAGGATGCAGGTTCGAACCTAACCCATTACTCTGTTGCCGTGAACCCACTCGAGACACAAGCATATTTAGTTTAGTTTGGGTAAACACGATTGCTATTACTAATGTGATTTCCACACATCGCCGTCCGGCAATAAAAGTGTCATAACATAAAAATGACTAATTCGATATAACGAGACTTTTAAGATTTTTAATAATAATGATTTGATTGATAATGTAAAAATTATAGGAGTTAAATAACTGAAAATTTATTTACAAATAATAGTATGTTTGTATATATAAACATACTATCATAAAAGTCTCGTTCTCTCGAATTAGTCATTTTTATGTTAAGACACTTTTTTGCCGGGCGGCGACATATTGCTAAGTCTCTTAAAAAAAGTGTTCTAGCGAGATACCGCGACCCGGGAACGCGAAAGCGATTGAAGGACAGGGATGTTAATTAGTCAGTAGAAGTCTGACACTCGATTCCGTTCCACCCAGAGCAGGAGGAGGTATCTGAAGATTTTTCCCTCCTAAAGAAAGGCTCTCCACAGCTTCTCGACGAATGGTATCGAAGTGTTTTAGCCGCACTGCGGAGAAAAATGGACCCGACCTCAACAAATTAATGGTTACCCAATAAGGTGGTCTGACCAAATCTGCATAGCTTTGAATACGAAATTCCAAGTTGCACTTCACGATACTAAATATACTACATACACTACTACTATACACAGATGATATAGATAGTATATGTACATACGTTAGGGTCGGCTTCTGTATTTTCATGGAGCGACTACCTATTTTAAATGTTAAGAGACAGAGACAGACAGACAAATCAGAGAACATCAGACTTGGCTATGAGTGGACCACCTTTGAATTTAAACTTATGCATTTGCAATATAAAATCAAACTGACTACTACTAAGTCAGTTAGTTTAGTTAAAAGTACATAACTACTATTATGTTATATTATGAACGTTTCATAAATCTTAGGTTTTTCTTGACTTAGAGACGACGGCGACGTGACGCAAAGAATAGTGACCTCACACCGGCTTATTCAAAACAAATTCTTACTTTCAGCGTTATTTATAATAACTTTAGCTAATCGTGAAATTAAATTTTCGATATAAAAATTTAATAACTGGCGAATTACCAGAAAAAGTTTTCTCAAGTTTAGTTGTAGTTTTATTAATTATTAGCAAATTCTAGGCACAATTTTCTATTCAAAATTTAATTAAAAATATTCGTATTTATACAGAGCATACCTATTTTTTTAGGGAATAAGGCTGCTGGTGCTTTAACGAGGTGGCAAATATTACTTGCCAGTACTGCACCACCGTAAAGAATGCAGCTTTACTGACACGGCTGTAAGCAGAGTCACACAATTCTACCACAATTCTGTAGAGCTACGACTATAATCGCAAAAGCGCACACTAATGGCTTTCATGACCTAGTAAGAAAGCTATGTATGACACTGCTGAATCAGGACAGCTCCAACAACAGAATCAACGGCTAATTATTATTGTTTTTATTTCAAATGACTTTATAAATGGCCTTTTAATCGATCGGAACAAACGATATCAAGGAACGCATAAGAAGGTACGTTTTTTTCAGTTTATACCATCGTATATTTAAGTTGTTAATAAAGATTTCAGATGTACATAAAACTATCCAAATCCAGTCTGGAATGAGTTTGAAGTTCTCTTAATATGTAACTGTTTAATTTTACTATTAAATATTTAATTATTTCACCAAGAAAGTTGTATAAAAATAATTTTTCATAAACCAGGGACATTCTGTTCCTTGTAACAAGATGAACTTGATAGGTATGCCAGCTATGAATACGTGAGAAGCGCGTGACTAATTAATATTAGCCGTACGGCTAATATTAATTATGATAGTAATTATTAAGTATGGGTTGATCTTCAAGGTAAGCAACGGTTGCCCAGGTCGATCTATGAACGGGTGTACATTTAAATTTTATACGAAAATAATAATTGAGGTGGGTTAAGAAACGGTAACACGGCAAAAAAATGAAAAAAAATCTGTTCGTCGGTTTGTACACGCCAATCTCCGGACCTACAAGATGGATTTTAATGAAATCTGGTAAGTAGATTGTTGACATCCTGGAATAACACATAGGCTTTTTATCCCGGAATTCCCACGGGATCGGGATTTACGCGGGAAATCATCCCACGCGAACAAAGTTGTGGGCAGCAGCCAGTCTTAATATATCGAGAATCCTCCGGGCCTTGGAAAACACGTGAGCACATTGGTTACGCCTGTCTTTTATAGCATCTATGACCATCTTTACAGGAAGTCTGAAGCTGGTAAGTCTGGCACCAATCTTAGCAAGGAGTATCGTATTACTCAGTTACAGGTTCGCAGGTTAGATAAGCAACCGCGTCATGTAGAATGCTTGTACTCAGTTGTGTACGGCTATCTTGGAAGCTGACTCCAGCATTGTTAGGAAAAATACTCGGCACTGATGATGAGTTAAGTCAAGTTCATTTATCTTTTTTTGGCTTTGATAGTTTCTTTATTTGCACAAATATAACAACGTTATAATTTCGTGTAGCGCAGCAGCATTCGTTCATTTGAAACATGCGAGCAGCGTATTGAAATACTTTGTTTGATATTCAAAATAAATTATTAAGGCACCTTTGATCGTATGATCAAAGGTAATTTACAAATTGACCGACAATCTTCTACTTTGAGTTAAATCGTAAATAGCTTACCACGCGTACTTCAATATTTAAGATTAAAAAAGAAACAATTAAAACGGGCGTTTTATTTTTAAATGTATGTCGCTGCACGGAGATTAAATGCCAATTTTCATTTAGTATTTATATTTCGTAAATGTGTCTTATATTTTTAAATTACATTTAGTATAACTTTCTCTTTCCCTCGAAAGTTTATTTGTGGAATGACATCGAAACATAAGAGTGAATAAAAACTCATATAATGATGAATGATTGTGCAAAAAACAATCTGCATCTGAGCGACACGTTGATGAGCTATTTATAATTAATACTACCGATGTAGCAGACGTCTTAGTTCCTAGTAGCCTGAGTAATTAATCCTCGATTACGCACGAATGGAACATTTTTGATCTAAATATACAGTCGCTAGATGTGGGGTTTAATGGCAAGTATAAAATGTTGTACCTGATATTATAATACACTTTTATTGCATTCGTTTTCTTAAACAAATAGGGTTTAATAATATTTGTTATGCAAGTAACATTTTTACCATAGAGAAATGTATATTTACAATAATTTTGTTATAATAATTTAAGTCTGACTTCAGTTTTATGTCTACCCTGATTTTGATACATTTCTGTTCTTATGCGATACGTATTTTGTATTTTTAGCATTTAAACTATAAGATTCAACTAAACTACATACAGCTGTCTCTGAACACAAACGCAAATCTTATGACACGTCACTTTTGAAATATGATAATTTTTAAGTAAAAATATCAGTTGGTATAAGGTACATGTCTTCCCAAGTTAAGTGAATCATTAGGAAAATAAAATTCGTAGAATATGATCAAAGTGAAGTACCTAGTTCAACTGTCTTCTTAAAATTTATTTATAGTAGGTACATTAAATTCCTTTCAATACATTCACATTTCAAATTCATTGTAAGTATTATATTAATATCATTATCTGTGAGTATATTATCATTATATGTATATATAATTTCATGGATACTGATTGAGATGATGCCCCTGCCTTACTTGTGCTCTCAATTTCGTCGCAAATTTTGATGTGTAAAGTTAAAAAGTGTGAAATAAAGACTTTTTAACTTTATACCTGATTTATGTGCACCTAATACTTATCTACAGGCTACAAGTTGTAACTTGTGATTTATCGAACACGAATTTTATTGAGGCTGGACCTACATAAATCAGACAAGTATGGATATAATTTGAGATACTAGAAAAGAACGTACATATCTATAATATAATATTTGTAAGGGGTAGTCTTTGTCAGTGGGTTTGTGTGTAGGAACGTAATCTCCGCAACTAATCATCTGTATTTTTTTTAATCTTTCACCAGTAGTAAGTTATATTATCAATGAGTAATATAGGATAGAAGTTGGTATGTACGTATTTTAGTGGTTGAATACTATGGGAGCTAGTAGAAAATTCAATAAAAATCAACAAAATTTGAGTTTTAAACGTTCATGAGGAAGAATATAAAATATAAATAATAATAAGAAATACCTGCAATCCTGTATGGAGCATGTTTGCAATTGTTTCAACATCCAAAGTTGAATCTTGGGCAGAGATCTTCTTGATAGCAGAAGATACAATGCAGATGTCGCCTCGCAGCTCCCGCACTAAAGCAGTAATCTTCTGAGCATTGCTGAGGACTTCAACACTTTGAGTATACGGATTGTACCGCACACCAAAGGGTCGTTGTATGCTGTCTGCGAAAGCCCTGAGGGATATAAATAAACCAAGTTTCAACAAATTCCACAACAGGGATTTTCGAAAAATATAAAATGTTTACTATACAATGAATATAAATGCAGCAAGAATAAATTCCTTGTTTCAAAACATTTCACGGCTTTTTTACTTCATATTTTTATGTATTTAGGCAATATTTTGTATTTAATTTGAATAGGTACCTTCTCCACTAGGGTCAATATTGAAATGTGGTAATGTAATTATTGTTGGTGCGTAGGTACGTATATAAAACTAATTAAAATAAACTTGATTTATACATATATTAGCTTAGATGAGCCCTTTTTTTTAAATCTGGCTCTTTTTAAGAGCCTTACACAAACCTCATTTTCTCCTTTGCTTCTTCAAAAGAGTCAGTGTAGTAATAAGCATTTTGGTAAGACGTTATAATACATTCTTCATGGATTGTCACTTCAGGATCGAATCGTTTGATCTTCTCGGGCGTGACAAGAGCGTGTTGTAACTCAGCAACGGAGGACAGCAACCCAGCTCCATACACACGGAATGTTCCATCGGTTTGCCGGCACAAACCAAACTCAACGGTGAAGAAGTACAGCTGAAATATAACAATAGTGCCAATGTTTTCATGTTTGTAATCGATACAAAGATTTATACTTCCTAATTTCCAGTAACGCAATCATTCAATGCAACAGTTAAACTGTTTACCTTTGCTGCTATGAAAACAATATTTAAGCGCTTTATTTTAAACTTTCAAAGAGAGGAGGTCTATTATTATTATATTTTACATATTTTAACCTCCCCGTCATGCAATTATAGTGTTGGAAATATATTTAAAACTATCTTTCTTAAACAGGTATGGATGTCCGACATAGTTACCGTTGCCAACTTATCGATATCTTCTTCAGAAGCGCCAAGAGAAGCGAGTCCAAGTTCTTGTGAAAATTGTGCAAAACTAGGGTTGGCTAGTAATGGCATATGTCCCAGAAGTTCATGACAGCAATCACTGCAAAGGTAAAATACTCTATTTTGGCAATTGAATGTAAAACATTGTTTATTGGCACATGTAAATATTGATTCAGTAATTCAATCTTGATTTAAGTGAATTGGCTCATTCAAATGTATTCATTCAAAACTACTGACGCTGATTCCCAAACTAAGATCTTTACAGTCATTACACATGATACAAAATGAATACAGAATTGAATGTCACTGTGGCTTACATGGACTGTAAATAATAATGGTAAGTTTACATATTAATTATTTTTCCTATATAAGTTGTGGTAAGGTATGTATTTGTATTTTGTATGTAACTAGTGTGTGAGAAGTATGAGGTGTGATTGGTGTGGTGTAGTGTGGTGGAACGGAATGGTATGGGTTTGTATGTTTTACGACTGGGTGTGTGTGAGTGTGAGGTGAGTATTGTGGTGTGGTTAGATGCACACATAGTTTAGGTATGTCAAGTCACGTACCCTAAGTAGAACACGAACTCAGTATAACTCTACGCAACGGACAAATAAAATTATTTGCGTTGTTGCTGAGGGGACTGTTAAAGTTTCACCTATGCTTTATGTTTTAAATAACGATCGTAAATACGTACGGTTCAGGAGTGTAGAAAGGATCCGATGAGTGGCGAATATACTGAGTGCAATGAAACACTCGAAATGCGAGCCCTGACAGAAAATCTCTTGGTGAAAGGTAACCAGCCACGGGGCGCAATTGAAATCCAGTTTTACGCTTGAGAAAAGCGCTCACATCCTCCAACTGCAATACATTCACGTATTTATTACAATAGCCTTCATTCTTATATTCGTTTTATTAGGTATGGTGAATAGCAATATTCATAGGCTATAAAATATTGTCAAAATTAATTTTCTATTCTGGCCTAGTTCCAAATCTATTTCAAGATTTTTTTCTTTCAATAACGATTACACGATACACAAAATTTATAGCTAGTATATTTAAAAAAAAATAGCTAAGTGGAGTCGGATTCGCTCATGAATGATGTCGTAGTAGCTGCGCAAAATAACATTGGTTTTGCATAGTGCTTGTATAAATGACAAAGTTATATGTGCAGATTTCGAAAATGTGCTACTATTACAAACTGCTGGCGTTTTTACTCTATTATTTTAAATGTCCGCGGGGGGTGGGGGGGTCAGGCATTTTACCACTTTGGAAATGTCTATATTTCAAATGATTGTGGTTGTGACATACGAACAGACACAATAGACTAACATGGTGAATCTATAAGAGTTCCATTTTTGCATTTCAGCAATGGACCCTAAAAATTATTATATGGTGTGCTCAACGTCCAACAGATTATTCCATACAATACAATATAATAATACAATAACGTTTATTCTCCGATAAAATTGTTACAATTTTAATGTGGTCCTGCAGTTGAATACCGTGTGTCGCAGGATCCAATTTTTCTCAACATAAATGGTTTAGATCTAAGATTACGAATACCATGTAGGTAATCTGAATAGAAAGCAAAGTTCACAACCTGCGGCAAGTTGTCCTCCCGATAACCGCAGTACTTGACGAGTTGGGGCCAGTTTTCGAGGTACTCCTCACAAGCGTGCTTCTGATAAAGTTTGTGGAGTTCACGGAACACGATGCCCCTGTAACGGAGACTCAGCTTCATCAACTGCATGCGAAGTCATAATAGACGCATTAACTAGACAAGATGCGCTCTCGTAACTTTGAAGACGGCGCCACGCGTAAATGAGTTTGCTAGATGAATTTCTTAACTACACACAAGCACACAGTGGATACCAAACAAAGAAAACAGAGATTTTCTTTATCTATATAATTAATAGGTACGCGTACGTGAAGTGTAATCTTTGTAACCCTTATTGTAAACATCGCGGAGGCGGAGGAGTATATACTTTAGCAAAGTTAAAGTTGCTTAAGAGGAGCGTAGAAAGCTAAATATATTTATATAATAATGCATTTGAAATAATTTAAATTATGGTCGACCACTTGATAGCTACAAGTGTTTATTTATTTAGCAAATCATCAAATGTTTTAGGTACAATATTTCCAGCCAACTAGGTAGGTCTCTATTAAAACTGTGTTCTATATCTGAGTATAGGAACTTATAAAATTACAGTGAATTCAATTCGCCTATGCATAGTTCAACATTGAATACAGATTATTGAACAGTGCAAATAGTATTAATTTTAAACAATTCGCAAAAGCAATTTAGGGGTTAATTTCGCAATTTTAATTTACAATATGAATGTAGTCCAACTAGACTAGAGTGTACCAGGAATAAAAGTACATAGGTGCTAAAACAGAACGTAAATTAAAACAAAGCGATGAACTAATTTATATGTTAGTAAACACTTACCACGTCTTAATTTCCACGTCGGTGTATTGTACTTTAGGAATCGGGAAACCACTGTAATACAAAAACAATTAATTTACCGCGAGATTAAGCTATGCTTGTCTATGAGACGGTGTTACGCTGTGATAAAGCATTGATTGCATCATTAAAGTGAAAATAATGATTCTATTATATTGTTGAAGAGCAGTGCTAGTCCAGTGATTCCAGACATGTGTTGATCGAAGTTGTAAGCCACGATGTGAAAGATCGCTTTTAGCGATAAGACCGCCCATTGTAACACCCTTTGTAGTTTTTTAAGTCCTTATTTAATTCTGTTATAGTTTACAATAAAGAGTATATCTATCTATCTGTCTATCTATCAGTGTCAGATTTTTTGGCTTCTGACTACTCGTAACGATAGTCAAGGATCTGAAAATGACAGCCAGGACCAATCGGGACCGGTCTTACCTTAGCCTGTATCACTTGTAATATAATCTTTTAATTATAAAAACTTTCATTAATGTTCTTGCTATCATCCTTTCGCTACACAAATAAACAAGATGTAGTCATCTGATTAGAGTGATCCGCGAGATGATCTGTGGGTCTTTGGTTACACAATGTTACCTTCTCAGCTAGAATAGCTAGCATAAAAACACATATAGTGTCGATTCCATTGTCCCAACTGTACAATGAGATTGGAAGTTTACTCAGTCTTGAATACATCTGCATTAATATTGCGTAAAAGAGACTGGCCAAGTACTGATCTCGAAAAAACTTTTGTCGAATAAAATACCGTACTTGCCCAGTAAACCATAAAAATACCACCCAGCCGATCGCTAAAATTATGTATCGCTGGCCGCAACTTCGAAATTGATTTTAAGGCCATTTTCGTATTTGATAAATCCGGAAATTACGAAACTTATGAAACTTTAATTTTTGAAGAAAAATAATTAAAACAAAATAATAGCATTATACGTATCTTAGTATTGATAAAAAGTTTTATAATATAATTAACTAAATTAACGGATGCATCGCCGAATACCGATATCAGACTTCTTGCATGTTAACTCGTCTGTTCACAGTCTACGTAAACTTGTTACATTTGCAAATAATTGGTAAAAAAAAAGTATCAATAAATTGTAGTCTATCGGGTACAGGAACAGAGTCTAAGTTACCGGTGGTTAGGGTTCGTATTGTAAGGAGGTTTCTTCAATGAAGAAACCTCCTCACAATACGAACCGTATCAAGAAGTAAATTCTGCCTTATGTAGTCGATTTATCTATCTGTGCAACGCCAGTTTCGACAGACGGTTATCGAAGCTTTCAGCCGTCAGGTCGTATCAACATTCAGTACAATGACAGCCAAGACTACATATCGAAAACCTCATTAATAAATATAAATAAATAAAAAATTAATTAATATTGTTTGTTTATTATTAGCCTAGTCGAGATACGTTTCATCATCATCATTTTATTAATTTCGAGTCAATACCAGCGAAAATATAGGGCAGTATGTGTACAGAAACTTTACTAGAGTTAAGGTTTCCGTCGGATTCCATACCGTCGGGTAAGAAGACTTAAAAAACTAGCGCGCGATTTATGATTATTTGATTAAAATGGTAATCCAACGAAGACGTTTTATAATGTTTTGAATAATACTTGCTCGATTCAGTCTGTCCCTAGCTGCCCACAACTAGCGGCACCCTAAGCCCAGGACCGTACCACATAGGGGCGCAATAGCGAGTAGTCACTTGGCTTGTAAGTTTATTAAGCCGTGGCTTTAATTAATTATTTTAATTAATGCCGCCACAAGCAAGTCCGGATAAGTGTCAACATCACAGAATGAAATGCGAGAGGCCACACACAAACAAAAAATATGTACAGGTTTGATGATGCAAAGCAGATATAAGTATAAAATAAAACATTCAAAAACGTGTGGTTAGTTTGGTTTCCTATTTGCCTTCATCTTGAAAATATTCACAAGAACATACTCTTATTGCTGAAACACAGACCAATTAGGTGAAACTTGCGTTTTACGTCGGAAAAGAGGGTTTGAGACATTGTGGTTTTGATATAATTTGTATCTAGGGCAGCCAATGTTTGGTTAAAGTCGTAAGAACCCTAATTAGTGACTAAATAAAGTAAAATGTCGTATATAGTAAATTCATCAAGCGCGTAATTCCTTTTTTCGGGGGGAAAATTATCAAATGACCCGCTCACGGAGCGAGACGTTGGACACTCCCGTCCAACATCTAACGACTAAAACTATGTTTCTTCAGTTTCTCTTCCGTTACGGGGCCGCGGTATCTCGTCAGAACCTACCCGCAACCCCGGCAGGCATGCCCATGTAATTCACTAGAAAATGAACTGACCTAACCGCCTAAAGAAATCTGTATCCAGCAGTGGCGAAGACTCCATACAACACGATTCCTACTGGCTTCCCTTTTGAAATATGGCAAATATTAGTCTATTATTTTATATATGAATATATATATAGTAATCCCATAAAAAACAATACTTCATCGCATGAAAACACAATATATCTCACAAGTAATACATATATAAATTAAATTGTTTATTGCGATTGCCAAGTCAATCTATTTATTTAAAACGGTAAAGATTTTTAATATTGATATGGTCACTATAAGATGTCGTTAGGTTAGATAATTACGTAACAACTTAAGACAGATGGTCCCTTAAGTAGGGACTGAATAAATTAATAACCGACTTGGTATTACATGGATCTCACAACTTTTTACGGTAGAACAACTAAGTTGCGAGACTTGGGTTTTTGACAAGTATTGTTTTTTATGGGATCTCATTCCTTTTTGTAGAAAGTCCTACTTTTTTCCTTTCCGGTACCTTCTACTTCTTGTATACCAACAACGAGTTTTCTTAAAGCCCTCTCTCTGTCTTATGAGCTTTTCTTATTTTTGTAGGTAGCCTTCCTTTTTTTATTTTCCGGTACTACTTCTTGAACTTCAGCTAAAGTTTTTTTCAAAGCCCACTCCCTGTCTCTATGGGTTTTTTTCGGAGGCTTTGATACGCACATGGATACGCACGTACGTCTTTTGCATTAGTTAGTAATAATTAATGCCGCTCTCGTCAAACGTCTCGGTTAATGTTAATCTATAAGTAAGTTATTATGCAATTTCGGGCAATTTACTCTACTTAATACTCCCCAATACTCTTAATACTTCTTGCTTTTTTATTCCGTTGACCATTTAACAAGTTACCTTTGAGCATAATTATTATATCTAGGTACCTTTCTACACTGGAAGACACGGTGGAGCATATGGTCGAGGTGTGCCCTGCATGGGTGGAGCACCGTCGTATCCTCATAGAGGCGATCGGCGGCGGCGACTTCTCGCGCCCTGCTCTGGTTTAGACCATGGTGCGAAGCGAGAGGAATGGGATGCAGTCACCTCCTGCTGCGAAGCAGTCATGCTAGCGAAGGAGGAGGCCTAACGTGCGAGGGAGAGGCAACTCTCTTCCTTGCGCCCCAGCCGCCGGGGGAGACGCCCCGGGCGTCGTGGATCGCGAGTCGATTTCGGGTCACCGTAGGCGCGGGCCTGCGGATGGCGAGCAGGGGTCGCTCACCGTCCGGTAAGGACCAGGCCCGGGTCGGCGGCGCGTTGTGTTCTACGCGTGCCTCAAAAAGCTGTTAATACCAGTAACGGGGCCTCATAGGGCCATTGCCTGTCGGGGTTTATGGGAAAGTTCCATCGAGATACCACGGCCCCGGAACTTTAGGGCTTACGAAGGAACAGGGTGGGTTTTTAGTCAGTAGAATTCTGATACACCCGAGCGGAAGAAGTCATTTGATGATATTTTTCACCAAAAAAAAAAATACCCATCTACATCTATTATTCCATTATATTATACAGGTACACTGATTAATTAACTGCAAATGTAACTTTGTAATCCTATATATTTATATGGGATTACAAAGTTATTTATGCAGTTGATGTATCTAGAAAACTGGAACGAAATTGAAAAATATTATAGTTTTTCCTTGATTCATATACTAAACACTAATTTTATTCTAAATTTGAAGCTTCTATGTCTGCTAGAAGTGCTTTAGACTTTTGATGATCGGTCAGTCAGTGAGTGACAAAATTTACAAAATTAAGGAATTTTGACTCGTTATAATTCTTAAACTACTGGTTCAAATTGAATGAAATTTGAAATATACCGTGTTTATACAATGCCTGTTTGGTTACTGAAAATTCAGGTTTCTAGTCTTATCCATAACGAAGTTATAGGGGGTCGAAAATGGCCTGAGTTGCTTCGAGAAAAGAATGGTACGGCCGTGCCGCTTTTTTGCTCGACTTGGCGGGGGCACTGCCGTGCCCCCAGATTTATTATTTTCAATTAAACAAATAATTATTTACGAAGTTACAAGATTTCGAAGTCAGCCACAGGGCCACAGTTACTGGAATTCACGCATCACACTTGAGCAAGGTAAGCATTTTTTTTTGTCCGGCTTCCTTTTTATGAAAATCCACCCTTCGCCACTGGTATCCAGTATCCACCTTATAAATATTTGTCCGGAAAGGAAATTTAATGTTCAAACCGTAATATAACTATAGGTTACGGTGTAAGTTCACGTTCCGTTCACCCAATCACTTAGGCGCTTGAATTCATGAATTGTTTACCTTTAATAAAAGTTCTTGTAGAAACCTATTCTGGTCGCCAGTTTCTCACAAAGTCAAACCCTGGCTTATTATTATGTAAGGCTTAGCAATAAGTTACTTTATGTTTGTTTAACAAAATAAATTTGTTTTTTTTTTGTTTGTTTATTTTATTGGTCTCTCTGATGTTTATTAGTATGTTTTATCTTGCCTTTTCCTACCTATGATGGGTCCTCATTCTAGACTAATAGGATAAAAATGAATAGGTACCAATATTTTAAGAGAAGTGACTGCCTATTCGACCTCTACAACACGGTAACTGGGTAACATGATTCTCCTTGACAAATTTATTGAATTACTCGAAAAAATATCAGCCATTTCCAATATTTCATCGAGTTATTCGTGGTAGCTGATTGGTATTGTTTTATTTATTTATTTATTTGTCTCAGACCATTGATCCATAGAGTGTTAGTAAAAAACTTAACCTATTGTTAGTAAAATAAATTAAAACATAACATCAATTTAATTGGCGACATGCACGCCTGTGCGCACATGCCTACCAGCCCAGTGCCTGACAAATGGCCCATCTATTTTGTCCGCCAGTGTAACTAGAATGTTGTTGGGGCTACCCCTGAATCGCTGCAGCGCAGATGCACATCGCTTGCGCATAACAGCATAAAAGTCATCTACTCTCGCTTCAGCAAACATGCCCGACGCGCTGCAAAACCGAGGTAGCCCCAACAAAACCCTCAGCGTATTATTATATTGAACGCGCAGAGCGCTGTAGGCCTTTTGCGTATACCTGATCCACAGGCTGCACGAGTAAAACGATTGACAATAGGCTCGGAATAGAGTCAGTTTTACCTCTTTAGTACACCGTGCGTTGTTTTATCTAAGGCGACTTATTTACATAAATCACGGTTGATTGATTCCCAATATCTGGGAAAATTTATCAGGTGGAATATTGGGATGATTATAAGAATAAATTATAACTTATTATTTACTGAGAGGCTACTAGCATGGATTATTTTTGAAATAGGCATTTTGACTCACACGACACGTACTAGATTTTTTTTAAATTGTACTTTACCATTTTTTTTAATCATTCACACTTAAAAACGCAACAATTAACGGATAATGTCATGAACGGATGCGACAGTGTGAACAGAGAACGAAAATTTTGGTGAAAAAGTTCGTGTGGGTACTTACTATTTGTAATTGTTGGCAATAGCAGCAAATTGCTCCCTTCGCTTGCGATAAACGGGGTCCTTAAAACCAGGATGGTCAGCATCCAGTTCTGAACCATACATCAGAACGTTCTGAGCTCGATCCAGGTCAGATATCTTACGGGGAAACCAATGCATCTCTCCGAAATCTGTAAATCATTTTAGTCGTCAAAACTTTATGCTCTCGTTACAGTTCTACAGAAAATTATTAAATCAAAGAGTTGTTCTTACTTTCATTTGAAATTGAAAAGAACTCCATTATTCATATTGAGTAAGTATGATGGAGCTTTATAAAAAAATTGAACCCAAACCAATATTGAACATTCAAAAAATACACTACTTTTAAAAGATAGAACCTACCGCTATGCTCAAATATAACAGCTTATTAAAACATACATTTATGAAGTAGCCTCAAAGAATCTCATTTATTTCCTTTATTACATGTCAACAAAATATGTACTGAATTTTGTTAGCAAATGTTTGTTATGAGAAATTACATATTATGAATTCTCCTAAGAGCTAAGCTACATTTTATTTAAAAAATTGAAGATGAAGATAGCAGTACTGCGCCATGGTTTAATAAATATGTTATTTAAATAATTAGTAAAATTTTGTTTGGTTATTGTTTTTGAAGTAATGTTGTTTGTCTATTTGAAGCAAATATATTTACCGAAACTAGCTGCAGCGGACAGCGGTGTTGGTGGTGGAAACTCCTCGCCAGTTTGAGATGATACAACTTCAAAGTCTTGAACCTCTCTTTTCAGCATTCTCTTTAATTGGTCCATGCGATGGGGATCACACTCCACATCCACCAAAATGTCGGACTAAACAATACAATTTATTTTTAACTACGACAAATTCCTGCATCTGAAGGATACTAGTTTTGAAAATAAAAAGGGAGAAAAGCAATCATGTGAACTAACAGAAAAAAAATATTTTGCTACCAGTACCGAACGATTTGGCAATATTGAAACAATGTGTCGATAATTATCGTTTAACATTAAAGTTTTGAAAACAAAGCAAGTACCGAAAATGAGAACTTGCGTAAAAAACCAAATTAAAGACAAGCCGCCGACCACAACTTACAGAGGACACTGCAGTAGCTGATTTTCGAGATTCAATGTGAAGAACATTTATGCCGAGATCTTGAAAGACAGTTAGTGCTTTAACCAGTCCTCCAACCTGGTTCCTTAGTGTGAATATCACTGAAATCCTCTCGCTCTCTAAAGTTTGAGCCTGTTGTCGAGCGGTCGTGCTAAGTTCCCCAAGCTTTGGATGATGATGGGCCTCGTTTTTGACCTCCCATTCCGAACCATTTCTATAAAGCCAAAGCCCTAAAAGTCCTTTTCCAGAACCACTCATTTTCCCCTGAAACTAAAACTCTTCGAATAAAAAACAAATGACGTTAAAAAAGTGCACTGAAAGTTTGTTACAGTTTGGTGAAAATACCACGAGACCGTGAATGTAGATATGCGAACTGAACGTGAACTGTTGTGAAAGTTAAATGAGTCTATGGTGTATTAAACTGAGACTAATTGAGGGATGTATCTCTACAACGCCTGGGACATACTGCGCCCTTCTTCGGGATCTGTTCGCTTATAAAGAGAAGAGGCGCGGGAGACTCGACGGAGGGTGGGTATATTTGATTGGCTGAATCAAGTGTTCGAAGTAACTTGGAAAACGGTCTCTTTTCACACCGTAAAGTCACGGACACACTTTGGCTACGTTTTATTTGTATTTAATCTTTTACAAATCTTGGACCGAGAAGAAGTTCTTCCGTGTCGTTCGAGAAAATGGAGAGGATTGTGGATTATTAAAAATAAACTTGAGAGCTTTAAAAGGTTTGTATATATAAATGATTTTGTTGATTTCAATTTTGGTTGAACTGATTGGAAAACCTTTAAAAAGGCTTTAACGAACTGTCATCGGATACATATTGAATTTCTGCTTATTATTCTATTAAGTTACATAATTAGAATGACTGACATACGGCTTTAAAAAGATGCATAATATTTCAAAGATGTTTTTGTATTCTACGTCGAAAAAATCTATGCAGTTGAGTAATTTGATTTTACTAGTTTCAGCTTTATAAAGCTGAAATTAGTTAAATCAAATAACTAAACGAGTCGTTTTCTTGCACATATTATGTAAATTTGAAGGTTAAGGCTACATGGGACGGCCTAATATTTTCAAAATCAGGAACATTTTACAAAGCTCGATTGACGAATTTTGCAGCGTCGACCAAATTGCATTTAACCTTTTTGGTATCACCGCTAACGTGTACGTGAGTTTATATGGTCGCTACCCACACTGCTATAGTTTCTTTTGTAAGTGTGGATTCGAACACAAGTCTGCTACCTCGTAGCAGTTGGCTGACGGGCGCTAAGCGATCCAGTCACTGTATTTATTACCATTGTTTAGCGAAAAGAGCATCCCCTATCATTCATTATGAAGAAGCGGGTCCTAACATTTATTCACCCTATTTCCTTAGTGTGAGTCTTGTAAAAACAGGTTAGCACTAGAAATACATAAGTGTGTGTATTCACAGTTTGTAACATTATCATCTGACATTTTAAATCTATACTTTCAATTAGTTCTCCTGGCGAGATAATGTTTGCATAAGTTTGCAGTGTTACAAATCATCAATGGAATAATCATCAACCTGACCACACGTGTCAAAGAAAGTCATGATTCATTAATTTAATGAATAACGCCCAGGCCATTATAACTCATAAATATTTACTTTACATTATTATCTTAAGAAAACTAACAGCTAGGATCTGTAGAGTTACAGTACAGTAGACCGATAAAAGAAAGTAATCAGTGAAAACATTCGGAGTGACTTACAAATAAATGGAATAATAATATAATTATAACATGTACATTTTTTATTTTTAATAGGCGCACGTTTGACCAACATCTAACCTAATGCTAAGCGATGATGTGGTCGAAGATGAAGCACGTTTGTCTAGAAGTGACCTATTCACTCTTGACTTAAAGACCCTCAGGTTATAGCTACCATGGAATACAGACTCCGGCAGGAAATTCCACACCTTAGCTGTACGCACAATCAAACTATTACCAAATCGTTTTGTGCGTATGCGTGGGATGTCCACCGATTTGCATGACATGCTGACGCATGACGGCTTCAATCTTCAAAAAATAGGTTAGATATAAACTTCTTCAGTGTAATGGCACTAGTGGCGAAAGATTTCAAATCTTCAACACTCTGAAACACTGCATTCTCAGAGATCTGCTATTTTTCTCTTTTCATTCTCTTACCATTAAATTATAAACACCAACAGTTTTGTAACAAATCTGGGTATAAAATACTCGTATAGGATTTATATATAGGAGATAAAATAAAGCCTATCCAAATACAATATATTTTCATATCTATGTTAATCGAAATGAACGATTTTTCAATCTTAATATAAAGTAACCAATGACAAAGAACAATGCAAAATATCTCGGAATTCAATCAATTTTAAATCAAGTGAAGAATTTAACCCTGGATTGAACATACAAAGTATCTTAAACCTGGTGTGATGTATACCTTTCGTTTCTATATTGAAATAGTTTGCAAGAACGTGAAGCAGCGATTGAAACAATGCAGTGAGTTTAACGTTAAACCGTGTATATAATAGTTTGTGTCTTAAGATACTCTAGCTATTTTCCCTGACCTGCATAACTGAAACATGTGGTAAAAGACTATTTTCAATAGTTACATATTAGTATTTTTAAAATCAATGAAAAATAATATAGGCGGTTCTCTATTCGCATATTTCTTGTAGACTTGTTAAATTTTCATGGTACTTTTTTATCATGTTTCTAACAAGATAAAAAAGTACTATAAAAAACTATTACTACTACTACTGTTACTACCTACTCTACTTTAAAAATATTTAAATATTTCAGTTTCTGTTTTCACTGGTTTAATATTCTTAATTTTTCTACTGCATCGTGGCCTTACTATATTTAATTTTAAACATCAGTACCATCCTTGGACATAGGAAAATTAGATACGACCCACATGTCGGTTTTGCATGGCTATAACAAAAGCTCACTCTGGGGTGACTAGACTTATCTTGACTTATTCATGCCTCGTTACACAGTAAAATTAACGTAACGCTCCTATTCACTCTACTAAGGATAACGCTTGTATATTCCAATACAGTCATGTATTATTATTAAATAAACGTCACTGTATTTGAAGGCGCTCGTGGCTTAATAATGATAGCCGCACGGGTTCATTTTCAAGGTTAAACAGCGCTTGCTAAGGTCTGTCTGGAAAGCGAGATGGGTGACCGTCTCAATATAATATCAAGATTCCTCCATGCCTCAGCAAGTACGTTAAGTTGTTGGTCTGACTGACATTTGAACATATTAGCCAGTAGTTACGGGTAGTCAGATGCCAGAAATTGTGACGCTGATCTCGCCAAGGTGAACCAATTGCGTTACCCGGCTGCGGATGTCGCTCCGTGTAAAACACTAATACTCAGTTGCGTTAGGTTGGACTGGAAGGCGACTCCAATATAGTTGGAAAAAGGCGAAGTAGATGATGATGAGTCGTTACTATATTACGTCACAGATGGCTTTGCGGCCATTATGCGTAAGCGGTGCATCTATCTTGCACCGAACGCGCGGCAGTCCCAACACCATCCTGCGAGCGCTGGTGGACCGGTGGGACTCCCCGATGCTGGCTCACTAGATAAGACTGCATGCAGTCGTATAATGATTATCACCATCATTGGGGATTCCACCTGGGCATATCAGTTAGTTGTGTAAGATTATTAATAATTATGTTAGTAGTAGTAATAATTTATATTTAACTAGCTTGTGCCAGCGGCTTCGCCCGCGTGGGAAGTTTTTCCCGTGTAAATCCCGATCCCGTGGAAATTTCGCAAAATCCTTTCTTAGCGGATGCCTACGTCATAACATCTACCTACATACCAAATTTCAGCCCGATCCGTCCAGTGGTTTGGGCTGTGCGTTGATAGATCACTATGTCAGTCAGTCAGTCAGTCAGTCACTTTTGAGTTATATATATTTAGATTAATTTAATTTATTATGTTTTAACTATATTTTTTTTGTATTCGATGTATTTTTATTATTATTGAATTATGTTGTTAAGAATAGAATTAATGTAAATATTATTAGGTTTTATATGGGCCTGCGTGCCTGCAATAAATGCATTTTATTTATTTTATTTATATTGAACCGACTTGAAAAAAACGAGTTATGTATATTCGTAACTTATCAACAGATTGTGGTGATTCTATTTTTTATAGAAAAAAACTTTCTCGAAGTATTCCCGTTTATTTAGTGAAGATTTAGGGAAGGAAATCTGAAAAAGACACAGGAACTCTTAAATAGATGACTGTCATCTTCAGGGATTGCTGAAGTGATATCTGTACTTAATATTATAAAGCGGAAAAGTTTATTCGTTTAAACGCGCTAATCGTGGAAAGTAATGGGTGGCTTTAGATGAAATTTGGTATGAAAGTTACTTGAACCTTACTGCAAAAGGAGGAGGTTTATGTTTTTATCGTGATAAGACCATGGGATCGAAGCCCCGAGCCACTGCTAGTGTAGGTATATGTCTGTTCGTAATTAATCCTGGCACATATTTTTCGTTTATTAGCCAATCAGCATCATAACTTTGATACTTTAGTTACAGCTTTGAAGATATTCTAGTACCTATATGCCACACGTTCTAATCAATATAAAATGTTAAGTGGTTGAGATACTGTTAGGTGTATGTCAATCCCAACGTTAAGAGAAGATTTATGTATGTTCTGGGCGCACACTATAAATTCTTTACGGCAAACAGCGAATGTGCAACACGGCACTATTTGATTCACTGTGGGTTTTAATGTTCCATCCTCTAAGTATATCTAACTGTAGAATGATATTATTAGTTTTAGTTGTAGGATACCTAGAGAAATATTAACAAATAACGCTTGTATATATTGAATCTTTGTGTATGTATCTTTCTGAAAAGTTTCATCCACAATTTTTTTATTTTTTGAAATCAAAAGTAGCCTAGGTTTGACTCCGGGTTCTCTACTATCTCCATAGTTTCAAATGGAAAATCGGTTCAGCTGTTTAGCCGTGATCTTATCCGATGTATGTATCTATGTCTCATACCATAAAGTTCCAATGGTTTGGAACTGCAAAAATGTGTTAAGAGGTTCTTAGAAGTGCCTTAGTTCACAATATTTAACATAAAGTAAAAAAAAAAACTAGGAAAAGAAACAATCCACGGGGCCAAACGCCTCATGCTCTACATAGGGATTGTGCGGCGGTAATTTACAGCAGTGACCAGCCCGAAAACTGGTCGCATCCCAAAGGGTCATGGCCATCCAGATAAACCGTACGATTGCTAATCGATTGATACTCCACTGCCACTGCAAATCGCAGCACAATGAACAGAGCTCCGTTGGGATCTCACGGCGGCATGGAAAGAGCGACAGTCGCAACCGAGAACTGGGCATGTCACAAACGCGGCGATAAGTCCACTTTTTCAGGAGTGGCTTAAGAGACGCCACGGCCCTCCTCAACTTCCACCTAACACAGGTGCCTACCGGATATGGCTGTTTCGGCAGGTACCTGTTTCGGATACAGCGGGAGGACACCCTCGTGAGTCGTCATTGTGAGGACTACCCGGAGGACACGGTAAAACATACGGTGGAAGTGTGCCCCGCTTGGGCGGAGAAACGCCGTTTCATCTTGCAGGCAGGCGATCGGCAGCGGCGACCTCTGTGGCAGCCCTGGTGTGGAGCGTGAGCGAATGGAAAGCAGTTGACTCCTTCTGCAAAGCAGTCATGCTAGTAAAGGAGGAGGCTGAACGAGTGTGGGGAGAGACAACTCTCTTTCTCACGCCTCACCCACCTCGGGAGATGCCCTGGGCATCGGGGATCGCGACCCGATCTCCGGCTACCGTAAGCGCCGGCTTGTGGACGACGATCAAGGTCAGCTAACCGTCCGGTAAAGACTAGGCCCGGGTCGGCGGTGCGTATTGTTTCAGAGTCGTCAGCACTATTAACGCGGTCCCATAGGATCATTACCTGCCGGGGTTGCGGGAATGTTCTAACGAGATACATGGCAGCTGAAGAAACAGGGTGGGTTTTTAGTTAGTAAAACTCTGACACTCCCTTCCGCTCCACCTAGAGCGGGAGAAATCATTCAATCATTTTTTCTATCCGAAAAACAGAAACAAAAATCGGGATGAAACTTAAAAAGAATTAAAAACACTTCAAAAGACTAAACAAATATTGTTGCAAAAATCTGTTATTCAACTAAAATAAATAACACTTGTGCCCCAAGCCTAGAATTAGTGTACCTACCCCAAACCTAATTATTTTTCGTCCGCTAAGTTTAAACTAAGCAATAATAATAATAAAAGTTTGTTTACTAGTGTTTTTTATTATTTAAAAAATTAAAACAAAAGATTTTTTTTTTTTTTATTACCCATGGGCCCACTCAAAATACAAAGATGTATTTTCAGGCGATAGACTATTTTATATAATATTCAGTTGAATTAAAAACTGTGCGTACAGTTTATACAAAACAAATACATACTGTATATCTTTCAAAGCAAACAAATAAAACATTTAGCTTTACGCGCAGACGAAGGCGCTTTTAATTCGATTTCCTTGGAGACGCTCCTCAAGCGACTTTCTGATTCGCAACGTTTTGACGCTTGTTATTATTACTCAGATGCCTTATACAGCTTTTACTATGTTTGTGACAATGTTGAAACGTATAAAAATAAACATTTTGATCCCATCAATAGTGATTTCCTACATTTATAGGTACTTTCTCTAGTTATTTTGCTACCAGTAAATGTTGAGATAAACATTTATAATAAAAAGATTGTTTTCTGTGTACGATGTGTTTATATTTTGATATTTTATCAATATTTTTTTTACTATAGTGGTATAAGTACTAATATTAATACTGATTAAAAAAAACTTATCTACAAAAATAACAAAGTACCAATGAAAGGGTTTTTTTCATGCATTACGCATTATTAAATTAAATAATGCATTTGAAACATTGAAAAGTACACAGATTTTGATTTAATAATGCATCACTTAACTATAATCATATAATATAATATATTTATTTGAAACATGTGTCTTAATATCTAGAACAAGCACAACAATTTAACAGAAATACATAGCTAGCTAGGCAAAAACCTGTATCTTGGGAGGCAGTAAAAACAGAATTTTTATGTTTGTTTATAGCCCGTGTAAGACGGTGTAAACTTCAACAAAATATTAAATAAAGAGAGAAGAAAACAAATAAAAAATACAGGTAAACAAAAACAAACAACTAATTTAATTTTAGATGTATAGATACTAGTAGCTTTTATTTTACTTTTTATTTTGCTTGTATTTTTTTTTTTTTTTAGCAGATTTTATTGGTTATTGCAGCTTCACTTAGGGTTACCGTATGACAGGCGTTTGCCGCATTTGACAGGCATTTTAAGGTTTAGACAGGCGTGCGGCCGGCATTGGTCTGAGACAGACATTTTTAAATTTCGCGCCCGCGCGCTATTCGCACTTGCATTTGAATGACACCGGCGGGCGGCGCGGCGGCGCGCGGCGGTGAGCGTATCTTGTGAAGATTTTTACGTTTATGTATTAGAAAAGAAAGAACTATTTAAAAAAAATAATAAAGCGGAAAAGTTTGTTTGTTTGAACGCACTAATCTTCGAAAGTACTGGGTGGATTTGGATGCAATTTGGTATGGAAGTAGCTTGAAGCTTGAGGAAGGGTATAGGCTACTTTTTACGCGACTGCAAAAAAGGAGAGTTATGTTTTTACCGTGATAGAATCCACGGGAGCTAAGCCCCGCGTGAGTACTAGTATCAGTAATAAATATCCTTCTTCATTATTATCTGTTGGCTTTTACTTATTACCTACAGCGTTTTGCTTTAGACAGGCATTTTTCTGAAAATTCAGGCATTTTAGGTACCATAGACAGGCAAGATAGAGTTGAGTCGTTGGGTACCTAAATGGTTTATGTAAAAAATAAACGAAAACTAATGTAATGTAAACTAATACAGGTTGGCCCGTTTACAGTAGTCCAAAGATTTTTTCAGCTTGAGAGCATCATAAGTGATCAGTTAAATCATACTTTAGTTAAGCGAAAACTTATGGTTTCAAAATTATGATTCTTTTTAATAATCCGAAGTTTCAATATTTTTGACACAAAACCACTCTGTTATGAAAAGTACTGGACCGAATCGAATGAAATTTGGTATAAGCATAGTGCAATAATCTACCTATCGCGCTATAGGCTCATCTAATGTAAATAATTTTTCGCTTAACTAAAGTATGTTTTAAATGATCACTTATGATGCTCTCAAGCTGAAAAAAATTTTTGGACCACCGTAAACGGGCCACCCTGTATAACGAAGGGATAAAACTATAGGTATGTTTTATGAAAATGCGTGTAAAAAATCTTTACAATCTGCCACCCTTAGAAAAGTACATTATCATAGGCAACATTTTATGCCATACCATGTCTATAGAAAAAATATTTACCTATATTGGGTGCTAATTTATTGTTGTACGCCGATCAAACTGTTTCAAATAAATTATCGATGTTTTGACAAAATATTGGTTTAAAGTAGATCGAAAACGGTAACAATTTAACTACAGAAATCTGTCAAGTGCACATTTTTAAGAAAATAACACATTTTATTTCTTTTTTATATTTCCTGCACTGTGGGTAGAATTCACATTACTAGCAATCCTGTTAACCCCTCCAACTAAGCTAAATATGCTTGTGTCTGGAGTGGGTTCACGGCTATAGTGTAATGGGTGGGATTTGAACCCGCGACCTCTCGATCACAAGTCCGACACCTTATTCATTAAGCTATTGACATTAATTTATTTGACGTTTTTTCTATGACTCATACTTTGAGAATTAATTACATATTGACACACACACATATTGCATGGGGGTCGATATTACCATTAATGTTTTTCCCGCGTAAATCTTGATTCCGTGTGAATTCCAGGATAAAAATAGCTTACCTACATGCAACTATAACCTCCTATAACCAGTGACAGTCTCAATAAAATCGGTTCATCCGTTCCAAATGGCCCGCATAAACACAAAAAAAGAGAAAATCCATATCCTATCCTATCTGAACCTAGGCTTATCTGACCTCCACAACTCAGAAGCTGCACAATACCCTTTGGCCAGACCAGTGTCAGGTTTTCTGGTTTCTGACTACCCGGAACGACTTTCAAAGATGAAACGAAATGAAATGAAATGAAATGAAATGAAATATTCATATTGTAAATTGGTTATAAATAATACTTTTACACGTCATGTTTTTTTGCGTGTTAAGTTTAGCTAGATGAGGCCGGTTTTTCTTAACTGACTACTCTGAGAAGAAACACCGAAACAAACTCAGAGGTCATAGTTTCTTTTAAAGTCCAGACAATTTGTATTTTTATATGAGAAGCATGTAGGTTCACGTCTGTGGTATTCTTTTGAGGAAATAACCACGCAAATTTGAGCGGACCTGTCCAGACAGTGCAAGCATTTGTCAGTTATCGTGTAGCTCAACTTAGAACTTAAGGAGCTCAAAAATTTGACAAAAAATACCAAAGGACATTTGGGTAGGCTACACAAGTACTCAAACTGCTTGACATCATTAAATAAATTATAGTGAAAGTAAAAACAACGAAGAAAGAATAACCTAAATTGTCCTCACATTAACAATAATGAAATAATTATATAACAAAAAAAAACAAACACAAAAAAAAATAGGTATATACAATACTTAACAAAACAATTAATATTTTAATCAGTAAAAAATAAATCAACTATCTAAATTTAAATTTTTAAAATTCATAATATAAAAAACTTTTTACCAAAAAATTAAACCGACTACCAAAAACACTGCAAAGTGAAAAATAACTTTAATTTCGGTAGTCGGTGTCTTTAGTTTTGTTTTTTCGTTTTTGGCACCGACTTCCGAAATTAAAGTTATTTTTCACTTTGCAGTGTTTTTGGGAGTCGGTTTAATTTTTCGGTAAAAAGTTTTTATTTCACTCTTTTTAGTTGGATGATTTTTAATTTACCTAGTTACAAGAGCCTAAATGTCAACTACTTATAACCTTTTACAAAATATTGCTTTTCCCAATGCTGGGCCGTTAATTGTTGAGGAGTTCTCCTGGTACTTCACCATCAGCTCTACATCACCATATACATTGTGACGAGCATAAAGTGCTTAACATCCATATTCAAGTAATCGAATCGCAAACCACTCAATACTTATTATTGAGTAGTTTCGGCGGCCATCTGTGGTCTTCATCATCAGTTCCACTTCCCCAAATGGTACTTTTTGAGAGCAACTGCACAGGTTACTATAAGAAATACCCAAAATGCCATAGGTGTGCCTATAATATTTGAAGAGTTCCCTCGATTTCTCCAGGATCCCATCATCAGATCCTGACTTTGGTGATAATGATACCAATTTCGAAGTATACCCATTCGAACAAAAAAAGAATTTTCCAAATCGGTTCAGCCGTCTTCGAGTACTCGATGATCATACATAAAAAAAAAAAAAAAAAATATACGCGTCGAATTGATAACCTCCTCTTTTTGTCGTCGGTTGAAAAGATGTCCAAATGAAAGCCGAGACCAACAGCTTAAGGTACTTTCCGAGGCAGTGGGGTATCAGATTGGTAACTTCCAAACTGCGGTACTACTGAGTTTGTTATAGAAAGACCCAATAGCACTTTTTGTCCTACCCAGAAATCAAACCCGAGACGTCCTGCTAAGCAATCGCGCTTACGGCCACTAGACCAACGAGGCAGTCAAAATCAAAAACTCTTTCTTTATTGAATCAAAACTGTATAAAGTACATTGTTTTGAAGTAACAATTACATTTACAACAGAATAGAGATGAAGAATATTTCTTCCTTCCACCGATTATTGTATTGTTCGCTAGACGTAATTATATAATAAAATCATTATTCAACGTCCGCAGTCTGGCCACCTTTAGATGAACCTCTACGAAGAAACTGAAGATTTATGTCTGTGTGATTATGGAGGAAGTTATCTTAACGATGAACTTCAGTATGCGTTTTATGAATCACTGATAGTATACATTAACCAGCGTCATAAGCATTCCACCTCTTCCAAGCAACCTGGATTCAACCATGAAATAAGATAAATAATAAAATAATAATATTTTAGTCAACTACCGATTTTTTTTAAAATAACTTTCCTGTGATACGATAACCGAATGAGGTTAAATACCAATAAACTAAATAATTCCTTACACCTGCATTTGAAGCATCATAAAAAGGATTTTCCAGGTAATATTTAATTGTATTTTAGGCGTGATTAATCGTTAAACCTGATGAATACTTCGCAATATTAATAGTCTCTGCCTCAAACTGCGGAAAGACGAACTAAACAGCGTAACATATCCATACAAAAAGGGTTATCTATTGTTTTACTAAAGAGCCATAAAAAATACAAAATAAAAAGGAAATTTTAAATACACTTCGCTTAGCTCCTAGTAACTAAGTTACTCGCACCCTATTAGCACCACAAATTGTTTCATCGTGTTCTACTTTAGTCATGGCGTTACTTACAAGCTACCCTGATGAAACAATAAATATAAGTATATGCATATTCCTACATTATTATGTAAGTAAATTTAGATTTAACGGACGGGCGCTTTGGGGGACTATCATAGGGTAATTTTTTGACGTTCATAAATGTTATTTTTTGTGCATGATAGGCTCGCGTTTGATCACTACCTATTCAGCCTTGACTTAAAGAACCTGGGTTAGGTTATAGCTATCAGGAAATACAGACTCTAGCAGGGAATTCCACTCCTTAGCTTTACGCACAATAAACACAAAGTATTTCCACCATGTAATGATGGCGCATCGCCGTTCGTCTTGTATTCCGATGAGGGAACAGGCTTGGTGGAATTAGATTGTGTAATGTTTAGCCTACTTAACAGATATGACTTTTGATTTGAATTCTTGGTTTTATAACTACTTGTTTTTGCAAAATATATAAAATATGTATAGCCAACATTCTAAAATAAATAAAACTCACATTTAAGTAATGAATTCATAAATGATGAAGCAAAATATTTAAAAATATATTGATATAGCTTTGGGTCAACAGACTGTTCCCGTTATCCCAGTTGTGGACGTCGTGATATCCTAAAGCCGTTTGTGAGTAATTTGGAGCAATGCCAAAACAGCCACGTTAGTTTTATGAGCAAAAGTGCTGCTATATTGTATACTATATTATCATGTATAGTCCATTTTATATACTTGTATATTGAAAATATTTTTATATATAAACACGTAAATATGTTTTTAAATTATAATCACTGGACAGGTACAAAGGAAGAAATCAGACCAACAGAGATTCCACATTTAAAAAAATACACAATACACAGGCTAAGTTCGAGTCGGACTCGACCATGAAGGGCTCCGTAGTAGCAAGCTAATATTTTCCGATTTCATAATGTTAATATGAATGACAAAGATAATATGTTTGTGGTTTTCGCAAATGTGCTACATCTCAAAAACTGTTGATTGTATCTCGTCTACTACGCCCTAAAAAGGGCGAAGCTATGTTCAGCAACCATTGAAATGGAGAATTGTAAAACCAATCTTTTTCTACCCCAAAGTGGGTACCAGTTGCCCGCAGTAGGGGATCCCACATGATATTTAGAGACCATACAGAAACTAGCCGAAAACTAGCATAGCTAAAAGTTGATACACGGGCCCGTGTAAATAAAAATATATCCAAACCTAACATTGTATAACCGACAAATAGTTATAAATAGACATAATAAAATATAGGAACCTGCACTTCGAAAATTATTTAAAAGGGCAAAACTTTTCAATCTGAATATGTTTATTAATCTGAAGAAATAATTGCTGAAGAAAATGAGGGAGCCGTAACTAACAATTGTTGCCTAAACCCTGATTTCTAGTGTAAAATAACAATACATTTTTTCTTAATTGATTGTCATGTTTTCCAATTATCTTTTCATTCGGGCTGTTTCTTGAAATAATTAAGATACATTTTGGAAGTATATTTTTGTTTTGTCACGAAGCAGACTATTATCCAAATTCACTAATATATTGGTATATAATTATAATTGATTGTTGACGCTTCAAAAGTAATCTGTATAAAATGAGAACTAGGTACATTTTATAGAGATTTTTTAAGATACTTAAATGAAAGTTTGAGAAAACTAAAACGATCTTTTTACCCGACCGCAAAGGGTTATGTTTTTCGCGCGTACTATGTATATGTGTATGTAATATTCTTTATTACCTCATATCTCCTGAACCGCCGAACGGATTTCCATAATTGAGGTATCGTTAGATTTGTCTTAGCCGCCCAAGTGACGTTAAAATTCAGACATGGCGGCTGTGCGACACAATTGCAAATAGAGAAAAAATTTTTTTTTTCGAAATCTACCATTTGGGTATCAAATTAAAGGGTTAAACACAAGGATTTCAAAAAGGTGTATCATGATTAACATTACCGTAATACTAATAAAAATAATACAATGAGAAAGTTTAAAAATTTGGACATTGCTCTTTTACTTTTCAACCGACGACAAAAAGAGGAGGTTATGAATTCGACGCGTATATTTTTTTTTTTTTTTTTTATGTATGATCATCGAGTACTCGAAGACGGCTGAACCGATTTGGAAAATTCTTTTTTGTTCGAATGGGTATACTTATTGGTCCCATTATCACCAAAGTCAGGATCTGATGATGGGATCCTGGAGAAATTGAGGGAACTCTTCAAATATTATAGGCACACCTATGGCGTTTTGGGTATTTCTTATAGTAACTTGTGCAGTTGCTCTTAAAAAGTACCATTTGGGGAAGTGGAACTGATGATGAAGACCACAGATGGCCGCCGAAACTACTCAATAATAAGTTTTGAGTGGATTGCGATTCGATTACTTGAATATGGATGTTAAGCAATTTATGCTCGTCACAATGCATATGGTGATGTAGAGCTGATGGTGAAGTACCAGGAGAACTCCTCAACAATTAACGGCCCAGCATTGGGAAAAACGATATTTTGTAAAAGGTTATAAGTAGTTGACATTTAGGCTCTTGTAACTAGGTGAATTAAAAATCATCCAACTAAAAAGAGTGAAATAAAAACTTTTTAACAAAAAATTTAACCGACTCCCAAAAAACACTGCAAAGTGAAAAATAACTTTGATTTCGGAAGTCGGTGCCAAAAACGAAAAACAAAACTAAAGACACCGACTACCGAAATTAAAGTTATTTTTCACTTTGCAGTGTTTTTTGGGAGTCGGTTTAATTTTTTGTTAAAAAGATTTTTTCTATCAAAACTTGAGTGGGAAATTAAATAAAGAGCTTCATAAATAAATATGTGACTAATATGTTTAAAGTTAAATAGAAATATAAATACAAATAAAAGGACTGAAAAATCCGTATTTAAACTAAAAAGCTGAAAATCAAAAATATGCACTTTTTTATACATTTGATTGGTCAGTATTTGGCTTTTGGCTTGATCGGAACCCACCCTTACATGAAACTATAAAATAAAAGTAATAAACCGATGCTTTTCCTGAGCATATTTATAAGTATCATAAGAAATGATACTTGTAAATATGCCCATAAAAATATTACAAGTCTTCACTTCAGGATCATTTTCACTCGAAGACAAGATCGTGATAGATAAAAATAACTAAAAAGCCAGTGAATATGATATTTGCGTTGCTTCGTAATCGCTCATCCTACCAGCCGGGAAGAGGGCACGTCCCAAGAGTTTTGTAAACACACTAAGCCTCTCCGCCAGTCGTCACAATAGTCTACCGACCTCAAACCCTCAAGAGCCTCTCGAACTAAATGTTTCTTTTATACTTAATACATGTTAGGAGCTAAAATAATGAAACAAATAAATCGTATCGTATTTTCACTTAAAGTAGAGTATCTATTACACAATGCCGAATAAGGAATATGTAATAAGGTAAGGTATACACAATATTATTGAGCTCGAATAATCAGTTATTATTACCTTTATGTATTTTACATTTTAACTTGCAAGAACTGATTTTGATGAGATCTTAATCTCTACATACAGAAATATTGTATTGTGGCATTTTGTAGGAACTACTTGCCGACCTTCCGTAATATAAGAATAAGACGCTATTTTTAACAGACTTCAAAAAAAGGAGGTTTACAATTCGTCTTGAACTTTTTTTTTTTATGTATGTTACCTCATAACTCGGAGACGGCTGGACCGATTTGAAAAATTCTTTTTGCGTTTGAATAAGTATACTTTCTAGTTGGTCCCATTGTTACGAAATCAGGATCTGATGATGGGATCCTGGAGAAATCGAGGGAACTCTTCAAATATTATAGGCACACCTATAGCGTTTTGGGTATTTCTTATAGTAACTTGTGCAGTTGCATTTAAAAAGCACCATTTGTGAAGTAGACCTGATGATGAAGACCACAGATGGCCACTGGAACTACTCAATATATAAGTAGGAATAATAAGTATTTCATGTGTTCCGCTTCGTTTACTTGAATGTGGTTATTAAGCATAATGTATTCGTCACAATGCATATGGTGAAGTGAAGCTGATGGTGAAGTACCAGGAGAACTCCTCAACAATTAACGGCCCTACATTGGGAAAAGCAATATTTTGTAAATGATTATAAGTAGTTGACATTTAGGCTCTTGTAACTAGGTAAATTAAAAATCGACCAACTAAAAAGAGTGAAATAAAAACTTTTTACCAAAAAATTAAACCGACTCCCAAAAAACACTGCAAAGTGAAAAATAATTTTAATTTCGGAAGTCGGTGCCAAAAACACAAATACAAAACTAAAAACACCGACTACCGAAATTAAAGTTATTTTTCACTTTGCAGTGTTTTTTGGAAGTCGGTTTAATGTTTTGGTAAAAAGTTTTTATTTCACTCTTTATCCCATCATCATATCATATCATCATCATATCCTGATTTGGTGACAATGGGACCAATTTCAAACAAAAAAGAATTTTCCAAATCGGTTCAGCCATCTTCGAGTAATCGGTATATACATAAAAAAAATATACGCGTTGAATTGATAACCTCCTCCGTTTTTTTTTTGTTGGTTGAAAATAAATTTAATAAGTTATTTTTCACTTTGCAGTGTTTTTTGGGATTCGGTTTAATTTTTTGGTAAAAAGTTTTTAGTTATACCAAATAATGATCACATAGTATGTTGCAGTTTCGATTATGTAGTTTTAAGAAAATATAGGAAGTGACAAACGCAACAAATTTAAGCGTCAATAGCCTAATGGATAAGGTGTCGGACTTGTGATCGAGAAGTCATGAGTTCGAACCCCACCCACTATTGCCGTGAACCCACTCCAGACACAATCATGTTTAGCTTAGTTGGACAGGTTAATAAGATTGCTAGTAATGTGAATTCTACCCACATTGAAAGTTATCTTTAAAAAAAATGTTATGTGGAGTTTTTATTCATTCGAAGAGGAGAGCCATAGGTGAGATTTGAAGCAGCTGCCTTTTACTAGATAAATATTTTTTTTTGTTACAGATTACAAGTACCTACCCTGTTCCTTCAACTGCCCTTACGTTCCAAGGCGGCGATATCTGATTAGAATTTTCCTGCACCCCAGCAGGCTATGGCCCTGCCGGGCCCGTTAATAATACTGACTGCTCTCTGAGGCGCGCGTGAAACACGACGCGCAGTGACCCGGGCTTGGTCTTGACCAGACGGTGAGCTACCCCTGCTTGCCGCCCGCAAGCCCGTGCATACGTTGACTGGAGATCAGCTCGCAAACCCCGACGCCCAGGGTCTTCCACGGTGGCTGGGTCATGATGGAGAGACAACTCTCTTCCTCATGCATTTAGCCTCCTCCTTTGCTAGCATGACTGCTTCGCAAAAGGAGGCGACTGCATCCCATTTCCCCTCGCTCCAGACCAGGGACTGAACCGGAGCCGTGCGCGAGAGGGCGCCGCCGCTGATCGCCTCCACGAAGACACGGTGGTGCACCGCCCAGGTGGAGCACACCTCCACCGTATGCTAACTTTTATGTACCTAGTTTGTCAATCTTAATCTTATTATTAATTTGGCTGTTATTTTTTTTTTGTTTGTTATGTCGCTAATTGCGGTCTCCGAGAATATTTTTTAAAACCATTATAATTTAATGAAGGACTGATTACGAGATATATTATTTGAAGACAGATACTGAAATACACTCCGTAAGTAAAATATTTCTTGTGTTTAGATGATTTATTCTGCTTGAGATGTCACAGGGTTAAGTTAATGTTGATTGCAATCCGGAGAACAAATTTAATCTTTGACTTAACAGGAACTTCAAAAAGCGCGAATGTGAAGATTTACTTATTATGGTTACTACCAGTGCGGCCCGGCTTCGCACGGTCTCACCCTGCTAATTCACATAAAAACTCAATAAATTATAATTAAACTCATTTAAACCTTCCTCATGAATCACTCTATCTATTGGTGAAATTACGTGGTTTTATCGACTATCTATAATAATAAAATTGGAGGGTCTATTTGTGATTTCAAAATATAGGTTTTTCCATAAGTTTTTATGGTTATTTACACTTTACTAAAACCAAAACACGCCTTTTTAAATTTTTGTCTGTCTGTCTGTTTGTTCGGGCTAATCTCCGAAACGGCTGATCCGATTTTACCAGGACTTTCACTGGAAGATTCAAGATTTTTGGGAACTTTAAATAGGCTACTTTTGATTTTGGAAATATTTAGGGTTCTCGCGTAAAAAAATAAAAACTATAGAAATTAGCTAAATTTGCACGTTATTCGACAGATAGATAGCTTCGATTCATTGGCAGATTCAGGACTTTTCGGACCATATTTTAGGCCACTTTTAGTTTTGATAACATTTAGGGTTCCGCATAGAAATTGAAAAAATGTAGAAAATAGCGAATGTTTGTAAAGTTGTTTCGATAGATGGCGCTGAATTAAAAAAGGTTTAACCGACTCAATAAAAGGAGTAGGTTCCCACTTTGTCTAAGTAATCTATAAGTACATAACAACGACCTATATTGCTCAAAAATTTTACTCAGAGGTTTATTACATCCAGCCATGTTGTGGTCGTCCATATTTAATTCCGTATAGGTTATAGAAGGAGGAAATATATTTATCCCATAGTCATGACACCTAACGCCTTAGAAATTTATTATCTATACATATAATAAAACAGTAGAAGCCGTAGTGTCTGTACATTGATCTAATTTACAAAGATAGATGGCGTTATCATTAAGTTAGATCGCGCTATGATTTCATTAGTAGATATTACAAATAAAAGAATTGCATTTTGGTTGTACTGGAGTTATTGCAACAATTAAGCGAAGTTAGATGTGCATAAGATATAAATTGACCAATATAAGTTCATCCTTTGCTTTAGTTTCAAGCTAAGAAGTTTCAGTTTTGTTGATTTGAATGATGTCTCTGGTATCTTTTTCATTTAAGATTTATATTTTTGTTAAAGAAGGCATTTTTAGGTTTCCGTACCTAGGCGAATGGCATAAATAACCCTTACAGATTCGTCACGTCTATTTGACTGTTTGTCCATCCGTTTGTGACGTCCACTTTATTCCGAAACTTTTAAGACTAGAGTTACAACTTGGTACCACTTTACGATTCTTATACAAAAATAAAAACTGTAAATGTAGGTATGTCCCCAAACTTACATGGAACAAAAACAATATTTTTAGTTTCCTAAAAGTAGGTTGTTTAAACCAATTTTGTTCTAAGTACCTAAGTTGTTTGAAAGATAGACACTTCCAAAATGATAATATGTGTGTCCCCATCCCCTCTAACTTTTAAAACAAGAAAGTGAAAAATCTAAAACAAATATAAATGCTGTAAGATCTTAATGAAAAAATTTTAAGTTAGTTGTTTTGGAGACACTTTCAAAAACCACTTTCATGATGGAGAGACAACTCTCTTCCTCATGCGTTTAGCCTCCTCCTTTGCTAGCATGACTGCTTCGCAAAATTGTGTGTGTGTGTGAGTGATTGCATCCCATTCCCCCTCGCTCCACACCATGGTCTGAACCGGAGCCATGCGCGAGAGGTCGCCGCCGCTGATCGCCTCCACGAAGACACGGTGGTGCTCCGACTAAGCGGGGTACACCTCCACCGTATGCTA
This sequence comes from Tholera decimalis, assembly GCA_943138885.2. Lineage (NCBI taxonomy): Eukaryota > Metazoa > Arthropoda > Insecta > Lepidoptera > Noctuidae > Tholera > Tholera decimalis. Next base: position 22,572,688 of record OW964548.2, read on the forward strand.
ACTTTTAGGTACCCAGTTTGTCAATCTTTACGTTTCAAACACCTTCAAAAGAGGAGCAGGATTATTAATATGGCTGTTATTTTTTAACCGACTTCAAAAAAGGAGGAGGTTCTCAGTTCGTCTTGAACTTTTTTTTTTGTTTGTTATGCGATATCTTCGCTAATTACTAACCGATTTCAACGATTTCGTGACATTTTTGGTGGTCTCCGAGATCATTTTCTAAAACCACTGTAATTTAATGAAGGACTGATTACGAAATATTATTTGAAGACAGATGCGTTCATACAATTGTTTCGCTAATCTATGCTTGCTATTATGGAATCCTTCAAGGGCGAGTTCAACTTGGCCACTTTTTTGCTGGCTTAATGTTAGTTAATAGAATTAGGAATAGGTTAGTTTTTCTTTGGAAAAAGTTAATTAAGTTTTTTTATAAGTGGGATTTTCTATCGTATTTCTTTTTTCTTTTTTATACTAAGTAGATGTACTGAAAAAAAGAGAAGGTGGAACATTACGAGATTTAAAAAGCAATAATAATTATCAACAAGTGATGGCGTTACAATTTTATTTTCAGAAGATTTCAGATAGTTTTTATCCGTAGTAGCTCAGAGATCACTGCTTCTGGTCTTATATTATGCTGCATCGCAATTTATATCCACCAAAACTTTGTAATTATAATAGCACCAGATTATGGGTAGATTTTTACAAAAAATATATATTGAGGCTATAATGATAACAGGTTGTGGTAACGGCAAAACAGTATTTATTCCCAGAATTTTCATTATTCCTACAAATTACCCGTTCCAGCAGAAAAGATTGCGAGTCCCCATAACTCTTATTTTCTCTGTGACGATTAATAAATCCCAAAGCCAGACATAAAAAAGCTGGTATTATAAGGATATAAGTAAGGGCTGCTTTTGCCGTGGGTGTAGCATGTTCACAGGTAAGTGATGCCTCGAATCTCATTTTTCTTCCAAATGAGAATCATACGCCCAAAATCGTTTATAAAGAAGCATTACAGTATCTACTATGTATACAGTAACTATACATGTGTATAATAGGTACTTCATAAAAATCTAATAAGCATACTGTAATCATACATAATTATATATAATAGGTAGGTACTTCATCGTGAAAATCGTTCCACGTGGATGAAGTCGCGGGCAACAGCTAGTCGTTAATATACAGACAGACAGGCGTGGCGGGAGACTTTGTTTGTTATACATATGTAAGGATGTTTACCCGAAGATACTTTACTAGAACTTTCCAACTGTTTTTACGTAAATATAATAGTTTATTTATATAAAATAATAGTACGATTATCAAAATAAAAACACAAAAATATGGTGAAAAACCATCTAAAATGTGGTGCGGAAAAAGTCATACACATCGCTGTGCTGGTTATATGCCCAAAACACGTATCATGTCAATCCAAAGTAAACGCCAGCAAGCGGGTTACTCTTCCTAACTGCGAACAACACGCTTACTAAGCGTCTGGAAAGATATTGAGCACGAGGTCTCAGGTTCAGTGCTTGGATCGGGCAAAGTGCTATTGGGTTATCCTGTAAGAAATTTATCAGTAGTAGCCAGGAGTTTGGTAGTTAGCGGTGTACTCACGTGCCTTGGAACGCACGTTAACCCTTTAGTCCCGGTTGTCATTTGGATAGGTATCACTGATTACGGGTAGTCAGTAGCCAGTCAACCTGGCACTGGTCTAGCGAAGGGGTATCGTGTTATATAAGCAGCCGCTCCACATAAAACACTTATACTCAGTTTCATTAAGCTAGACTGGAAGCCGACTCTATCATAGTTGGGAAAAGGCAGAAGATGATGAGCACTCTGGCCGCATAATACGAGTGTTTCAACCCCAAAGGCCTTCAAAATATAACTACGAATAAGGTTACTATATTCCGCCGTATGAGGTTCTCTGCAGCTGCAGTGGCAGCGCCAGCACAGTACGACGAGCTAGAAAGAAATAGTGAAAAGTAGCGTCCTACACTCATGGCCTTTCAATCTATCTCCCATGCCGTTAAAGACTCATGTCGTTATTTTCTTTTCAACCGACGACAAAAAGAGGAGGTTATCAATTCGACGCGTATATATATATATATATTTTTTTTAATGTATGATCATCGATTGCTCGAAGACGGCTGAACCGATTTGGAAAATTCTTTTTTTGATTGAAAGGGTATACTTCGATATTGGTCCCATTTTCATAAACGTCAGGATTTGATGATGGGATCCTGGAGAAATCGAGGGAACTCTTCAAATATTATAGGCACACCTATGTCGTTTTGGGTATTTATTATAGTAACTTGTGCAGTTGCTCTCAAAAAGTATCATTTGAGGAAGTGGAACTGATGATGAAGACCACAGATGGCCGCCGAAACTACTCCATAATAAGTATTGAGTGGATTGCGATTCGATTACTTGAATATGGATGTTACGCACTTTATGCTCGTCACAATGCATATGGTGATGTAGAGCTGATGGTGAAGTACCAGGAGAACTCCTCAACAATTAACGGCCCAGCATTGGGAAAAGCAATATTTTGTAAAAGGTTATAAGTAGTTGATAATTAGGCTCTTGTAACTAGGTAAATTAAAAATAGACCAACTAAAAAGAGTGAAATAAAAACTTTTTACCAAAAAATTAAACCGACTCCCAAAAAACACTGCAAAGTGAAAAATAACTTTAATTTCGGAAGCTGGTGCCAAAAACGAAAATACAAAACTAAAGACACCGTCTACCGAAATTAAAGTTATTTTTCACTTTGCAGTGTTTTTTTTTATAAAAAATATTGCCAACAGTAGGTATTTTTTCTGTATCATGTATCAAATCCTTTTTAGGGTTCCGTAGCCGAATGGCAAAAAACGGAACCCTTATAGTTTCGATATGTCTTTCCGTCTGTCTGTCTGTCTGTCTGTCCGTCCATCCGTATGTCACAGCCATTTTATTCCGAAACTATTAAGACTATACATGTGAAACTTAGTAGACAGATGTATTCTGTGAACCGCTTTCCGATTTTAAGAAAAAAAAAATTTAAAATAAAGGGGTGTCCCCATACATGGAACTAAAACTGAAAATATTTTTTTTCATGAAACCTACGCGGGTGTGGTATCTATAGACAGGTCTTTAAAAATGATATAAGGGTTTCTAAAACCACTTTTTCATCAAGTCAATCGTTTAAAAGATATAAGCTTCCAAAGTGGTAAAATGTGTCCCGCCTCTAACTTCTATAATAATGGAGTGAAAAATCTAAAGAATATATATGTCTGTAGATCTTAATGTAAACTTTCAACCAAAATAGGTTTGAACGAAATCAGGTCAGCAGTTTTTGAGATACAGCATATTTTCTAAAACCGCAAATATAACTTTGTAATTCATACAAACACTATGAAAAACAAAGTTATTTAGCGTAGTTGTAAAAATATAAATAAGCTACTTTTAAGAAATTTTTATGGTTTTTTTTTTATTCGGCAATAAATATACATCTTATATTATATTATTGTAGTTACTACGGAACCCTTCATGGGCGAGTCTGACTCGCACTTGGCCAAATTTTTTAGTTTTGGTTGTGTAGTGTCACCAAAATAGTGAAAGATAAAATTTACAAACAAGTTGAGTTGCAAAACCTGAGATGTAAATTGAAAAATAACAAAATGTTTTTTTTTTCACAGTCTTGAAAAAGACATGAAAATATCTTGGCACCGTTGTTTTTTTTTCTACATTTGGTTTTTTTTTCAGAAAAAGTGAAACACTAACACATAACTAAAGTGAAATAAAACACTAAAGATTGTTTTGTTTTTATTCAATTCAAATTATGTATAAATCAATGGGCAACTATTATTACGAACTTAAAAAATACTTAATGTGTTACAATCATCTGTATCAGTAGCTACGGCTACGCTTGTTTTATCAGCTTCGGAATAATGTTCGGTGTCTGTATTTGTTTCATCTGTTTCTGTATCAACGACTATACTATCAGGGATTCTATTACATTCTGCTTGTGTTAATATTGTTGATGATTGTACTGATTGATCGCAATGTACACTATTTTCCTAGCCCTGTCATTTGTCAGTCTATTACGTTTCTTGGTATTAATGTCGCTGTACGTACTAAATGTTCTCTCGCACGCTACTGATGTAGTAGGAAGAGAGAGAAACTTGACGGTTACTTTAGACAAAGTTGATTTGCAAAGTCCTGCACACCAAGCAAGGGGATTCAATTTGTTCACCGATGACCACAAAAGAGTCTTAAAAAAAAACTCTTGTTTTGCTATGTAATTTGCAAGCTCTGCCAGTACTATATCCTCTTCGATATCTGGTATCTTTATAGCACCATTATAAATTTGTTCTACAGCAGCCGTTTCTTCTTCTGGAGTCAGATCACATCCTTTAAAATGAGGATCCAATAGGTTTGCGATTTTATGTACGTCATATATAGCGAATGCCTTTCTATTTTAAAGTATTTCTCTGATATTTTTTTCCTCAGATTTTAACAGGGGGCTCTTGTCGACTTCAATTTTTTTATATAAACTTAAAACATGAGACATCTGCGGAGTGTCATTTTCTACAATTGTAATAGCGCCTAATATTGGTTTCAATAAATTGTAGAATCCAGTAACATTATCCCAAAAGTCATCGCTCAACATATTTACTTTTAATGTTTCCACTTTATTTATAACATCTGAAAGACTCTCATCAATCGCCATGGTTTTAATAGTTTGTTTGTTTTCTTTTAAACTCTCTAAGCAGGAGACTAGAGGTCCCCAGCGCATTTTAACTGGTAGTTTAAGACTTAATTTGACGCCGATGGTCAACTGTTTTTCTATGAAATCTGTGTTAAGCTTGTGAGAGTTCTTTATAGCCTTGACACAAGCTGTTGCATCGGCTATGAGGGACTTTAAAGTTGGCAAAGTATTCATATCAGTAAATTTTAATTGGAGGGAGTGTGCTAGGCACCCGTAGGTAAATAAGTTTGTCCGTGCGTACTTCATTTTGAGTAGTTTGTCATCAATGACACAACTCATTTCTTGAGCCATGAATTCTGCAGAGTGACATGATCTTCCTGTCGGTAAACCTTGTAAAGAAAAGCTTTCGGCGTCGTGACAACAAAATTTACGATAGGTTCATTTCTAATGTTGCTCCAGCCATCCACGGCCAATACCACAGAATCAGCAGCGGCAATTGCTTCTGCTACCAACGCAGACATATTCTCGTACTCATTTTCCAAAAACTGGCCTGACAACATGTATCTATAAGGTAGTTTATATGCTGGCCGAAGAAACGAAAACAATGTCCTCCAATGAGAATTTTCTACCACACTGGGAGGTGATCTGCTCGCAAAAATTGCCCAGCTGAGAAGCTCATCTGCCTTGTCTTGATCTTCTAGAAAACCTCTAAAAGAAAAGACAGTGCGATAAGGTAAGGAACACTATAAATCACAACAACATAGTTATTTGATAATAAATACATAATATGGACAACGAAGCGGCAGTTTTTTTAATAATTTAATTTTCACGTTTCAAAAAATGCTTTGTCATTATAGAGCTCGGACTTTTAACACAGAGTTCCGTAGTTCGCGTCAAGCCAGTACAATCAAAAGAGTTTATCATGTGCGGATTAATTAGAATTTAAACATCACAAAAAAAACGCGAGTAAAAAGGAAAATACCAAAAAAATAATGTACTTACGTTGTGTAACTTGAGTGATTGTCTTCATATATTTTTCTTTAACAGAGTCTGAGCATTTTTTACAGACTTCTAGATGCTTTGACATTCTTGTGCCGTTTTTCGTAAGTCCTTTTGAGCAGAATGTACATTTTACTTTAGGTACTTTTGAAGTGGAAACAACATTGTTAAAAAGATTTGCCACGACTGATGTCTTTCGACCTGAACCAACTCGTTTCATTTTATTTACAAATAAGTATAATCAAAAAATACTACAATAAAATTACTCAATACGATTTTAATATTTACTTAACACTCACACAGAACACTCAACAAAATCGAACTCTCACTGTCTCAAGCTTTCTGCAGTCTGCACGCAAATCAACCAAAACATAAACCAAACGAGGATTAGGGAAATCCCCGTCCGTAAATGTAGTTAACACTTGGTGTTGCCAATTATGTTAAGACATGTATTATTTAACAAAAAACAAAAGGTATTTTCTTATTGAACAAAAAAAATAATAATATCAACTTCTGTACGACAACCGCCTTACCATATTTTTATTTTACTACTCATGAAAAGAAACCTACTCCAGAAAAAAAACTGTTTCTTTTCATGTTTTCTTAAACGTCTTTTTTTCATCTCAGAAAAAAACCGTTTTTTACAACTCTACAAAACACAAAGTCACGTGAGCAAAGCTGGGGATAGCAAGTAATAGAAAAAAATTGTCACAAATATTTCATTTATTACTGCTTAGTCCATCAAAGGGTTGAAGCTAAATACTTATAGCCCACACAGAAACAGGAGTTTTTCAAAGAAAATGCTCTGAAAAACCGCTACACTATGGACATTGACTGATGAACAGTTTTAAATTAATCTTACTTCTACGTAAGCGGCATATGGCAGACTACCTTTGTTTGTGCTCAGACTTTGCACTTTAATATCTTCTGCATTATACCTACATACATACTAGTACATCGTACCACTACGTTAGTCTCCGTTGAGACTACCGACGCTCTGACCTGACCGACATTCGATCAGGAGGACTTCACTATTTTTATTTCAGACTGTTACGTATAGATACAAATAATATTATATTGCTTAATAGGCTAGTTTACTCATGAAATATATTCAAAATTTTATTTCGTGTAAAAAAAATAATATTGCATTTGAAATGTTTTTTAAACGTTCTCCGCCATGATTGACGTCAAAGAAACAGGTGAACAGCCGAATGTTAGGTAGGTAAATGGTTTCTTACTCTTGAACTTACTCACTCAAGTTATCGTCCATTCACGAGAACTTAATCCTTGTCCTAGAAAACATAACCCCAAGTTCCTGGATGAAAACGACGGATACAAGTTTTTCTTTGTCTGAGTGTAACGAAGAGAGAGGTGACTATTTTTACACTCGAAAAGCATCGCACAAGGTCACCAAAAAGGATCCGGGACTTGCCTCCATGTGGTGATGGTGACCAGCTGGGGTAAAATCCCGTACACCTTGGTCTTGTCCCCAAATACTCATGCTCATGCTCATAGGAAATGGGCCATTTACTTAAACTATTAAAGATGACCAAAAGACTTATTCATGGATTTCAATAAGTAAGCCGAAGTTGCAGCTACTAAAAATAAAATGATTTCCCTAACTAACTACTTAGATGTACATAGGTCAGTATCATTATTTTATAAGAAACTACACATCGCAACCGCGACTCGTTCATGCAGATTTAGTACTTCAAGGCCCACTGTACCTCCATCAAAGGGTAAAATAATCATTTCGATTATAATAAAAGAACCACTTTCAACATCTCATTGCAAAAACTTGTCAACATTTAGACATTGCCCATTTTTGTATGGGTATTCGTACCAACTTGTGTCAACGACGTGACGAGTAATTTTTCATGTAACTTTTCACTACCAACAAGATTTTAACATAGTTTAACCACATCCTTGAGATATTCGAAAAGGTTCAAAATGCTTGATCATATTTTAACAAGAGTGAGAGAGACCTTGACACAGCACTTCAGAGTCACTATCTCGATACGCCACACCACAAGTGTCACTAACTCAACACTCTCAATAGATAGTATTATAGATGAAATTATTCAATTAAAAATAGCTGAATGACTCAAACGCAGCAAATACATCGATCGACCAACATAAATATCGATAGATTGACAATGACATTGACACTAGACAGTTCCTTAGTTCGGCGTATCGTTTTGCTGTTTTGAGTATTTGATAAAATAAGCAATATTTTTTTTTCATATTTTTGTTCTATAAGAATAAATTAATAATAACAATTTTTAATTAGATAAAATAAAACGATTTCATAACATTTATTTTAATAATTTTCACTATAATTATGCTCTTGTGAATTTAAACGGAGCTAAAGGAAGATATTTGGATTTATCGAATAAAAATAGTCAAATCGTTAATTATTTATAATAAACGATTTTTCTATTTAATGTGGTTAAAAACATAGCTTATAAGCTGGTAGTAAATACAAAATCCATCCAAAGGTTGTCTGTAAAAGATTGCTTTTAATGATAAAACCGCCCATTGTATCAACCGTTTTAGTTGTTAAGTCCTTATTTGTTTTACTGTTATGGTGTACAATAAAGAATATATATCATTTTTGGTAATAGTGTACCTGTGATGCAATATGGAACGGGGTAAGGGCAATCTCCTTTTAATATCTGGTGTGAAATGAACTGTAGCCGGTTCAAATAGTTGCGCCAAAAGAGCGACCAACCACGGCCATAATAGAAATATTTTTTATACTACACCTGCTTGGAAAGTACCTTGATACTTTATCAAATTTACGGTAGAAAGTACGTCATTGCATATCGAACAAATATGCGGGGAGAAAACGCATCTGAGCGGGAGAGAAAAGTGTATGAAAATCCATTTCTTACGTGGTTTTTCTTTTTTTAATTTTGGGTAAGACTATGCGCCGGTAACCTAAATATCAAAAGCCAAAAAGTTTTTACAGTGAGTTTTTATCTCCAAGTTCGCAAAGTGACACTGGCCACTAGCTGTGTGTTGGATGGTGTCGGGCTGGCAGTGCGACCCTGCGGCGGCAGGATAAACAATTTGAAAAAAGAACATGTGAAAATTGCAGACGCCATTGGCGACATTTGTGAAAACAGTGTTACATTAAGCTTCACTAACTGCAACAATTTCAATATAAATTTCAATTAGTAAAGATTTAGTTTTTTTATTTTCCTCGTAGGTGTAGTATAAAGCACTATGTATCACTCGAGAGAAAGTGCGATTCCCGATCTCGGGTGTTTTAAAGCCCTCGCCTACGGCTCGGGCTTCAAACGACACCCCCGACGGTAATCGGTGACTTTCTCCTCTCGGTGAACAATGTACTATTTCACTTCAGTAGCTCAAACATGTAGGCTTTGCTGCCTGAAATCAGTGAGCAAAATGCGATTTTGCTCACTGAGTGAGACAAAGTAACTTTTTAATTTTTGGTTTCAGAAAGCCACGAAAATCTTATTCAGCTTTGGGTTAATTATACAATTCGAAACACTCACACTCTATCTCTTTCCCGCCGTTAGAAAGAGAGAGAGACAAAGACCAGCCCTTTCGAAGTTCCGATTTTGAATTCAACCTCAAAGACAAACACGTTCGGTATTTCGTACTAACTAAAGAAATTTTGCAAAATGATAATTATGTCTTTTAATGTAGTTTGTTGAATTTTTAATTTATTGTTGTATTTAAACGACAATAAGTATTTACTGCAAATAAAATTGATATTTAACCTGTAAACAATTATTTCTAGTTTCAATGATGTTACGTAATATATTTTGAATACTAAAATATCATAGGTGCTATTTCCGAACACGCTTTAATTTAAATAAAAGAGCGGGAATAAAATTTCGTGGCTGGTGTGAAGAGTTGAATAAGTTAAAAAATATTAAAATAATCGTAAAATATGAGTAAAACTAGCGACGAGAACAGTACCTATTTTAACACCGGAAGAGTTAAAACGACAAGTTATTAATGCAGAATTAGGTTTCCTATCTGAGAAGTCTCGCGAGAAATATCTGAAAGCATACCATGTCTTCAATGAAATGAGACTTAAAAAGGGCGCAAGCAGTTTTTCAGAGACGGTATTGCTATCTTATTTTTTAGATTTATCACAGACGAGGCGATCATGTGGAGTATTTACTCAATGTTGAAAGCTACTTTAAAAACAAAACATAACGTGCATATTGAAACATACGCAAAACTCGTATCTTTTCTACTAAAAAGAATGTCAGTTGGGTATAAGGCTAAAAAGTCCAAAATTTTCACGGCCTTTAACATAGAAAAATTTGTTAATGAAGCTCCGGACTGCAATTTTCCTGCCGCTAAAGTAAGTGGTACCTATAAATCTATATTGTTATTTATTAAAATTTGTGTGTAGACTGTTATGTATTAAAGGTACTTACTGCCTACTGCAATTTTTCGGAGGCGCAATGAATCCTAGTCTGGCTTAGCAATACTGTTAAAATCGTTAAAATATTTATTACGATATGTAAAAGTTGCTGTAAATGTTAAATTATGCATATTAATTATGTAATATTTTCATTACAGGTTATACTGATCATAGGGATTAGTGGAGCGTGTCGCAATAAAAAGCTATTACAGCTAACAGTTAATAATATCGAAAAACATTCAGATAAATTACAGAAAGCCGATCAGAGTCACCAACGTTCACCGTTGTTCCTCTCAATCTGCCACCGAAACAGAAACCTTAACCCCAGATAATCAAACTCAACTCAATGCAACTATAACGTTGCCAAATAAATCTGTTACTTTTAAGTTGCAGAATTGCAGTAATTTTACTTTTAACTTTTAAAATGTTCCATTTTATGGAATTGGTACCTCTACCTACAATGTTAACTATTTTGTTTCACAATAAATACTTATTTCAATCAATTCCTGTTTATTATTTTATCTCCTAAAGTGTTCTCGCTGCTGAAGTGAATAGTTATGTGTGTTACACGAGAGCAAAGTTTTTTGCATCTCGTGCCTTTGAATCCCTCGCCACACTCAGGATTCAACTTTAGAATCACTCGCTACTCTCGTGATTCAATCGCTGAATCCTTCGCTTGCTCAGGATTCAAAATCAGTACTCGCAGCAAAAAACGACTTTGCTCTCTTGTTGCACAAATAACTATTGCGTAAAATATACCCTCAATGAAGACTTATTCTTTTCTTGTTGTAAAATGATGTGTCTAAATTAATGTATCACAATACCGTTATAATTTTATATCCCGTGCCTTAATTACACTTAGTATTATTAGTATTAAAAGCATTGAGTACTTGTAACGAGTAACCACTAGTGTATGTGTTAACGTCAGTGCTAAGACTTTTGTGCTACCAAATAATATTAAGTTCTAATGAATTTATCGAAGAATGGATAAATATAAAATGCTTAAAGCGGTAAGTTAGTCAAAGGACTAGTCAATTAATGATTGTACACAATTAAAATAATTGCTTTCGTTTGTCTTTGTAATCTCATGTTACTAAAGACTATCATTGAATAACGAAAAAAGCTATCTTTTGGCTAATCTTTAAATGTATCTCTTCTATTTATAGATTACATTACAATAGTAAAGCAGTAATGTACAGATGTGTGGAATGCATTAAACCAGAGGTCAGCAGAAAAGGGTATTTGCTACAAGCACATCCAACCACAGTTCTCAATGTATCAATATGTTTATGTTAAGTAGAAGAGACTTAGTTATGGCACTAGGACTCGGTTCCGGTCACATTCCATCAAAAGGTTTGGTTTTATGATGAAAAGGTTTCTTTACCCAACTATGAATAATGTGGAGTTGTCAAAAACATACAAGATGTTTTGATGAAGTGTATTCGAAATGAAGCTTTGCAATTTAATTTACTTGGTTCTATTAATTACGATGTTCGAGAATGCTTTGCCATTCTGGATGTTTCTTTATCGTACCAAGCTAGCAACTGGATTTATTCTTATTAAGTCCTTAAATGATGATAGTTTCAAACAGTTGATCTGTAAGATCTTAAATCTTGTTTCTTGTGTTAAAATACTTTAATTATTTAAAAAAAATCTAATGGAGCGGATAATAGGGTAAAGTAAAAAAAAAACTTGCAGCAAGCTACCTGCAAGTTCGAAATCTTTTACATCTAGACTCTTGAGTCTTGAGCCACTTGCATCTTTGAACCTTCACTATTCAAAAAGCTTGTTTGTGGAACTTCTACCTGCATATACTTATACATGCATACAAGTCATACATGCCATAGAAGTAAGGTAGGCTTGAAACCCTATCAACGTTTTAAAAAGAGCAGAGAGCAGCACAACCTCTTACTATAATTGCGGTGTGTCTGCCAAGTTTGCGAAGCGAAAGGGCGCACTTTCCCGCGAAGGTAAGGTACATTAACAAGTCTGACTCACTTTTGCTAGGTAGTTAATTTATTTTTTAATTAAAGTAATAAATAAACCCTGTTATTTTCAGCCCTAAAAAACATCCTTTCGGTAAAGTTTTTAAAGCTTCTCACCAACGAAGTAACTATTATATATTTTCACAACTTTCGGTCTCAGAAAATCAATGATACATGGTGTTTAGGAAGAAAAGAAAAACGTTATTTTTAACCATTATCTCAACAAACTAGTGAAATACATTATTTGTATACCCAAATAGATAATTATATATATCCAAAATAAAAAAAACAGAAGTATACTAAACGTAAGAAATACGAAAATGTGGCAACAAATCAATACCAATAAACAAGATTCTATTAAAAGAAAGAAAACAGCATATAGTTAGGCTATTAGACGTTCAACCCAAGTTTTTAATGGATTTCCCACTGATGCACCATCGGCTGTGTGTTACACATACAAGTGTATGTTTATGTCGGGGTGAGACAGCACGCGTGCGCTCTGCAGGGGTGAGATCGCTGCTCGCACTAGGGTTGGACATGCGCACAGCGAACTTCGTCCCTCGTACTCGGTCGATACAGTTGCAGGGGGCCAGTCGCGCATGCGGCATTCTCTCGCCCCTACAATCAGGTGTAAAGCGACATGGCTGATAGCGAATTTGAAGAATTTCGCCGTGTTTTCGATAGATTACCACAACACATAAAGGCTCCAACACCGTTTTATTCGTAAGTACAGCTTTTCCCATAATTTTCATATCCGACTATAATGGCCCTCTTGAGATATCGTGCTCTATTCGGATTAATTGTCACGTGAGTTCGGAATAAAGGCTTGCGTCTCCATATTTTATTGAACTCAAAGAAAATCAAATGAAATGTGTGTATTGACATTGATGTCATGATTATACTATTGCAGACTAGTGCCAAATGTGGGATTGGACGATGATTCACCGTCATCAAAGAGCGAGTGTTCGCCGGAGGAAGATACCAAAGAGGATATACATGCATGTATGGTGGATGGAAATACAACCACTACAGCAGTGAAAGATGACGTCGTAACACCACCATCCCAGCCAGATATTACTGAAACGCAGCGGAGCCCACAGCATTACTCATTCACTAATGGCGAACGCAAAAGGAGAAAGCTACCAGAGATCCCAAAGAACAGGAAATGTAAGTAAAGATTACTTATGTATATCACCATAACATTATTAGTCCTTTATTGAATTATGTTTACGAATAGGAAATCGTCGATTATCGTTTCATTAATTTAGGCTGGCGTTGTACTCGCATATTGCATCAACTGCAGAAGCGCTTTTGCAATTGTTTTATAAATAATGATTACCGCTGGCGTAGTTTTTTAAACGTTCAAGTAGATGAAGAAAAATAATCCTTAACTGGCCTTCTGTTTACGCGGCGGGGTGCCTTAACAACTTTGAAATTATTAGGTCGGGCTAAGCACAGACGGACAGAAAGGAATCTTTTTCTGTTGAATCTGTTGAATTCTAAAAATTCAATTATAATAAGAATGTATTACAAAAAGCATGTGTGTTTAAAAAATGTTTACAATCGAAAGTTTAGAATAAAATCAACAGTATGTTGCTTTTTATTGTGTAAATACTTTGGTCTCTAATCACATGCCCCTAATGTTACTACAACAGTTTTAAAAAAGTATTTTAAATTTGGAAAAATATTTGTTTATACGTATAGGTAGGTAGATGTAATTTAATGATGAGTATAGTAAACTTAGTAAAAATATGATGAACTTCAAAATGATTAATTAGTCAGTTATTGTTTCTACATGATCAAGTTGATTAGGTTGGAATTGAATGTTTTTTTGGTCTGTGAGAATCTTGAGGATAGATACATTGATAGCAATGTATCTATCATCAGTTTAGTTTTCGTTGTAAGGTAGATTCATAATTTAATTTATTCTTACTGTTGGAATATTGTTAGGTTTCAAACTCACGACATACTCGAGAATTGCAAATAATCCACTAGTTTAAAATTTAATTTAGAGTGTAGGTAATTATCGAGCAAGCCTATAACTTAGCATATCCGCACTCGTGCAGGAAAGTTTTGCACATATTTAAAACAGCACGTAAGTCTTTATACTGTTCTTATAATAATTATGTATAAAGAAAAGTACCAAGCTTGCCTTCTACTATTTCTATTGACGATATTTACTTATTTATAAAATAGCAAAAGCTATAATAATTACCAAAAGTAATGTGAATTCTATACACATTGCTATTTTAAAAAAATACATGGTCAGGTGTAAAGGTAAAGGTTAATAAATTAGAGTTCACTTTGTCTGTCCTTGGTGAGAACCTCTAGATGAATTGTCAGTCTATCAGCGATATCAATTACCTAAATTTCATGGACTAATAGATTGATGACGTGACTTTTCGACATCGTTTATCACATACGTGGATGTGATAAACGATGTCGAAAAGTCACGTCTATATAGTAGCTACATATTCACTATCTTTATGACAATCGCTATCGCTTATATGTATAAACCGTCATTTGTTTAGAGCTTCTTATGAAATAGTCACAAAGCAAACCTACACACGTATGTTTTTTTTTAATATCAGCACTCCGACATTATTTAGCTTTAAATGTTTTGCGAATATAAAATATGCTGTGTTTATTGTATGCAATCATAAGATATGAATCATAAATAAGTAATTGTAGATATAATATTTTTTTTAATTTGTTTACATTGTGTTTCATTTCATTATTTTAGGCTGCTTGGTTAAATCATTGTATAGAAAGACTGATGCTTTTACTTGACAATAATTTAAACAAGCAGCCTAGATTATGTTGCGGAAAAAACGTTTGAAATTGTTATATTTGTTAATTTTATTTTATTGTTTTAAAAATGGCGTGCGATATGTAGGTATTGAATATTAGTAGCACTTGTTATTTAACATTCTCGTTTTCATTACACGTACGTCCTCCTGTTCGGATGCGGTTGCCAACCTCCATCGTTTTTTTTATCAATTTCGTAAACTTAATTTCATAATTTAAAGGTACTTTGTTTTGAGAAAGAGCGTTCGATCTGAGTTTCTAATTTTTTTTGTTTTCAAGCAATATCGACATCATCAGCAGTGCTTTCGTAATACAGAGCCACTGATGACATTTTCAATATTTCCAGCGAAAATACTAGCATGCAGTCAACCAGCATCCCTAGCAGACGAGCTTGGAGCTCTCACTGGACTCCTGCTCAGGCCAGGATGTCATACAAGGCCACTCCTTGTACTCAAATGCGGGTACCTTCTTGACGAAGATTCTAGCCCAGACTCTGAGAGACTGCAAAGCTTAGGAGATGTAGACAGTGGACACAGCACTGCTCATTCGCCTATAGACACAGGACCGAAGAGTATTTCACCAACTCCACTACAACAGAACGGTGAGTGCATTCAGTTGATTTTACCAGGAGATGAAGCGTGAGGGATTCATATTAAGGCTATTGGTCATATTGCTTACTTTACCTTCTGAAAACCTGAGTTAAATTTAATGGTAGAAGGTACATTAATATCGGCCAACCACAATTAAAAGTTGCTTTAACAATTATTCTACGAATATGTTACACCCGTTAAGCCTTGCATCGAATACATATGGCTTTACACAATAAGCTCAATACAAATCACATACACGTTTATGGTACACAAACTATATTCTTAATTTCTCTATAATAATTAATGATTGAAGCTATCTTGATCATTTTTCAGTTTGTTATTTTTCTTTATAATAGGCTCGCGTTTGACCACCATTTCACCTGCACGCTTACCTAGAAGTAACCTATTCACTCTTGACTTAAAGATATGCTGTTACCTGGGGGAGGTTATAGCTATCAGGAAACAGACTCCGTCAGGGAATTCCGCTCCTTAGCCGTACGCACAATGAAAATATTCCCAAAACGTTATGTGCATATGGGTGGGATGTCCACCATATCTGTTACAGATTTTTTGCCTGTCTAACTATTATATAATAGTATGATATACATAATAATTTCTAAATATTAAAGTACAATGATAGAGTCAGTCCCTACCGCGACATAAGTTGATGAATAACATATTAAGGTAAAAAATTCAGGCAGAGGCAGTGTTTAATTTGTTTTACTTCATTGAATATTTTCCATAAATCGTTCTATAAAAAGTCTATGACAGAATACTAAGTTATTCCACAAAGGGTGGTAATTAAGTGCATATGTGATATAGTACAATAAACCTAAAAAAACTTAATCATAATAGGGGCTTTTCCTGAAACAATCAATCCATCCGTCTGTCACTTCAGTACCAAGAATTATTGAGTACGATTTTTTCTTGCCACGTAATTAAAAACTGAAGATGACAGTTAATTATGTAAAAAAAACATGCGCAATATTTTTTTTAAACTAGGTAACTTAGGTACCAAACATAATGCTTTTATTTCAACGCAGTAACCTAAGCTTTACCAAAAACCAGAAACAGTCACTACTTATTTCTAACATGTCACTTTTCAAGCTGATGCATTAGATGGCATCAAAGTATGTGATCAACCTAATAAAATGAATAAATGCCTCCAACTGAAGTAGACTCCTATAAAATTCACAATAATATAGTCTAAGCTAATTTCTCTGTGGTTTTGCAATAAGTTTGATGATAACAAGCATAATACATCCGGTATTGTCCTTTGTATATAACACGTTTAAAAGGATGCAATAAAGTCTATAGCGTTTTTTACACAGATGACTCAAAGGATAAAAATGGTTCTTCAAAAATTTCAGTTTATGATTGGAAGTCAATTTCATTGGGCAATTAGGTGCTGCATACCTAATAGAATGAAAAAAGAACATACGTAAAAGCCAAACAAAACTAAAACATTAAATTAATTATTTAAATCGTTTCTACATCGCAAGATCTTAGATGGCTAGAAATGTCTATATACAGGTATCATAAATATGTCACGTGACAAACCGTTTGACGCAACTTTTCAAAAACTGCACTTAACAAAGCAACTGTGACGTTTAAGAAACAAAACATTGGAAATGATGTCAATTACATCATTTCCAATGCATCCCGCATTTACATAGTGCATATTCGAGGTAACACAATATGAATCTAGAAATTGATTAAAATCTAAGCTCCAAACGGTAAAATAGCTGACAGCATCCTTGATTTCCAGTGTCTCCTGCTTCAAGTTGCAGCATCACTGGGCTGAACTTTGCAGGAAATATGACAAATATTCCCCACAGTCAGCTTGAAATGCTTGAAGCTACGCATAGAGGCCTACACAAGTTTAACCCTAGACATCACGATGAAATTGAAGTAGAAATTGGTGACCCCATTTATGTTCAGAAGGAAGCTGAAGATTTGTGGTGTGAAGGTAATATTGATGAATAAGATCAAAAAGTTTACTGCTGCATTAAAGATTTTCCTCCCTATATCCATACTAATATTATAAATGCGAAAGTGTCTGTTACGCTTTTACGGCTACAACACAGCATTGATTTGGATGAAATTTGAAAAGAAGAAAACAATTGAAGTCCCAGGGATTAAACATAGGCCACATTTTTTCAAAAATCATCCACTTAAGGGTTGAAATAGGGTTTGGACGCTCGTATAAAAAATCTAAACCTCATACCCATTTTAATGAATTTTGTTTTTTCTTTCCTCAAATTATCGCGGGTAAAACTGCGGGGCACAGCTAGATATAAAATATCTCAGAAACGTATGATATTAAATCTGATTAATGTTATTGCTTTCAGGAGTGAACCTTAGAACTGGCCAGCAAGGAATTTTTCCATCAGCCTATGCGGTAGATATGGATTATAATGACTTTGATCCAGCAAATGCTAAAGATAAAAAAGAACGATACTTATTAGCGTAAGTTATTGCACTTTTACAAATATATGTACCTACTAGAAGTTATTTCTAAAATGCTAATATTATTTAAGTATTAATTAATAAAGTAAGTATGTATTGAATACAGAAATGTATGTAGAAATATCATCATCTGCTTAGTTTTACATTCTAACCAGATGCAGCCGAATAACAGTTGTTTCCATGGAACGTCCAGTCGTTAGTCGTTAATATGGAAGTCAGATAGCCAGCTATCTGACTTCCATAACCCATTAGCTGGGTACCACGATACCCTTTGGAAAGAGTGGTGGCAGATTTTCTCGCTTCTAAAGCTCTGGTTTCCTAGGAAAGCGGTGCCGTCACATAGCGGCCGTAATATTACGGACGCAAAAAGGCGGCCGTCTTTACGGTGACGACATGTGGAAAGTTCCACGGCCGTTTTAACACAGTCTGCTTCATCGCTATCAATGAAACGTTCACGAAACCATCTGACACCGACAAGACGGCCGTCATGCAAATGACGGCACCGCCTTTTGACGTTACGGTGTCAGTTACCGCTCTCTAGGTAACCGCGCCATTTTGTTTACATAGACAACGTTCTAGTGACGTCATTCACCGCTGTATTACGGCCGCTATATGACGGCACCGCTATTCTAGGAATACAAAGCTTAACCGCTCGTAACGACCGTCAAAGATGTAGAAATGAGGCACGGAAGAATCTCGATTTGTTAAGATGATCAACCATCCATGATCCTACCTCGACAAACGTTCCTTGGCTTTGAAGATCCTCCTCCAAAGGAATGCAGAAAAATAGGAACTTTTTTTTTTTTATTTACGTGACTGACATGTGACTTAATGAATAAACATTTTGTTCACAGGTACATGGGTTCAGTAGAAACCTCGGCTCACAAAGGAACTGGAGTTGTATGTCAAGCAGTGAGGAAGATCGTCTCAGAATGCAATGGTGAGCCTACGATGCAGCCATGCATACTAGAAGTATCAGACCACGGACTTCGTATGGTAGACCGATCAAAACCCTCGGTAAGTAATCAAATCAATCGGATAATCAAAGGACAGACAAATAACAAGAACCATCTATTAACCTCATTCCAAAAGGATATGTTACCTCACACTCTCCGTACGAATCTACATGGAAAGTTAAAATATCGAATATATGGACACCCTGTCAGAACAAATCAAACTGACAAGTGATTCAGCGTTGCACTCGCGCAAAATTCATTTTATTTGTTGTGTCAGAATATATTAACATGTAACACATGTTCTCTTATTAACCACCTTTTTAAAGATTATCAATTAAATTACAAAACTATTCATTTGTTCTAAAATACGGTGGCCAAATTGGACTTAGGCATAAAGCACCTTAGTGTGCTATGAAGGTAGTTCAATGGAAGTTATGGGTGCATTTATTTTATTTCGATGGTCTCTGTCTGCGTAATTTTATAATGTAATCATTAATCAATCATGTAGATGAAAGGTGGATAGATGGTAAATTGTGTGACATTCTGGTTTAGTTGCAATCAATTCTTGAAAGACATAGTTAAAATAAAGAACTGAAACACACTTTAGATAATTTTCTGTAGTAACTATTGGTTTGTTATGGGTTTCCGCTAAGAAACGCCTGATTCTATTCTGTATAGTTATCAATTTTGTATCTGTTTCATATTTTAGTTCTATAATGAGATATAAAAGCGGGCTGCCACATAAAATACTCAAAAAAAGAACCATAAACTCTTAACGAGCAATTTACAAATGCTTTACAAATGTCTATTTTCTATATAAATAAAGAATAGCTTAGATAGACCAGTGCCTGAAATAAACCAGTCTAAGAACATTCTCCTCAGTACCTAAAGAATCTTTTCGTTTATGCAAAAGTCAAACAATCAATCAACTATGATACGTTTACATCATAAAATAAAGTTAGTAGATACATGGTTTCTTTTCAGCGTAAAATAATATTTGGCTACAAAAATCTTTTTCAAACATACTAAATCATATTTTTGTAAATGTACGTAGAAATTTTTGTGTTTTGTAAAGATGTTAACGTTCTTATCTTTGTCGAAAACAGTCTAATAGTTTCAGTAGACCCACCCTTCGCCTACAGTTCTTAACAATAAAATGGTAAAAAAACTCCAGGGGTTACCGACATCATTCATTGCTGCTTATATCAAACTGTGATAACTAAATCTAAATATACTAAGCTAACAGTCTTAATTTTTGGACAGAGTAAAAGAAAGTTCTTCGTGTGATAGCTACATAAACATCCTTTTAGTAGTGTCGGAAGAGTGCATAAACAGGAAAGAACAGTGAAAATCGCTGATTCCTCTTCAGTTCCGTATCTTCTCATTCCTCTCGTCAGATATTTTTTTTCAAATGCCATAATAAGTCAACTAGACGTATACACATAAATTTAGATAACGTCATTACAGCACAATCTATGGGCTACCTATAAAATCAGGACATTTATAAACAGTAAAATACTAACAAAGCGAGAGTTCGTTCAGAAGTATTCAAATCTCATCGATTGATTTTCAATAGTGTTTAACTCAATGAACAATTGAAACTGTTCCATTCCAAACCGTATTTATACTAGGTACATGTACGATGAAGTCCCTGTAGTCACACCTCAGGTCGCAGTCGTAGTTTACAAAAACTCTCCATTCCTACAAATATTATAAAGTTTGAATCACGTAAAAATTGCTTAAGAGATTTAGAAAAAAACGTGGCTCCACAATAACTTATCTAAGCGACACGTTTTAGTTTTCGAAAACGACGCGCTCAACGTCTATAATACATCCGACATTCTAATCAGTAACTTGTTTTTTCCTAAAGAACCCAGCAACCTTCTTGGTATCATCTTCATGATAATCTAGTATCTAATCATACAAGGCTTTTCAGAAATAACATTCAACAGGTGGCAAAACTGTGGCGTCACGTCCGGGCACTTGTCACACGCTTTAGTATTTTGATGACTGTCAAATTGACGTTAATTGTTTTGTTTACATTTGCAAATACCTAATCTCTCGCTTCAGTGGAACCGTTGTTACCAGGTTGTACCAATTGCACTTCTGGGTGCAGAGCTATGCACCCGCTAAATTGAAAAAACAAGGCGCACAGCCATGATTAGAAAGAGATTTTTAGTTCCACAAAGTCCGTGTCGTTTATGGTTTCGTAGCTACCTAAGGGAAAATACAGTTTGATTCAGTAACTTTCAATGTTTTAGTGGTCGACTTTTATTCACGGTTTTCATTTTAAATCCGTCATATAGACAAGCAGGTGAGATGGTGGTCAAAGGCGAACCGATTTTTAATAAAAAAAACCGGTCAAGTGCGTGTCGGGCCACGCGCAGTGTAGGGTTCCGTAGTTTTTATAACAGCCAAGTGCGTGTCGTATTCGCTGATTGATCGTTTCGTACCATGCTCTAACTAAAAGCCAAACATGACTACCTAACTAATTTGACTTCCTATACAAATCCTCACCTGATCCGACAATTTTGCACGGAAAGTTTCAATTTTTTTTTAAAGATTTGTATAAAACTTGTCATAGCCGGTGTTTAGAATTTAAATATGGACACAAAGCTACACTACTCAATCGTCACAAGAAGCTAGCACGATACAACTGGCGCTTAGCGCCATCTATCGACATTTCTATAGAGTTGTTCGAAATTTTCGAGTCAAATACAATGGTCGACTTTTACTCGTAAACTTGTAAAGCCCACTTATGTGTGATAGTTTTCCTTTAAATTTCGTTATATATAGGTACTACTGCCGTGACATTTGAATTTCTTACTATAACCGTTTAGTTGATAGAGGGGGGGGACACTTGACTCTAACGAAAATTGGTACTTTAAAGCTTGATAAGTCACGAACGCTTTACTTAATCAAAAAACGATCTTAACAAACCCCTAATATTTTTGAAAGACCTATCCAACGATATCCCACACTATGGGAAGAACGAAAAAAATAATTATCATCCCACTTTACATGTATGGGAGGTACCCTAAATAATTGTTTTTTTCAAAATTTTATCTTACCACTTTTTCGGCGTCATTAACTTGTATACTTATGCCAAAGTACAACTTTCTAGTACCAATAGTTTTTGAGCTGAACCGCGGACAGACGGACAGACAGACGGACATGGCGAATCTATAAGGGTTCCTTGTTGACTACGGAACCCTAAAAACAAAAGAAAAACGTCGTAAACTACTCATATATTCCAACAACGTATAGGTTGGTAGTAATGTTATGTTATATATGTACAAATAACTTAAAACACTGCTTGAAACTTTATGATTGACTTATAATTTCTGAAAAGTGTATTAAGCCGTAAGCGCCTAACTAAATACAACAGTCTATAAACTGACGAGAGTCTGTTATTTTGTACGTTACACGTAGGAGTTTTTTAATCTTTGATGATAAGCAACTGACGCTGCTTATATCAAAAACATAATCACTTTTTCGTTTACGAATAATGGTATAAAAAAAGGACCTACACAAACAAAAGTGTCCATTAGCCATATCCTACCATAAAGCATGCAAATAAACAAATACACAGGTATCTATGAAGATATACTTTAGCAATTAGAGCGTTTAGTTTCAGTGCTTCTGACAAGTAGGTCATGTTTAAAGTGCTCTCGATAAATAATAACTTTTTGGTGTAAAAAAACGTCTTAAGGTGCGAATATTTAATGTGAATTGACAAATTAAGTGGTTGGTGAATTGTGTCAGTATTAATTACATCGTTTGTGCTGTGATCTATGGCTTAAATCACCAAAAACAATATATTGAACTCCATCTCAATTTTTTACAGTTACCCACAACTTACCGAATATGCATGTACATGATAAACGCCTGTGGCAATAGTGTGAGCAATTTATAGTTCCTTGTACTGCTTTTAAAAATCTGCCAGGCGTTAAAGACGTTCAACACGGCGAATTAATACCTTTATTTTAAATATATAAAGCTCCGCATAGTAGCTTACAGTTTAAATACACTCCTGCTCACTACATCACTGGTTGCTTGCTACGACCCAGCGGCTACGAACGGTGCGTAGAACGTTGAACTCTGTATGCTGTGTGGTTTATTTTAGTGTTTTTACTACATATATAATAACCACGGTAATGACTTGAAGGCAGCCATGTCCCGTACACCAAGAACTCCGCCTTCTACGAATGCCGGTGCTATTAGTGACGCGCAATCCGAACCGGATTTATCTTCGATGAGAGATAGTGATAACGACTTGCCGAATATTACGACTCGTAAACGAATGAGATCGGACGACCTGTGTCCTGATAACCAATTTGAGCAGCTAAAAACTATGCTGGAAACATGGAAATCAGACCAAGAGGTGATTTTGAAAAAGTTAGTCTGTGATGCGGGTGAATTAAAAGCGCAAAATCAAGAAATAAAAGAGTCAAACCTTGAAATTGAAAAGTCTATAAACTACGTAAATAAGGACTACGAAAAAATGAGAAATAAAATAAAAGTTCTAGAAAATAAGCGTCAAGACTTTCTAAACTCCATTACCAAGCTTGAGAGGATAATACAAGACATGCAACTTTCTTCACGCACCTCCAGTATTGAATTAAGAAATGTACCAGCTCGGGAGAGGGAGACATTAGCCGATTTGACGAACCTAATTACTAAGGTTGGTACGGCGGTCCAGATCGACATCAGCCCCAAGGACATAAGAGACGTATACCGATTCCCTGGTAAACCAAACACTAATAAAACTATTGTTGCTGAGCTCTCCACAATTCATTTGAAAAACGATTTATTAACCGCTACTCGTAACTTTAACAAAACCCACACCAAAGAGAATAAGTTAAATTCAGAAACATTGGGTCTTCCTGGAGCGCGCCAACCTATTTATTTAGCAGAGTAAATGACACCATCCGCAAGAAAAACCTACTTGATGGTACGAGAGTTTGCAAAAGTACAGAAATACACATTCTGCTGGTACTCAAACGGGAAAGTATTCTTGAGAAAGGAGCAAGGTTCTAAACATAATATACTTGTGGAGTCGGAACACTGCCTCAACAAACTGAAGACATCTGAAACCGTTGAGCAATGACTATTTTTCTTTCATATTAGTTTTAAAATACTTGGTTTTTTAGCCATAATATGTACATTATTATTAGATCGAGTCTTTTTACCCGACTGCAAAGGAAGGGTTATTTACTATATCAAAATTATTTACAAGTAACATACTCACAGTCCATTCGTACAATACACACATACACCACTTTTCCTTGGACGTATAATATTACCATACATACATAAAAATATATAACACAAAATACTAATATATTTCGTATGCGGTCTTATTACTGCACAATCAAAACATCTAAAATGTTCGCACATTTATTCTATGCTTTTCGTTTGCATGACCTTAGTAATTGGAAAATAATATATTCCATTCTTAAACTGGACTGTGACATGATCATCAGATATTTACATACAACTAAAAATGACAAATATTAATGAAATATCTCTTGACATAGATAATGTCTCAGTTGCAGACTCTTTTATATGTACTCCAGAAAATTGTCAGATCTTTGCTCAACATAACAATCAAAGTCTTGGCATAATACATATTGACATAAGGAGCATAAAAAATAATCTAGATCAATTTATCACCATGCTTTCAGTTACAAAAATCGAATTTGATATTATAGTTCTTACCGAGTGCTGGCTACAACTCACGGGGCAACTACCCTACTTACAAGTATATACATCCTATCATACAATAAATAACCCCATTAAAAATAACGGTGTTGTAATATATGCCTACAATACCCTGAACTGTCTCATACATGAATCTTTGATACGTGATGCCAACTGTCTTGTGTGTTGCTATAATAATACAGCTATTATTGCGGTTTATCGATCGCCATCTTATCACGATGCTACAAATTTCTATTCGAGTTTATGTGAAATAGGTAGTAACATTTGTCAAATCCTACTGCAATATAGCGTTAATAGGTGATATTAATAAGTATCGATATTAAGCCTCGTACCTCGGATCGACATTCTAATGATTATTTAACGGCTACTGCGACCCTCGGCTTATTATATATATTAATAAATAACTGTCTTGACCATGTTCTAGTAAGAACCCGATTGCCCGCAAAAATCACCGTACTGGATTCTCACGTAACAGACCATCTTCCCGTTGCCCTTTTCATAGAATCAAAAGACAACAAATCTCCTTTAAAAAGAACTTCATTACGATATGATTACGAACTCATAAAGAATGAAATTGATGGTTATCAATTTCATTCTTTATGACGATGTCTGTCTGCCTATGTATCCAAGATCCGGATCTAACAACAGATCTTCTGATTACTAACGTGCAAGAAGTTCTGTCTAAGCACTGTAAAACAGTATATACATCAAACAGAAGAACAGTTTTAAAACCTTGGATGACTGTTGGTCTAGTCCGTTGTCTAAGACATCGCGATGAGATGCATCGAAAAGTCAAGTTACAACCAGACAATTTAATTTTAAAAGTTTCCTATAATGGATACCGTAATTTCTGCAATGCTTTACTTAGAAAACTAAAAAGGGCCTATGAAAAAACAGAATTAGCGAAGGCAAAAGATAACCCTAAGGCCACGTGGAAGGTGATAAAAAATATCACTAATAGTTACCGAGTCAAGCAAACACCCAGTGTACTATTAAAACTGAAAGCGGATCCAGCCGATTCCATTAATAATATTAACAAATTCTTTGTCAATATCGGAAAAGACCTTGCAACAAAATTCAAGTCTAATAGTCTCAACAACACGTCTTCCTCTTCCCCTTCACCACTGAGCTGATGATATGATATGATACGTCGTCAGATTTGTCTTGATGGCGCGGGTGTTATAAGATAGATTAAAATAAAACTAAATCACCACAATGACAATTGGGCGCCATATTGTCAAAAATAAAAATTCAAAAATCAACAAACTATGTCAAATGGGGTTTTATTAAACAGATCTTTAAAAATGATATTGAGGTTTCTGTTACCATTTTTCATTTTGAGCAATCGTTTAGGAAATATAACGGTTTAAAACGGAATTAAATACTAAAAAGCTGAAAATAAAAAACTTATTTAAAAAATCCGACTGCTCAACTGAAATGGAAGCAACAAGCACATTTTTATTTTAAAAAGTGGCAAGCAGGCGGGACCCGTCAAATTTTTTAAATTAAAATTATATCATGATCAATTGGGTCCCGGGCTCAACTAATACTGGCACAAAAAACGTGCCAGTATTAGTTGAGCCCCGCTGGCAACCAATTTGTGCGCCAGCGGGTCTCAACTAATAGTTGACGTAAATAATGGCGGTCCTTAAGAGGTTAAAATAAAAATGTGTTTGTTTATTCCATTTCAGTTGAGCAGTCGTGTATTTTAGATTTTTTAAATAATTAGTCCATACAATTCGTACAGATCAAATCATATGACAACCATGTAGGTTTATGTTTATGGTGTGGTTTTGGGGAAAGAATCATACAGATTCCGATTCAGCAGGCCCGTCCAATTAGTGCAATCTTTTCTCAGTTTACGCGTAGCGCAACTTAGAACTTCAAGGAGCTCAAACAATTTGACGAACAATACCAACGTAAAAATACTCAAGCTGCCAGACGAAAGGACTCAGAGTCTGCAAATATTGACTACAGGAATAAGCTTGTATTTTTTATATAAATCTTTATTGTCATGTCTTATAAAATAGTGAAATAATTAATTATTTTAATGCCACATTTATTATTTTTCAGAGAAATCGAAACGGACCATGTATCGACTACTTCTACTCATTAAAGAATGTTTCATTCTGCGCGTTTCACCCGCGAGACCACAGATACTTGGGTTTCATCACCAAGCACCCAACGCTGCAGCGATTTGCATGCCATGTCTTTAGGGGGCAGGAGTCAACACGACCAGTCGCTGAGGCCGTAGGGTATGTGTTACTTTATTCAATGAATTATTATACACTTCTGGACACATCTATTGGCCCACCTTGTATTTTCAGTTTCGTTTGGTCCTAGCTAAAATTTTATATTAGGTCGAGCAAAAAGTTTTTATGCAGTTTTGAACCTGGCACATTCACAATTTCATTCAATAGTCTTTTTTTGAATTTCGAACACAGAATTTAAAGAAACAAAAGACAATTTGGAGCCTGTTTGTTGATATCAAACAATCGAATACTAAGAAAACTTGGTTTTATTGGTTTACTTGGATTTAATTCTTGAAAAAGTGATTGATATCTTTGCTTTTGCAACAAACATTACTTATTCTTAACATTAAGGTGAGGTTCTATCAATAATCTATGGATACTTCACCTGAAGTCGCCGCCCAAGCTGTGGCACTTATTCAGGCCGGACACAGCCAAAGAAACGTGAGTGCTCAACTTAATTTAAGTCGATCTGCGGTCCGAAATGTTTATCGGAGGTACCTAGAGACTGGCGGCTTTGTTCGTCGCCAAGGAAGGCCACGATCTCGGGTCACAACTGAAAGGCAGGATCGATTCATCGTGACGACCAGCTTGAGAAATCGTCACCTTACCTCCATTGAGATACAAAACCAACTTCGCGACTTCCACGGAGTATCTGTGAACGCTCGAACTGTTCGGAGAAGGTTAAAAGAACGCGATATGGTACCACACAAGCCAGCTAATGGGCCCAAACTAAAGCGAGCCCACCGAACAGCGCGCCTTCATTTCGCACGCAGTTATTTAAATTGGACACAGCAAGATTGGAGCCGTGTACTCTTTTCTGATGAGTCTAAAATTGTGTTACATGGCAATGATGGAAGGAAGAAGGTCTACCGGCGTAAGGGAGATCGTTTCGCACAATGCTGCTTTGAAGAGAGGGTTGCTTATGGCGGTGGCTCATGGACTGTCTGGGGCGGTATATCCGCGAGCGGCAAAACTCAACTTGAGGTTGTTACAGGACCACGGCTGCCAACATTAAATGCTGAAAGATACATTCGTGAGTGCTTAGAACCTCACGTGATACCATACGCGGACTATGTGGGCCCAAATTTCCTTTTTATGCATGATAATGCAAGAGCCCATGCGGCCGGCATCGTCAGGGAATATCTTCGGGATGTGAACATCACAGTTATGGACTGGCCAGCCAGAAGCCCAGACATGAACCCCATTGAGCACATGTGGGACGAGCTAAAAAGGCGTGTTAGGGCTCGTCAGCCAGTTGCCCAGACGATGCAGGAGTTGAAAACTGCCATAGAAGAGGAATGGGAGATGATCCCTCAAAATTTCATAGAGCGGTTGATAAACTCTATGCCTAATCGTATGAGAGCTGTGGTAGATGCCCATGGAGGCAACACGCGTTATTAAATTAAACCTTTATTTGATAAAACATGTTTTTTATTCAAAAATTAATTGCCTTTAACAAGGCGCATATCCGACTTGTTAGGCGTAGGTCCATGTCGTATGGTATTCTGAATTCAAATTTAAAACTATACGATCGAAAAAGATGGTAAAATGTATCAGGTTTAAAACTGCATCAACAGTTTTTGTTCAATCTAGCAATCATATTTCGGTAGGGGCCATCGAAACCTAAACTCTAAGGTGGGCCAATAGATGTGTCCAGAAGTGTAGTTCGCTATAATAAAATCACCGCCTTAAAGTGAAGCCATCCTTGTTGGTCAGTCCGTTCATGAATGACCATCTTAACATAAACATCAAACATTGGGAAAAGGCTAAGCAGATGATGATGGTATTTATTGTTATTTATTCAATCAATATGTTGGGTGCTATTTGTTTGAGCCGTTTGGGGTTGAATCGTTAGGACCATGGGCTCCGAGTGCGCGTCGACTCTTTCGTGACATCGACAAACGATTAGTCGACTCCACAAGTGACCAGAGGGCTGGCCTTTTCTTTGGACAAAGAGTCAGCATTGCCATTCAACGTGGCAATGCGGTCAGTGTTCTGGGCACTTTTCCCATTGATAGCGATGTTGACGAATTTTTCGATGCCCTATAATTTATTTTTATTTTTGTATAGAATTTGAATTAAATTAAATTAAAAAATAATCAGTATATTCAAATTAAACGCAAAATGAGCATGTTGAAACGTTAACCACAAGCGTATACATGCATGTATTATCATATTACGATTAAAATGCACGGTGAGCGACGATACTGAGCTCTTAATTTTTTTATAGTCTCAGAGTCCCTGATATTATTCATATTAGTTTTAATGTCATAACATCATTTAATAATTTATAATGTGTCTCTCATAGAGAGGATAATAGAGAGATAATTAATAAAGTTGCTTCACAGTTGTAATATTTTATTAAAATGGTTATTTGTTTCTGTTTCAGGAGAGCATTTCACAGATTCTATCAAACATTTATAGAAACAGCGTACCCGATAGAAGACATCTACATAGAATAGACACTTGAACAAAATTAAAATAGAACCACTAACGTATTACACTAACATAAGCTTACTTCTGCCACAAGTATTGAAAGAAATGTCTAGGTTTGAAAGAATATTTAATACATACCTAATGAAGATCCAATTCAAATGTGCATCTAGTTTCTAGTATTCTATTTTCAATGTTGCGCTGAAGAATTAAATTAGGCCATCGGTTTACTTTGTAATCGATAATATAGGCTATTTAGTTCTGTAATAAATTAATTTTAAATATTCGAAATCATTGTAAATCGCTGTTTGCATGTCGCCTTCCTGTTAAATTGAGAGCTACAAGCTTGAATACCACCACCATACGAATAACTTTTACAAAATGATTCAGTATAAATTTTAAAGGTTCTACTTTACTTAAACAAATCATGGTAAACTTTTCTCTGTATTGCACACTGCCTTTAAAATATCCTGAACTCAGTTTGTAGCTCTCAGGACACACATGTATATTTAAATGTAACATAATGTCGTGTATATGTTATCATCACAGCGCGAGCGTATGAATAATCGAAGATCATCGTTGGCTTTGTAAGCCTAGTATTTAGAATCGTATGAGAGAGAATTAGTCAGCCCAATTAATCTTTTATCTTGATTACTTCTGATAATAAACCAAAACTATCTTAAGTTAAAGAAATGCTTTAATTATATTCGATAAGGTACTCAGTAGATCCGGTTGAAAATTTAATACACATGAAGTCAAATATGCATCGACTGTGGTGCCTCATAACCTAAGCAAAGCGATCGTTATTATGTTCTTACATGACTCAATTATTTGGAAACTTCAGTAATCACCATCTGTCACTTAAAATTAAAGTGAAGTGTTCGCTTCGGTTAGGACATTGTGTTTAAAACTTTCTTAATTTCGTTATTAAACATGTTTTAAACGTTTTATACACAAATGAAATATGCACGTTAGCGGTGATAAAATCAATTTTGCGGATTATATTGAAAAATTATGTGACGAACTATGTAGAAATTCATAATAGATGTGTGGATGTGATGAGTGAGGTTATAAGTCACCTCCCACTTACAGCATAGATATTCGATAAATGATAGTGTAACAATGTGCAGCTATAGCAATATATTATCATATTTATATGCAGTAAACCAAAATTAGTCTACAGAAAAAAAACTCTTTTGATATTCAGAATAGAAGATAGATAGCGCTACTGGTCTTCATAAATAAAAAAAAATAATACAGTTTGTATTTAAAATCAAGAGGCAAGGCCGTTTTAAGTTAGAGACTGCTATGACAATTACGTGTCTACATAAAACGATTTGATCCAACACTCTTAATAGAAAACAAGTAACATTTCATAACATATACCTTATCTCATAATATTTAATTGAGATTGAAAATTAGCTTCAAGGCAGATTATTTTTTTCGTGTAACTTCCGATTATTGAAGGAGACGCAATCCGTCAAACTACTAGTTTATAGTTAGAAAATTTAAAAAATAAAGTTTGCAAATTGCAAATGGTCCCAACCTCTGTAATCCATCATTTGTAATACTTCATTGGCTAGATAGGTATGTTTGAGCGGAAGAGTAGTTACTTTTGCGGCGAGTTCCTATTTAACGGCTATTCAGAGTTATATTTTTTTTTTTAGAATTGTGTATATTACGAACCAATAATCTACCCCATAATGGTTATGTAATATAATTGCATATTTCTGTCTCGCAGCCTTTAGCCGAAGCGGCACATCTTAACATTTGAATTAAGTGCCCGGGACTCATAGGCTATATTACGCTTTTACGCTTTTATGTAGGTATCGTATATTTTTGTGTCATTACGGTACCGAAATAAGGAGCCGGAGGAGACGAATTCTAAAATATATCTCAAATAACGTATTAAAATTATTCTTGTCTTATACCGAAGAAAAACTTTTTGTAGTATTTTGCTATCGGTACAGTTCTATTATGGCTTCTGTTTGAAAAATACTGAACAAAAATTAAGGATAGTACGATATATTCAAAATATACATCGTGTATGGCAGCGGTTAGCAAAGAATTGAAAGGACAGTACGCCACAGCCTCCTTCACATATTCTTATACAAGAAGTAAGCAATGAGTGGCAAGAAAAAAATTACATTACCGAGCATCAAATAGTGTCGGATAATGTAGGTAGGGACTGTCGTAAAAACACTCGTCATTATACTTAAAACTATTAAAATACCGACATTCTGTGAAAACAAGCCAAAAATATGTTGAAAATCCTTCAAAAATAAGTACAGGCGGGAACTACCTCAAAACTGCAATATCACTCAATATTGGAAAATGGCACAGTGATTTTATGAGGAATGTAAAGTAATCCTAGGCTTGATTTTAAGGTAAGAGGCTCTCACTCTTTGCAGAGTGGTCGTGGATGTCACGTCCACATGAGTAGCCTTCATTACAATCCGACGCCACTCTTTGCAAACTCTCGTTGTCCTTGTACATTCATGCAGTGGTATATTGAAGGTCTTCCGTATTTGATCGGTCGATCAGATCATCAGCGTAAGAGTGCTATTAGTGGTAATGAACACACAATGATAACGCTTTTGGGTAGGACGCAATTGCGATTTATACAAGTAACATACTGGTAAGAAGGAAAGGAAAATATGCAAGAAAAATTTCTTCCAGCATACGTACTGCGTAGGGATGAATGCAGGATTTATGAAGATGTTGTAACAATACATACGTCAATTTAATTCAAGTGTCTGTCATGCAAGGTTGCACACTGGCGATTCGATTGACAGATGCGTCGTTATTCTCTATGTCAAGATAAACTCTTGAGTGATTGATGACAGTAATACGTGCGTGTCTTCTCAATGACTAAGCTGTTCGTCACATAGGATTCGATCATATAAACAAATCTAGTATAGGGTAATAGTGGATAGCAACCTGCGTTTCCATGAGCACATATCTACACTTAGTCGTAGGATACGCAAATTGATATACGTCTTTAAAACCATAAGAGATGTGGCGGATGATAAATTAAAGAGATCCGTATACTATGCACTCGCCGGTCCCTACTTAACTACTGGATCACCTCCTGGGCTGGTGCCCCGAAGACCACTCTGCTTCAACTGGAGAGAGCGCAGAGAGCAATATTGAAGGTGTCCTTGTTTCTGCCATTCAGGTATCCTATCACTCTTCTTTACAAAAAGGCAAAAGTCCTGATTGTACGCCAGATATTCATCCAGCAGACTATTCTGCAGCACAGTCTTCTTGAGTATTCCCCCTCTCTGTCCTGTGACAAAAGGGCTCTACAATCCTGTAGGCAGAAGCCAATTGAAACTTACCACCATGCATCAAAATACTACAAAGCCAAAAATAACTTTAATTTCGGTAAGCGGTGTTATTGATTTCGTATTTTCTTTTTTTTGACACCGGCTTCCGAAATTAAAGTTATTTTTGGTTTGTAGTGATTTGATATGGAAGTCGATTATATTTTTTGCTTAAAAGTTTTTTTTTCATGATTTTTAGTAAGTCGGTTTGTAATTCATCTAGTTACAAAAGCCAAAATGTCAGCTACTTATCACCTCTACAAAATATTGCTTTTCCCGATGCAGAGCCGTTAATTTTTGAGGAGTTACCCTGGTACTTCGTTATCAGCTCTACTTCACCATATGCATTGTGACGACCATAAAGTGCTTAACATCTATATTCATTTCAATCCACGAAATACTTATTTTTGAGTAGTTTCGGTGGCCATCTGTGGCCTTCATCATCAGTTCCACTTCCACAAATGGTGCTTTTCGAGAGCAACTGCATAAAATAGTATAAAAAATACCCAAAACGCTATAGGTGTGCCTATAATATTTGAAGAGTTCCCTCGATTTCTCCATGATTCCATCATCAGATCCTAACGTGATGACAATGGGACCAATTAGAAAGTATACCCTTTCGAACAAAAAAGAATTTTCCAAATCGGTTCAGCCGTCTTCGAGTTATGAGGTAACATACACAAAAAACAGTTCAAGACGAACTGAGAACCTCATCCTTTTTTAAAGTCGGTTAAACAAAACAAAAACAAAAATTCAAAAACGAAATCCTGTCGATATTTCAACTCAGAAAGACAAAGTGTAAAATGAAAGTAACCACCTGGCTGCAGGAGTTAAGTTACGATGATACCGAAGAACTGTTTGCTGTACTAGTATAGGCCTCTGACTCTCGTTCAAACATTCACACCCACACACACGCAATCTCACCCACGCACACTTTCACTCATACTCATCTTTTTTATTTTTATTTATTATCTAGTTTTATTTTATATTTTGTTTTTTGTTTTTCTGTGTTATATAGTTTTCGATCATAATCTACTGTAAATTATTATGTGCACAAATTGTAAATTTCAAATACCTAACTAAGGAGGAGGCCTGGTGTCCTGAAATACAGGCCATGAGCCTAGCTTAGGCACCAGTCTCCCAAGATATGTTTGTATATTATCAATGTATAAAATGTGTAAATCTATTGCATTGTGGCGAGAAATAAACCATTTACTTAGTATTCGAAATCTGATTATATCAACAGCTTTTCTTGGAAATATCGATACTTATGCATGCTAGTGTAAATTTCTGGTTTAAAAAAAAACTTTTTTGCAAAAAATAAAACCGACTTCCATATCAAAACACTACAAAGCCAAAAATAATTTTAATTTCGGTAGTCGGTGTTATTGGTTTTGTATTTTCTTTTTTTATTCACACCGCCTTCCGAAATTAAAATTATTTTTGGCTTTGTAGTGTTTTGATATGGAAGTCGGTTTTATTTTTTGCAAAAAAGTTTTTTTATTTTCGTGCTTTTTAGTGGATCAG
Source organism: Tholera decimalis (assembly GCA_943138885.2). NCBI lineage: Eukaryota > Metazoa > Arthropoda > Insecta > Lepidoptera > Noctuidae > Tholera > Tholera decimalis. The sequence continues at coordinate 22,606,855 of OW964548.2, forward strand.
TGAATTTTCCAAATCGGTTCGTAAATGACGGAGTTATGCGCGAACAAAAAACGCAATGCAGAATAAACGAAAAGATCATCAACATAAATATTTTTTTAGACTTTTGTTGATTTTTCAGAAAGGGCTTGTCCGATTTCGATAAAATTTTCATGGGACCATTTGGGAAGTATACCCTTTCTAACAAGATAAGAATTTTTCAAATCGGTTGGCAAGCGACGGAGTTATGCGCGGACAAACATAAAAAAAAATACAAACATCCGAATTGAGAACCTCCTCCTTTTTTAGAAGTCGGTTAAAAAAAGGCGTACAGCTTATACAAGTTTCGAAATCTTTCAACATCGTTCCTTAGAGTCACAGTGGTAAGTGGAGAGTTTGAGATATTTGACAATGTAGAAGCTTGTGGTAACTAATCCCCCAAGTGCTAGAAGTGACTTTCAAATTGCATTTTTTTTTTTTGGTTAATTTGAGTACCTACTGGCAATGTGGGTAGAATCACATTAGGTACTAGCAATCTTTTTAACTCCTCCAACTAAGTTAAATAATTATGCTTTCGTCTAGAGTGGGTTCACGGCAAAAGTGTAATGGGTGGGGTTCGAACCCATGACCTCTCGATCACAAGTCTGACACCTTAGCCATTAGCCTATTGGGCCTATTTCGTTTTGAACTATGCCGTACCTTCAAAGGATCTAAATCATTATCATTTCAACACGAATGAATTAAGGCAGACATTTTATTATGTAAATACTGTTGGCTGATTTTACAACAGTAGCATTATTATATTTAGATTTTCTAAGATTATGTGAAGGCAAATTATTAGCATTATGAACTAGCTTGCAAAGTTTCTCAAATGGATTGTAGAATTGGATAGAAGGGGTCCTTTTTTTTGGGCTGGGAAAATATTAATGACTTTTTCCGCTCTGGGTCAAGCGGAAGGATGTGTCAGATTTCTACTGACTAAAAACCCACCCTGTTCCTTCGGCTGCCCTAAATTTCCGGGGCCGCGGTAACTCGGTAGAACTTTCCCGCAAACCCCGGCAGGCAATGGCCCTATGAGGCCCCGTCACTGGTGTTGACAGTTCCTTGAGGCGCGCGTGGAACACGACGCGCCGCCGAACCGGGCCTGGTCCTTACCGGACGGTGAGCGACCCCTGCTCGCCGTCCGCAGGCCCGCGCCTACGGTGGCCGGAAATCGGCTCGTGATCCCCGACGCCCGGGGCGTCTCCCGCGGCGGCTGGGGCGCGAGGAAGAGAGTTGCCTCTCCCTCACGCGTTCGGCCTCCTCCTTCGCTAGCAAGACTGCTTCGCAGAAGGAGGCGACCGCATCCCATTCCCTCTCGCTCCGCACCATAGTCTGAACCAGAGCAGGGCGCGAGAGGTCGCCGCCGCCGACCGCCTCTACGAGGACACGGCGGTGCTCCGCCCAAGCAGGGCACACCTCCACCGTATGCTCCACCGTGTCCTCCGGGGGTGTCCTCCCGCTGAATCCGAAACAGGTACCTCCCGAAACAGCCATGTCCGGTCAGCACCTGTGTCAGGCTGAAGGTGAGGGCGCCGTGGCCTCTCTCCAGCCACTCCTCAAAGAGGGGTCTTACCGCCGCAATTGCGGCGTGCCCGAGATAGAAGTGGTCCTGGAAGATTAAACTGATTTTATAATAGATGAAGATACTCGGCTCATTACGTTATACGGTAGCATTCAGTTTTGACATACAACCCCTGGAAAATATAATCATTATTTTATTATGTGACAATATTTTTAGTAACTTTTATTCAGCTAAAACTTACCTATCTTGCGAGTTCTTAAAAAATTGTAGCTATTAGTGGGTGGGACCACCAAAATATGCGAACAAATCCTCCTCTTAACTAGGATTAGTAACAAATCGATCACTTCTAACAATATAATTCTGCCCTTAGCAGTGATTAGTAAACCAATAATAGTTTTCAAGTGAGTGTATTGAATAATTGTGTCTCTATTAGTAAGTTAGTTTTATAATGGTACTAACTTATATTTATGACCTTAAAATAGTCACTATAAAAAATATTATTCAAATTCAGATATCACTTCCGAATTAATATTAACATTGTGAAAAAATAACACTATCACTTGTCAATATTTTGGTCGGTTTAAACTAGATGAGGCCAATTTTGAGGACTCAACCATACAAACAGAAATTATATTTTGCGTTGTGACCTTTTTTCCGAAATACCAAAGCTTTATAGGGAAAAACTAAAACTATCTTGCAGTGAATTAAAACCACCGTCACAAGAAAAATGTAAACAAAATCCCATGCTGCAACCAAAAAACATGTAATCCGTAGAATAAATTTTACGTCCGCAAACACGGAATACGAGACCGAAACGTTTGTTGTATAAAACGATGTAAACTACATTAACCTTGTAATTGCATTGTGACTGATAACTTTTAACATATATACATGTGCATAGGTAGATATTTTACAAACTGCAACGGTTATGATAATATTACAAGTCATCATAAGCAAAATACTAAGTACTATTATTGACACAATAATAGTACTTTGTGCATGCAAATTGCTCTAATTGGGTGGGTTTCGTCGATTAGGCACTGAGCACGAACTTCTCAAACCGATTTTTGTGGTAACAAACGTAAAACGCATATCCATATAAATAAAAATCAAAAACGTGAAGTATAAATCATTAATTATAATTGATTCTCAACCACTGTGATATGAACAGTTGATTTTTTATGTAAGTAGGTTTAAATTTCTAAAATCAGCCCCTTCTGTAAAGGTAGTATGATTCAATAATAATTTGTACTTATCTACCTGTAAGTATTACTATCAATATGCTTAATCGATTGTAACTATAATGTTTGTAGCTATTTACATTGTATAGGAAGTCAGAAGCACTTGAGCAAGATTTATTTCATTCATGGTATGTGCGTATCTGACTGCGTACCTACTGACAGAAGCCATTGCTTAAGCAATGTTATCAAATTTATTCGCTATGGACACGTACACGTTATTGTAGCTATATACTTTGACCTATGAATGGTTCTAACGAGGACGCGTTCACATTGGAGTGTGACACGTTTGCCCGAAGTACGTTTGAACAAAATACCGTTTTGTACTATGATTGCTCTTTTTGGCTTATTTTTCGTTTTAATCGTGTCGTGTTTTAACATCTCACCTGATCGTAGTCGATGAAGCACTTTTACCTGGAAATAATCTATTCAGTTTTGACGTCGTCAAAACTGAATAGACAAGACGGCGCATCGTTGTTCGTTTTGTAATCCGAAAATAGAACGGCTTTGGTGAAATTATATTAAAATGAAATAAAAAACCGATAGACTTGCAACACGTCGCCGATGTTCAAGGTCTGAAGCTTTGACTCGACCAATCTCTCGTTGCATATGAGTGTTCGAGTATAGTATGATTCTGATAGCAAATGCTGCCCTTTCTTATGATAATTTGTTCAAGAAAATCTAAGTTCGGGCATCCGTGATGCACCCTTCATATTACGCTTAGATTTTGTTTTAAACATATTTTGTCATATGCAATGATACATATATAATGCCTACTGTAAGACTGCTGCATCAAACGTTGAATAAAGAATTTGTTTATTGAATAGCATTAACGTTGTTTTGCTTATTTATTCAGTTGTTGGTATATATCAGTTATTTCACTTGACCTACTTATATTATATAAGAGCTGTTGTTGACCTATAAAAATGTATTTCACACAAGTAAAAGTCTTGTAATAACTGGTAGCCGATACTAATAAGCAGATTGATGAGGACCATTTCTATTATTTATATTGATCTCAAATCTGCGTACTAATTACATAAATATTTTCGAATGAAAAATTTATGTAACTATCACATAGCATCTTCTAATTCAGGACTTCAATAAAAATTACATTGGTTGAATGGTGATATAATATTGTGTTGCTACCATTATTATGAATACTTTAAAAATTGTATATTCAGTAGCCATAGTAAAAATAATATTCTGTATTGTAATTTGAAACTTATCCGGAACTTGTAAATACAATCTAATCAGCAAAAAGCAAATGTATTCAACAAAGCTGAACAAAGCTGTGACTCAAACAAAAACAGAAAAATATATATTTATTTTTCCAATAAATGTCATAGCGTATTCAATTTAATGTGTAAGGCATGATATAATAATAAATATTATTTGGGACTGATTTTTAAGTGTGTCATTTGATCTGGAATCTCGCTCCTGAATTGCACATTTATATATGTAGGTATATAGCTTGGGCCGACCCTGTTCGGTGGAAGATTTGTGGAGGCTTAACTTGCCAAAGTCTCTGCCAGCATGTTTTGAAGCAGGTGGAACCCTGAGTCTTTCAAAAGAGTCAGGGTTCCACCTTGACCACGAATATTCGAGGTATTCGGCCCGTGTTTCAATACAACACTCTTTACTGAACTTGTTCACTGAAGGTCAAGTTCTCCTTTTTTTCAGTGGGAAGATCATCAAACGACTCCTTCCGTTGTGGGTGGAGTGGAAGGGAGTGTCAGATTTCTGCTGACTAAAACCCCACCCTGCTCCTAAAGTTGCCCTTACGTTCGCGATATCTCGTCAGAACATTACCGCAACCCTGGCAGACGATGGCCCTATTGGGCCCCGTTAATGCTGCTGACAGCTCTTTGAGGCAGGCCTGGTCCTCACCTGGTTGCTACCTCTGCTCGCCATCCGCATGCCCGCGTCTATGTTGGCCGGAGACCGACAAGCGATCCCCGACTAGTGTTGCCCAAACGAGAGTCTCGCAAGAGTCTTGCAATTAGCGATTATCCTATTGCGATTTATTAAACGGTAGTTGAGATCTCAGAACAATGTAACAGAGTCTGTTACATTGTTCTGAGATCTCAACTCTTACGAGACTCTCGTTTGGGCAACACTATCCCCGACGCCCGGTGCGTCTCCCGCGTCGCCTGGGGCGTGAGTAAGAGAGTGTTCTCTCTCTTATGCGTTAAGCCTCCTTCTATGCTAGCATGATTATACATAAATGGCCTACAAAACAGAATCAAAGAACTGGAAAGCATCCAGGAAGTTGAACAAAATAAGGAATGCTGTTATAAAAGAAGTTGAAATAGAACCTACCCATGTGAAAAACACTGAATCGGCGATTAATACAGTAATTGCTGTCAGCGACATCGAGGACGTCTTCTCACTATAACAGTAAAACCTCGTAAAAATGCCCATTGTCTTCGAGGTTACAATAGCCTCAAAACAATAAAGCAGTAAGTACCAACTTAAATCAGCGGTATTATTTAGGCAAGATATCAAGTGCTAAGCCAACATTGTCGGTCCACCTGAACTTCTTTATATCTCTAAATGTTTAATCACTAGAGAAAATTCATTGCAACTGTAGTACATCACTAAATATTAACATAAATTAAAAAAAATATGCCATGAGATTCTGGTAGACCTGCTACCCAGAATCTCATGGCATATCTTTTTAAATCACTTTTCTTGTGGCGATAGGTATAATCTTCTGTCAATTCAAAGTACATGTTGTGACAAATATACTTGAGTTCTAGTTTAATTTCTTGAATATACGTTTTTCTATATAATGTTGAAATATTCACTGCTGTCCTGAGCGAAAAATATTGTTTTCAAAGTATGTATGTATATTTATAGGGGTTTCTAACGACAAATTATTGGTGATGGAAGATCAAACGTAGTTTTATAATTATCTATGCCCGGTAAAACGAGGAAAAGTGGGATCTTCTTGAACTATACGTAATTTTTAAACCGCATTGTCACGAAGATTGAAGATTCCCACCACATGCCATTGCATACTTAATCTAAACTAAAACAATTGATATAATGTCTGCAAGTAATATTAAAACATTATTGACAAAAGAAATTTCTCTCACAAATGGAGCCTATGAGTGGACATAATCTTGTCAACATATTATTATGAAAATAGGAGGGATTTCAATAAGCAAGATCATTTGATTGAAATGCTGAAGGAGTGATTCATTATAAATATTTCTTCGTCTTCATCAGATGAAGAGGATGATAATGGTGCAGATGGAATATTTGGAATCGCTTTATAGTTCTGAATATAGTTATATGTAGTAAAGTATGTAACAACTTATTTGTGTTTGTAACAACGCTTCTGACGTTTATAAGTGCCCATGAAATAATATGTGTATAATAATAGTATGAGAAATAAAATAAACTTAGTGTGAGTTTTTCTAATTATGGCAGGTGGATAAAAAATAAACTAAATAGATAATAATTATATTCAAAGTAAAGGTATTAATAATTGAAAACTCTGCTTTCACTTTTTGATTAGAAAATATTTTCCCAACTTTCTCTTATTAATTATTAATTTATTATAAGAAGATTTTTTTTAATAGGTTCACGTTTGACCACCATCTCACCTGATGGTAAGTGATGATGTGGTCGAATATGGAGCACGCTTGCCTAGAAGTAACCTATCCACTCTTGACTTAAAGACTCCCAGGTTATAGCAATCAGGAAACACAGACTTCGGCAGGGAATTCCACTCCTTAGCCGTACGTACAATGAAAGTATTCCCAAAACGTTTAGTGCGTATGGGTGGGATGTCCACAATGTAACAATGGCGCATCGCCATTTGTCTTGTAGTCCGATGATGGAACGGACTTGGCGGAATTAGATTGTGTAATTCCATTGCACACTCCCCGAAATGTAACCGATAAAAACCGATATATTCAGAAGTATGAGAAGGACAAATTAAGACAAGATTATTGGAAGAGCGCAGACAATTAGCGAGTAAAGAACATAGAAATTGAAAATGAGAAATAAGGTAAGAGAGAGGGTTAGGAGAGTTTATCAAAGAGAAAAGCGTACTTAGTCAAGGCGAGCAAACTTCATCTCTGGCAAATGGACATCCATAAATGAGCTCGGATCTGTATCTCGATACGTTATCATATTTTTTACATCAAAAATGAACCGAATACAGCTCTTAAGAAGCCTATCAAGCTTGGGTATTATCCCACTGTGGGTGGAGCGGAAGAGAGTGTCAGACTTCTACTGACTAAAAACCCACCCTGCTCCTTCAGTTGCCATTGCGTTCCGGGGCCGCGGTATCTCAATAGAAGATTCCCGCAACCCCGGCAGGCAACGTTCCTTTCAGGCCGTTAACCAAGCTAAATAGGCTTGTGTCTGGAGTGGGTTCACGGCAATAGTGGGAGGGGGTTTGAACCCGCGACTTTTCGATCACAAGTCCGACACCTTATTATTTGCATAGTTCACGTAAAATATTCAAACAGGCAATCAATCACGTAACATCTCTTAAAAAAATAATAACCTACATAGATTTATACTATTTACATTTACACGAATGGGAGATGCAAAAAAAAAGGAAAACTAGTATTTGAAGAAAGAACTAGATTTGGGTGAACTTCTCCAGGTCCACTATTCAGTTATTGAGAAGCTCAAAATAGGAAGGAATTAAATTATACGAATGTATGAGTGGTCACCATAATGTATCTTTCCTTCACGAAGAGTGTCGAAATCATGTTGCCAAAAACGAGAAAATATAGTTCCTGATCAGTCAGTTTAATCATTTTAACTAACTACTTACTCGTTTATACACCAACGTAGATACATTGAGTATACTATTGCATAGTTGTGTAACTTATTCACAATATCATGGGCTCCGCGGTTGCTGCGGATATTATGACCTTTCCGTTTTCAGTCTAATCAGCAGTGCAGTGCACCGCTGGAATTTCCGTAACAGCTTGCTATCTTGTATAGCTGTAAGATGAATCCGTCTCAGGTATTATATACATCGGTATGTATGTACATTTCAATGAATGATTGAATCAGTGGCACCCATTTGTCTCAAAAACAGTTGCTAGATCACTTGCAGTGTCATATCTTTTCTAATAAAAGAAGTGATACCTAACTAGGAGCCAAGGTCCGTCTAGCTTCCTTCAACTTAATCTTTTCGGCTGCTTAACAACAGAATTTCTTATGTCTTTTGCTACTCAATAGTGCAACATGGCCACTTTTCTCATATTTTTAAGGTTCCATTGTCGACAAGGAACCCTTATAGTTTCACCACGTCCGTCTGTAAGTGGCTTAGTTCAGAAACTATTTTTTTTTTATATTTTTTTTTTAAATAGGTTCGCGTTTGACCACCATCTCACCTGATGGTAAGTGATGATGTGTAAAAGTAACCTATTCACTCTTGACGTAAAGACTCCTAGGTCATAGCTATCGGGAAACACAGACTTCGGCAGGGAATTCCACTCCTTAACCGTACGCATAATGAAGGTATTCCCAAAACGTTTTGTGCGTATGGGTGGGATGTCCACCATGTAACGATGGCGCTTCGCCGTTTGTCTCGTATTGGTACTAGAAGGCTGAAATTGGGCATAAATTTTTAAAGTTTATCTGAAAGGAATATCTCAACAGTAGCACGGAGTTTCAAAGTTCGCGGAATGATACCCCCGAGCATTGGAAAGCACGGTAAAAGCCATTTGTCTAATTCTCAAGTACTGGTTAGACTGGAAGCCGACCCAACATACCTCGGAAAAGGCTAAGCAGGTGATGATTCATAGTCATAACATGCGGAACATAATATTAGTTTGGTTCAAACAAAACTAACTATTCATTCACATAGTTGGCAAAGTACATTTATCTAAATAATATAAATGGCATTTCCTGGAAACTCTCTGTTTCAGTAACTTTGAACGTGTATTTAAAAATGCTTTATGCATAAGATCGTGTAATTATAAAGCAAAGTAAATAAAGCAATATTCGACCGACGCGACGGTAGTAAACGCTTTCATTTTCAACCTTTTATACAAAGGTCAAACTCATGCACTTGGCCGGAGCCTGAGGCATTCTGTTTGCTTATAAACAAGCCAAGCTAACGGTCACGAGTACAATGTTCTAACTTATACATTTTAATTAGCGAGTTACTTACATTTTCATTCATAATATTATTTGTAGGTTCAACATTCTAGGAACTTTTCTACGAGTTCAAATGCAGTTGTTGACTGCTTTGCTTTAAAATTCGCAGTTGGAAAAGTGTTGCAGTCATCGGTTCCTATTAGATTGATTGATAATGTTCGCAATAGGCGGACAGGCTCGTCAGAAAGCAATCTCAAGGCGCTCAGCACCAATGAAAATTGACCTGCATGAACGGAATGAATGGTTACGACTTACGAAGTATAGTCCTCGGCACGTAAATTGGCAAGGTTTGGCGTAGTGGGGGTAAGTTCGCGCATCGTGCACTTAGTGGAATAAAAAAGTGGTTACTTTTACTGCTTAGCATTATTCTATAGTTATTGCCATGTCTGTTCAGAAGAATGTTAAAGAAAGAAGAGGAATTGATTAGTTGATTCGGTATTATAAATAAAATAGGTATAATACATAAATACATTTAAAAGTGAAAAAAAAATATTAAAAAAAATCATTAAAAATAATATGTTCTCATCGTCACAATTAGTTAATAAAACTGCTACCTCTTTTATTCTTCTTTTTTCTCGGTGATGGGACAAATGAACAAAGACAAGACAAAGGCAGTGACGAATTCGGAATTTCAACCTTCCTTAACTATAGTGTCTAAGTGTTCTTTCTGACGTTTTAATAGTCTGCGTAAAACGGTATTTGGTTCTGGCATTGTAATCAACGTAACAAAAACTAAATTTAAAACAACAACTCGTAACAAAAACAAACTTTCGTGTACGCAAGTGTATTCGGGAGCAAATGGAAAGAGAACTACTGACGCACCAATCGCACGCTCGGAGCGGCGCTACGTCATACCCCACGTCCCGTTGACAACCGCTGACATCTAAAAATCGACTTATGCGCATCGAACGACACTTGCCAAGTTATTTGCCTATCACTATACCAGGGGTGTTAAGATGCTTGAGTGATGTTTAGCTTCGATAGATTCAGAAGAGAAATAAAATTCGTAGACTAAAATTTAAACGTATATTAAGTTTTTAACAAAACAAGAAGCGTCTACGCGTAATTGATTTGAAGTGAAGGCCGCGTCGCGGCGCGGTTCGAGGAATCGTAGCGCACGTCTTCTCCCCTCTTCACCGTGGAGAGCCGCTGCCAGCCCTCCGCCCGCGCGCGTTTCCCCGCCGCTCATCTCCAGTTCATAGACAAAGGATCTTGCGTAGACAAGGGGATTAGAATCATGAAGAAGTATTTCCGGAGATAGAATCATAAGAACATGATTCTTCTACCTCCGGAAATACTTATTTATGTAAAGTCGCATACAGTAGCAGGAGACTAAAATCACAATGAAAAACACATTATGAGCAGTTACCATTCTTACAACCTACTTACAACTTACCAAAACACTAGAAACATTAAGGAGCATTTTCGGGGCTGGAATCATGCCACTATCCGGGAGATTTACCTCTACTACTACGTTTTTAAAACGTAAAAAAAGAAGACATTTTCAATTTCACTCTGAACACAATTCTGAAGTTTAAGCCGCGGGCATAAGCTAGTATATAATACATCCATATAGCCATTGGGGCATGATGATACATTTACAAAAAAATCATATATTGCTACCCCTTTCCATAATTGTAGAATATCAGATAGGGTTTTGACGAGCAGCAGAATTCAGAACTTTTACGTTGTATACAAACTTTTAATTCCACCCCTTTAATTTCCAGCTCTCTAGGTTCAAGGGTTTAGGGCTCTCTAGGTCTAATTTCTGATGGAGTCAGGATTTTATCTTTATTTTTTATATATTACCTAATAAGGATAAATGAGGAGCTCATGACTAAATATAGACAATAATAGCGCATTCGGTGCATCACAGGAGAGACATGAAATGTGGAGAACACAAACAACCCACTCCGCCACACTTTACCAACCCAGAAGAACACCTGCTGTCCGGACACGATCTGCAGTGGCCAATCTGGAAGTCACTTAACCGATTGAGGGCCCAGGTTGGCCGTTGTAAATACAAGTGTAACACATTAAGCGCAATACTTCAGACACCCCAATTAGAATATTAAATTATTTTTTTTTTAGGTAGGGCCACTCGTTGTTCAGCACACTAAGGCTGGTTACTACTTAACCGGGGGATCCTGTGGTGACCTCTAAATTTAAAGGCCCCCAGCTACGGTAGGGGAACCTGTTGTACTTAGGGCAGTTTTTAGAATATTGATTTATTTTTAAATAATGGTGCAAGTTAAACTTGTCTAGTGTGCATGTATGTAAAGATCATTTAATTAACTACATAATTCATTCACAAAATTCTATAATTTAAAAAAGAAATTGGGAATTATAACTGCTAGAAAAAAAAAGGGAAAACTGTCCTAGGTACTGTTGTTCGGGCACGCCGCAATTGCGGCGGTAAGACCCCTCTTTGAGGAGTGGCTAGATCGGCGTCACGGCGTCCTGACCTACCGCATGACGCAGGTCCTCACCGGACACGGAAGTTTCGGGAGGTACCTGTGTCTGATGGGAAAGGAGGAAACGCCTGGGTGTCACCACTGCGAGGGTCGCCCTGAGGACACAGTCGAGCACACGGTGCAGGACTGCCCAGCTTGGGCAGAGCACCGACGTGTCCTCACGGCGACAATAGGCGGAGACCTCTCGCGCCCGGCCTTGGTCGAGGCCATGCTGCGGGGCGAGAGGGAGTGGGAAGCGGTCGCCTCCTTCTGCGAAGCAGTCATGCTTGCGAAGGAGGAGGCGGGCCGCGTGAGGGAGAGGATGGCGTCCTCCCTCCAGCCCAGCCGCAGTGGTAGACGCCCACGGCGTCGGACGTCGGCCGACGATCTCCGGCCACCGTAGGCGCGGGCATGCGGACAGCGAGTAAAGGGCAACTCGCTGTCCGACCATGGACCATGCCCGGGTCGACGGCGCGTCGTGTTCCACGCGCGCCTCAAAGAGCGTCAGCAACATGACGAGGCCCCCTCTGCAGAGGGCCGAAGCCCGCCGGGGTCGTGGGACTCATCCCGTTACCGTGGCCCCGGTATATAAAGGGTTATTGAAGGAACACCGTGGATTTTAGTCAGTAAAAGTCTGACAGTCCCTCCCACCCTGCCCGGAGTGGGAGGACTTATTTGATAATTTTACCACGCTAAAAAAAAAAAAAAAAGGTACTGTTGTTGTACAACAAACCAGATGTACCTTGGACCGTGTACGTTGTACCTTAGACAGAGCAGATTCAAATTGAAATAAATACTTGTATTAGCTTCAATTTGTTTATTTTCTGTTGAATTATTATTTGAAAAAATTAGATAATCATTTTAAAATTTACAACTAGCAATTATTCCAGTTATTAGCAACAATATTTAAGTAAAAGTATTTTTATTTAAAAGAACCTCACCCATCTTTTTGTACTAATTATTGTTCACAATATTTTGGCAACAAATCACGTAATTTTAACTTGCAATGTAGTTTTTTCTCTCTCGTTATTTAACATAAATTCTTAATTTTTGGAGGGACGTGCACTGTAGTCAATCATGTCTCATCTATTTTCCAAATATTAGCTGCATGAAAATCTAACGAGCATTTTGATAGAGGTTTATTGTAATTATTGAAAGTCAATTCAACAGTGTGTTTATTGAATGCCGACGAACGCACCAAGCTCTTGGCTTCTGGTTTACGAAGGGAGAGCTCTTTTTTGTAACATTTCCTGAATAAACGCAGCCAATACTATCCTGACATTTTTTTAGAGTCCCATGTAGAAGTGTATTTCATTTTATAAACCTTTCTGAACTGATACGCTAGTACTTTGTCGTCTTTTAAAGTCAAGCTAAACTGAAGGTTTGCTGCATCCTTGGTGTAGTCCACTAGCAATTTCTCTTGCTCTTCATTAAAAACTTTTTTGACTGCCAGATTATCATGCAAATCTTGCACTGAGGAGCCTTCTTTCATCATGTGGCGGTAGTACCGTCCTAAAGTATTTCGAGGAATTTGGAAATGTACAGAAGCACACTAAGCATTTTCAATCATTTTTGTGCCAATCATAGGTCTTTTAATTTTTTCCTTCGCGGCTTTGTAAACGATATAATGTTTTTTTTTTATTACAATAAAATTCTAATAAAAACATATGAAAATAATATGGTTTGCCGTATTAGTGACCAAAATAATGTACCTTGGCCAGTGACCGAGGTACATCGTTAGTTGGGTGATCAAGGTACAACATTGCGACAACTTCACTTAATGAGGTCAATAAACCCACTTATGATTTAGGTTAGGATCTGTCACTAATATCGTCCAGTAGCTAGATATACAAAGGCTATATTCTAAATAAAACAGTTTTGTCAAACTTGCAACATTTTTAATAAATTGGCATCAAGTAAACCTCCAAAAACTTACTGTTTCAGTGTAAAATAATAAATTATCATTTTTAACTGTACTCGCATGGCGCCGGCGAATTGTAGGTAAGTTCACGTTCAATATACCCTGCTTTTAACATGCTTTTATTAGGTCGACCTGTATGTAACTAACTATGTAACGGAATCTAAGATAACTAATTTAACCGTCTTCCAAGAGTCGTAGCGTAATGAAAATTGGCAGCTGTATGTAGTTCTGATGACAATACAATAATATGGTACTGTCGAACTAATCTGATGATAATGCCGGAAGATATAAACTGGAACTTCATGATGGAAAATCGTATCATAGCTGTTTTGGATTTCTTAGAAAAGTCTTGCAATGAACTTTGACCACGATTAGGTTTCAAGGTCTGATGATGAAGCCGGAAGATAGGCACTGGCATTCCATGATGGAATATCGTATCATAGTCGTGTTTGCACTTGTGAGAAAGGCCACGTAATGGACTTTGAACACGATCAGGTTTCAAGGTTATAACAAACCTAAAGAAAATCCGTTATCGGTTCTCTTAAGATTTTCTTGTTTTTACGTGCATTTATAAAAACGTGTTTTTCTAGTGTTTTTTAAACTATTCATTTATTTAATCTCAGAGACAGAATTGACACATGCAAATGTCAAGTTTTGCAATAATGTTTTTTTTGTGCAGTGTTATATATACGACTAGTATTTGCGTGTTGCGCGAGGTGCAAGCACCTCGCGTGCTTGTGAAAAAAAAAGGGGGGGGAGATGGGGGGGGTTTAGTATTTGCGTGTTGCGCGAGGTGCAAGCACCTCGCGTGCTAGTGAAAAAAAAAATGGGGGGGGTGATGGGGGGAGATGGGGGGGTTTAGTATTTGCGTGTTGCGCGAGGTGCAAGCACCTCGCGTGCTTGTGAAAATATAAAGGGGGGGGGGGTGATGGGGGGGGTTTAGTATTTGCGTGTTGCGCGAGGTGCAAGCAACTCGCGTGCTTGTGAAAAGAAAAAAAAGTGGGGGGGGGTGATGGGGGGAGATGGGGGGGGTGGTTTAGTATTTGCGTGTTGCGCGAGGTGCAAGCACCTCGCGTGCTTGTGAAAAAAAAAAAAAAAAAAGCGGGGGGGGTGATGGGGGGAGATGGGGGGGTTTAGTATTTGCGTGTTGCGCGAGGTGCAAGCGCCTTGCGTGCTCGTGAAAAAAACAAAAAAATTAGTGGGGGGGGGGGTGATGGGGGAGATGGGGGGGGTTGCAGAAGTATTTTGACTAAAGCATTACCCTCTAAATGAATCTGAAAAAAAAAAGTTCCAAGTCTCTTAATTTCCGAGATCCGCCTAAAGGGGGTGAGAAGGGGGGCAAGGGGGGCGACTTTGAAAAATGGTTTTTACTTTACCGAGGTGCTTGCACCTCGCGTGATTGTGAAAAAAAAAAAAAAAGGGGAGGGGGAAATGGGGGGGGGGGTTGCACAATTATTTCGACTAAAGCATTGCCCCTCTAAATGAATCTGAAAAAAAAAATGTTCCAAGTCTCTTAGATTCCGAGATCCGCCTAAAGCGGGGGAGAAGGGGGGGGGGGGGGACTTTGAAAAATGGTTTTTACTTTACCGAGCCTCCTCTATACGAATCCGTAAAAAGAAAAAAATACGGGTCTCGTAGTTTCCGAGATACGATAGGGGGGGGGGGGAGGAAGGGAGGGGAAAAGGGGAGGTTTGGCACTTTTCCCGTAGGTTTGAGAGTTACTTGTTTACGAATCTGTCAAAATATACCCACCTCCCCATCCACCATCTGGGAGAACAATATGTGCTGGTAGTCCAGGAGCATTGATGGATTCTAAAAATTCTACTGGGTAGCTTGTAGATTCTCCTTCTTCCATGACTCTGTTAATGGAGATATACTCAACATAATCCCCCGGAACATATCTCAAAATTTCAGTGTTTATTGTTGCTGCTTGGTCGTTTCGTGGCGTCAAAATAGCTCTTTCGCAAAGCCAGGAATTTTCGCAAGTTGGTATTTGCGTTGCGTCAAATGCAAAGGGATAATGTAATGCCACAGTCGAGAACTCTTTAGGCAGGCTCTAACTTCATCAGCTGTTGTTCCACGTGGTATTACAGGGAGAGTCTGACGAAAATCGCCACAAAAAAGCATAGTAATGCCACCCATGGGTTGATCATTTTGCTTGACATCATGCAACGTTCTGTCTACTGCTTCTACTGCTTTTCGATTGGCCATTGTGGACTCATCCCATATAATAAGGCTACAATCACGAAGAACCTTAGCTTTATTGCTGTTTCTTGAAATATTACAAACAGGGCTTTCTGTGCGGTCTAAATCGATCGGAACATTGTATAAGCAGTTTTCCCACCTGGCAACAATGTGGCTGCTATCCCTGATGAAGCGACATCAAGCGCAATTTTACCTTGGCTTCGTACCTTCGCCAAAATAACTTTCGTAAGAAATGTTTTACCCGTTCCACCGGGTGCATCTACAAATAGCATTTCTCCCAAAGTACTATCAACGCTGTGGCACACCCGATCAAATATCAAACGCTGTTCATCAGTTAGCCTCGAGACATCAGTTTGTAAAATTTTGGCTAGGTCAATTGGATCATAGTTGGTTTCCATCGCGTAATCTCTATTAATACGTTCACCGTCAAATGATGCATCCGGCATGCCATATTGAGAAATAGGATTACACCCAATAGATGTAACTATATCTTGAATAGCCAACAAACAACGATTCAATTGACTTTCACGTAATCTCTCCTCAATTGAGCAATCAAGCCGAAAATGAAACATCTCCTTTCAAAAGTTACATATAAATAAAATAAAACCAAACGATTGAAAATCTATACATATAATAAAATTGTAGAAAAGTGGTGTCTGTACAATGGAAATATATTTAAAAAAAGTAGCAGGGGTTGTTATTATATCGATGCCGAATCCGAAATTGTAATTAATTTTTTTTGTCTGTTTGTCTGTGTGTTTGTGCACGCTAATATCAGAAACGGCTTATTCGATTTAGATGCAGTTTTCACTAATATATTGTAGTAAGCTTCAATTAACATTAAGTGTTTATTTCATGTCAATCGGTTCATAAATAAAAAAGTTATGTCAATTTAAAGAATCACGGCGAACATTTGTTATGGTATTCTATCAGAGTACGTACTACTTTCCTTGATTTTTGGGTATTTACTTATCTTAATTTTTATTTAGGGTTTGTAAATTAATATTGTAAGCATTTGTTATAAGTTAGGCATTTCTTTCCTTGATTTTCGGTATACTTATCTTAATTTGTATTTAGGATATAAATATTATAAGTATTTGGTATTCTTTATTTCTTTTCTTGGTTTTCTTTATTAAGTATAAGTTCATTAGCTCAGGTTAGTAATTAATTTTTCTAGCAATTCTTTTCTTTTATAAAGTAAGTACGTTTGGTTTACACGCCTTAACACTCATTACTTAAACTGTGATAATTTTAGACTGTATAATAATCTGTAAGTATTTATAATTTAATTGTTTACGATAGTACGTGTTTACTAAATAACTGTGTGTTAAGTAGTAAGTACTATTTTATTGTAAGAATACCTCGAAGAAGATCCAACCTCTCACAATGTAGCAGAAATGCTAAAAGGATGAGATTAGTTCGATCACAGGAATCTGAGGAAGGTCGTGAGGCAAGGCTCTCTGCAACTCGGGAACATCAGGCTAGGTTTCGTGCTGCAGAAACTTTAACTCAGCGAGAATCTCGACTGAGTTCAAATCGTTCTCGAATGATGACAACTCCAAATAGGGAAAACGAGGAACAACGAAAGGCACGTTTATCTGTCGATCGCGAAGCTCACGCACTATTGCGTGAGTCTGAGACTTTTGCTGACAGGAAAACCCGCCTGAGCTCCCAGAGAGTACGGACAACGAGGCAGTTTGGCGTATTTTAAGTTTTTCGATCCACGAGAGATATCCACCCGTCATCCACCTTGATGTTCATCTTGAAGGTGGACAAAGAATATACTTCAACCCTGATAATGTAACGGAGCGTTTGGACAACCCAAGACGAACCACTCTGCTCGCTTTCTTTAATCTTTGCGAAACAGACGCATTTGCTAAGACACTCTTATAAAACAAAGTTCCATCGTATTATACCTATAATAAACAACAGGGCATTTTTAACCGCAGAAGATGTGGAACAGTTGTAGTAGGTGAACCAGGTATTTTTAAAGATCATGTCATTGGTAAGGTAGGTGGTATACGGTTCATCCAAATAACTCGGAATGCTTTTACCTGCGCCTACTGCTGTACGTTGTCCTAGGGCCTACTTCTTTTACCGATCTCCGAAAGGTTGACAATATCCTACACCCTACATACCAAGCCGCTTGCCGGGCACGTCACTTGCTGGATGGGGATCAACATTGGGATGGTGCTTTGTCAGAAGCAAGTATTAGCGAAAGTCCTCATCGGTTGCAACATTTGTTTGCAGTCATCCTGGTGTTTTGTGCACTTTCTGAAGCTGCACAGTTGTGGTATAAGTATCAGAACAAATTGGCTGAGGAGTTTTTTAGGCACGTACAACTTAATGATAACAACCCAATTGTGGAGAGATTACGTGAAAGTCAATCAAATTGTTGTTTGTTGGCTATTCAAGATATAGTTACATCTATTAGGGGTAATCCTATTTCTCAATATGGCATGCCGGTGGCATCATTTGACGGTGAACGTATTAATAGAGATTACGCGATGGAAACCAACTATGATCCAATTGATCTGGCCGAAATTTTACAAACTGATGTCTCGAGGCTAACTGATGAACAGCGTTTGATATTTGATCGGGTGTGCCGCAGCGTTGATAGTACTTTGGGAGAAATGCTATTTGTAGATGCACTCGGTGGAACGGGTAAAACGTTTCTTACGAAAATTATTTTGGCGAAGGTACGAAGCCAAGATAAAATTGCGCTTGCTGTCGCTTCATCAGGTATAGCAGCCACATTGCTACCAGGTGGGAAAACTGATTATACAATGTTCCGATCGATTTAGACCGCACAGAAAGCCCTCTTTGATATATTTCAAGAAACAGCGATAAAGCTAAGGTTCTTCGTGATTGTAGCCTTATTATATGGGATGAGTCCACAATGGCCAATCGAAAAGCAGTAGAAGCAGTAGACAGAACGTTGCGTGATGTCAAGCAAAATGAGCAACCCATGGGTGGCATTACTATGCTTTTTTGTGGCGATTTTCGTCGGACACTCCCTGTAATACCACGTGGAACAACAGCTGATGAAGTTAGAGCCTGCCTAAAGAGTTCTCGACTGTGGCATTACATTATCCCTTTGCATTTGACATTAAATATGCGTGTGCAAATTGGAGGCAACGAAAATTCTCAAGAATTTTTAGATTTGCTACCTGAAATTGGTAACGGTGTGTATCCGCAGGAACAAGGAAAAGTTGTTCTTAATGAAAACCTATGCAACATAGTTTCATCAATGCGAGACTTCATATCATCTGTGTATGGAAACGCAACGCAAATACCAACTTGCGAAAATTCTTGGCTTTGCGAAAGAGCTATTTTGACGCCACGAAACGACCAAGCAGCAACAATAAACGCTGAAATTTTGAGCTATGTTCCGGGGGATTATGTTGAGTATATCTCCATTAACAGAGTCATGGAAGAAAGAGAATCTACAAGCTATCCAGTAGAATTTTTAGAAGCCCTCAATGCTCCTGGACTATCAGCACATAAAATAAAATTAAAAGTAGGCGTACCCATAATGCTTCTCAGAAATTTAAGCCCCCCAAAACTTTACAATGGCACCAGGTTAAAAGTGACCAATTTATAACGAAATCTGATAGAAGCAGAGATTTTAACAGGGTGTGGAAAAGGTGAAAGTATTTTCATTCCTCGGATTCCTCTCATTCCAAACAATGTTCCATTTAGTTTTAAACGAGTGCAGTTTCCAGTCAGCCTATGTTTTGCGATGACAATTAATAAAGCCCAAGGTCAGACGCTGAAAGTTGTGGTTGTAGATCTAAGTATCAGCTGTTTCTCGCACGGTCAGTTGTATGTGGCTCTGTCACGGGTTAGCAATCCTAGGAGCCTGTATGCTTTCATCCCCGATGGCCATTCGACAAATATCGTATACAGAGAAGCATCACTGTAAAGTAAATTTTTAGCTACCTACCCAAACGACGGTATATGTAATTCAAAATATGCTGCCCGAAAAGTTACTATTCCACGCGGACGAAGTCGCGGGCACAGCTAGTGTTCAATAAAACAGGACTTTAGATATGTTAATTTACAAGTTAATTATACTGACAGCATAGTTGGACATCTGTAACAATGCCAAATTGCAGCATGAATAGTCTCAGGTTTAAACTGCAGATGGATGAACGGCGGAACTTTGAGAGTTCCTTATGATTTGTTTAGAATACACAATGACGTAAATGTTTTAACAAAGATTAGGTGAGAAGTAGAAAATAGTAAAAGGCCGAATATAAATAAAAATAAAATGACAATACAGATCATATATTATAATTTATTGGATCACAGAACTAAATTTCGTACAATGTAACTACTTGTTTTAAAGTTATTCAGTTTGAGCAACATCATTAACCACACCAATACCATACAATTTAGTTTTGCATCGAGGAAGATTCTTTAGTCACAAATTCAACTTAGATATTAGACATCTCAATAAATTAAACAAACGTTTCACAACTTGCTCTCACGTCGATACAACACTTTCTAGACAATCGCCATGTTCGAGTGTTTCATTATATTCAGACTCAAACAATAACAAACTATATTATTATCTTTAGAATTTGTTACAAACGTCAGTTTCATTAAATAGGTTTTATTGTGGAAGCGAAGCACGTTTGGGGATCAATGTATTCACTAAAGGGAATACTCTAACTTATGCGAATTTGTTATGGGTCTTAAAAACTTAAGTAGGTACCTACCTATCAGTAGAAGTGCGCGTATGCCTTGTAACATTTCAAAAGTTTCAGTAAAAGCAGTCGCTTTTAAACACTTGTATGTCCTAGGATATTGCCAAGTGGCATTGATAACCTAATACAGTTATTTCGCGGGCATTGCCCCAAACTAAGAGTACTGATAACTTCTACTGATAAACATGTGTAAATTATAAGTTTACATTTAAAATCTAAGAAGGTTGGTAGTTTCATCAGTGAGCAAAATGATACATCTATTAGGTACTAACTAGTTAAAGCTGTAAGGTACATAATAATATTCCACTGACATTCTAATAATATGATATTTCAAGAAACGGACGGTGTAATGTAAAGCTGCACAGTCGTTTACAGATGTTCGAAAAACTTATATTATTTACAACCCTTTTAGTAAAACATGTCAAGTTAAATTAAAGCTTGGTCGAAACGTTGGTTTATGGTTGAAACCGTAAAATAAGAACACAGTACTTCGTGGTAGGCACCTTAACGCACCCCGAACAAATTTATAAGATCATTTATTTCACAGTTATTTGTTTTTGGGTCGATTCGACCAATAAGCTGAAGGAATTTATTTACAGACGGTGTTCTAGAGGAACAGCTCTGTACAATCTGCTATAGTACGAAGTATGAAATGGCCAGGGGTTTGCAGTCGTAGGTAAGTAATGTCTTTTCATCAAACCAATCACTACAGACCCCATAATAGCCTAGCTGCCGCGAGCAATTACCTACACCAAAATACCTAACAAGAGAAACAAATTTAATATTTTCGGTAATTGATTACTCAGGTTAAAAACATCTGCTAATTATGCCTTGACATTTATTAACTAAATAAAAATGTAGTCCTAAACAATTTTTTTTTAATCTCAAGTATATCCCTCTACTATAATATCCTCTTACTACATTTTTATTGCTTTTTTATTTTTTCTCAAAGAAATGTTCGAATACAGTTTTCTAATTTTCACTAAAGTTATTTTTAAATAACAATGATGACTGCAACTGGATTCTATTTCGACTTATTCAGCAATAAAAATTCGATGTTAATATTCAGGCGTTGTTAGATATAAGTAAGGTATGTGATTTTATAATTATTGTCATAAATATTTGGTCGCATAAATTTTAAAACCTTTAAGGTAGAAGTTTTTTTAGTGATAATTTTATGAGCAAGCTGTAACATAAAATATTGATATTATTTTCTGAAAATATGTTAGGCGCGCGCCGCCGCGCCGCTAACGCTCTTGGAGGTTTCTCGGCTGTGTCAAGGCGCGGACAGCGTTTTGACAGATTAAAAGAGAGATAGATTAAGCAAAACCCGACCTCAGCCGAAAGTCGGATTGGCACTGCTATTCCTCTCTCTCTCTCTTTAGCCGAAACAACATTTGCGCTCTACCTCTCTAAGTATGCGACGCCTCCTAAAAATTTGAACATTTTACTAATATTAATCACCTAGAATAGGCTAAAATGTTCTTATTACCTATTGTCTAAGAAACCAAAATTAAGTAACTTAAGCAAAGATCGATAACATTATAACGCCTAGGTATCTATAGTATTTATAGTAGGCACATAACTTAAGTAAACACAATAATTTAATCATTGAAAATATGAGAAAAGTAAAAGGCCAATCCAAAATATAATGAAACAAGGCGTTACGAATTTTTATCATACGATATGCTTCAAAATATCGGATCTTAATAAGAAACACTATAATAATACGTATTAAAAATAAGCATCATGATCATATTTTAAAAATATCTGCATTACATTACACTGTCTGTATATGAAGTTCTATTTCATGCAGAATTGCATAAAAGATTCACTTGATTATTATTTACAATAGTGGTATACATGACATACTCGTGCACGACAACAAACCATTGCTCTAAGTTGAAGGGGTTTATAATACTGTTTATTTTATAATTATATACATCACATTTTTGATATCTATTATCTAGATTTATTTGGACTTAATCATAGGTATGAAATATCTAATGAGACTGACAGTTATTTTTTTTATATTTAGGTAATTTAACAGATATGGTAGAAATACATTTTCACAATAAAGGCGAATAAAAATTTAAAGCCTCGCATTTGGCACTATTTAAGTCCATATTTCCTATTCTTTATTAATTCAATCTCTTATAACGTATATTTATACTGTCTCTGTTGTGGTAAAATCGGAGAAGGATTTCTATTAAAAAATAGCAACAGTTGGTGCATCTAAATTATGTGGAATCAATAGCTATCATAATTAATTTAAGTTATTAACCGGTACCGAAAAACTCACGAAAAGGTTTTAGCAGAAAATTGACACATTTTTACTATTTCTATCCTTTTTTTTAAATTACGAAATACATTTTGGAACTGCAACACATCCAAAAACAAAAATGTTTATGATTAACCTCTAGTTCATTTATTGTTTTCAAAGATAATATGTTTCATCCATTAAATCAATTGGTCTGTGAAATCAAAACTGATTTTGTATATCATGAACACAGGTAAAAAAAGCAGATTTAATGTTCTTGGATTTTTTATCAATAAACCAAGGGAAGAGAGAGCGTAGCAGGTGCTATAATTACGAAGGATAAAGAAGAAAAATATAAAAAAAAGGTAAAAAAGTTACTCAAAATAGAAAATACATATACAAATATGTATTAGTAGATATAGATAGTAGACACAGTCACCGTCGAGATAAGTACGTCAATGTAAGAAAAATAATTACAAGTTGAAATGCGAGAAGCTCCTCATGCTATGAGAAAACTGTAAAGCAATGTAATGCTACGGAAAAGCCTGTCTTTGTGTCAGTTAGTGAGGATACAAAAGGCAGCTCATTTACGTAATGATATCATATATCTTCACGTAAATACGTTATACCTTGTTGAGTTTGGAAAGTCTGTTATCTATTACATTTTATATTTTAAATTATCAGTAACCTAAAACTGCAACCCTTTCGTGAGTAACGCGCACCAAAACCTGTACGATGAAACGCGTGTTCATTATGCAGGCCCAATGCCTTAATGTTTGGAAAATAAAAATAGTAATAAAGCGAGTACCTACTTACGCAAAGTACATCCTAAAGCCAAATGAGCAAGTGACAGTATGCTGAGGTTGCTGCTTACATTTATTTTAAAATCTGTAATAGTTTAGAATATTAACTTTCGACAGCCTTTGTTGTATTGGATGATTTAAATGCTTCATTCACTACTAGTGGATATTAATTCGTCTGAACTTGTACAGTCACTTGCCAGAACAGGCTTCAGATTATGACAAAATCTCCGAAATTATCAATAGTAATTAGTTATTGCTAGTGCAACGGAAATTCTTCATCATGGTTCTGTTATAAGTGAGAGTGGGTACATACTAATCTGAGGAACATGATAATATATATAATGTCATTGAATATTTTATTTGATACCTATATTATAAATTATCATCATCATCTTAGTTCTCTAGATTGATTTTACTCACACAGTATAATTTCTTTCATTATGCTAGATTTTATTTAAACGTGATTTAGAATTTGGTTTCGCGAAAGAGGTTTGCGGGCAATGCGCGCTTGGGGAATCTACTTCTGATTGACTTCAAATGGTGCACAGTGTATGAAGGGTCCCCGGCGTCGTCGCTGAGTCTACCAATCAATTAATTACCCTGCTGCACACCCATATGTGAAGTTCTTAAAAGTAGCTTGTGACTGTGAGACACCCAGCAGCCCGTCTCGCCCGCTTCCCCGTACGCTAAGCTACGCTACGTACTTACTAACTAGGTGCAATATAATGCGAATTTCACATATTATATTTTTTTTTTCATAATCATGTACATTTAAACCATAGTTCATTTTGAAGGTCGACTAATAGTTATCGTTAAAGATAAATTTTGTAATTTTTGGCATTTGAACTGCTAATCATAACGTAACGTTCTTATTTATAAATATTATAGAACAGAAACTTTTGACCATCGTTATTATAATGCTGATAGATTTTTTTGTATCTATGCAGTATCTTGAAACAGAAGAACACAGATACATAATCAAGGGAACTTGATGGCTGTCATGTTCAATAATACTGTACCTAAATATGAGGAACAAAAATAATACTGACTCAGTCTTTATACAATTGTTAGGATTAATTGTATTACTAAATAAATTTTCAATAGTTTTAGAACACAAATAGACCATCTGATAAATACAATTTATAAACGCTAGTCTTAATGCACAGTCTGAGTATGTGGGTATAAAATAGGAGGCAAATTATAATTACTTTAAATATTACTACCTAACCTATTTACAACAATTCCTAGTCAAATCAACTATTTGCACTCCCTTATATATATATTTATAAATAGTGTCTTTGAAAAACGTTGAGCAAATTCAGAAATCAATATTTAGGGATTCTTCTTATAAGAAACGGCTTGTAGCACAAATCTTAAAATACTCCAAAATGATATTGTAAATATCATAAATGTCACAACAAGGAAATATTATCGAGGTATGAAACATTAGAGTAAGCACGTGTCAAATAACACGTGAATAAATAATTTTAATAAAAATAACCTACAAGCCTATATGGGTATTCACCACCTAGGTACAAACACAACGAAGAATTGTTTCCCATTAAGATTAATAAATATGTTCAAAGCTTGTTTCACCATGCCTGATTCGCTATCACTCACCGAATTAATTACTCAAGATCAAAAACTTTATATAATTATTGACTAAATAATTTTAACGAAATAATCGACCTATATAATTTTTATGAGTCTATCGACCAAGTAATCAGTATTAGGTAATTTTTTCAGAGGTGGTGATACAAGCTTATAGTATCCTAAGTTTATCTATATTTTTAATTAATCGTGAGATCAGAACTTAGAATAGTCACAGCTCTAATAACGGTATTCTACGAAATCTTTTCATTATTTTTGTCTCATTCATTCTTATCAATTATTGTTACCTACATACTAAATATCATTTAAAACGTCGTACATTACGTAGTAAACAGTTATTTTGGCCATTTACCCGCGTGTTATTAATATAATTATAGACCAAGAAGTAAAAACCCAAGGTCGAAATAATCAATCTAAATATTTGGAACATAACATGACATTGCACGTTGTCAGACCTAATACATTTAGGTACATTAAATACCGTACAGTAAATATTTAAACTACGTAGAAAAAGTGTTCCGTGCACTAGATTTAATTCGAAGTGTATTACCGGTGTATGTTAACATGTTAAGTTGAAACAATAAACATTTTTTTTAACTCGAGCAATTGTGTTTTTGTATCCTAATTGTATAAATGTAATATTATGTATAATTATTTACATCTTGCTCTATTAAGGACTCATGATCATAATTGTGAATATACAGTCGTTTTCAAAACCGTTGTTTTATATCTTTTTGGTAACAAATAATTATTATTTTAAATGTTAGGTGCATTTTTGCAAGGATAGATTATTCTGAGTGACAATTAAACTTGAGCTACTTATATTCCGACCAGTATTATCTATTGATTTATGAACCGATATTTTTATTTGAATCTATGATTATGTAAAATGGAGATTTCGTTTGAATATCATTTTTCTTTCAACTTTAGGTAACCACCGCTATATAGCGGCACAGTTGAATAGAATTTTAATACACACCTGAGCTTCCATTAATATGTTATTTAATGTAATTAATATACCCTATGTTGTTGCTACTGAATTAACTACAGAAGTAAAGACAGCCATCGTTTGAAGTAAGTAATAAAAAGCGTATAGAACTGCAATTAGTATTTCGTATTAACCTGGATTCTTATTAGAACTAATACAATCTAATTAAATGGAAATAACTTCAAAACTGCGCGGAATTGTGATGTTTACACCACACGTTTACTTCAACAGTGATAATTATTGCAGATATAACATTTTGTCTCTTAGACAGATTGACTCATATTTTGAACTTTATATTATTTCTATTTCCTAAAGAATTCAATATTACCTGTGTCAATATACACGACACGTATTTATTATAATCATAGTGATCGTTACTGTTCTATTTTATAAGTTTATGGAACGCTTAATGTTTACGAGTGTTACTAGGATTCAAAAGCATTTTACCGAAACTTTATTGAATGGTTGACCATGAGCACCCCAAGTTTGAACAAGTCCGGTAGGTACAGTTTATTAAAGAGGAATTAGTTTTCTTCGCCTAGTAGGACCAAGTCGTCGGCTACGACGTCGGACACGTGAAGATAAATGATCCAGTACATTAGATTAAAACATACGAAGCAGACGGGGAACACGATGCGGGAGTACTTGTCGATGTCCGAAGGCGTGGTGCCAAGCAGTTTGTTGATGCCCTGTAAACACCATTCACCTTGACTTCAATAGTTAATTTATGTTTAAGATGTGCAATTTAAACCAGTTCGCTGTCAGTAACGCGCCACAATCGCAATGCAATAGCGTGAATTTTGTAAGTCGCATTTGCAGACTAATTCTTACCTGGAATAATCGCTTTATTGAGATTATCTAGAGATTTATCTATTTAGCCATATGATAGTACCTTGGAAGCATGAATCAGATGTGGAGGTGGTCCAGCTTCTTCGTCAGGCTGTGGTGCTGGTGCAGGAGCTGGGCCCCGAGCCCCATTGATAGTATTTTCTAAGGTGCCGCCTTTTGAATATGCTTTGGGATCGTGAACTTTGAATCGAACCTCCTATGCAAATTACACAATAACGTTAAAACATTCAAAACTTGCAATAACATAAGTAAAATACTAAAATCCGACTACGAAAACAAAATAAACTTCAACACTGATAAGTAGGAACTGAATAATTTGTATACAAGTTTTGATTCTAAAGTAATATATGAGTGATGGTATTTTCTATCTTTTGATATACCGCTCTATGTGATAGAGAAAACCTTTTTTATGATACCCAGTCTTTTTTGAAAAATTATGTTTAGCAACATATATATTGACACATTATCAATCAAAATCGATCCAATTGAGCAATAGAACATGTGTTAATACAAACGTGCATAGACTGCCAAAAAATAACATACAAAAAGGACTAAGGTTTACCGTAGCTGTTGTAAACAAGTTCAGTTTGGATTAAATATTTGCTCTTACCGATGATCTGCTTGGTGGTGGTGGCCTCGTCAGAGTACTAGACCTTGGCGGGGGCAAAGGCTCAGATGTCCCTGGTGGGCCATCTATTTGCATTTTCTTTTCAGCAGCTATTTTTTGAACTGCAGTAAATCTTTGTTTCCTCATCTGTATCCTTTTAGCCATATAACCAACCGTAGCATATTCTGCAAAGAAATAATAATGCTTCAGTGAAATCTCATGTGGCATTCCAGGAAAATGTCGCCGAGCAAATTTCACGTGAACGGCGCAGCAAAACACGGGGAAGTTCATGTGAAATCTGATAAATTTAATCAATTATTTATAAACGCAGTACATTTCTATTATCAGTATAATTAATTCTATGGAGTAAACCACTTAAATAATAAAAAATAAGTTTTCTGGCAGGATGAGTTAAAAAAGAAAAGTTCTTAATTAAGTATTTACAGGAAAAAATTGCTCCAAATGTTTTAGCATTCTTCCTTATATTGTTACCTAGAAGACTGGCGAAGACCATGACGAAACAGGTTCCCAGGTAGACATCAATGGACTTGACGTACGATATCTTGGGTAGAGCAGCATTCGTAGATGACATTAGGGTCGTCATCGTCAACACAGTGGTAACACCTAGTGATACTCTGGCAGGTGTCGCATTTCGGTTCAACCAAAATGACACCCAAGATATAATGACAATTAGGCCAGATGGAATGTATATCTGAATTAAATAGTATCCCATTGAACGCACAAACTGTATTTCACATGCCAGTCGCGAGTAATTTCCTGCAATAAAAGTTCAAATTTTAACAACTTATTTAATATCGGAGGAAATATGGTGATTTTCAAAATCTTCAATCACAATACAATTATTGCGGGATTAGCGTCCCTTTATTTCAAACTAGCTACCCGGCCCGGATAAAACCGTAAAACCACAAATTATACCCCAAAACCTTTCCCTAATCACTACATTCATTGGCATAAATTGCTCTGCTATTACATTGCTTAGGCTGATGGGGTCACCGCGCTACTTCAGTGCCTCTGACATGTTTGCAGAGGCGCGTACAGATGGCTTCCATACCTCCATGCGCAAGCGATTATCTTCAATCATGCGTAGGGTACCTGTCAGCCCCAACAGCATCCTGAACACAACAGCGAACAGTTGGAATAGCCCCGTACTCGGTCATTGGATACGCCTACAAGTTGCTGTGGCCTCACTACATAGTACAAAACAAAGTCGTATGATATAATTAATTGGTTTTGTCTCTCTAGTAAAGTATATAAGTCTAAAGTATATTACTTTTATAAGTTGTTTGTATACTAACCAAAAAAAATATTTTATTGGTGTAAACCGTATCAAATTCTGTTTAGTAGTTTTAAATTTACCTCGAGCAGGCAGATAGATGCGGCGAGAGGTTTTTTTCATAATCCAAGCAAGTATTAAGTACTGTTTAACTTAGCCAACCATCAGTAGCCAGAATATGAATTGAAACGTGTCAATTTCACTATGCAACTACACTACTACTATAAAAAGACGGGTAGTTATGGCATACCCATCTTCCATGGAAAGATGTTATTGATATATACGTATAATAAAGTATTGTTGTTTAGGACGATACTTATATCGATGCTCTTGCACCATCTTCCTGACTCGCCGTGATGTGCTGGCCACTACAGCTGTAGAAAACCTCAAGCGGCGAAAATATAATAATCTCATTGGTAGTTATATTTTCGAGTCGTATGTGGTTGAAAGTTTCGGATCATGTGGTTCAATGATATTTTCAGACGCCTAGTTGACAATTCGCATGACCACGGGGCTAGCTATTAATTTATACAAAAGTTAAGAATAGTTACAACCGCCAGTCTTTGGTCATCACTCTATAGTTTAACCAAATATTATTTAATCTGTATGACAAGGTAAACAAATATACAACGTGTAACAGAATAAACGCAATTCCTGAGAGTAGTTGGTTCAGAATCGGCTTCTGAATCGATTTCCGTCATAAAAAATAGGTGTTAAATTTTGACGGAAAAATCTTCCATTCTACTTAAAATAGAAACTCAGTATCATGACAAATTAATACAATCCTTAATTCAAGGAAATGCGCTCGTGTGCGTGTCGGCCGCTAACATTGCATGAGTGTATGCGTCTGCGTAAGGAACATACGTTTTGCGTTTAGTAAGGACAACTATTTTATAAATAATGTCTAGGTTTGGTTTCAATTTATTTAGTTACGGATGTTGTTTTAGCCTCATAATTTAATATTCTAATTGGGGTGTCTGAGGTATTGCGCTTAATCTGTTACACCTTGTATATTAAACAAAACACATTCATATTGGAATATTTATTTACTTTTTGTATATATGTATAATACTAAAGCCAAGTAGGTATTTCTAGTATTATTATTAATGTGGTCAGCTTAATTATTAAATTTTATCCATAACCCTGTATTTAGTGTGTTGTATTATCCATCGAAGCTATATATATACGTTATATACAAGTTAATTTACAAAATTGCATTCAAAGATGGATTTTGCTTTACCAGGTCACCAAAGGAAAGTCACTAATGGATATGTTTTGGCAGAAGCGAATCCATGCATGTGTCAAATTCTGATATTTGAAGTAAAACAGAATGCACTAACGATCGGTATTCGATAAATTGTTGTATGTCTCGTAGGTGCTGTATACCTGTCGTGAGTGATATCTCCATGGCCCGCTGCCGATGGCCCAGCACCTTGAATTGGGGCAGGGATACTTCGCTCGACACGCCCACAGAGTTGGGCCCCTCGTTCCACTTGTATCTGATGTCCCGCATGGTGTAGCCGACTGTACCATGCAGAGATATGGAACGATAAAATAAGCACCCATTGCACTGGGGTTTCGTAAAAAATTGTATAAGGAGAATGAATTTAAGACTACCAGTCTACCGAGGGTGAGAAATGTTACGATAATTGCTTCGTCACATAACGACGATCGTAGTGCAAGTTCTTAAGCGTTTTATAAAATTTAAGTTAGATTTTATCTACCGAACACAAAAGCATCATGAGATTGCAGCTTCAAGAACTTAATAAATTGTTTATTATATTGAGAAGGTACGTCATTTGTTTCATAAAGCAAGATGTGAAACTTTATCCAAAGTAGGGACGCTAAGGCTCTCTCGGTTTTTATAAGTATTGTAAGCCATATATACTATTAAGGTGTATGCAACTCACAACTTTCGATTTCAATATTGCATAATTGACGGTCCATCGGAAAATACTGCAAATCCATCGGACAAGAAGCGGTGATAGTCAGTCTGTGAACAAGTGCGAGCTGTTTATAAAAAATTTAAGTTTCATATTGTAAAGTAATTGTAAATATAAAGTGGCCAAGCTGAATATACCTGAACAACTTCATTTTGACAAAATTTCAATTGAACCATTGACCACTTCATCTTTGTCGTTGATTGAACCAATTTTTTGTTCACCTTATGTTAATCAGCAATTAAATTTTAGAGTAAACGTATCTTTTTATATAACAGTCAATGTTTCAAAGTCTGCTGTGATTTATTAATAAGTGGAATAATTTAAAAAATCTTCAAAAGTCTTATTTTTATTTTTACATCTTACTTTATACCGGCAAAATAAGGTAAACTCTAAGATTTGCCGGAAAAGTCTAAGATTTTCCAAATTATACTAGTAAAAGTCCGAAATATCCAGAAATAAAGGCAAAAATATGTATTTGAAATCATATTATATTTTTATTAAAATATTCAAAGTCCTTAAGTACATTTTTATTTAAATAAAAAAGAATCAATGTTTTGCGAGATTAAATCCGTCCCGGAAATAAATATTGATTCCAGTTATACGAGAAATAAAGCAGCAGTCGCAGCAATCCTAGTAAAAAAGAGTAGTTTTATTTTGATTCACCAGTTATAAATGTTATATTTTATTTACATTTTATATTTAATTATTTTTAATTTACAAGCGATGCAAAGTGAAAAAGTGGTCATGATTAATTCAGTTTAACAATTTACTATAACAAATTTTTAATCGGTTGCGTTACTGGTTTTGTATTAGTTTCATATTGTTATGGGTGAATTTTTAATATTTTCCTCTTTTTGCCCCGAAAACCGTGCAAATCTAAGCATAGCCTAGGATAAGTTATATTCCGTCAGCGTTAGCGTGGCCAAGACAGTTGTCTAAATTCTAAATTTTATGGAATTAAAAATGTTGTCGAAATGTTACGTGATCAAACCCTTATACTTTGACATTTCCATAATTGCATGCGCTGATAGAATGGCACTTCGTGTAGCACCTAGAAATTAATTTTGTCTTAGATTTCATCTATTGCACGAATAAAACTGGCATTATTCGCGCAATAGATGAAACCCGTGATGTCTTTGAATTAGGCAGTAAACATGCAATGCTAAGTTATTTACAAGAATACTTGCCTTATACTCCTAGTAATAGATCCAGAATGATGAATGCGAATGAATTCGTTGCTTGTGGTAGCTATGTGGAAATAAGACTGTTTTTCGTTAACAAAGAAGGTATCGGGCACCCATATGTTTCTTATAAACTCAGATCCGACGGAAAGCGTTTCCACTCCCGTCCTTTTTTTGTAAGCGAGCCGGGGGTCTGTCCAAAACTGCCTGAAGTAGAAATCCAGGGTGAAATCCTGAAATATTTTGTATTGTTATAGGATATAATAGCACTACTTGATTGACTTATAATGGCACAACAATGGATGTAATCCGGCCGGTAAAGTCGTTGTATGGCTGTTCGCCGCTTGCTTAAAATGTTAATTTGTTTTAATGAATGCAACGAAACGTTATCACCGAGGCACATTCATTGTCTGTGCGATACGAATGTCAGCGAAATATCAGCAAACAAACTTGCACAAAATACCGTACTTGTACCATTTAATTTCTTATCAAAGTCATAATTTATTTGTGTTAATATTAACTCAGCCAGTTTCGTGCATAAAAGAATTCACGAGCATGTTTAAGAAAGTACACACAAGTACAATAATTTTTTAACCGAATGTTAAATCAATGGTAGCTGATACATAATTTTCCTCCATACAAGTGTGCTGCTGATACTAATTATGTAAATATTATTTTTACTATTAAAAACTAAAGGGAAACATTATAAGATTTATAGAAATATACTGCTTATTTAAAAGCATGTATAATAAATTTCCTCAAAGTAGGTGGACTATTTACCTATATCGTTTTATTTAAACTTCATACCTTGTTGCAGTTGTGTATATTTATAAAAATAAACTAGTAAAATTTCAATAAATACATTTTCAGCGATAAGACCGCCATTGTAACCATATTTTGCAGTATTGTAAATCAAGTGTTTGTTTAAATTATTGGTGTACAATAAAGAGTATTATATCTATCTATTTTGTGTGACAATTTTATATTCATAATAGCTACTTAATTGATGTCTGATATTGTAATTATTGGGATATTGTTGAAACACTAAACATGTGATAGGCAAGTACCTATATTATCTTTTAGTTAACAAATTTTGGATAGAAAAAAGCAGAGCTACGCTTTCAAAATGTGTTATTTTTAGAGAAGATATAAAATATTTTAAATGGATGTCCTTATTATTTAATCATTAATATTTTACATATTAAAAGTACACGTAAGAGTTCTGGATTAAAATGGTACATTGAACTGAAAATTTTATGCAGAGTATAATTCGGAGTAGAGATAAAAATTATTTTAAAAGGCAACAATCACATTTTCGTTATTCAGTTTGCATTCGTATTAAATATCTGTTTTTCACGAGTATTGTACAAAACAAATGCGATTTATTCATACCAATCATAAAGAAAAAAAAGGCAATTCAATGTATAAGCGTCGACCAAATAATATAACTGCTACGTGTACTTTTAAATGATTCATATATACCTAGGAACCTACGTAGGTATGTCGAGGTAACTTAAAATGTAATAACTAAACTCTGCAGTCATGATGTGTATAAATATCTTATTGCGGTACATAAAAACTAAAGTTTGTAACAAATTTACACAATGACACTTAATTAAAGTTTATATTTTATTTTATCATCACCCATCACAACCTCGGAGTTCAGTTATCTTCTTTAATTTGCCTGTGTATCTGGTATCCAGGTAGGGTCACGTCCTGAAGTGACTTTAAGAGTCCCTTGATTTGGTTTCCACTAGGGGTCATGCACCCTGGTCTTAGTTTGACATCTGCACTTTGGAACCGTGATCAAGGGTATTTCAACGGCTTGGCTTACGAAATATAAGAATCATCGATGTATGTTCTATAGATTGACACATAAAGAAAATTATAAAAGAGCCATTAAACAAATATAAACCTCACTGATCTGATAATCTCTTTGAGGAAAATCGTGTGCAGTAGGAAATTAACAGATGGCATTGTACTTTAAGTACTCTGGAAAAACCTATTGAGATATTGTCCCCAGCAATGATAGCTACTATAATAAAATAGCCACTGGTCTATGTTCCCATTTTGTTAACTTATTTAGCCAGAGCTAACTGCACACAGGAACAAATATTAAACACATTCATAGAAAGACTACTTGAAGTAAGAAAAGGCAAAGCACCTCAGTTACTCATTTGAGGTGTTAGATATTTTTCTGATATACAATAGTAAGATACCCACAGTCACAACAAATATTGATTTATGAACATAAAAAGCTTAAAATAACAATAACTGAGCAAAATTTACGACAGTATCTAGCTTGGAGGATGCTTAATGGCAAAGTACATTTCAGTATGTCTTTTTGTTGACACACCCGGAAGCGCACACCACCTCAACAAATGGAAGCGTTATCACCGCCCAGCACGTACAAATCTCTGAGCGTGGTTCACTTTATATAACTAAAATAGTGGTGCGCCTTCCAGGAGGTCGGCTCCATAACGCCATCATGCTCGCAGCCTCGTGTCTGGGGCTGCTCGGTCGCAGCGGCGCAGCGCGCGGCCGGAGCGACCGAGTCAAGCGTGAGCTGACAGTGGCGAGTACCATGAGCACTTCGGAGACGGAGCTGATAGAGAGCACATACATGGTGACGCCCACCTCCACTGGCGGACCTGCAATCAAGCCCAATCGTGAGTCGCGCGCGCGCCTTGCGCTGTGAAAACCAAACCAGAGGACGATGACGTGACGCCTTGAGTACCTCGATCGAACGTGGACCGCACCGTTTAATCGATTATCTTGTATATAAAAGTCCTTAGCTCGACCGAGGTCCGCTAACCTAAACATGACATTTCTCGTTCTTACAATGACAAGCTACGTAAAAGTAGTTTTGCTGCATTAAGTACCATTTTCACTTCAGATAGGGAGCTGATGGAGAGCACGTACATGGTGACTCCCACATCCACTGGCGGTCCTGAAATAGTACATCAATTACATTTCCTGAGGCGACCCTGTTAAAAGTAACCATTCGCCCTTTCGTGATTCTTTAAAATAATTTGTTTGAGTTGGTGGAAATATTTGAATTCGAGATGACAATATTAACTAAAATTGACAAACCGTTATGGTTAAATATTGCTTTATTTTATTATTATATATTAGGTAAAGCATGGTAGGTAGGAAGGTATTTTAACACGCTTGTTCAAAAAAATATTCTTATTTTAATATTATGTACTATGATTTTAATTTTTCATTCAGCTCGATAAACACTGTTGCGAAAAAGTCACACTCTCGTCCCTGGACCGCACAGCTACCCCAAGTACCAAGTGAGTTAAGCGTAATAAGTTGTTTCTGTTCACGGCAAAATATGTGTGTTACTTTTTCCACGGCCTGGCTGCCGTAGACTTATCACACTTATAACCCGAATCATTATTCCCAGAAATACCTTCCTACGAAACAAAAGATAAATGCGTAAAAAAATACTTAAATATTATAAAACTCATGTGTGAAAAAGTATTGAAGAATTAGCGATAACAATTACCGAAAATTCAAAAATATTGACTTATGCAAACAAAATGTCTCTTGGTTAGTCTCAAACATTTTGGCATGAAAATGACAACGACAATGGTTATCGCCGATGTAATCACACTTTGTTAAAAGCCTCAGTTTGCAATACATCTTGATATCAATGCCATAAGGTTGCGGCTAAATGGATTTGTGCCAAAGCCACGTCAATAAAAAGAAAACTTCACCATAATGGTGAAGTCAGAATCGTGATTTTTAGCATGAAATAAAGTGAGTCTTCAGCTAGTCCTCCATGCCTACGATCCATTTGGGTCATCTATATCGCAATCAAATGAAAAAAATTGTTCAGTGTTCGACCCGTCCCACGTTACTATTTTTTTCTGGGTGGGAAAATCATCAAATGACTTATTCCGCTGTGGGTGGAGCGTAAGGGAGTGTCAGACTCCTACTGACTAAAAACCCACCATGTTCCTTTAGTTACCCTTTTTTGAACATCAATACAGGACTATTCTTTCTTATTGCTTTGCTATACTAATAATTAACCATTTCTGCATGTTTACGATTCTGCCTTAAAATTTATATAAACATGAACTGAACTGCCTTCAATTATTTTTTTTTTACATTTTGACGATCCAAAATTTTACCCATATACTTACCACCAGCTGTCCAAATGTTGGTGTGTTGATGTTTTGCCTTTAATATCTAATCTATACAATAAAATAATACGTGAAGCATAAAATGCTTTAAAAAGGGTACTCCTTTTAAAGAATATTCCGCGGACAGAGGATTATTAAATTTGGCACAGTTATAGTTTATATGGATAGGAAAGGCAGAAAGCTAATATTTTTATATAATGATGCATGAGAAAAGTTTTCAATTATAGTCGAATTT
Source organism: Tholera decimalis (assembly GCA_943138885.2). Taxonomy (NCBI): domain Eukaryota; kingdom Metazoa; phylum Arthropoda; class Insecta; order Lepidoptera; family Noctuidae; genus Tholera; species Tholera decimalis. The sequence continues at coordinate 22,642,987 of OW964548.2, forward strand.
TGAGCACTGGACTGATCAGTCATTATTGTTAAGCAAAATGAAGTAAGACCAACTTATTTTAAAACATAATCATAAAACAGATTGTACTTCGGGGAGTGTGCGCAGGAGCTTCATAACCTGATCCCTCCATCTCCCTTTCACTACCGGTCTACCAGACGCACGGCTGGGTACCACCCACACTTGGTTGATATACCGTATTGTCGTACCAAGCGCTTCTTCTCCACATTTATTGTACGCACAGCCAAGTTGTGGAAATCTCTGCCAGCCTCTGTGTTCCTTACCACTTATGACCTTTCAGCCTTTAAAGCAAGAGTAAATAGGCATCTTTTGGACTCGCTCGTCCCACCATAGACCTCATCTATCGCTTACCATCAGGCAAGATCGAGGTCAAGAGTGGGTTCATCCATAATAAAAAAAAAAAAAAAAACAAAAAGAAACTTATTATTGAACAAATATGAAAACCATGGAGTAAAAGTATACCACTTTCAAAAACAAAAATTATTAAATCAGCCGAATGGTGCAGTAATCAAATTAATACATAATAATATATACTATTTTTAGTGCTATAAGATATAGTTTAATATTCTAAACATGTTAGTGAAATATTGGCTTTCAATATTTTAAATATTGAAATCGTAGGTATTTTAAAACTATCCGTGTCCTAGCTGTAAGTAAAGAAAATAAAATAATAACATCAAGACATAAAGTTAATTAAACGGAATAGTTACTCAAAACTTTATTTTGGAATTAACTTTCTGCTCCCCTACTTCCAAAGTACTGCAATAAGCATTGAATTGCTATTAGACATAAACTGTAATGACGTCGACTATTTTGTAAAGCAAAATAATGGAAAGAACTATTGGGCCACCCGCTTCAAATTTATCATGTATGTGTCTTATGTTTTGTAATCTGTTCTTTATAATTCGCAAAGCCACACAATTAAAAAATACCGTAGGCCTTCCGCTTAACAGAGAAAGTACCTATGGAAGCTGTGCGCTGCAAGTAGTGGTAACTTAATGCAAACTGTAAGCTTTGCCCGTTCAATGGTATCTTCTGCGCCAATCAGCTCCTCAAGGACCGTCACAGTCAAACAAAAGTCCTACACAATACATAATGCAAAACAAATATAACCATACAAACCTCCATAATTCGGCCTCACTCTTTTGTCGTAGCTTACACTTAGTGAATCCAAAATTGCTGATATATTGACATCACCAAACATTCCCCCTCCGCCCGCTCCCCTGAAATACAAAATACAGTTGTAGTTTCAAAACACAATTTTATTGGCAGTGATAATATAAATAATGGTCATTTATTTAGGACTTGGTTGACCATACTGTGCTAGTAATGCAATGGAACTTAAGAGCTATGTATGTCAGTAATACACACATCATCATCTTTTTTTTTAATTTTTTTTTTATGTAGGGCCACTCGTAGGTCAGCTCTCTAAGGCTGTGCGTCTACTTAACCGGTCTGTACAGTTATCATCTGCTAAGCTTTTTCCCAAATATGTTGGGGTCGACTTTCCGTTGGGGAGCTGAGTATTAGTGTTTTACATGGATTGACTGCCTATCTGACTTCCACAACCCAGTAGGTCGGTAACACGATACCCTTTGACTAGACCAGTGTGAGATTAACTGACTTCTGACTACCCGTGACGACTGTCAAAGATGTTCAAACGACAGCCGAGACCAACAGCTTAACTTGCTTTCCGAGGCATGGGGGTATTTATTTTATTTACATCTCTCATATTCGGTAAGTAGGTCCTTATTACCCCCAAATGGGGCTTGTAGGTAACCAATTAGCGCTCTAGGGTAATAATGTAGCTAGAAAAGCCCTAGGGCGGTAAGTAATTTTAAAAAAAATCTCTTCACTCTTTCGAAAAGTTCGCGTACATCTAACCATCATACTGGCAATAGACATCATGCATTCAGCCCAATGACAAAAGAGGTCGCTTCGCTATTCAGCATTGTCTTCGTATGAGTATAATAGTCATCAATTTTAAATATCGAACGGCGAAGCTAAATTTCGTTCTTGAAAAAAAAATAAAAAAACTAAGATGAAAAAGGCGGGAATAGAAAACTTTTACTTTAAATATTGTTTGTTTTTGGGATATTTTTATAATTACGTGCTAATTAGGAAAAAAAGCATGAGTTCTGCAAGTGATGAAGATATAAGCTGCACTCCCGATTCAATGAAAATGGAAGCTGAAGCAGCAATTAACAATATTTTGCCTGAAAGTTCCAAAGAGAGATATTTGAAAACTTACGACGAGTTCATGAAAAAGAAAAACGAGTAAAGTCTTTAACTGAGACTGTATTCTTAACATACTTTAGTGAGCTATCAAAAAAGCTGCAGCCATCTAGTTTGTGGTGCATTTATTCAATGTTAAAAGCAACTATGAGGACCAAACACGACATCAATATCAAGAACTTTTCAAAATTATCATCTTTTCTAAAAAGACAATCAGCTGGGCACAAAAGCAAAAAGTCAAAGGTTTTTACAGCGCAAGACGTGAAAACATTCATAAATGAAGCCCCTGATGACATATATTTAGCTGTTAAGGTACGTAAAATAACAAATCACATAATGGTAATACTTCGTCCTTAGAATAACAACGCATAGAAGAGGCGTCTAGAACAAAACACGAGCGATTTCGTGTGTCCACTTTATTTTCTTTGTGTGCGTGAGCCGAATGTGTCTACGTTCTTCAAACGCACACAAATATAGCTTTCAGTGATACCATTACCAGTACCATTACCACAAAAATGGGAAAACGCACTATTATGTTGCTGGATCAAATCAAGTATTTTATGTTATGAAACTAAATAAGATGATGTTTTTTCATGTAATATGACTTATATAACATATATTTACGGAAGGTAAACGAAATTAGATATCGTTTATTGCGTTTAGAAAGTTGGATGTGTAATGTGTTATAATGATATTATAGAAATGTATTAATTTCTTGAAAAATCTTGTTTGATATAAATTAAAAGTATGTGTTGTATTTATAAAATAGAAAAATATTATTGAGAACATTACTTAAATGAAAAAAATCTTAATCAATAAAATTGTCATCTTTATGATGCCACTCTTCGAACTAACAGTAACTTTTAGTTATAAAACACTGTAGGTAGTAGCTGTAAATAAATATAGTTTAGTTTGACGCATACATAATTGCCGCCAAAACTATATTTTTTTAAACAAAAATAAGCACAAAAGAAATCAATATGGGTATTTTTTCCTCACGGATAGCAACATTGAATTGTGATAAGTTAGGTTATTAGAATTTTTGTTTGATGGTCGATTTACTTAAATATAATGTATAAAATGTAATTATTTACTTGTGAAATGTAATTTGATTACACGTTTTTTGTTTTCCTGAAGGACTATGACATCCCTTTACGCTACAAACGGTCGTTTTAAATTATTTACTCGCGAGCTCTGTTCGGCAGAATGTGACCTTGAATACTGACGGCTCGTCGAGCAAAGTTAGCCAAAAATGGCTAAGTTTTAGTTGCCTCACTTTTAGCACTCGTACTATCCTTCTATGCGTTGTTATTCTAAGACTTCGTCATTTATCTTTTAAATTCTTACAATCCTAAAAAACATACCTTCTTATTTTTATATTTCGCTTGTTTTAGGTGGTTCTTATCTTCGGTGTAACTGGCGCATGCCGAGGTATTGAATTGACAAATATAACAATAAAGAACATAGAACAACAGAGTCAGTTGTTAGTAATTAAACTATCGATCACAAAAACTAAAATTGACCGAACATTTGTAGTTCCTCAAGAATTCTCTGAATTCGTACAAAAATACAGAAATCTTCGTCCTGAAATGTAAATACCAACCGATTTTTTTTTGAAACAAGTTATTGGAAAAAATACCATCAGAAGTATTGTACACAGGTCATTGCTTCCGGAGAACATCGGCTACACTTTTAGCCGATGCTGGGGCTAACTTAACTACTATAAAAAGGCACGGTGGGTGGAAATCCAGCAAGGTGGCTGAAGGTTACATTGAAGATTCCATACAAAATAAAAGTAAAATTACCAACCAAATAACGAAAACTATTCAGCTTTCAAAAAATGAAACATCTTTCTCAAGAGATGATCCGCAACCATCAACTTCTGCTGAAGAAAGCTTCATCCCGTCAAATTTTATCCATGACCAACAAATATCACAATCTCAAACTACATACATACCCAAAAAACACCTGTCCCTAAAATTTGAAAATTGTTCTCATTTCACTATAAATTTTAACTAATAAAATGTTTTATTCTTGTAATGCTCTAAGAGTAGTTAGCTCGGGTGTAAGCATCAATTGCACCCTCGAACTATAGGCGCACGAGCGCACAATTGATGCCTTACAGCCCTTGGCTACTAATCTACTATTATTTGGCTCACCAACAATTGAATACACTGATACAAATATATGAGTTAACATTCAGTAGATTTAAGGACAAGTGTATATCAATTTCTTATAGGTAAGCAGATCATGCATTACATATGAGTTGTATGATTGCCTACTTATAATTAAATGAGTACATACTTAATTATTCTAAGCTGAAATATGTCTTTAACCACAATCGAAATTTGAAATATAAACCATAATCAAAATATTGTTATTTAAAAATCAAAGAATTCAATTAAGTAATTAAAATCAAAACATTAAATTAAAAATAAGTTAAAATTATTACTAGAATTAAAATTAATATCACAATAGTATCATTATAAAGTCATAATTATAGTTAATATAATATCAAAATAAAAATAATTAAATGATTTACATGTTTTTGTACATAATACTTCTTAACTTGCTAAGTGAGTCAGATTGCACATCAATAAGATCACTGCAGCTATTTCACAATTTACGGGGGACATGAGAATTAGCACCAAGGACAGTTCTACGAAGAGGAGGACTTAATGGGTTTATAGGAGCTCGGGGCTTTTAGTGGGTACCCTGAATTTGAACTGGCTCAACAATTTAGGACAGTCAATATCATGTCGCAAAATTTTAAATAAGAATGTGGAACCTAATAAATCTCTCTTTCCCATCTTGAAATGGGAGAGTCTCTCTCTGTACGATGGTTTCGTTTTAGTTGTCCTAAAAGAGTATGCTAAATGCCACATAAATCGTTTTGAACCCTTTGCAATCTAAGCGTGTGGGTGGCATAGTGAGGTCTCCATACAGTACAGCAATATTCTAGGGAGCTACGAACCAAACTATTGTAAAGCAAGATTTTAGTCTTATAGCGACGAAAGCAAGTAACGTTTCTTATGACAAATCCAAGCATTGTAGAGGCTTTTTTAACGACATTTCCAATGTGGGTTACAAACGTTAACTATTTATCAAACAAAACTGCCAAATCTCTTATCTACTCTACTTCCTGCAATAAGTTGCCACTAATGAAATAAGCAGATTGTGTAAATTTAGATTTCCTAGTGAATTTAACATGGTAGCATTTTTTGACATTTAAACTCATACCTATATCTTCACACCACTTTACTAACATGTCAATATCTCTCTGCAATAACTGAACAAGATCCAATTGAATAATTCTAAAAAAAATTAAATCGTCAGCATACATGAAACTCTCGGAGAATTTCATCTTATTGGCAAGATCGTTAACGAATAAGTTAAATAAGACTGGACTAACATGTGATCCCTGAGGGATACCAGATGTAACCTCATAGGAGCTTCATTGGTAGCCATTGAGGCCAACAGAGTAGGTACGACCATTGAGATATGATTTAAACCAATCAAGGAGGGAGCCAGTGATACCTTTAAGTTATAAGAAGTTTTGTTCTGTGACTTTTAAAAATTCGTCATATTTTAGTTCACCAGATTTTCATACAAAAATAAAAAAATATTTAAATTGAACGCCTTAAATGTTACGAAGTCTATGCAAAACAAAAGCAAGCGATTTATACTATCGCTTTTTTCAGTTCATAACATTTAGGGCGTTCAATTTAAATATTTTTATTTTTGTATGAAAATCTGGTGAACCAAAATATGACGAATTTTTAAAAGTCATAGAACAAAAATTTTTGATTATGATGTTAGTAACATAGTCCTGAGAAGTTTTCGGTGTTTTACAATTAACTCTGTTTATATTTTTATTTTAGACTTTATAATTTTAAAAGTTAGAAAGAACACATTTTACTACTTTGGAAATGTATAGTATAATATGTTCCAAATGACTGGATTTGATCAAAAAATATCTTAGGAAACTTAATTTCATTTTTAAAGATCTATCTATAAACACCCACCCGCACGTACAGGTTTGGTGAACCAAATATTTTTTAGTTCCAGTTCCATGTATGGGGCCTCCCCTTAATGTTTTTTTTTTAAATATGTCTTTTATTTAAATCGGAGAGCGGTTTGCAGATTACATCTATATGCCAAGTTTCAACTAGGTGATCTTAATAGTTTCAGACAGACAAACATGATGAATCTTTAAAGGTTCCTTTTTTGCCATTCGGCTATGGAACTCTAACAACATCGCAATCAAGTGGAGCAGAAAGGAATGTCAGACTTCTACTGACAAAAAACCCACCCTGTTCCTTCAGTTGCCCTTGCGTTCCGGGGCCGCGGTATCTCGTTAGCACATTCCCGCAACTCCGGCGCTTTATTTATTGTGACTTCGAAAGATAACTTTGCGGGAAATTGTATCTTTTAAAAACTAAAAGGTAAATCTGTAGGTACCATGAAGATTCGAGGTATTAGTGCCGTTTGTCTAGCCGCTGGTCCAGTGAAAATTATAGCAACTATGACATTGCTTCGAAGGTATTTTAATAAAAGTAATGACTTAGTTAGTCCCTATAATATTACCTACAATAAATATGAATTGAATTCCTATTATAAGTGCACACGAAATTAAGAATCGTCAAATATAGACTACCAATATGCATTTTTAACCTGTATACATGAATGGAACTAAAATAAAACAAAATGAAAAAACTAACTATAAACTTTAAACTAAACGATGACATAAAAAAATGGCCAAGTGCGAGTCAGACTCGCCCATGAAGGGTTCCGTAGTAACTATAATAAATATAATATATAATATTATGTAGGAGTAGTTGCCGTTGACGTCACACGAAGGAAGGAAACTCGTAGTTTGAATTTTCAGGCGTTTATTTTCAGTGATGAATTTTTGAAGCCGGTAAGATAAGGGAAGTACAATATTAGGCGCACTTCCATACAGCCAAGTCAGCTTTGACGAAGACGGGGAATCTTATCCAAATCAGTCCTCTAATCCAAAAAGTATATTTTCCTAAAGGATTATACTACACACCAACTAATAACTACCAGGGGAGTCATCAAGTCCTGTGTGAAGTGTGACCCGTCCAAGTAAGACGAGATCCACAGATGCACCTCTCTACTAGTTGGGTTTTACTTTAGCTGAAATATCCATATACATCCATACTAATATTATAAATGCGAAAGTAACTCTATCTGTCTGTCTGTCTGTTACCTTTTCACGCCCTAACCGCTGAACCGATTTACATGAAATTTGGCATGGGAATAGTTGAGGACCCTGGGAAGGACATAGGATAGTTTTTATCCCGATGTAAGGCTCCCGAAGGATAGTTTTCAAATCGTATATTTGTTGCTCTTTCACGCAAAAACTACTGAACGGATATCAATGAAATTTGGTAAGAAGACAGTTGACATCCTGTAAAAACACATAAGCTACTTTTTATCCTGGAATTCCCACGGATTCGGGATTTACGCGGGGAAAACCTCCCACTCGAACGAAGACGCGGACAAAAACTATCCATACTTTAATACTAATAATATAACTCCATACTTCCATATCCATATCCATACTATCCATACATCCATATCCATCCATACTTCCATACTAATATTATAATAATACAAAAGTAAGTGTCTGTCTGTCTGTCTATCTGTTACCTTTTCACGCCTAAACCGCTGAACCGATTTAGATGAAATTTGGCATGGGAATAGTTTAGGACCCTAGGAAAGACATAGCATAGGTTTCGTCCCGGAAATCATTCCTAAAGGATGTAAAAGGGATGTTGGAATTTCGTATAGGGAATCAATAATGTCCCCGCCCTACCCACACACATAATACACTTAGACCGCTAAACCGATTTGGATGAAATTTGGTATGGAGATAGTTTTAGACCCTGGAAAAGGCATAGTATAGTTTTTTCCCGGAAATCATTCCTAAATAATGTAAAAATGGTCTTGGAATTTTGTATAGGGAATCAATGATGTCCCCGCCCTCCCCACCCACATAATACACTTGACCGCTAAACCAATTTGGATTAAATTTGGTATGGAGATAGTTTTAGACCCTGGAAAAGAAATAGGATATTTTTTATCCTGGAAATCATCCCTTAAGGATGTAAAGGGGTGTTGGGACTTTGTATTCCCCCCTCTCAATTCATTCAAATCGCGTATTCAAGAACTACTCATAACATTTTTTTTTAAACTACACAACTGCATGTAGGCTATACAAATCTTTGTTTAGGGCTGGGGTCAAACCCACGTCATGTACCAGTTAACAGTTACGCCAACCGTGTCGCTTAAATTTTAACAAATCAAGTTAATATACGAATCATTTCTATTTCAAAATCGGGGCAATATGCGTTTGCCCTTTTGAAAATAGTAGAAGATCGTGTGGCAACAGATATCAACGGGATGATTTATTTAAGCTGAACTGAAACTGAAGCTGAAACTGTAGCTTAAACTGAAGCTAAACCAAACTGAAGCTGAAACTGAAGCTGAAACCAAAACTGAAGCTGAAACTGAAACTGAAGCTGAAACTGAAGCTGAATCTGAAGCTGAATCTGAAACTGAAGCTGCGTCTGAAGCTGAAACTGAATCTGAAACTGAAGCTGAAACTGAAACTGAAGCTGAAGCTGAAACTGAAACTGAAGCTGAAACTGAAGCTAAAACCAAAACTGAAGCTGAAACTGAATCTGAACCTTAGAAATTTCTTAAAACTAGCTTATTTACATTTTTTACAACTACGCCAAATAACTTGGTTTTTCATAGTGTTTGTATGAATTACAAAGTTATATTTGCGGTTTTAGAAAATATGCTGTATCTCAAAAACTGCTGATCCGATCTCGTTCAAACCAATTTTGGTTGAAAGTTTACATTAAGATCTACAGCACATATTTTTTTAGGCTTTTCACTCCATTATAGAAGTTAGAGGGGGGACACATTTTACCTCTTTGGAACCGAATATCTTTTAAACGATTAACTTTGTGAAAAAGTGGTTTTAGAAACCTCAATGTCATTTTTAAAGACCAGTCTATAGATACCACACACGCATAGGTTTCATGAAAAAGAATTATTTTTGATTTCAGTTCCATGTATGAGGGAAAGCAGTTCACAGAATACATCTACCTACCAAGTTTCATATGTACAGTCTTAACAGTTTCGGAATAAAATGGCTGTGACATACAGATGGACAGACAGACAGACAGACGGACAGACATGACGAAACTATAAGGGTTCCGTTTTTTGCCATTCGGCTACGGAACCCTAAAAAATGGGATAAACGAAACGACAACCTATCAAAATGACTTATTCAACTAAACAGAAAGTAAAATAAAAATATTCAAATGTATAGATATAAAAATGCACATCTGACGTACAAAAAGCCGAAACAATAATAGGAAGTCTCTTAGCAAAGAAGTCGAAATGAAACCAAGTTTAGGTGCACTATCAGTGCGGTATGTATAGCAGACTGGTAGGTACGCGTGTTATGCTCGACGCGCCGTGCATCCGCGTGCCGTTTCGGTGAATAGCGTTGTTGAATAATTTTAATTTTATATTTTCTCCTTAACAATAAGTCCAAAATAGATACTGTAAAAGGCAAAGTTTATCTTTATAAAATTGTCTTGATGACGAAATTACTTTCGAAGTTAAATATTAATATGGCCGCATAATAATAATACTACAAAGTCTTGCTTTTTTAAATATTTTCTTTATATAATTTGCCTTATTGTGGATTATTTTTTAAAAGTTAGATATGTAGTGCTGCGGACTTTTTTCAGATTTTTTTTAGACTTTTTTTACATTATTGTAGTACATGATCTTTACGTATATCTCAGTATTTTGCCAGCGCACGCGATTATAATAGATTAGCGGCGTATTTTCTTCCAACTTACTTCACTAATACCCTTATTTTAGGAAAACCGAGAGCAATAGCGTAATTCTAGATAGCCTATAGCCTTTGTCATGAAATTGCCTATCATAATCAGAAAGAGTATTTGAAATCTACTTAGTACTTTCGGAGATAAGCGCGTTCAAACAAACAAATAAACTTTTCCGCTTTCTAATATTAGTATAGATAGCATAGATAACTTCACTTATGATCTATAGTAAGCTGATAATTTATTTTGTAACGACTTAACATTCAATTTAAAGTTGAATAATAGTCGATACATAAGCTGGTAAGCTTATGTATCAAGATCATTTGTGTAAATCTTATTTGAAATCTAAGGGTGAGGTTAAACGAGCGGAATTATTTGGGTCGTGAGTCACGTAGAATTAGTCGCATAATTTACGCTGAATTCAGCATCATACAAAAGTCCTATTTAAGCCACTCGTCGGCCCAAAATGAGTTATCTGTTGACTCACATGCATAATTCCAACTGAATTTCACTCGGGCTGAGGGAGGAGAGCAAGTTTTCTGATTTAGGAATAAACGGTTTTACGAGGACTTTTTTTTTTATTATAAATAGGTTCGCGTTTGACCACCATCTCACCTGATGGTAAGTGATGATGTGGTCGAAGATGGAGCACGCTTACCTAAAAGTAACCTATTCACTCTTGACTTAAAGACTCCTATGTTATAGCTATCGGGAAACACAGACTCCGGCAGGGAATTCCACTCCTTAGCCGTACGCACAATGAAGGTATTCCCAAAATGTTTTGTGCGTATGGGTGGGATGTATGTATGCATGTAACGATGGCGCTTCGCCGTTTGTCTCGTAGTCCGATGATGGAACGGGCTTGTGTAATTCCATCGCACACTCCCCGAAATGTAACCGAAAGAAAACCGATAGACTTGCAACTCGTCGTCGATGTTCAAGGCTCTGGAGCTTTGACTCGACCAGTGCATCGTTATTCATTTATGCTGGAAAGCTGTTTCGTGGGAGGTTATACCGGAATAAAAAATTCTATGTCCTTCCCAGGGTCCTAAACTATTTCCATGCCAAATTTCATCTAAATCGGTTCAGTGGTTTAGGCGTGAAAAGGTAACAGAGAGACAGACAGACAGAGTTACTTTCGCATTTATAATATTAGTATGGATTTGCACGTAAACGTCCATACAAGGTATAAAACAGTCTACGAATGACCCTCCCCTATATGGCGGATTTATTTAGCTTCTCTTTATGACGTCTTCTTCTAATGTTTTGTAAATGTACAATATTTTTAATTGATCCACTACTCGCCAAATCAACCGGTACAGCTGTATCATCCGTTCATTTGGCAATATACCTGGATTTCAGTTGAACGTAAACTCAAAATAGATAACGATATTGATGAATCCCATTGATAGCGAGGTTGACGAATTTTTCGATGCCATATAATTTATTTTTATTTTCGCCTGTATATACTTAAAATATGCTACTCACATATCATAAAATTACTCTCGTTTGGCCTCACCCTAAGAGTTTTAATGCTACTGACATGAAACAATGGTCGCAATAGCGAGCTTTGGCCGCCTGAAATATGTTTTCAATTGGTTTCTACCGGGCGAAACCATGATGCCTGCCTGGAACTCTTCAGCCATACCGGTATTGATGTACTCTTTAAGCGTATTCAAATACAAAGGGAATTTGATGCCCTGAATATGGAAGTCTTTTGGTCAGCATTTTGAGCACATAAATCACGATCGCATGTGATGATATGCATGTATTATTCGGTCTTCGGAAATACGATTACCAAGTCCTAGAAATTGACGTTGGTTGGCACCGAATGTAGTGGCAGACAAAATGAGCATCGTCCTGCTCGCCCAGAGTAACTTTAAACGTAATATCATAATTTACTGCAATCAATTTATCGTGACCGTTGAAGCCCGTAAGCTTGAAATTATCCATCAGTACTATAGTTCTGATGGATAATTTTGATCAAGGTATGCATCGACAAATGTGTAAGTAAAAAAAATACGATGAAAATACTATATTCGCGATTTTTGTTCCAACGCGAATAAACTCTCAAAAAAGTATTTGTGACAATAATGTCTTTGTATATTGTATATATTATGTTAGTTAAAAAAACTTTTTAGCAAAAAATAAAACCGACTTCCATATAAAAACACTACAAAAGCAAAAATAACTTTTTCAGTGGTCTGTGTCATTTATTTTGTATTTTCTTTTTTTTTGACAACGCCTTCCGAAATTAAGTTATTTTTGCCTTTGAAGTGTTTTTATATGGAAGTCGGTTTTGTTTTTTGCTAAAAAGTTTTTTTTTCATGCTTTTTAGTGGGTCGGTTTGTAATTTATCTAGTTACAAAAGCCAAAATGTCAACTACTTATCACCTTTTACAAAACATTGCTTTTCCCGGTGAAGAGCCGTTAATTTTTGAGTTCTCCTAGTATATCACCATCAGCTCTACTTTACCATATGCATTGTGACGAGCATAAAGTGCTTAACATCCATATTCAAGTAATCTAATCGCAATCCATGAAATACTTATTGTTGAGTAGTTTCGGTGGCCATCTGTGGTCTTCATCATCAGTTACACTTCCTCAAATGGTGCTTTTCGAGAGCAACTACACAAGGCACTATAAGAAATACCCAAAACGCTATAGGTGTGCCTATAATATTTGAAGAGTTCCCTCGATATCTCCATGATTCCATCATCAGATCCAAACGTGATGATAATGGGACCAACTAGAAAGTATACCCTTTCAAACAATAAAAGAATTTTCTAAATCGGTCCAGCCATCTGCGAGTTATGAGGTAACATACATAAAAAAACAGTTCATGACGAATTGAGAACCTCCTCCTTTTTTGAAGTCGGTTAATAATAACAGAAATAGAATTACATCTGACCTATCTAAGACACTATAAAATAAATGACCTTCATGCCTATAAAAGTATCGTTCTAAAAGTTGCAATAAAAACAAACTAATGGGTCAGCGCAAAGTCCGTTGCTATGCAAGCTATAATTATCCTTTAAATAGAGTCACTACATAGCTCAGACAAAGACGATCTGCCGACGTTATTTAGTTCGTGTCGGTGTAGTAACATAAATATATCATTTTGTGTCTGATGCTACCTCGCGTACTGCAGTTTTTATCTGTTGTTTTATTGAACAATGGCGTAGATAAGGGATACATGGCATCATGACACTTGTCACCAGGGTTGGTAGTCGTTTATACGAGTACATGTAGTCTTGCATTATTTATATAAGGCGTACTTCTGAATCCAAAAAGCTATACAGTGTGCTGTATACTCAGTTAAATAAACATTCATCCTCTCAGGAGAGTCATAATTGAAATATTGTATGTTGTTAGCGATATCTTTTTATAGAATTAACCCTAGTAACAATCATGTTAAATAAAATATGTTCTTTAATATTAATGTCACTTGTACGAGTATAACTGATGATGATCTAAGCGACATCGCGTCTTGGGACCGCTGTATAAATAACAATAAAAAAGCCAATCAAATAAAGTTAGCGATTCTATACAACGTGTAACGGAAACCCCATATCTATCCTAAGGGACTGAAGTCAACATCTGGTGTGGAGTCTCTATGCAAAGTTTCAGCTCAAAATAAGTGACTCACAGAATTGACTCCAAATTATTGGTTTCATATGTTTCTTCAATACCAATAATAACAAACGTGTTACAGCACTATGAGGGTCATAACTTTCCACGTCACTTGCCAATAAAAAGATAATTCTCTTCGTTCTTCTTAATTTGAAAAATTCGGTCTCTGGTATCAATGAATTGAAATTTCTAATAAGTTCCACACATTTAGACATAGGATTACAAAACCCTTGCTATAGCGTTTGTTATCATCCAAAGAAGCCGTGCACTCGGTATGTATATACCCTTTAAATTACATTACAAATTTTGGTATAGACATTTTTTATTTTGGTAGATTCTGACATATTTTAATAACGGGAATACTGTTACGTGTTTTTACACGTAACAGTGAATCGTAGGGAATTTTCCCTAGAGATAATTTGATGCGTCTGAACTACAATTTTAATACATTTTTATCAAGGTCCAATAATGTCAGAAGTAGCAAAGCGATAACATGTTCCAGCAGTGGGTGGCAGTGTGACTAGTATAGCAGATAACAGCAGGCAGCAGTAGGAAACGAGTCCACAGAGAACTTCCTAAAACTATGACCTATTGGCCTCCCGCATCGAGCATGCCAATATCGGCTTACGTAACACGTCACATGGTAGGGACATTTAATTCTTGTGCCAACATCGATAGACCAATGCTTGTTGTGACTTATGAATATAGTTAGGTAATCCTTTGGCTGATTACAATATCACCCTTATATTAACCCCCTTTCTATAACTTTTTATTAATATGTATATAAGTTTATTCTAGTTATATATGTATATATACACTTGTAATAAAACTTTTTCTTTGAATATATTATCTACTTAGTTTATTTTTTTTATGCACCTGCCATGTTATCTCTTCACCACCCATGGTTGACTGGTAGAGAATGCCTATGGCATTAAGTCCGCCTTTGTACATTTAGTGTTGCATAAAGTTTTAATAAATATATAAATATCTAAATTGATGTCCCTAACGATATCCTTAAAAATTATTTAAATATCGTAACAAAGTTAGTAAAAACCTAAGTAGGTATATTAATTGTATCATATCTAGTCGGCACAACAACTCTAGAGATAATTTTTACGTCTAAGTTTTACAAATGACAGCTGGGATCAACAATATAACCGATTACTCAAAATGAGTAAACCACAGATGAATCCAGGCAAGCTTTTTTTATATTTAGATGACTAGATTCAACTCAGCCTGTGCAAATTAAAATCAAATATTTATCCATAAAAAGAACACAGATCTTAAACTTCAACACGAGCAATTTTTTTAAATTATCGCGTATACCGCCCGATTTTTAGTAACAGTTTAGTTCATTATCGGATTTATGTGAATTTCAGTTTTTCTAATTCTATATTTGTAGTGCGCCGTGGTGGCACAGGTGGTTACTTGGACGACTTATGTAGATCGTGGATTTGGACCCAGGTAAGCACATTACTACTACCAGTTTAATTTATGTCGAGGACCTTTAGCTATATACACTAAACTACAGCGCTCTCCAATCATTATCGTCGTATCAATTTTTATTGTCAGTCGTTTTACAGCAGTATACGTATAATAATAAAACGTCACATTTTAAAAGCTATTTTGACGAAGAGTTCTCAATCACGTTGTTATTCAATATCGAGAGTCAATATTTCTCCGAGAAAGTGTTAATCGCGGTCCAAAGGGAGAGCCTCTTGATACAGGCACCCTCAGTCAATGGGCCATTCTGGATGCTCGACCCCACAACTCTTAGTTGGCTCTTAAAATCTTCAGCTTAATTTCCTTCAAAAGTGTATGCGGGTTGCCTTTACGTGAAATACTTTTTTTAGCGGGTCTCTGGTACTTAAAGCTGATATTTTTGATGAGTAAATAGGTATACCGCCCTGAGCAATTGTTTAATATTACCACTAACAAGGTTCTATCTTACTAATACTGAAATTTAATGTGAATGTTTGTATATTTTATAGTTGTGTGTCTTTCACACAGGGATTTGGATGAAAATTTACATATATACACTTAGTTTACAACTTATAAGCTAAATAATACATAGGCTACTTTTTATCTCGTGAAAATTACCAAAATTTACTTAAGGTGCGTTCACATATACATAACTAGCTTCTGCCTGCGACTTCGTACGCGTGGAAAGGTTTTCCCGCACAAATCTCGATCCCGTGGGAATTTCGGAATAAAAAGTAGCCTATATGTTATTCCAGAATGTCAACTATCTACTTACCAAATTTCATTCGATCCGTTCAGTAGTTTTTGCGTGAAAGAGTAACAAACATCCATCCATCCTCACAAACTTTCGCATTTATAATATTAGTACGAAGTACGATAGTACGATATAGTAGGATAGGATGTATGACGCCAGACCAGTAACTGGGTAAAATGATACCACTTGGCTAGACCAGCGACAACATATAGCAGTTTCACAAAAGTATCTCAGTAACCATGGGCCAGCTAGGTACCTTACCAGACAGAACATTGAAAGATGATAACGTTTTAATCCTATTCGTCATGTCTCTGAAATAAATTAATTTCGGAGAAGCTGACCATCTTTCATCTAATGAGCCTTTTTGCCAACTATTCTTCCAGTTTAACCGAGTGCATCCGAGTATTAGTATTTCACATGGAGCGACTACTTGTCTGATCACCACAACTCAGTAGCTGAGTTACAAGATAACTCTTGGCAAAACCGGAGTCTTCTCAGTATCGATAATGACTGTCAAAGATGTACAAATGTCGCCTGAGACCAACGTGTTAACATGCTGTCCCAGGCACAAAATCTCGATAGGTCTATTAAAGTAGTCAACACAGCGTTACCTTCATTACCAGCAGTTAATTGGAAACAACATACCCTTGGTAAGGCTGGTGTCAGTTTTTCTCGCTTCTGACTGTCCGTAACGACTGTCAAATATGTACTATCGGCCAAAGATACGCATGCTCACTTAAGAAAATATTTCTGCGGAAGCGCAGCTAGTGACAAACCATATCCCTTCCTGGTTTCGCCCATTAGAGACAATATACATTTTGTGAGTACAGGGCGTGTAACTTTATATTAACCTCTAGAGCCCCAGCGGCACAAAAACGTGCCAGTAAACAAGTATTAGTTGAGCCCCGCTGGCACAAAATTTGTGTGCCAGCGGGGCTCAACTAATAGTTGACGTAAATAATGGCGGTCCTTGAGAGGTTAATACTTACTATTACGAACACTACTAAAATTCGCTTCGTGCATCCTATTGCTCAAAAAAGATGCATTAGGCGATCGAGTTGTGAGCCGTGCTATGCGATTATAGCCTCAAAGGTGAACATGCGGAAGATTGGTCGATAGTACAAATAATAGCCGGTATCAACAACTTAACGTGCTTTTCGAGAAAAGGAATAATCTGTGTTAAGACGGTCACCCATTTACAAAGCGATTTTGACAATAAATTGTTGTTTAACCTTGGTTGCTCTACCACGTGGCTGTATTATTTAGCCACGAGCTCTTCCGTTTGTAAAATCTTACTACTTGACTTAAATCTCAGCTTCATTACAGTTTGTGCTAGGTTCAAAACAATAAACCTATGCATGGGTTTGAAGTTCATCGTGACAATACGAACACAAACCTGTCTAAAGCCGTTGCTTATCTTCAGCCGGACAATAGGTAAGTAAAGCTGTCTTGAGTGTGTCTGACCTTAGCTTATTTAGCCGGAACTGCATGGAAGACCGATTACGACTGCCTAGAGATTAAATTGGCAACTGCCAGTCCTTTTAATGGCTGTTATCTCAGTTGGCTAGTTACTCTGACTTGAACATGCAGAAAAATCAAGAATTAATAATATTGAACGCTCAAAGTACCACATTGTAAATATGAATATTGAAGTATACCAAATCATCACACATTTTACCACTTTGGAAGTGTCTATCTTGTATCTACGATTTGTTTTAAGAAAAATGCTTTAATAAACTTCATTTTTAATTACCTTTAAATAGACAGTACACTCGTATAGGTTTGATAAAAATATATTTCGATTTTCAGTTCCATGTATGAGTAGCCCGCCTTAATTTTATATATTTAAAAAATATTTGTATAAATATCGGAAAGCGGTTCACAGAATACATCTACTTACCAAGTTCATATTATGTGGAGTACTAATAGTTTCGGAATAAAACTTTTTACCAAAAAATTAAACCGACTTCCAAAAAACGGAAGTCGGTGTCTTTAGTTTTGTATTTTCGTTTTTGGCGCCGACTTCCAAAATTAAAATTATTTTTCATTTGCAGTGTTTTTAGGAATTCGTTTAATTTTTTGGTAAAAAGTTTTTATTACACTCTTTTTAGTTGGTCGATTTTTAATTTATCTAACCTAACCTTTTACAAAATATTGTTATTCCCAATGCTGGGCCGTTAATTGTTGAGGAGTTCTCCTGGTGCTTCGCCATCAGCTTCACTTCACCATATATGCATTGTGACGAGCATATTGTGCTTAATAACAATATTCAAGTAATCGAAGCGAAACCCATGAAATACTTATTATTCCTACCTACTCATACATTGAGTAGTTCCGGTGGCCATCTGTGGTCTTCATCATCAGGTCCACTTCACAAATGATGCTTTTAGAATGCAACTACACAAGTTACTAAAAAAATACTCAAATCACTATAGGTGTGCCTATAATATTTGAAGAGTTCCCTCAATTTCTCCAGGATCCCAACATCAGATCTTGACTTGGTGACAAAGGGATCAATTTCGAAGTATACCCTTTCAAACAAAAAAAGAATTTTCCAAATCGGTTCAGCCGTCTTCGAGTAATCGGTGAACATACATAAAAAAAATACGCGTCGACTTGATAACCTCCTCCGTTTTTTTTTCGACGGTTAAAAATGGCTGTACCATACGGACGGACAAATAGACAGACCTTTAAGCCTTAGTCTTGACAAAGATTTTTTCTAATCTGCATAAACTTACTGGTATTGTTCGTCAAATCGTTGAGCTCCTTAAGTTCGAAGTTGAGCTACACGATAACTGACAAATGCTTGCACTGTGGACAGATCCACTCAGTGCGGTTATTTCAAAAGAGCACCACAGACATGAATTTACATGCTTTTCATATTTTTTTTTATATTATTGAACCAATGAGAATTGTATGGACTTTAAAAGAGACATTAACCTCTAAGTTTATTTCAGTGTTTCTTCTCAGAGTAGTCAGTTAGGAAATACCCGCCACATCTAGCTAAACATAATACGCAAAAACATGACGTGTAAAAGTATTATTTATAACCAATATACAAAACAAATATTTCATTTCAGACAGACAGACATGTCGAATCTATAAGGGTTTCGTTTTTTTTTTCCATTCTATTCATTTTATTTATATTATTTCTATTCTAATAGATTTTAATTTCTACTTGTTTCGCCCTTATTGTTTTTAGCGATATTGTGTACTATAAACAATTATGTACTTCACCATACCCATAAAAAAAAAGAAATTTTCTCACTCGTCAATTGACCCGAAATAAGTATACGCCAGTACGAATAGACAGTTTGCAAAACACCATCCAAACTGTTATAAGTAATTTACTGCTACACCAATACGACAAAACCCGCGTGTTCTCTCATAGCCAATATCGCACAAATCATTTTATCCATAAACCGATTAATTACCATACCATTAGAACTTAATATCTCATGAATTTTGATACGCCTTCACTGTTTCTGTCAAAAATTCACATGCTGTCGCCTTGATCATGACCCCTATTGAAACAGATGACATTTAGACCACACAAGCTACGATTTTAACCCTCATGTATGCACAGCAATATACTCTGAGAAGCTAATGACTAAACAATAATAGCCGCACGACACGATTTTCAATGTTTAGCCACACTTGCCGAGATGGGTCCGTGGATGGTGGTGGTGACTATCTTAACATATCGAAATTGCTTCCTGCCTCAAAAAACACGTTAAGTATATTTGTGGAAAGAAGCTCAGATAATTCCTCTCCCTAAAAAGTGTAATCCTGTTTCTTTCTTTGATTTCGCCCTTTTTCCCTCTTACCATTCCTATCCAAACTCCTCGAACGCCTTATCCATAATCAGCTTAGTGTCTTCCTTTGTAAAAACCAACTCCTAAATTTGCACCGATCCGGGTTTCGTTCAGGACATAGCACTACCACAGCTCTAGTTAAAATTACTGACGATATCAGATCAGGTATATGATATGATACAGAATAATGAGAAGTTGACGATCCTTTCGTTACTGGACTTCAGCAACGCCTTTAATACTGTCAATTTTGATATCTTGCTCGGTATAATCTGCTCTCTTAACATATCTCCAACAGCAATTGATTGGTTTCGTTGTTACTTGTGTGGCCACTGACAACGTATTTGCTTTGAAGATATATCATCTTAATGGTGCTATACTGCTGGCGTACCACAGAGGGGACGTTCTCTCTCCTCATCTTTTCACCATATTTATAAATTCTATTTCAAATGAACTTCTCTCATCCTTTATGCTGATGATCTGCAAATTTATTCGAAAGCTCCTGTTGTAGAACTGCCTGAGGCGGTGAAGATTGTGAATAAAGATTTAGCACGTATTTCTGATTGGTTAATCCAGCGAAGACTCAAGTCATTATTGTTGGTAGCCCTAGGTTACGTTCCAAAATTAACTGGATGACCCTTCTACGAGTCGTTTTTTTTATGGAGCTGTTATACCTTTCTGTGACTCAGTAAAAGACCTAGGTATTTATATTGATAGGGATTTATCTTGAGGTCCCCAGTTGCAAGAAGTAAGCCGCAAACTGTTTGCCTCTGCGGGGTCTTTAAGCAGATTGCGCAATATCCTGCCGACTACCACTAAAACTGCGCTTGCCCAATCCCTTCTTCTCCCTATTCTCGTTTATGCTGATACAAGTTATCCAGATCTTACTGAAGTGCAGCTAGATAAGCTTAAATGACTCCAAAATTTTTGTATCAGATTCATATTTGGTTTGCGCAAATATGATCATGTTTCTGAGTTTCGTGGCTGTCGATACGCCTTCGCCGGAATGCACATATTTTATCATTTCTTTACAGTATTCTCTTATTGTATTTTCAGTAGTCATGAAGGATCATGACACACATGTTAGAGATTTGAGATCATCGGAGAATTTGCGACTTTCAATGCCTGCACATTCCACTAAATTCTCTGGCTCATCGTTTACGGTGCAAGCTATTCGTTTGTGGAATGCATGGCCACAAGCTCTGACACTCGCTCCTTTTAAAAGCTCGGTTGCTAATTAATTTTTTTCAAATCTATGATTATTCTATCGTTTTCTCTCCACATGATGTTAAAGAACACATTATATGTATTGTATTGTATTTATATATATCTACGTATTTAAATGTATTTTTTTGTATCTGTTTTTTATGAGTACATTTAGTAATTTAACCCTACCCACTTTAATTAAGGTATTTAAAGTCTTTCCAAAGGTTGTTTGGAAGATATTGCTTTCAGCGATAAGACCACCATTGTAACTATTAAGCAATATTGTTAAATAGGTGTGTTTAAATCTTGGTGTACAATAAAGTATATTCTATCTATCTACCTAAGTTGTTGATTCCGGCTGTCATGTATCTTTGTCAGTCATTAGGTACGGGTGGTCAGAAGTCAGAAAAATCTGACATTAGTCTTGCAAAGCGGTATTGTGTTAGCCAACTCCTGAGTTTTGGACGTTAGATATTCAGTCACTCCGTGTTAAACACTAGTACCACCATTAGTAGCAGTATCCAGTTAGCATGGAGACCGACCCTGACACAGTTAGGTATAGCCTACGCACGATGTACATACTCGTGTAATCAGCAATATTCAATGCTTCAGCTGATATCTATATGTAAAACTTCGATGGAGTAACCTTGTATCTCCTGTTTTAAATAATGTGAGGTGTGACATCAGAATAGCACTACTGTTCGGGCAAAGGTGTTATTACGAATTCATGACAATCCATAGTGATTTTAAAGTGAAACAATATAAGGTGTGTTATATCATACTAGCTTCTGCGCGCGACTTCATCCGCGTAGAAGTCGAAAATATTCCACGGGAAAGATAATTTATAGCCTATAGCACTCAGGGATAATGGAGCTACATGTAAGCGAAAGAATTTTCAAAATCGGTTCGGTTTACCTCTTTATAATATAAGTATAGATTTACAAACTTTCTATTAGGAAATATTGTTTGTTGTTTTTAAAACAATTTACTGTGGCCATGGACGCTAGCTCAATGGTATCCTGAGATCGGAAAGTACACTAAGCTGTTTATCTTGGCTGCCATTTGTTTTGACAGCCATTACATTTAGACAGAAACCAAAAAAATCTTACATCACTTTCATAGATATACAGGATTTTTAGTATATCAATGATCACTCTAAGGCTGCGTTTCCACCAGAGATGTGCGAGGATGCGTAGCGAGGGATGTGTTTGTAAAGAACCAATAGAATCGCTTCATTTACCTCGCCTCGGTCAGCACAGCTCTGGTGGAAACGGCTCAGCGGAGCTAGATTTTTGCGCATACAAAACAAGCGAGGGATGTGTGCGAGGAATGCGCATTTTCACAGCTCCGCTACACATCCTCGTAGGCACATTTTCATCGCACAGCTTTGGTGGAAACGCCCACACATTTTCACAGCACAGCTAGACATCCTCGCACGACACATTTCCATGGCACATCTCTGGTGGAAACGCAGCCTTACCAAGGGGCATGAAATTAACCAATTATGAATTGCGAAGGTGAGATAGGAAGTCGGTCCATGAAAATTAATGGTACTCAGCTGCATTCAATTGGACTGGACGCTCGACCCAACAAAGTTGTGAAAAGCAGTTTATGATGATTTCGACATCATTCAAGACTTACCTAGCAACACCTACATCACCTCTTAAAAGTCATCGAGCATTAGATTAGCCTACATTGCATATCGCACCCTCAGTAATATAAGGAATCAAGTCAAAATTTTTGCAAACTGAGGTTTTAAATGCTAAGGGCTCAAAATGAAATTCGCTACCGGTTAACTAACCAGTTAACTAATCGGTTAACTAGCTTACCGGTTGGCTAACTTAAATAATAAGCATGTTATATGAAAAAATATCTGTAATGTAAGAATCCAGAATCTTGAAACGCGAGTAGTCAAAAATCTACGTTTTTGAGTTGTGCCCTTATATTACTAAGGGTGCGATATGCATAGATACATTGCACATGCATCGAAGATTCTCTTACTAGGTTAGTCGGATATAATCTGGCTCAAGTCCATACAAATATGAACGAGCATCGAACGCTTTTGAATATGTATCTGGCAAAAATATAATAACTGATATTCGACAGGTTGCAGGATAATTTACCTCTAACTATTGATTAAGTGCTTTTTTTAAGGAAACCATGTCAGCTAATCTAACAGATCTGTAGTTTAAATATACGAAAAAAATAAGTGTAAAAGTGTTAATTAATAACCAATTTGTATAAATAAAGATAATTTATCATACGATAATCAGCTATGAAACACCGGCTTCACTTACTTTAAAGTGACCAAAACCATTAACCTACTTATAAAATAATTTATCATTAAATGCTTATAATATTAATGTTTATTATTGGCTACCAGCTGTACCTAAGTCTTGCATAGGAAATAAAAATAGAATATTGTTATATCTTCACCAATATTATAAATACGCTAGTGATTTGCTTGTCTTTTTATGTCAAAACGGAGCAGTACACTGTGTCGAGGGGCTGGAAAATTATATCAGCTACTATTGAACCACAGGGTAATGACTAGTATACAATATAATTATAATAACTCAGGACATCCCACTACTGGGAAACAGATCTCCTCTCTATGAAGGGTATTGGCCATAATCGACCATGCGGGCCCAGTGCGCTTTGGTGGTGGTGGTTATAACATGTCTTAAAATTTTTGTCACCCGACATCGGACAGCCGCTTTCTTCTCGTTTTACTTTTACCGTTTTGATAGCAGTTGTTATAATATAATTACACAAAGTAGTGGGCCAGACTGGGTTCGAACCCACGACCTACAACTCGTTAGTCTGGTTAGTAACAAATGCGCCACCACTGAACCATTCCACTCCCAATTTCACTGTTTATTCTGATACATAATTACGACATAATGTATCATCAGCGCGCAAACACAGAGAAGCCGAAACCGAACCGAACCGAAGTTTCCGATTGTGTTGAAAAACTGTTTATGCTTCTAACTATCTTCTTGATGGATCTATTATTGCCTTGAAGACGATCCTTTAATACCCATAGAAAGTATGACATCGATTTCTAAGCTTACAACTTCATGCCATCTCGGCGATGATGATAAACTTCACACACTTTCATTAAATATTTTATTACTTCATACCAAAGTACGGAGTTCTCAGTTAATTTTTGTTATCAGTGCACAGCAACACTGTTTTATTTATTTAAACTTTATATACATTAGTGGTACATGGGTGGACAATGCATTCTCTACCAGTCAACCTTTGAGTTAAAAAGGCCACAACGTAGTAGGTAGGTGTACAAGTAAGTAAAATGTCATTAATTATCGACTGAGTATACAAATAACATATATTATATAGAACAATAAAAAACATATAATATACGAAAAATTTATAAGAATAAGTACAATGTTTTATAATAATCTTATTGATTAAGAGAATCAGAAATGGATATTGTTAAACCATTTCTACTGCCTATTCATAGTTCAGTTAGGTACCAGAAGGTACGACTGCTACATTTTTATATAAGACTCGAAAAACACCCATTTTCTCGAAAGCATACGTACGTACATAATGTAGGGAAGAAATTAGCCGAGCTTACACCCCCGTGACATTTGCAAGATTAAAGGGAGGAGAGCGTCGACATCTAATCAAGAAAGTGCATCGTAGCACATAACCCGAGAACCTGTTAGGGATATACATATTTCCAATTATGTATGAATTGAGCAAGGTCTTGCTCATCTCATTTCTCAGCGCATATAACTGGCGCTTGATATATGTAAAAACCGGTATCTCAAATGTATTAGATACAAACATATATTTTTTTATTGATAATAGGCTCGCGTTTGACCACCATCTCACCTAATGGTAAGTGATGATGTGGTCGAAGATGGAGCACGCTTACCTTGAAGTATTCTTTTTAACAGTCAAAAACATTTATTTATTTTTTATTTATTGATAATAGGTTCGCATTTGACCACCATCTCACCTGATGGTAAGTGATGATGTGGTCGAAGATGGAGCACGCTTACCTAAAAGTAACCTATTCACTCTTGACTTAAAGACCACTAGGTTATAGCTATTGGGAAACACAGACTCCACTTTCATTTTTCAATTCCACTCCTCCTTATAAAAACACTTTTTACCAAAAAATTAAACCGACTGCCAAAAACACTGCAAAGTGAAAAATAACTTTAATTTCGGAAGCTATTTTTCACTTTGCAGTGTTTTTGGGAGTCGGTTTAATTTTTTGGTAAAAAGTTTTTATTTCACTCTTTTTAGTTGGTCTATTTTTAATTTACCTAGTTACAAGAGCCTAAATGTCAACTACTTATAACCTTTTACAAAATATTGCTTTTCCCAATGCTGGGCCGTTAATTGTTGAGGAGTTCTCCTGGTACTTCACCATCAGCTCTACATCACCATATGCAGTGTGACGAGCATAAAGTGCTTAACATCCATATTCAAGTAATCGAATCGCAATCCACGAAATACTTATTATTGAGTAGTTTCGGCGGCCATCTGTGGTCTTCATCATCAGTTCCACTTCCTCAAATGGTACTTTTTGAGAGCAACTGCACAAGTTACTATAATAAATACCCAAAACGTCATAGGTTTGCCTATAATATTTGAAGAGTTCCCTCGATTTCTCCAAGATTCCATCATCAGATCCTGACTTTTATGAAAATGGGACCAATTTCAAAGTATACCCTTTCAATCAAAAAAAGAATTTTCCAAATCGGTTCAGCCGTCTTCGAGTAATCGGTGACCATACATTAAAAAAATATATATATACGCGTCGAATTGATAACCTCCTCTTTTTGTCGTCGGTTGAAAATGGCTTCTATGAGACATACGACGCATTAAGTATATCAATCTAAACCTATATTACAAATGTGAAGGTTAGGTATGGACGTTTGTTAGTCAATCGCGCTAAAATAGCAGAATTAATCTAGATGAATTTAGGCATAGAGAAGAATATAGTCTGGAACAGCACATGGTCTACTTTTTACCTCGGGTAATGCGAGTTTCCCACTCGAATGAATCACCTAGGAGAACATTTATAATTTGGTAGAAGTTAAAGAAAACGAAATAAAAACATTTATTGCGACTTAAACAATACCAGCAATTAATACATTTTAATGAAAATAGAAGTCAGTTAGATACCGACGTTAACTACATATAATCACAGATACTGCAACTAATAAGCCTTTCAAGTTTCAAGTTTTTAAATTAAAGCTAAGTTTTATTTACTTAGTGCTTTTTAGTGCATAGAAAGCTTATTCAAAAAGTTAGTTACTTCATTATATGTTTGCACTTTTTAGAATTGTAGTGTCAATAGCCGAATGGCTAAGTAAGGTATCGGAGTTGTGATCGAGAAGCCGCAGGTTCAAACCTCACTTATTACACTACTAGCTGTGCCCGCAACTTCGTCCGCGCGGAATAGTGAATTTCGACAGCATTTTTAATTTTTAACCGACTTATAAAAAAGGAGGAGGTTCTGAATTCGGATGTTTATATTTTTTTATGTTTGTCCGGGCATAACTCCATCGCTTACCAACCGATTTGAAATATTATTTTTTAAAAATTAGGGTATTCTTCCCAAATGGTTCCATGAAAATTTTATCGAAATCGGACAAGCCGTTTCTGAAAAATCAACAAAAGTCTAAAAAATAATTTTAATTGCAGAAGGCGGTGTGAAAAAAAAAATACAAAACCAATAACACCGACTACCGAAACTAAAATTATTTTTGGCTTTGTAGTGTTTTGATATGGAAGTCGGTTTTATTTTTTACAAACATATTTTTTTAGGCAAATTATTTTGAAAATAAATCTCATAGGTACATTATTTGAATGTCGCATTTATTAATATGTAATGAAAAGTCTAAAAAATAAGTTTCAGGCTTCTAGCTTTAAAAATTACGTAATTTCCATACAAACTTTCATCCCCTGTTTCAACCCCTTACAGCCCTTTTTTCGAATTAAAAAGCAGCCTATGTCCTTTCTCAGGCTCTAGACTATGTCTGTATCAAATTTCATTTAAATTGGTTCAGTAGTTCAGGCGTGATTGCGTAACACACAGACAGACAGAGTTACTTTCGCATTTATAATATTAGTAAGGATTGCCGTGAACCCAGTCCAGACACAAGCATATTTAGCTTTGTTGGAGGGGTGACAAGATTATTAGTCATGTGAATTCTACCCATATGGCTAGTTCTCTTTTTACCCGACTGCAAATGAAGGGTTATGTTTTTCGCGCGTATTTTGTATGTATGTAATATTCTTTATTGCCTCATGTCTCCAGAACGGGTCTACCTGTTGTAACAGAAGTTCTTACGTCATAATATTATTTTGCATAACAACGGATAGCATAATCTTCATTTCGCAATATAAATTTCATATCCATAATAATTGAAAAGCAGAACCATCATATCGCAGAAAATTCGCAGTCTGAATCTTCGTTTGGCATACACTAAGACTTTATACCTATAGTCATTAAAAGGCAGAACTGTCATATCTCAAAAAGTTTATAAGTAGATAGTTTCATCTACACTATTTATTAACACTATATGCACTACACGCAGCATGCTGCATGCTCCAGTTTGGCGATTCGTTTCTGTCACAAAAATTTGTAGCACAACTTATTGACTTTTTATGATAGTATTTTAATTTAACATTGAAAATGCTACCAAGTATATCTATATATTTCTAAGTCTATATATTTGTGACTAAAATTCCGTAAAAGTTATTTTTTAAATCCGTGAAATATAATTTGGTAAAATAATACTAAATGATACTTCGATGATCTAAACATAATATGTCAAATAAGGCATATAGCAAAAAGGACGTCGTTCAATAGGTTTCGGTAAAATGAAATTCTAACATGCGACGCCATTGAACTTGGTGAAAAAGATTTTTTTTGTGAATGCTTCAATATGGGTATCAAATTAAAGGGCTCAACACAAGGATTTCAAAAAGGTATATCATGATGACCGCTAACAGGCAAAAGTGGCGTAAAATTGTGAAGATGATCACAACGGCCTCGAAAACTGGAACATGACATGACGACCACGACCGCTTTGGTAAGAGTACCGTACTGACTGAGAATAGAGAATACTAATAAAAATAATACAACAAGAAAGTTTAAGAAGAAGCAAGCACATTTTTATTTTAAAAAGTGACAAGCAGGCGAGACCCAATTGATTTTTTAATGGGATGGGTTCGCCTGCTTGTCACTTTTTTAAAAAAAATGTGCTTGTTTCTTGCATTTCAGTTGAGCAGTCGGGTTTTTTAGATTTTTTAAATAACTTTTTTTTTCAACTATTTAGTTAAAATATTAATTAACATTTTTATAGTTTTCCCGGTCGTATCACAATGGCACCCCACCGGATCCAGAAAGTGAAAGAGCTAAGTCCATATTTTTAAACTTTCTCTTTGTATTATTTTTGCTAGTATTACACTAATGATAAAAATGATATATCTTTTTGAAATCCTTGTAATACATAATTTGATACCCATATTGCAGTATTCGAAAAAAAATTTTTTTTTTTTCATTATGTATAATGACTTCGCATATTTGATTTTTTTTCAAATGTCACCTATCTAAGAACACTTGGGCTGCTAAGAAAAATCTAACGATACCTCAATTATGTGAATCCGTTCAGCGATTCTGGAGATATGAGGTAATAAAGAATATTACAAACATACATACATACAAGATACGCGCGAAAAACATAACCCTTCCTTTGCAGTCGGGTAAAAACATGGACTTTGCTCTTTCACTTTTTGAATCCGGTGGGGTTCTATTGTGACACGACCGGGGAAACTAAAAATGGTTAATTAATATTTAAACTAAAAAGCTGAACTAAAGTTATTGAAATCTAAAAACCCGACTGCTCAATTGAATTGCAAGAAACAAGCACATTTTATTTCAAAAATGACAAGCAGGCGGGACATTTAAAAAAAAATATATTCAAATGGGTTCCGCCTTGTCACTTTTTAACCGACTTCAAAAAAAGGAGGTTTACAATTCGTCTTGATCTTTTTTTTTTATGTATGTTACCTCATAACTCGGAGATGGCTGGACCGATTTGAAAAATTCTTTTTTTGTTTGAAAGGGTATACTTTCTAGTTGGTCCCATTGTCGTCATGTTTGGATCTGATGATGGGATCATGGAGAAATCGAGGGAACTCTTCAAATATTATAGGCACACCTATAGCGTTTTGGGTAATTCTTATAGTACCTTGTGCAGTTGCTCTCGAAAAGCACCATTTGAGGAAGTGGAACTGATGATGAAGACCCCAGATGGCCACCGAAACTACTGAATAATAAGTATTTCGTTGATTGCGATTAGATTACTTGAATATGGATGTTAAGCACTTTATGCTCGTCACAATGCATATGGTGAAGTAGAGCTGATGGTGATGTACCAGGAGAACTCCTCAAAAATTAACAGCTCTGCACCGGGAGTAGCAATATTTTGTAAAAGGTGATAAGTAGTTGACATTATGGCTTTTGTAACTAGATAAATTACAAACCGACCCACTAAAAAGCGTGAAAAAAAACTTTTTAGCAAAAAATAGAACCGACTTCCATATAAAGACACTACAAAGGCAAAAATAACTTTAATTTCGGAAGGCGGTGTCTTTAGTTTTGTATGTATTTTCGTTTTTGACACCGCCTTCCGCAATTAAAGTTATTTTTGCCTTTGTAGTGTTTTTATATGGAAGTCGGTTCTATTTTTTGCTAAAAAGTTTTTTTTAATAAAAATGTGCTTGTTTCTTGCATTTCAGTTGAGCAGTCGGGATTTTTAAATTTTTAAAAAACTTTTTTTTATATAATATATAATATGCTTAAAAAATATGACAGTTTCTTGCTTGGAACAGGCTACCTGCCATTTTCATCATGAGACTCTTGACGCCATTAATGTGTACTATCCCTTTTAAATATACATACCCAGTAGGTCTGTATGTAGGTACATATATAATACTATAAGAACGAATATCTGTATACCACTTCAGGTCCATAAGGGCCATAAAAGTAGGGGGGGAACCCTTTACCCCCAATTTGCACAGTGATCCACATGTATGTAATGGACGTTAGAGGTTAAAAAGTTATGAAAAATTACATTATCTATGGCTAAAGGAAGGATTTATAACTATTTCCTTTGCTGCCAAAAACGAGAAATAAAGTTGATAAAATTAGAAAGGCATTTGTATGGCAGAATCCACCGAAAAATGTACTGTGGATGTTACAAAAAACTGACAGACGAAGGTCGTTTAGTTACTGAGGCATGTCTAAAATCAAAAAAGACAGACACAGAATGCCTTTTCTGCAAGAAACCCCTGTGTCTTGCATGTTTTAATGAAGCTCATTAAAAAAACAGCATCCTTCATCGGTTATTTTTATGTTAATTTTTCAGAAATGCTCTGAAAAATTAACATATAAATAATCGATGAAGTAAGTACTAAATAAATAAAAAAAAAATCGATGGCTCATTGTTTTTTTATTATAACTATATCACTGCTCTTCTGTTCATATACAATATTGGTATGTTTCTGTTACATCCACGAAGTTAGAACCCATTATGTATGAAAAGAGCAGTGACCCACATGTGTGGAACGGACGTCTTATTCCAACCCAAAATGACCCACATGTGGGTCATGGACATTGAACGTGTTGAATAATGGGTCACGTATTGGTGTTATTGTAATGGATATTTTTCGTCATAGTTAAGTATGGGTTAAGTTTTATATTAATTTGCATCAATCGTGAGTGTCTCTTTGCATTTTCGTCACTCATTTTAAAATGACGTCTAGTTTAATAAAGTTTAAATTTGGCACACTTATGTAAGTTATGGGACATACCTAACTATGGTATTATACATAATAATATGGTCTGATAGAGGAACTTTTGGATTAATAATCACAGCCGCACGGGCCCATCGTCAAATCTGTAAGCACCGCTCGGCGAGGTCAATAAGTATATAGGTGACCATCTAAACATAGGTACACCTTCATACCTTTCAATGTAAGTTAAGTTGTTGATCTCAGCTGTCATTTCTACATCTTTCGCAGTCGTAAAAAGTCATAGCTCGTCTCGTTATCCAGTTACTGGGTTGTAGAGGTCAAAAAGGCAATCTTCCATATATCTAAAACATTTTTTAGTGTTTTAGGTACCTATATAGATAATCTGCTGCATTCGGTTAAATTAGAAGTAGATAAAATAGTTTGATGATGTAGACCCCCATTCTATCAAGATATCACTATTGTCTTTTGTGTTATTAGATAGTAGCTGTTATCCGTGTCTTTGCACGAATTTATTTATAAACTTCCATCCTCGCAACTTTGATTTTAGCCCCTTATTTGAAGCAGTTGATTGCATCAAATCTACGATTTAACTTAACTGCCACCATCTGCATCAGACTACTTGAAAAGTAAATTAAATATAGGCTCGCTCCTTCAAAGGTTTGCAGTTTTAAATCAAAGAATTTATTTTTAAGGCACAAGAGAAAAAAATATGATTCAGAGCACCCTCTTTAAGGCCACACACGAAATCATAAATATCAATTCTACACGCCTTACTCTAAAACTAACATGTTACCGTCATAATTGCAGTATATCGCTGGACTATACTCTCTACCTACCTCTGGATCTGGTACAAGCAGAGGCTTGTGCATATTTGCTAATAATGAACATGACACTAATCACTTCTGAATACAACAAGGAGTCTTCAGTGTGGAAATCCGACATGTAGAACTTGGCTTTCAAATGATTACTTAGTATTCTTGGCGAAATAATAACTACAGCACGGGTCTATTCTTAAGATTAAATAACGCTTGTCGAGTTCAGTCCATCATGTTTCATTCGTCTTTGACCGTCGTTACGGGTGGTCAGGAGCCAGAAAACCGACCCATTCCCGGGGAGTACCTACTGTACTACCTAACCAGCTATTGGTTTGTAGAGGTTGCACTAGTACTACACATTATGGCTAACCTAAAACCTGATTCAGCTGTTGGCTGGGATGGAATCTCCGTCACAGTATTAAACTCATCTCGGAGGACACTGGTGCCCCTTATTACCCATATATGTAACCTGTCAATTAAAACGGGTTCCTTTCCAAGAGTTTTTAAAAAGGCAATAGTGCATCCAGTTTTTAAGACCGGTGACAGAGGCAGTGCCAATAACTACAGACCAATATCAGTCCTGACAGCACTCTCCAAAATTCTTGAACGAATAATGAACAACCGCCTAACAAATTTCTTAGAATCAAACAAAATTATATCTAGTAACCAATATGGTTTCCGTACTGGTATATCCACGGAAGATGCAGTACTTGCTCTAACTGAACATGCTGTTAGGAAACTAGATAAAAAACACAAATGCTTGGGTCTATTCCTAGATCTAGCTAAAGCATTTGACACTGTCTCTGTCCCCATTCTATTGAATAAGCTTGAACGCATAGGAGTCAGAGGCATCCCCCTTAAAATGTTCACTGACTATCTCAGAAACCGGGTTCAAGTGGTGAAAATCGGGGAGTTTTCGAGTGGGGAAGAGGTTGTTGACTGTGGCGTCCCCCAAGGTAGTATCCTTGGCCCCACATTATTCATTATCTTTATTAATGACTTATGCGACATCCCCCTCCTAAATTGCAAAATTTTTACATATGCTGACGATACGGCCCTTATTGTGGATGGATTTGATTGGAATCATACGAGGCAAAACGCAGAGCATGCTCTTAAAACGGTCATGACTTGGTTATCCACTAATCTGTTGACTTTGAATATTGATAAAACTCTGTTTATTCCTTTTGTAATGAGAGCTGACCTCCAGCCTCTGGAGTCATTTGCACTTAAGGCTCACACTTGTTCGTTGACTGTCCCGGATTGTAGCTGCTTATCCGTATCCAGATCTTCGTGCGTTAAATATTTGGGCGTGCATATTGACCAGAGTTTTCGTTGGCACAAGCAAATTGAAACTGTAACAACCCGAGCACGAAGGCTTATATTTATCTTTAAAAAACTTCGTCAGTCTGCTGACACAGAGACTTTGAAAATGGTATATTTGGCTCTGTGTCAGTCTCTGCTATCATATTGCCTAACTGTGTGGGGTGGAGCGCCAAAGTCTACAATCCTACAACTCGAGATTGCACAGCGTGCAGTACTTAAGGTGTTGACCAATAAACCTTACAGGTACCCAACCTCGCTGCTATATGCTGACTGTAAAGTCCTAACGGTGAGGCAACTTTACGTCCTTCTTACAATAACTCGCATACACAAGTCCCGACCACTACAGGAGCCTATGGGTAGAATAAAGCACACAGTCTTCAAGCCGGATCGCACCAGAACAGTCTTTGCCCGCAACCATTACTTCTCCCTAAACGCAAGGCTGTACAATAAAGTAAATAAACAGTTAGGAATATTCTATCTTAATAGGAAAACCTGTAAAATGAAATTAAAGGATTGGCTGACTTCTCTCTCCTACCAGGAAACCGAGGACCTATTGGCTGCCATGCCTAAGTAATTTTATTAAGTTATAAAACACACAACACACATTATATTATAATCTGTATTCCCCTAGAATATTAAATCTCACATACACTCACAGTTACACTTCAACATACACACTTGTACACACATCAACGAGCAGTTTATTTACTTAGTATTTTCTGACAAACTTTTTGCTTTTTGTTTTGTTTTAGATTAATTTTAGTTCCATATTAATTTTATTTTTTAATTTATAATTTTTAGTTTTGTCTTGTAATGAATATTCTTTTGGGCTATATTTTTGTGACCAGCTTGGAAGGAACCCCGACACCTGAGATACAGGACGTGTCCTAGTTTGGGTGTCGGAAGTTTCAAGTTATGTGTATCGACCTAGCCGAATATAAATATTGTAAAATTGCTTTGTTCCTTATGTATATGGCTTCAATAAATACTTTACTTTACTTAGCTGCATCGCCCGGCATTGGTTGAGGCCATGCTGCGGGGCGAGAGGGAGTGGGAAGCGGTCGCCTCCTTCTGCGAAGCAGTCATGCTTCCGAAGGAGGAGGCGGGCCGTGTAAGGGAGAGGATGGCGTCCTCCCTCCAGCCCAGCCGCAGTGGCAGACGCCCACGGTGTCGGACGTCGGCCGACGATCTCCGGCCACCGTAGGCGCAGGCATGCGGACAGCGAGTAAAGGGCAACTCGCTGTCTGACCATGGACCATGCCGGGATCGACGGCGCGTTGTGTTCCACGCGCGCTTCAAAGAGCGTCAGCAACATGACGAGGCCCCCCCCTGTAGAGGGCCGAAGCCTGCCGGGGTCGTGGGACTTATCCCATTACCGTGACCCCGGTACGTAAAGGGTTATTGAAGGAACACCGTGGATTTTAGTCAGTAAAAGTCTGACAGTCCCTCCCACCCTGCCCGGGGTGGGAGGACTTATTTGATAATTTTACCAAGCTAAAAAAAAAAAAGTACTTAGCTGCATACTGTTAGACTGGAATCTGACCCTGACATAGTAGGGAAAAAGGTTAAACAAATGATGAATAAAATTAAAACATTAAATAAATCAAAATCAAATAACATTGGACCTGTAATTTGTTGTTATTATAATATGTATAAACACTGAACGAATTAAAATAGCCCGGCATTTTCAATACCAGCTCTCCGCAAATGAATTGAAGGTCAATGCAAAACACAGTATACATAATATGTAAATCTAACATAATTTCTCTCTTCTTAACAACTTCAAACACTGCATCAAATTTTATATTTTATATTAACTACTAGCTTTTGCCCGCGACTTCGTCCGCGTGGAATAGTTACTTTGGGCTAACGTTAAATTTAACCCCGGTTTTGAAGCATTCTTCATTGGCGCTCCGCTCCTATTGGCCTTAGCGTAATGATACAATATAGCTGTGCCCGCGACTCCGTCAGCGTAAGTTAATGTATTGGTAATATTGTTTAGATCACGTTCACATGAGGCTTAAGTACCTAGAGAACGCTTCGACCGCGAGACGCGTCGAGCGCGGCGACCGATTCTCAAAAATAATCCTTATAGCATGATTCAGTATTCACGCGCGATGGCTTATTATTATAAGCGTATTGCATGTATAACTTTGGTGTTTCTATACCGATTTATATGATTCTTTTTACGGTTTCGTAGCCGAATGGCAAAAAACGGAATCTTTATAGTTTCGACATGTCTGTCCGTCTGTCTGTCTGTCTGTCTGTCCGTCCGTCCGTCTGTCACAGCAATTTTATTCCGAAACTATTAGGACTATACATGTGAAACTTGATAGGTAGATGTATTCTGTGAACCGCTTTCCGATTTTGAGAAAAAAATTAAAAAATATTTAAAATAAAGGGGGGCTCCCCATACATGGAACTAAACCTGAAAATATTTTTTTTTCATGAAATCGATGCATGTGTGGTATCTATAGACAGTTCTTTAAAAACGACATCGGGGTTTCTAAAACCACTTTTCCATAAAGTCAATCGTTTAAAAGATATAAGCTTCCAAAGTGGTAAAATGTGTGTGTGGCGGACACAACCTCTAACTTCTATAATAATGGAGTGAAAAATCTAAAAAAAATATATGTCTGTAGATCTTAATATAAACTTTCAACCAAAATTAGTTTGAACGAAATCAGTTCAGCAGTTTTTGAGATACAGCATATTTTCTAAAACCGCAAATATAACTTTGTAATTCATACAAACACTATGAAAAACAAATGTATTCGGCGCAGTTGTAAAAAATGTAAAAAAGCCAGTTTTAAGAAATTTGTAAGGTTTTTTTTTCAAAACAAATTTATTTGGCGCAGTTGTAAAAAATGTAAATAAGCTAGTTTTAAGAAATTTGTAAGGTTTTTTTTTCGTCAAATAAATTTGCATATTATATTATAGTGACTACGGAACCCTTCATGGGCGAATCTGACTCGCACTTGGCCAATTTTTTTATGGAATAGTTAATAATGTTAACTTTTTCAATTAGGGGTGACTGAGAGTGTTATAAACGTAAGAGTAGACAAATATTATAATCAGAAAGCTTCGAACTGCTAAGCTATCGGGAGTTACACGTGTTATTGTGAGTCAACCATAAAAGTTAGACATATGCTGTCGTGGGATATTTTTTATATAATTTTAAGGAGAATATTTCCGTCATGAAATTATTTGTGTAGCTTTAACCATTAAGGTTGCACACGCGACGGAAGCTTAAAAAATGGAGTAACTTCTCCCGTTTTCCCAACATTTCCCTTCACTGCTCTGCTCCTATTGATTGTAGCGTGATGAAAAGTATACTATAACCCGCTCAGGAGTATGAAAAATAATTGTACCAAGTTTCGTTAAAATCCGTCGAGTAGTTTTTGTTTCTATAACGGTTATACAGACAGACAGACAGACAGACAGACAAAAATTTAACTGATTGCATTTTTGGCATGAGTATTGATCCTTAATCACCCCCTGATAGTTATTTTGGAAATATATTTCATGTACAGAATTGACCTCTCTACAGATTTATTATAAGTATAGATACGACATGGTTTACTTTCCCTTTTGATGCATCCATTTATCAACATACCTACGTGTATACAAATAGCTTGTTAGTAAACACGTCTTAACATTGACCGTGAGCAATGCCAATGTAAAGGCCACTACACACTCCAACGTAAGTAATTACTCAGCAACCACATGCACCCCAATGTATTTGAATGCTCTTAATTGCTCTTCCACGAATAGCATCAAAGGCCATTGAAAATACAGATACGGAAGGAAAACTAGACTGTCGCTTAGTTACAAACTATTCCCAAAACAGTCTGAGTATCTTAGAATTTCGGAGCATACTCATTACGAGAACTAAATTTATGGTAATTTATTTTTAAATAGCTAATCGATGAATAGGCTAAAAAGTATAGTCTGTATCTGAAATGGGCAAATATTATCCGTGAAGAGATCCAGTTTGAAATCATGAGCGGGCCATGTCTTCAAACTGGTTTTCTTTAAAATGCTCGTCACTGTATACCTAATAAGTTTCCCATAATTATGTAGTATCCATACGAGCTATCATTTTTAAACCATCGTGGCAAAACTAGACTTTACAAGTTTATACCAGAGCACACTATTTACCGCTGTGTTGGGTACCGTTTTGTTTGAAAGCTGGAAAACAGGTTCAGGCAACGTTCGTACGTACGTTCTTCGGTTAAAGAGTTCCAATTACAAATAGTTAAAAAGAAACATAAAAAAAAAACTGTTAAATAATCTCCTCTGAATTGACATAAGGGCGGGCGGACCGTATGTCAGTGTAAAAATTATTTGAATATAGGATTTTCAAATTAGTAACTAATCTAACATTATGAGTCTTTTTTATGAATTAAGACCAATTTTGATTCGGACATAAAGTAATGGACAACGTCTACTGTACTAAACTGTTTTCGTAACTGAAGTCACAATTCTATACAGGATTACAGCTTGATTTCCTCCCTTCTACATAATACATCCCCAAACATCTGTACAGTTTGCAGCACTTTCCAGCTCACACCTAACTACACTTAATTGCTTCCGTAATAAGTTTCCTTCACAATGCAGGAACTTATTTTTCACTATACTCCATTTAAAATAGCATTAGACAGAAGTTAAAAAGGTTCTTTTTAATGTAACCTTTATAATAAAAAACCAATGAACTCGTTACAGTTGCAATTGACGCTAAATTTATTTAAATCTATTTACATACCAGCTGTCACACTTCATAATAATCATTTTAACAATTTACCTTATGACATTAAGTGGCTTTTATTAAAATAAATTATTACAATCCAAAGTAGCAATCCTAAAAGCCTAAAAGAAGCAGATGTGAACAGTATTGGAAATAATCGTTTAACTATAATTCTACCAAATTTAAAATAATGATAATAATAAGCTTATGTTAAACAGTCATTGAAGGAACGCTTCTTTGGCCGCCTGAATAAAGTACTGAATAGTCTTCTATCAGGCGGAAACAAGGTGCGTGCCTTCAATGGTTGGGTCATGCCAGTATTGATGTACTCTTTTGGCATACTCAAATGGACTCAGACTGAACTTGATGCCTTGGACAGGCGGGTCCGCACAACGCTGACTGCAAATCGAATGCATCACCCACGTTCCTCGGTGATGAGGCTGTATATCCCGCGGAAGTGCGGGGGCCGTGGCTTTTTAAATGCAAAGACCCTGCACAACCGCGAAGTATGCAGCCTTAGGGAATATTTCCTACAAGCCGACGTGGGTATGCATCGAGATGTGGTAGCGGTGGACAAAGGCCTCACTCCGCTCTCCTTAGGTACCGAGAATTGGCGCAAACCTGTAGTATTAGATACTAATGACCGCAGAGAAGTATGGCAGAGCAAGGAGCTTCACGGACGCTATTACCGGGCCCTTCATGGGTCTGATGTAGATACATTAGCGTCCGTAGCCTGGCTACGTTTTGGTGACCTCTTCGGGGAAACCGAAGGTTTTGTCTGTGCAATTACGGATGAAGTTATGATGACGAATAACTATCGGAAATACACACATCAAAAGTGTCTAGGGATCAACATATATTTTTGCAATAACTTTTCTCCTGTTTGATATTAATTAAAATTTTCTTTAAGGATTCATCAAATAAAGTGTTTTCGTTTGTCACAGTAACGATAAACCAAGTCACCTTTGCATTAATAAAGAAATTTGCCATTTTCCTAATAAAGGGATTTTTGACATTTGAACCACTAACATTAAAGTTCGAAAAAAAGACTGAAATAACAGTTTTCTTTAAAATTTTATTGGGTAACTTAAACAATTAATAATCCGTGTTTCTACCGCGAACACTAACAACACAAGAACATCGGTTTGGCATACTCAAAATGAGTTCATCCAAATCACGCTGTGGAATGGCCGCCCATGTTCGTTGCAACAACAAAAAAAGGTCTTCTTGCGACTGGATACCCTCCATATTCGGCAGAGCTCTTCTCTGTAGCATATCCCATGCATGCTCAATCGGGTTCAAGTCTGGCGACTGAGCAGGCCGGAGCAGGACATTGATGTTAGCTGCGGCGAGAGTCTGTCTTACAACTCTTGCGGTGTGCGGTCGTGCATTATCATGCATTAACTGAAATAAGGGACCGATTTGCACTTGTAGAGGAACGATGACGTCAGATACAATCGTCTCAGCATAAATTTGAGCGTTGAGGTTGCCTCTGATCCAAATCAACTCAGTTCTTCCGCCGATCCAAATACCCGCCCATACCATGATGGTTCCACCACTATAAGGATGGACTTCCTGGCAGGATTTTAATCGCTGTTGGCGTCCAGGGGTTCTCCAGTGTCGTATACGTCTTGTATCCGGTCTCATACCAAAACGAGACTCATCAGAAAAGCACACGAAACGCCATTGTTCTTCTGCCCAATTTCTGTGTTCAAGAGCCCATTGATATCGAATCCTACGATTGTGCATTGCTATAGGTGGTACCCGTAGCGATCTTCGGGAATGAAGGTTCACTTCATGCAAGCGGTTTCTGACTGTTTGGTCGCTAATTAAGTTCCCTGAAGAGTGATGAAGCCTCACGGCTAACATCATGGCGGTTATTGTAGGAGCTCTTCGAGTTAAGATTTGAATGTATCGGTCTTATCTCCGTGTGGTGCAGCGATACCGTCCTCCATGGCGCTCAGCCACGGTACCAGTGCTTCGATAACGTGTCCAAAGTCGACTGATAACACTCTGACTTGTATTCAGAGCTAAAGCCACAGTACGTTGCCGGGAACCAGCTTCTATCATTCCCACGGCTCTGAGCATTTCTTCCCTGCTTAAATGACGTCGCCGCTCCATAATAACGTAGGTTTTAATCAGTAGTAGGGAAACAGTAGCACTAATAATGTCTTCAATGCGTTGTATGTTTTTATAGGGAAAATATTGACAGCTGATTTTCATCTTTTACTCGAATTTGATTAACAGTTCCTGTTTCAAATTATGAAATGCACCAAAAAGGATCCATATAAATTTATAAAATCATAAATTTATTACAAAGCCACATCTCATTCTCAAGAAATCCGCATAAAAATGCTTGATCCCTAGACACTTTTGATGTGTGTATATTGTGAAGGATGGTACGGTAGACATATGTCGGGCATGTCACAAACCGGGAGAATCCATTCGTCACATTATCTCCGGTTGTTCTCGTCTGGCTAACGGAGACTATTTGCATAGACACAACCTTGTAGCTAGAATTATTCACCAGCAACTTGCTCTTAAATACAATCTCGTGGAATCAGAAGTACCGTACTATAGGTATGTGCCCGACCCAGTTCTCGAAAATGGCAATACTACACTGTACTGGGATCGGTCTATCATCACTGACAGGACTATTTTTGCCAATAAGCCTGATATAGTGGTAATAGACCGATTAGAGCGTCGCACAGTGATTGTTGATATAGCGGTCCCTCATGACGAGAACCTCGTGAAAGCCGAGAAAGATAAGCAAATTAAATATCTTGACTTGGCTCACGAGGTCGTTGACATGTGGGATGTGGATACAGCAATCATTGTGCCGATAGTCGTCTCAGCCAATGGCATAATAGCCAAGAGCCTCGACAAACATCTTAGGAGGCTCTCGTTGGGCAGCTGGATCAAGGGCTTGATCCAGAAAGCAGTACTTCTGGACACGGCGCGAATTGTTAGGAGGTTCCTCTCTCAAGAGCCCTGACCACCGGTGGCTTGGACCCTGTTCCCGATACCGGTGGGCTACTGTTTTTTATATTTTTAAATGTTTTTTGTTTTTATAGGAATATTTAAAAATGTAAATAATATGTATATAGAATGTAATAAAGGAAATAATAATAATATTCCACAACTTTTCACACAACGCCATTTAGTCCCAAACTAAGCAGAGCTTGTGGTATGGGTACTAGACAACTGATAAACATACATATATATTTCTAAATACATACATATTATAGATAAATAAATTACACCCAGACAAAGAACAAATGACCGTGCTCATCACACAAACATTTGTCCTAGGTGGGAATCGAACCCACGACCTTGCGCATAGCAGTTAGGTCCACTGACCACTATACCAACTGGCCTGTCACCTAATCCCTACATAAGCTGTGACAGCCGGGTTTTTCTAATTTTAGCGATTTATATAGTCAGTAAAATTAAGTCAAAATAAACGTAATTGTTCTGTGATTGTCATGTAAAGTAATGTCGTTACATATGTATCATCTATGGTCATTACTGT
This sequence comes from Tholera decimalis, assembly GCA_943138885.2. Classification (NCBI taxonomy): domain Eukaryota; kingdom Metazoa; phylum Arthropoda; class Insecta; order Lepidoptera; family Noctuidae; genus Tholera; species Tholera decimalis. The sequence continues at coordinate 22,684,249 of OW964548.2, forward strand.
CATTTGCTAGAGAATACTTGCGAATGCTACGCCTTGTTTTGTTAATATAATTAATTTTAGTGATTAAGTTGTTGTTTGTTTCGGTTTTTCCATTCTTATTGGTTTGTTTTAGTTATTAATCTTGTTATTAATTAGTTGTTTTATACAAAACGTTACGTTTTGTTACGCTACGGGTGATCTCGGTGCGAGCCCGATCGCCTTACAACATAGAAGGTCCGAGTCTGACCAAAACCAACGACGACAAAAACGTGGCCCAAAAGTTGACCACGATGACTTATTAATGTCTCCCAAGAAAAAGAGATCAAAATAAAGTTCACTTCATGCTGTAGAAAAGCAAACACTCACTATATTTTTTAGTAATATAAGGAGTCCTGGCCTGCAAATACTCTTTGTTATAAAACTGAGTTGATAAAGAAAACCGCAGAAGTTGCTGGTAAGGATGATTCATAAAATGATTACTATAAAAATATTTGTAAGCAACATGCATTGTGTTAAAACATTTATTTTCTTATTCATAGGCGTATCTTGGGCCACTATGTTGTCGCCGGCAATCTTATATAGTTCACATATATCATACGGAGCAGAAAAAGTGCACTCATTAACAAACAGGAGATCGTCCTACGGAGACTAAAATCTATATATATAAAAGAAAGTCGTGTTAGTTACACTATTTATAACTCGAGAACGGCTGAACCGATTTGGCTGAAAATTGGTAGCGAGGTAGCTTAAAACCAGGAGACGGATATAGGATATTTTTTATCCCGGAATTCCTACGGGATCGGGATTTAAGCGGGAAAAACATCCCACGCGAACGAAGAAGAAATGGAGAGTAGGGTAGGGGTAGGGTTGGTGTAGGGTAGGGGTAGTGTAAGGGTAGGGGTAGGGTAGGGGTAGTGTAGGGGTTGGGTAGGGGTAGGGTAGGGGTAGGGTAGGGGTAGGGTAGGGGTAGGGTAGGGGTAGGGTAGGGGTAGGGTAGGGGTAGGGTAGGGGTAGGGTATGGGTGGGGTAGGGTAGGGGTAGGGTAGGGGTAGGGTAGGGGTAGAGTATGGGTGGGGTAGGGTATGGTTAGGGTAGGGGTAGCGTTAGAGGTTTTTGTAGGGTAGTGGTAGGGTAGTGGTAGGGTAGGGGTAGGGTAGGGTTAGGGTAGGGTTAGGGTAGGGGTAGGGTAGGGTAGGGGTAGGGTAGGTTTGGGGTATGGTAGGGGTAGGATAAGTGTAGTGTAGGGGTAGGGTGGGGTAGGGTTAGGGTAGGGGTAGGGTAGGGCTAGGGTAGGGGTAGGGTAGGGGTAGGGAAGGGTTAGGGTAGGGGTAGGGTAGGGGTAGGGTAGGGGTAGGGTAGGGGTAGGGTAGGGGTAGGGTAGGGGTAGGGTAGGGTTAGGGTAGGGGTAGGGTAGGGGTAGGGGTAGGGTAGGGGTAGGGTAGGGGTAGCGTAGGGGTAGGGTAGGGTAGGGGTAGGATAGGGGTAGGGTATCGGTTGGGTAAGGGTAGGATACCACGCGAACGAAGTCGTGGCGGGTCAGCTAGTATCTTTATAAAATAATAACGCTAATGAATGAAGGAAGACAAATATATTATTTAGATGAGACTTGGCTCAATGAAGGTACAGCACTTCCAATGTATTTTTACAATTTTTGATGCACCAAGAAATGTATGGCCATCCTGCATTCAGTAGCATAACGATTTAGAAGAGTTAAATACAAAAGTATTACATAATTTCATTAATTTGTTTTGTGTATATTGTATTCAAAATAACCTTTTATCGTACAGGTGTCATAAAAAGTTTAATATGGTAAGACACCATTATTAAGTTCTCAAAACTTTTTACCAAATAATTAAACCGACTCCCAAAAAACACTGCAAAGTGAAAAATAACTGATTTCGGTAGTCGGTGTCTTTAGTTTTGTATTTTCTTTTTTGGCAACGACTTCCGAAATTAAAGTTATTTTTCACTTTGCAGTGTTTTTTGGGAGTCGGTTTAATTTTTTGGTAAAAAGTTTTTATTTCACTCTTTTTAGTTGGTTGATTTTTAATTTACCTAGTTACATGAGCCTAAATGTCAACTATTTATATTCATTTACAAAATATTGCTTTTCCCAATGTTGGGCCGTTAATTGTTGAGGAGTTCTCCTGGTACTTCACCATCAGCTTCACCATATGCATTGTGACGAGCATATTGTGTTTAATAACTACATTCAAGTAATCGAAGCGGAACACATGAAATACTTATTATTCCTACTTATAATATGTATATCGAGTAGTTCCAGTGGCCATCTGTGGTCTTCATCATCGAATGATCGAATGCAACTACACAAGTTACTATAAAAAATACTCAAATCACTATAGGTGTGCCTATAATATTGGAAGAGTTCCCTCAATTTCTCCAGGATCCCATCATCAGATCCCGACTTGGTGACAATAGGACCAATTTCGAAGTATACCCTTTCAAACAAAAAAATAATTTTCCAAATCGGTTCAGCCGTCTTCGAGTAATCGGTGATCATACATAAAAAAACAAAAAAATATATATACGCGTCGAATTGATAACCTCCTCCTTTTTTGTCGTCGGTTGAAAAGAAACACATTGGGCAGGTCTATCCACTATTTTAAGGAACTCAGCGGAAAAAGGAAGGAGGCTTATCATTGGTCATATTGGTATGTACTTGATTGACTTGCTTTTGCTTTTAATATATTTTGTTGACTGTTCTCGCCATTAACAAATGAACACACCATTGTTATTGACTATTAGTTAAGCAAAGTGAACTTAAAGTTATAAATGTAGTCGCTACTCTGTTATAGTGTATATAGGTAGTATATCTATGAGCTATTTCTACCAGAGAAAATATATGGGTACGGAAAAATTTAAGTACTTGTATTAATTTTATTTCACAGGATCAACTGAAAGGTTTTTAACAGATGTTGTATTAATATTTGATGCAAAGAAAGGTGATCATCTGATGACAGTGACTAAATTTAGATAATGAAGAAGAAGAAGTTTCAACAACATATTGAGTGTTGTAAGTTGATATTTTAAATAAAATATTGTTTAAAAAAGTATCTTCCTTTATTCTTAAAACTTAAATCATCAAGGTTGTTTCATTAATTCTTTTTGTTGTAAGTTAGTAATATATGATGAAGATATTGTTGTAAATAAAGCAAAGATTAAAATAAAATTACACTTTTATTTCGTTTATCTAATTAGTATTTAGTGGGTACCTATCTACTTACTTACTTATTATAACTTAACCTTGAAATAAAATGTTTTGCATTCCTGCTTCTACGAACCTCTTTTGTCTAAGTGCCTTTACAGGCACTCTAAGTGCCTTTGCCGGGTAGCCGGCAACCAGTACATGTGAAAAGGCACTTAGCCGCCGGGTTTCCGGCAACCGGTACATGTGAAAAGGCACTTAGCCGCCGGGTTTCCGGCAACCGGTACATGTGAAAAGGCACTTAGTGCCTTCTTACATGTACCGGTTGCCGGGCAGCCGGCGCAAATTACGCCGGTATGTGTGAAAAGTAATGTACATGGCTATACACTTCGCCACCGGGTTTCCGGCGCCGGCTACCCGGCAACCGGTACATGTTAAAAGGCACTTAGGGGCGACTACCCGGCAACCGGTACATGTGAAAAGGCACTAATGCAATTTCAAATGGAGTATAGTTTATTTCTACAGAGGCGAACCGAGTGAAGTTCAGACGCCAACATTGAAAAAGTTGTAGGTGCGGCGAGCGGGCGGCCGCAGACATGCCTTAATTGTAATCGAAGTGGCACACTAACTTTTGTAAAGTGATCTTTCTTTGTCTAGCTAAAGACCTTACACTTGAGTGTTTTAACTTTTTGTCCTGCTACAATATTTCTACGCTTATTGAACGCAGAATCATAATCAACTTAATTACCTACACAGTTCTCAACCTGCCGTGGAAAATCTAAAACACACTCCATCTACGAGTATACATAAGTAAACGGATAGAAATAGTCGACAAAATGCAACACTGCTGTCTTTTGGTCTAAGGTGATTCAGTGTCGATACATCAAGTATTGATACGAATAAGTCTGTCGCTATGCCAATGCCAGCTATTCTAAGCCCGACTTTGATGTTTTCTCGAATTCTTCTGCGGAACAAGATCAAGGGTAATTTAAATAAAAAATCACCTAGCTTAACTAAAACGGTAACTCTACAAGCGAGTGTCTCTCGACAATATTATTTTCCTACCACATCATAATCTTTGATAATAAGGTGCATTATTCTATAATATAATCTATGACTATAAAGAAGCATATTAAAAAAAAACTTTCTGATCTCTTTGCGACTACAACGACTCAAACTATATTTTTCTAGCCTCAGAATTAAAAAAGACACCCTGGTTATCAAGAGTTAGTTAGAGTTGAACGTTGTCCTCAGTCGAAAAAAAAATAACACAGCCGTTTTGTAAACTAGCCTTTGTCTGGTTAAAACAAGTTTTTGTGTCGAGGTATATCAAACGTTTTTAGAATTAACTAGCTTTTGCCCGCAACTTCGTTCGCGTGGAAGGTTTTTCCCGCGTGAATCCCGATCCCGTGGGAATTTCGGGATAAAAAGTATTATATGTCCGTCTCCTGGTTTTAAGCTACCTCGCTACCAATTTTCAGCCAAATCGGTTGTTCTGTTCTTGAGTTATAAATAGTGTAACTAACACGACTTTCTTTTATATAATACTAGCTTTTGCGCGCGACTTCGTTCGCGTGGGAGGTTTTCCCGCGTAAATCGCGATTCCGTGGAAATTCCAGAATAAAAAATATCCTATGTCCGTCTTCTGGTTTTAAGCCACCTCCCCAATTTTCAGCCAAATCGTTTCAGCCTTTCTTGAGTTATAAATAGTGTAACTAACACGACTTTCTTTTATATATATAGATATAGATTATTTTTTACAGTATTCATGCAAAAGTGAATTGCTTAAAAATAGTTTCACTATTATATTTGTTTTATTTTTAGGTAATTTATTGTTAAATAATCCTTAAACTAGTAAAATATACAAAATGCTTGTAGTGTTTTAGAATGATCACAATAATGATGTATTTCAATTTAATGATTTAATAATTTTATGTATACCTATTGAATATATGCAGATATGGTCATATTACCTATATAAGTCATTACATTGTAATGATAAAATTCACAGTGTTTGGATAAATACAATCCTTTCCTGATCATGAACAGTTTTAATGTACAAACCAAAAATTGTTTTCAATACGCAACAGACTATTAGGGACGGTATTAGTTATTTACTTTTTGTTGCTTACAAAATAATCAAGAATGTATAAACAATAGGTATTTGAAATTAAATAAAATATTTATTTTGTAAATCGGTTATAAATAACACTTGTAAACGTAATTTTTATTGCTGTTTTATGTTTAGTTTGATGAGGCCGGTGTTGCCTATTTGACTATTCTGAGAAGAAACACCGAAACAAACTCAGAGGTCAATGTCTCTTTTAAAGTACATACAATTCCTACTCGACAAATCATATGAGAATCATTTAGGTTTCTGTCTTTGGTAGGTGCCCTTTTGAGGAAAGAAGTACACAGATTTGAACGGAGCTATCCCGATAGTGCAAGCATTTGTCAGTTATCGTGTAACTCAGCTTAGAACTTAAGGAGCTCAACAATTTGATAAAGAATACCAAAGTAAGACAAAATGTCTTACTCTTACGTAGGCCGCATAAGTACCTACTCAAATCAATGTTAAATGTTATGCAGATTAGAAGAAGCCTTTGTCAAGGCTAAGGTTTAAATGTCTTCAATAAATAATTTATCTATGCATGTAAGCACTACACACGTGTTGTTGCTAGTACAAACTTGCTTGTTAAGTCTGGATTTCCACATTGCTATAACAAAACATTTATAGAATGTCTTTTGGTGGCATTCATTTAAAATAAATCAAATAATTTATATTTATTGCAAACTAGCTTTTGCCCGCGGCTTCGCCCGCTTTAATTTACACTTTGTCAATAATTCTTGTTGCCAAAAAGGTGTACCGTACCTTTTTGGGTGGTTTTAAAATGCATATAATATTTAAAAAACCATCACCAGAGTCCATCCATCCCTAAAAAGAGACAGACAGTTAGTATTTAAAATTTATCTTTTTAAAACCAAAAATGAAGTTTATAATACATTTTTGTAAACTACGCTTCTAGTTTTCCCGTCCTTAGCTAAAGCTAAAACGTGTCAATTTTGTGAGCTTGATACACGTGAGCACGTCACATACAGTTATACCACTACCCATGGGAAAAGCAGTCTTTTTCTAAATGTTACACCTGCGACTTTCAGTGTTTGTCCTAGAGCTTTGTTTATGGTCATAGATAATTCGGCTTTTAGGGGAAATTTGAGTTTTTTGAACTGGAATGGCAAATCGGTCGGGATTATTGGAATGCGAGGAATAAATACGTTTTCACCGCTTGCTGTTCCTGTCATAATTATTACTTGAACAACATTGCGTAACAGGTGTGTAATTTGTAGTCGCGTGCCATTACAGAGCCTTGGAGTATTCAGATTACGCATCAACAGGACTGGGACACCAAGTTTAAGCCTCAAATAATGTGATGAGGTACCCTGACAATTCCAGAGAGTCGATAAACTCTTCAGGGTACGACGTCACTTGCCATTGTCAACGGACAGATACTCGACAACATCACAATCCACATGAGACATAATCTTTTCGTTGATCTGCCCTACAATTTCGTTAGTCAGTGCCAAAATTGCTCTTTCACGCAGCCATACTCTATCCCTCATATTTGTTTTCAAATCAGAATAAGCGTGGTTTATTAAATTATCTGTATCTTGGACTATGTTACAGAAATCAGAGCTCAAATAAATCATCCCGTTGATATCTGTTGTCACACAATCTTCTCTTATTTTCAAAAGGGCAGCCGCACATTGCCCCGATTTTAAAATAGAAATGATTAGTATATTAACTTGATTGGATAAAATTTAAACGACACGGTTGGCGTAACGGTTGACTGGTGCATGACGTGCCCTAAACAAAGATTTGTATGGCTTACATGTAGTTGTGTAGTTTAAAAAAAAAATTGTTTTGAGTGGTTCCTGAATACGCAATTGAATGAATTGGGACGGGGGGAAACAAAGTTTCAACACCCCTTTTACATCCTTAAGGGATGATTTCTGTGATAAAACCATCCTTTGTCTTTTCCAGTGTCTACTAGTGTGTACGAAATTCCAACAGCCTTTTTCATCCTTTAAGGATGATTTCCGGGATAAAAACTATCGCATGTCTTTCCCAGGGTTATAAACACTATTCTCATACCAATTTTAAAAATCTAATTTAATTTAGCTTTTGCCTGCGGCTGCGTCCGCGTGCAATTCGAAAACTATGCCACGGAAACCTAATATCGAGATAAAAATTATCCTATGTATTTCCCAAGGTCCTAAACTATTCCCAAACAAAATTGAATTAATTTAATTTACCTTTTGCCAGCAGCTGCGTCCGCATGCAATTCGAAAACTATCCCACGGGAACCTTATATCAGGGTTCAAAACTATCCTATGTCCTTCCCAGGGTCCTAAACTATTCCCATACCAAATTTCATCTAAATCGGTTCAGCGGTTAAGGCGTGAAAAGGTAACAGACAGACAGACAGTTACTTTCGCATTTATAATATTAGTATGGATATGGAAGTATGGATAACCGCCTGGTCGGTCAAGTGGTCGCAAGCGCGACTGCTGAGAATGAGGTCTTGAGTTCAATTTCCGGGTCGAGCAACAAGTACCATTGGGTTTTCCTATAAGAAACTTCTCAGTAGTAGCTATAGTATTTATAATTAAAAAAAACTGTCTAGTTGGTCAAGTGATAGCAAGCGCGACTGTTGAGCATGGGATCTTTTTTCTTTTTCTTTCTCTGGGTGGGAAAATCATCGAATAACTTCTCCCGCTCTGGGTTAAGCGGAAGGGAGTGTCAGACTTCTACTGACTAAAAACCCACCCTGTCCCTTCAGCTGTCCGTAAGTTCCAGAGCCGCGGTATCTTGTTTTTACTTTTGCGCAACCCCGGCGGGCAATGGCTTTATGAGGCCCCGTCACTAATGCTGACAGCTCCTTGAGGCGCGCGTGGAACACGACGCGCTGCCGTCCCGGGCCTGGTCCTTACCGGACGGTGAGCGACCCCTGCTCGCTGTCCGTAAGCCCGCGCCTACGGTGGCCGGAAATCGGCTCGCGATCCCCGACGCCCAGGGGAGCATGGGGTCTTGGGTTCGACTTGTAGGTCAGGCAACAAGTATTATTGGGTTTTTCTATGAGAAATTTCTCAGTAGTAGCCCGGAGTTTGGACGTTGGTGGTGTGACACCTCGCGCCTCGAAAGCATGTTAACTGCTGGTCTCGGCTGTCCTTTGGAGATCTTTGACACTCGTTACTGGTAGACAGTAGTAGGTAATCAGAAGCCAGAAAATCATGCACTGGTGTAGCTAGGGGTATCGTGTTACCCCGCTACTGCACCAATATTCAGCTGCATCCGGTCAGAAGTTGGGAAAAGGCTAAGCAGATAATATTGATAATTATTAGAAATATAAGCCCGATTTGCTTCCCCAAGTTTGGCAAAGGCCTCCTTCAATTATTTCCACTCCGTTCTGTTTAGTTTTCTGCTGTCTTTTTATTTTGTCTACCCACCTTCAAAATTATCTGCCGCGTTTTGTTTTCATGTCTCTTGGATACCTAAATATTATCTTTTTGTTCCACCTGTCAATACCTATTACGAAAACGGATTTTTAAACTCCTACAACCTTCTCTTCGAGTTCTTTAATATGACGCCCTACATGACTATGTTATCAAAAACTACTAAGTAACTTAGAGCGAGAGTTGCTATTTACTTTTGTTAAATACATACGGCTTCACTTTTGTAGTTATTTAATACAAATGTAAATATAAAAATAAAAAAAATTGAAATCATGAATCCAACCGTTTAGGCTGGTGAAAATTAAATACACATACATATTTATATTGTACATACATAAATACATACTTACTATCGAAAAGCACCACCTTCATACAATGGCCATTACTCGCATTACTCAAAAAATGGTGATTACCATAGAACCTGGTGAATTAGGTTTGCGCGACTAGAGCACTTCTGGTGGAAAATGTTGAGTAAGAGTTTCGTGCAGATGGCCATAAGCCGCCAATTATATCACTTTCATCTGGTAATATTGTGCTTAAAAAATACAAAATATGCCGATTAAGATGCCTCATTGTTTCAAAGTCAAAGCGTCTCCTGCCCTATTTTATTCCCGTGTACTTGCACTTTCATCTCTTGCACTAGAAAGGGAAAGCTTTCTATGTTATTAATTGCATATTTAGCTTTACATTTCCACATAGTTTTATTTTCTTGTTGAACGTAGAGCCTGCGCTAAGAACGCTTTTGAATCAAATTATTAATTCTATCTTAATTTATTTGTTTTTTATTGTCGGTTAATTATATCGCGTACAAACTTTATCCAAAATATCATCAGCTCAATTATCAGTCTAACCGGAAGCAGCTGAATACAAGGATTTGCAGCGACCTCCATAGCCCAGAAACTGAAAGACGAAGAAGAGAAATTTGAAAAGTTACCGTGCGGCACGCTCTCTGAAGCTTCAGTGTTCCATTAGCCCAGATACTGGGTACCACAATACTTGGCAAGGCTGTTATCAGATTATCTGGCTACAGACTAACTGTAACAACTATCAAAGATATACAAATAACAGCTGGAACCAACTGCAACGGCTTATTGAATTTCGATATGTTCAAAGGGTCACTCAAAGGCTAAACTCTGTGAGCGTTGCTTGACCTTGGAGAAAGACCGGCTGTTATAATATTGTAAACACGAGCTCCTATCTCTAATATCTATAAAATTATGACAAGTACAATTCTTGTTGTTTCCTCATATTGTGATCTTGACTTCGCTCTTCTTGATACATACATTTTTTAAATAAATATCTAACTCTAGTAGGCACACTGGTATAGGTACACTGTTTGATAAACTTAACAAGTCTTGAGAGTACCTAAGTAAATCAATCAATATTTTTATTTGAACTCCAAAATAATGGGACCGATATGTTTGTTTTACATTGTATCTGTATTCTATACACACGATAGGCTTTTCACACTAAAATCTGTTTCAACGACTAGCCTAAAAGCATAAAAACAAAAAGTATTTGGAAAAAATATGAATGAGAGTTAATCCATTTTAAAATACCTTTTATTGAACGTAACGTTAAAAAGTTTTTACAAAAAGCTGTGAGCAATATAAAATAATCCCACAGTAGCAACATATTCACTTTAATTTAACGAGAGTGAAAGTGTATCGTATTTAGTGAAGGTAATATTTATTACCAAAATTTTCATCAAGGTCACTCGGCAAAAATATTTATTTATATACCGAAAGCCTTAACCGAAACGTGCAATCTACCGATACTGGGAAAAATTGCGTCGTATGTAACTTAGCCCATTTCTCTACGAGCACTGCAATAAACATATTTTCTAAATAAGGTTATAGTAGGTACTACTTAACATTTGTTTGCAGACATTCTTTTATGTTTGAATAACGGTGGCGCAATATATGTGTTCCACTCTGTATAATACAAATTACACAGAGTGGAACACATTAGAGTCTGTTTAATACATTCATAGATAAGAATAAGCGTTCCAAAAAAAACGTAAATATCAATCAATATGTTAAGGATCGCCCAACGACGAATTTCAATATAGGTACGAGTGGACAGCAAATCATAGTAAAGTAACGTAATACACATATTAAGAAACACCGTAAAGCATTTATCATTCTGTTGTGATGTTTTAGTAATACAAATACTTGAATAAACATATTTTGAAGCTGAATTCCTAAACGATCATCATAAATCCTTTTAAACATATCTATTCTGGGCCCCGTTGGATACAATTTGTGTGAACTGGTTTATTGTCCATTTATTTATAACTTGATATTATGATTTCTAGGTACGTCAGATACATCTGTCTCACTGTTTAAGATTTCTCTCTCTGTCTTTACTTGCTCGATAAGTTTTTCATTTATTGGACAGGTTATATAGCGGTTCAGCAGGGTATGGCACCTCACGCCTACGACACAATTTTTAAAAAGAATCACATTATAAGTTATGTAAATCAGCATAACGACGAAAAATCTTTTCGAGTTAGACTAATGGCGATCTCTATTTCTTCGGTATTGTGCTCATGACTTCTTAACCAGCGTTGTACACGTAAATGATGTGAGCTGAGCATTTAGATGATATTGTAAGGTTCAAAATTAATACCGAAACAAGATATCATTATGTAGATAAAATTTTCGAGTTGGTCTCGAAGTAGATTAAGGTGAGCTAAGAAAGTTGTTGTTTTTTGCTCGCTATATTATTTTAATAAGCAAGCAACCAGGCTCTGGAAGCCTTGAACCCCAACCCTTTCCCTTATTAGCTTATTTGCAAGGGATTAGTATCGAGGTCGTGTTATAAACAAATCAGACGCGCGTCGGGCAATGTGAACTCTCGGCTTTGAGAGATTTACACGCACACTATGGCTTCTCAAGTGCGTGCGGGGTGCGCGCGGATCTGAGCGTCGTCGTCACGCGATGAGATCGATGGTCACGGCTGGAACCTGGTGACAGAACTGGAGATACTCACGCTGCGTGGTCTGCATGAGGCAACCAGGCGATCGCGAGAGCTAGCACAAGCGCGATGCTGTGCACGCCGCGCGGACGGCTCGTATGCATGTTGTGCGCGTCCGCGTGCGCCCTTGCGGACGCTGGCTGCCGGCAGCCGCGTGTCAGCTTGCCGGCGGACTGGCGTGTTCTCGTAGCCCCTCCGGCGGCAAGATCCCGCGCCTGCGCCCCGCTGTCTATCGACCGCGGCCCGGCCGCCTCCTTCCGCTCGCTACGACTACGCTCAGATCCTCACTGGGAGCCTTATTGAGCGACAAACGCTCTAAACGCTCTATCTTGACGTCGGCACGATATGACTCTACGCCACCACTCATGTTTTATTAACGCCTTGATATTTTCAATTACACTTCGTATTTTTAAATCCCTAAAACAAGGCTATCTACTGTTTCATCTGTAGCTTCCGTGAAATGTTTTTAATGTTTTCAAACCTATTAAAATTATTTATAACAAATTAGGATACCATATTTATATATTGCACGATCTATTTCGATATCTGTATTACGTATTTTGAAAGGAATGTCTGGAACAGTCGAATATTAGCCACTGAACGGGGATTAATGAATATGGTTGCTCCAGGTGATCTTTATATTTAAGTCTGAAGAAGGACTAAAATCACTGCCCTTAGAGTACTTTGCGATCAAAGTTGGCTATACAAGCACCTGTTAAAGGCAACGTGATTGGCATTATTCCGAAGTTAAAACCCTTTTTGTGGTTTAGCGGCAACCGAACTCTTCAAAGAGGTTACTTATTCGATGATTTTTTAACGAGAACGTACATAATATGTATTATCATATCGTTAATGGTTTCCAATCTAACAAGATGTAAGTGACTGCCAAGATTTAATACGTAGCGGCAGTCCTTCTGACCTCCACAATCCAGTTTCTGAGCAAAACGATATCCCTGCAGATCGGTTGTGAAAATTTCCGGATTCTGATCACCCTGTTATGACAGATGGAGATTCATTAATGACATACGGGACCAAGCAGGCTTCATGTGCTTTTCTGTGACTGATGGGACTCGGCATGAAAAGTATGCCCAGCATTGAGCGCAGCATACGTAGTTTATCTGATATACCAGTGCTGCAAGCTGCGTTAACTGTATTTTTTATTTATTAAAACTTTATCCACGAGCAGTAGAAATAAGAATATACATCATGTTTAATCTTATTTTCTACTTTTTACCTCGAGCTATATAAATACAAAATATAAATAAACCAGAAAATAAAGTATTTGACTGTCGAGTTCAAACTAAATTCTACTGCGCAGTCAAGAAACATCACCACTTTTCCGTATTTACAGCATTTCATGCTCTAGTACCTAAACTATACCTATCTTAGATGCTTAATGAGTGTGACAAGAAACGGCGGGCAGTCATTTTGGTTGTAGGTACTTAAATATTGGCGCATTACATGTCAAAGACCATGCCGTTCTTGACGTTTCCATTTACCGCTAGGTCAAAACTATCTCTTACAATTAATCTTTTACTCAAAACTTAGATATATATATTAATTTAAACTTTGATTTTAGATTACACTACTGAAAATAGAGACTTAGATTGGGTCATCGAATTAAAATATGAAAATCAATAAATTACTGAGAAGCAATTAACGTAAACGCACCTATTACCGCCAGTTTAAGCCAAGTTCACATTTATGTGCAAAAAATAAGCACATGCTTAATAACTGGTGTCATTTTTTATTTTTATTCAAGTACTGAAACTAACGATCTAGTCAGTCAGATATAGAAACAATTCGAAAAAATGAAATAAATATTAAAAAAAAATATAAATTGATGAAAAGGGCTATGTTCCTATTACCGACTCACACCATGGGTGTGTTCCTATTACCGTTTTTGTGGCACCTATTACCGACCGCTAAATGAACAGAACAAATTCAGTCAAATAAAAATGCTCGTGTGGGTTTAATTCTTTAGAATACAGAATGTTATAATTATAACCAGCCTTTAATCAGTCTTAAGAGATATGCTTCATAATATGAATTACATATTGAAATATAACAGTGAATCCAGTCTATTAAATGGCGTTCTTCGTGCTTGGTGAAGACAGGTTGGACCCCACAATTTTCATTAGAGTACTCGTGATTTCTATTGTCGAAGAGTTGTTCTAGGAATCCCAAATCTCTTTGAAGTTTCATAGATACTTGCTCCATTATCGATAGCCATCAATGCAGAGTCAAGTTGATTAGCTGTATATTACGTACGTTTTAATCGTTCCATGATTCTGAATCAAAATTTACCTAGTCGAATATACTAAACTACTAAACCTTTGCTTAGCAGTGGGTTAAGAATTATAGTAAGTGGAAGTCAATAGGTGATTTTTAATAATAGTTTTTAATGAAAAATTAATTACAGTTTTATATTTTTTCTAAATATTTTAAATTGATATTAATGTTAATTACATTATATTTACCTACTAGGCAAAAAAAATAAAAATAATTACTAACACACTATCCATAGAAACTAATAAAAACATACAGACGAATTGAGAACCTCATTATTTTTGAAGTCGGTTAAAAAGTACAGGTACGTCGGTATTAGGTTCTATTGAAGAAATTCTGTATAACCTATTACCGACCCAATGAAATGAATATGTATTGAGTAAATGTATTGTTTTTTAGAATATTTGTATGATTATACAGGTGCCAGTAGCTATGCTAATTTTATTTTAATGGTATTTTAACTATAAAAATACAATATTAGAGAATTGTACATCCTACATTCATCAAAACATTTACATAAGAATAAAGTTGATTTTCACAGTATCTATACTCTTATTATGTATGGCGCTAATAGGTCAAATACAACTTGACACACTAACTAATCAAATTAGTATAGCCGACTACTTATTAATTGATGCATTATAACATAAAAAGTAGAAATTAAAATATTCGTCAAAAACCTAACAACGACTTAAGTCGGTAATAGGAATAAAATTGAGATTATTGTTCCTATCACCGCCACATTTTAATATTGAATTTGAAGCAAAATAAAGCTGTATCTCATTAAAATTAGTTATTATTTGTGTTTATGAAAGTATTAAGAAGGTATCAAAATAATTAAAAGGTTCATTAGATTGCTTTACAATTATATATTATGCTAAAAAAGAAATAGGTGTACTTAAAAATCGGGAGCGGGACACTACTAAATATGCGCTATATCCGGAGTCCGACGACAAACTGTGCAATTATTCTTTAAATCGTTGGTTTACGCGCACAAGCAAGTGATGAATATTTGCATTACAAATACATCTATATTTTCTCTAAGGCAACGACTTGTCTAACTTTAATGCAACTCTTTAAAATGATAGTTTTATGAAACGGACGGTAATGGGTGCCGATTTTGAGGGGTCGTTATTAGGTGCCTTTACGTTATTATAATTTAGTTTGAATACTTTACGTTACACACAGTTGCGGCCTCACACTCGACGTCATTATACGAGTACTTTGCTGAAGACATCGCACCGCAAATAACTCCATCGCCGAGGAGGTTTTAAGTCACAAGAGAGCTCTTGCACTATTCCTATATGTTTTTCACAAGTGTAACTAATTAATGAGATGAAGTGTTGGTCGTCAGTCATGATGGTAGTGTGATGAAGCAACTAAATCGCCAGTTCCAGAGTTCCACCGACTGCCAAGGTTTCCTACGCTGTGGTGCGAGCTAAGCAGCGCAGCGCCACCGCGGCGTCACCGTTCTTTGCTCTATACCACGCGCACTGCACCCTCCACTTTTACCGTTTAAGCGAAGCGCGGAGATTTCTAACATTATGCTCCGCTCTTCCCTGCCTCAGTGAAAACTTACCTTTAGTTGCAATGCAGAATGTTGATTTCAATTTACATTCAATGTCAAGAAGACAAAAGAGAGTTTTCGCTGCAGGTTGAACATATGATGCAGTTATTGTTGCCGATATTGATAAAAATTAAGGCGATTTGGTAAACGATGGACCAATAAAATTAACAGTTTCATGCAGAATATGTGGAGTTGGGCCCGTTATGGAGAGAATAAAAAAAAACTTGCATTGTGGGTAGAATTCACATTACTAGCAACCTTACAAGGTTAGTAGTGAATTCTACTAAGCTAGTAATGTGAATTCTACTAAGCTAAATATGCTTGTGTCTGAAGTGCACTCACGGCAATAGTGTAATGGGTGGGGTTGAAACCCGCGATATTCGATCACAAGTCCGAGACCTTAGCCATTAGGCTATTGAAGCGGAGGTTGCACCTGAAATGCCCCAAGCCTGCTTGTCTACCTCATCACCTGATGTAGCAAATATTTTAGAAGTCGGTCTCAAGACCAACAGTAAATGCAAGGTCCAAGTGAAAAACGTCTGAAGTTCTTACAACTACTATGAGTACTTAGGCATTAGGTTTTTGAGCTAAACATTATTCTCGTGAAAAGATGCAGTACAAATTGTTACTTGTTAAATAACTGTCGCTCAATAATTCAGTCTATAAAGTTCTCACTGTTAGAATAAAAACCTCCTCTCTATAGGAGGGCATGGACTTCGAATTGTTTTTCCAGGACATGCCGGTTTCCTCGTAATGTTTCCTTCGCCTTTTTAAGAGCATATAAAATACACAAAACAATGTGCCAGACTATGTTCGAACTCGTACCTTACAACTTGTAAATCGGGATCATAGCCCCTGGGCCACTATTATAATTACTCTGCTACATATTTATTGTGCTATATTGTTCAAAGAAATTATTAAATACAAAACCTCGCATTACTCCAAACAATACGACAGGCGTTTTCCAATTCAGGGCTGTCCTGGGCTTATGAATTATTTAATGAGGTACCATGGCTGTCTAATGTTCAGTTCGTATTGGTCAACAGAGCCATATATTCGGAGTTTTATATTTCTAAGGTCATGTCATTTAGTCGCTTAAAAGATAGTGGGTGAAATAGGAAAATCTGGCAGTTTTCGATCACTTAAAATTTAAAGATCACAATATCATGAAAGGCGGAATATAGCGAATACTGGTAAAGCGATAATCCAAAACCATCAAATCGGGATTCAACATGAAGATGAGTGAGAATCTGCAGAGCAGATTAAAGTTGTTACCGGCAATCAAAACATTTAAGTCTGATTTGTATGCAGAGAAAATAAAATAATATCTAAACACAACTAACATCAAACTTTAACTATTCTCTTTTATTTTGACTAAGTATATCACTCCAATATAAATCCTGTCTTGGCCGCGGTCGTGGATTTGAAATCTAATCACGCCCAGATTTTTAAATCCAATTACTATACTTGAATAGATAGGAGGACCTACATTGGTTGCCGAATTAGACACATGTACTCCTTTCTGGCGCAGCCATCAATGTAGACTGAGAGGGGCTTTTCCTCTCTAATTTATTCTGTCCAATTGGTGGGAAAATTAAAACTAATTCTAATGTATCCTCAATGTGAACAACATTTGATTCTTATAATACTATTGTAAAATGGGCTTAAACGCACGAAACATTGTTGCAGTTTAAAGTACAAGGTGCATGTAGTAAACAACTCCTTATGTCACCTCATCACTATTTTGCGTTCAGTTTGCCAAAAATACAATGCTATAAGATATGATATGCTGATTGTTCGTATTCACGGTCTGATGTAGAACATTAACATTTAAAAGAATTACTCTTAAAGTTGCTCACATAGTATGTATCCAATTCATCACGCCACCTGTCTCTGAGCCCCCGTTCGTTTTCAGGCATTCATGGTACGGAGATTTGCAACAGACCCGTGACTGTGGGGTGTCTGCACTGACACTCTAACATGTTTAGATAGATGGCGTTGTATTTTTCTTATTTTTCTAATTAGGTATATAGGAAATTTCTCGAGATGAACAAAATAAAAATAGTTCAAAAAGACCAGTTTAATCTGCCCTCTAGAAGTTGTTCCATAGAAAATATAATTATAGAAAATAAATATTTTTTGTTTTTCAATATTATTATGAAATTTTCCGATGCTTCGACAGTTATTGTGTTATTCGAGGACGAAATAATACCTACAGAGCATGCAAAAAATTATCCAGCCATTCTTGGTCATAAATGGTGTCACTAATATTATACCTACTATAATATTGACGTAAAACTTCAACTTCATCTCCTGATAATAGTGGTTTTTGTAGAGTCAACCACAATTTTGCCATTAACATGTATGTAGGCATTTCTCAATTAACACAGACTCATTCAATTGATCAATTACAGGTTACGTAATTAAAATAATTAACATAAAAATGACAATACCTATATGACTAAAAATGGTGATATTTGCTTGACCCTGCGTGCAACATGTAATCTACAGCAATAAATGATGGATGTACAATCCAGCCGGCACGCGAGCGCGGCCAGCATGCTGTTGGCGCTCCCCCGCACTCACCGCACAGGCGATATATATTGTAATCTACGAGTAAATATATAAAATAACGTTTTTAAAGTGTTTGACAAATGATCATTTTTCAGCCAACGTTACTAGACATATGTATGTGTTACGCCACATCAACTCGTGCATATCACATCTCCCATTGAGCTGATTCCCGCATGTTGAACCAAGCCGTTGATCTACCTTGTGGTATGTGGCCTTCAATCGCTGCTCCTCTCAGTAGGTGACACCCCAAAACATGACGGGCATATCGAATATGAGGCAGATTTTATGTCTTTCGCAAATTGAGTACGGCTTACAAAATAAGTATGCTATATCCATAAAGATATTGCTCACGACTATTTGCTTCAAAATATTATAATTCATATAAAAATGGCTGTGAAGGAAGCAAACATATGGACGGGACTAAATTATTACGGTAATGATTTGTTTTATTACTTTTATTGCAATACCAGCAAGTTATAAGTCCCAAGAAAGGTTTTCTACAAATTACATAGCTGTGTGATTTAAAAATGATGAAGTGCCATTGTAGTGCCAATTTAACATTTTCCTGTTGCCATATTATCCGCCAATGTACTGTTCGCTTTCAAGACAGAAAGGGCGGGAAAGCATGGTCATAAGTATAAACCATAATTTAAGCTATACTGTTTGAAAATAAGTATGGATATTATAATCTAAAAGAAAACTGCCTGATATTTTACTTACTCCGTTTCATTAAACTGAAATTTGTGCAAGTACCAGTTACTTTTTTATTTTTTTAGTACGACAAGAATTACTAGAATTTCCGTCACAATAATACTAACATTTTCCGCAATATGTTTAATTTATTCAAATCTAATCTCTTAAATAAGCATATATAGACACAAAACTTGGCCTAAAGTAACTTATATACAACAGACACCGTCTTTAATACTGATCTTATCATGATGGTGGAGCCGTCGAAGTCATGTCGCTCTGGCCCGTAGACCTTCCGTCGTATTGGCTTAGTGAAGTTGATTCGTGACTAGACGATGAAGAGCTTACAGAGCTCTTTGGGATAAACCTTCGATGACTACATTCAAACCAGTCCTGAAATTAAAATATTTTTTACTGCAGACGACCAACCTAACTAGTCCACTTTCCATTTTTATTCAAATTATTGTCCTATTTTAAAGTCATAATTTTCATATTTAGACAAACAGCTTACTGTTACAGGCAATTTATACTTTTAAAAGTATTTCAAATAACATTTGTTTGTCATTACAAATTAATAAAAACATATATAATTATGATGCGCTTAGCACTAATTACTAATTGTTACTTTCTGAAAAACGTTAGAATTTTTATATATTGTAAGTAAAAATACTTACATCTAAAACCATACACTTATGTTTGCATATTCTTAGCCGTGTAAATTCAGTATAATACAATCTTCGTTTTCTATCTTCTATCTCTGGCGGACCATAATTTTTATGCTGTCTAAATACACCAGCCAAATTCTATAAATATAAGATTATTTTATTATTGAAACAATAACCAAGCAGCCTGTCGACAGATTCATAAGAGGAAGTAGGTAGGTATGGACTGAACCGACTAAAACGCTTAGGATAAGGACATTCGATTTTTAAGGCATAGGTATTGCAAATCACATTAAATCGTTCCTGTTGGGCTATTCGAATTTCGAATTTGTATGAAGAAAACGTGTTGGGTTATTTTTTATTTCGTCTTTTCTCCTGTTAAGTATTCCCGAAAAGTAGAACTAAACAAGAAACCTTTGATTATATTCTCTAGATGAAGCGTCGTCTTACAATCAAAACAAAGAAAACGAGCCAACAATTTCAAGCATGTGTGCGTGTAGGCGGTGTTTTACACTGGGCGTCTGTCTCTGTGTGCGTGAATAATTTCAATTTCAATTTATTCTTTTTATAAGTTACTATGACATGATGATACCAGCTACTACAATTCTCTCATATAAATCACATTAAAAACAGACTAATTAAAGAAGATAAGTTTTAGGTGTATGTATTCAGTTTTAGTACCTACTGTCTTTTATTAAGTGGTTACTTTCTTAAATAAATAAAATACACTATTTAAATTTAATTAGAGTCGTGTGTGTGAATTTTGTATTAAATCAGTTAAGTTAAATTAGTATTTCAATTAATGCCGGGGTCCCTCAGGGGTCGGTTCTCTCAGCAACTTTATTCTTGCTGCACATTAATGATCTGCTTATGCCCGGTACATTTGGGTATGCAGACGACAGCACAGTTGCTGAGAGATATGTGTCCAACGCGCGTGCTGGTGGGTCACAGTTCCAGTCTCTCCGTAAAGACATGGTTGGGCGCCAAAGACTATAAATCCACTTGACCGCGCATACGTTGCCCCGACGCACGAAAACTATGAGAGTTTTTGCTCTTATATATTGGCTACGATACACGAACCATTTTAGTTGCGACCAAGTATTAGGCCTGTGTGCATGCTAAACAATTACAAATTTTAAATTTTTGTATCAAATTTATAACGCATAATAATGCTTTCATGCGCGTTGAAGTGGTGTGGAAAACATTCCCAGACATCTAGATACCAAATGGATGACATAACTATTCATCAGTAATGAAATAATATGAAAATTATTTATCATTTAATCAGATTATAAGCTACCGCAGAGGTCTATTTAAAGTGGTGGTTTGGGTGGTCAAGGACAAAATTGTGTCGCGCGTTGATGTCTTTTGGAAAAGTCTCTTTCTTACATGAAGAAATTCTAATTCTTTTATCCCTGTCTTTCCTTTTGTATTTTAATCGTAAAAATCTGTGCTGTTACCTATAACGGCTGAATACGATATCGATAATTATAAAATTAAACTTATTTTTTTTTATTCAATTCAGATAGTTATCATAAAATACCTACCTACATTAACCGACTTTAAAAAAAGGAGAAAGTTCTGATATTTTTTCTTCAGTGTGACATGCCTGTTTTCAGTTTAGATTTCCCAAGATTCCAGATTAAAAAGAAAAGTGGATGAATAAGGTTACTAGGGAATATTGGTTTCTAGTTTTGTTTTTATTGATATAAGTGTTGAGAAAAGTCAAATTCATTTTTCATTTTTCATTCAAGACCTATCCAAACGCCTAGTTGACACTTCGCGTGACCCAAAGGCTGGCTTTTACCTTGGACAGCGGTTAAGCATTGCCATACAGCGTGGCAATGCCGCCAGTCTTTTGGGCACATTACCAGTGGACAGCGATGCGTACGAATTTCTGGACGCCATATTTTAGTTTATTTTTGGATGTATATGATTATGTAGTTTAGGGTTTTTATTTAAGTGTATATTCCATTATTGTTTAACTGCCTCCGTGGTCGAGTGGTTTAGGCGTTTGCCTTGTGACCCGGTGGTCGTGGGTTCAATTCCCGCGGGAAGCATACTTTCTAAAGTTGTTTCCAGTTTGGCTAGGACTTTGCAGGCCTGAATCACCTGACTGTCTGATAAAAAGATGGTTCCGTGCTTCGGAAGGCACGTACAAGCCGTTGGTCCCGGTCGCCAAATGGCGGCCGTCAAAATAGACCACGTCAGAGGCCCTAGAGGCGGTCTAGAAACTCTGACACTAGGGTGTATGGGGTCGTTAGACCTCACTTACCCACACGATAAGAAGAAGAATTATTGTTTAAAATAAATATATTCCCCTGTTACCCTAGAAAAGTCAGGCTTCAAATAGTATGACGGAGTCTAATATTAATTAACTTGGACCTTTGCATTACAATATCGCCCTCGTAAGTTACTTTGGTTCCGGGGTTGCGGTAATGTTCTAACGAGATACCGCGGCCCCGGAACTTAAGGGCAGCTGAAGGAACAGGGTGGGTTTTTAGTCAGTAGAAGTCTGACACAACCTTCCACTTTACCCAGAGCGGGAGAAATCATTCGATGATTTTCTCACCCAGGAAAAAAAAACAGGTTACTTTGTTTCGATGTCAAGTCCATCCAAGGGTTAAGCGTATGTAGGAGGGAGGAGTCATTAGATAAATCATCTAATGACTCACCACCAAAAAATAATTATTACCGAGTGCCTGCTGAAGCTACAGTTGTTGACACAACTGATTTTAATAAAAATATATTTATTATGGAATATAAAATAAATATAAAAAAAAAATATAAAAATAACATATGGCCGGCTACATTGTCCATGCTCTGATAAAGCAAATAAAATGCCTAACTTGTATTGGAGCGTTGATTGGTGTTACAAATCAAAACTCCTTACAATTTCAAAAAGACACTAAAAAATAGTTATTGTACGGACCCACCACAGTAATAGAAATTTGTCGTCGTTGTGAAATTTATATTAAAAGGGCGATCAACGAGAGTGGTTCGAAAGTGCTGTCTCAGAAATATAATTCCAATTATTTTATGAGATCGGTTTTAAAATCACTGATTGGGTATAATTTATTCCCGGATATTAATTTTCATCAATATGAAAGAGAAACTACCAGTCATTTGATTGAATTAGCAAGATGCATAATTCAGAAATATATAGACGCTCGGTTATCATTTTTTACCAAAAACAATCAGGACCCTAAAACTTAAATTAGATCTCGTAGATCTTGGACTGTCTTTGCGTGTAATGAGACAGACAGGAAAGAGAAGGGGAATCATGTTACAGAGTTACTGGGTTATGAAGTTAGGATAGCCAATTACGTAAAATATAGACATTCAGTTGCACCTTTTTAGACTGCAAGCTGCCCGCCGAAATTGCGAAAAAGCGAGTTACATAAATTACTAAAGATTATTTTTCTGTTCGATTTTTAAATGCACAAAAACATTTCTACAAAGCCCAAAAAAGGTGATAAAAAATTCCAGATCCTGTCTTCCAACGCCAGCAGGAAATTGGTCAAGGGATCATCATTAGATAGAACTATGTGGTTTTGCAGAAATTCTTGAGAAACAAGAATTAGAATGTAGTAGTAAGCGAGGCGAGATAGGTTCTATATAATTATGGCCTTTCTTTTCGAATTCGAACAATATCTTTTGTTATGTTTGATTGAAAGTTAAGAAATGGGAGAAGAGGCGCCCCGTGCACTTCCTCTTCCTCTTAGGTACTTTGTTGCTGTTATTTGCTATACTTGCCTGAAAATCTAGCCTTGTGAAGTTATTGCGCAATTTATTATAAAATGTTACGGAAATGAGGTACGCAGCTTTTCATAGAAACTGTATTCCTCTATTAACGCTATTTGATGTCTGTCTATTACTTAAATTATTTAACAAGAATTCAGAAATCATGAAGAATCCCCTTCCCCCACTTCATGATTCATGATGCAGCTGTTGTCAGCTGAGCTGGAGAATCCGGAATCGGAGTCCCAAGTCAAGCAAAGTATGCGATATTCCAATTGCTTAGTTGCTCGGAGTTAAGTTTAAAGCGTGATACCCTTTCTCTAGCTAAAATACGATCTAGATATCGGTGGCGACCTATTAAACCCCATTTATAAGTTGCCTTAGCTATGTAGTGGTATTGATAGTGTCATTTAACACAAGATAGATGGCGTTTTTAAGCAGAATTATTTAGTATTACAATATTTTACTTAGATATTAATTGTAATTGTTTCATGCTTTATGACACAACTGAAAGATAAGCCAAAATACTAATAATATTCTATGATTATTGTAGCAACGCCATCTCTCGGTTTTCCATCGTATTATTACGAGCGAGTATAATTAATGTTCGCTATTTCAGTTTATATAGCGCATAATTTGGGGACTCACAGAGACATCTATGATCTCAAGCTAAACCAGAATCTACGTGTATACTGAACCGTAGGTAGACCTGATTGTCTTAAGGATCGTACACTTAAAAAAATATAAAAATAAAATCGTACACCAATTCATGAGTTTTGTTCGCAATTTTTGACTAAAATTAGATGGTATTTAACGAAAAAAAGTATATTAAATAAAAATACACAGTCTTAGGTTACTAATGTAATGTAATAAGAAAATCATTTACCTGAAAATTACACGCACAAACAGCAGGTAATCCTTTAATTAACCCTTTTCAGGTATAAAAGGGTTAAAGGATTTTTTTTTTTGTAGGTATACTGAACTTATGAACGGAAAATTTGGAAAATTATGGACATTACACCTGCAGAAGCTGCTCAAGTTTTGGTTTTGCTAGAAGCAGGAAAAAATTATAGTGAAGTGGCTGGACAGTGAAATTTAAGTCGATATTAGGTTCGACGTGTATACCACAGATTTCAAGAAACAAGGGGCTATATTCGGCAACCAGGTTCAGGGCGGAATCGTACGACTTCAGAGTGCGATGACCGCTTTCTCGTGATGAGATCTTTGCGAAATCGACAGCTGAACGCGGTTGAACTGGGACAACAGCTTCGAGAAAAACGCAACGTAAGCATAAGTTGGTGGACGGAAGAAGTCAAGTGGAAGTCAGAAGAAGATTGGCTGAAGCTGGATTGACTACACAACGACCAGCAAATGGTCCAAAATTGACCACAGCCCACCGATAAGCCCGACTTCAATTTGCCCGAGAGCATTTAAATTGGACGTTCGATCAGTGGAGAGCAGTAATGTTTTCTGATGAATGCAGGATGACTTGACATGGCCATAATAGACGATCAAGAGTCTAGAGAAGGTCATCACAGAAATTTGCTCAATGCTGCATAAGCGAACGTGTCGCTTATGGTGGTGGATCCTGTATGTTTTGGGATAGCATAAAGCTGGATTCTAATACCGACATTGTCTTCATTACTGGGGCTACTAGTGGCCCTAGATCGAGAAGATTAACAGCTCAGCGATACGTGGAAGAAGTCCTTGAACACCATGTTAGGCCGATTTCGTGGCTTATGAGGTAATAATTAGTACTCATGCATAATAATGCTAGGCCACATGTCGCTTGGACAGTTCGCGATTTTATGGATGACGCCAATGTTAATGTGATGGCGTGGCCAGCTCTCAATCCTAATCTTAACCCAATCGAGCATATTTGGGACAAGCTCAAAAGGCGGGTAAGAGGATGAAGTCCAGTTCTTATACACCTCCAAGGGCTGCAATCAGCCATCAAAGAGGAGTGAAACGCGGTTAAGTGGTATCATTGGAAAGGTAAGGAATTAACCTTCAAGTTGAAATTGCAACTTTTTAATTTTATCTATCTTTTTTTTTAAGAAAATATCTATCTTTTTTTTAAGAAAATCAAGCTTTATAACCGACTTCAAAAAAAGGAGGTTTACAATTCGACTTGAACTTTTTTTTTAATGTATTTTACCTCATAACTCGGAGACGGCGGGACCGATTTGAAAATTTCTTTTTGCGTTTGAATGGGTATACTTTCTAGTTGGTCCCATTGTTACAAAATCAGGATCTGATGATGAGATCCTGGAGAAATCGAGAGAACTCTTCAAATATTATAGGCAGGAAAAGTACCATTTGGGGAAGTTGAACTGATGATGAAGACCACAGATGGCCACTGAAACTCCTCAATAATAAGTATTTCGTGGATTGCGATTCGATTACTTTAGTACGGATGTTAAACACTTTATGCTCGTCACAATACATATGGTGATGTAGAGCTGATGGTCAAATACCAGGAGAACTCCTCAAAAATTAACGGCTATGCACAGGGAAAAGCAATATTTTGTAAAGGTGATAAGTTTTTGACATTATGGCTTTTGTAACTAGATAAATTACAAACCAACCCACTAAAAAGCGTGAAAAAAAAATTTTTAGCAAAAAATAGAACCGACTTCCATATCAAAACACTACAAAGCCAAAAATAACTTTAATTTCGGAAGGCGGTGTGAAAAAAAAGGAAAATCCAAAACCAATAACACCGACTTCCGAAATTAAAGTTATTTTTGGCTTTGTAGTGTTTTGATATGGAAGTCGGTTCTACTTTTTGCTAAAAATTTTTTTTTATAAAAATCTTGGTTGTGCGATTTTATTACTCGCAAGTGTAGTTATCACCTAATAACCTGATAATGTTCTCTCAGGTACGTCGAGAGTTTTGGACTTAGTAAATACAAGGACAAGTACTTTCAACAGGGACGTGAGATAGAGTGACTCTGAGGAACATTGGGAATAATGATAATAATAGTCCTCCCAACCAATTTCAGCCACGGCGGTCCATTCCGAGGCACGGGGGTGCTGAGAAATTTCTTACAGAAAAAAAAATAGCACTTTTTGCCCGACTCTCAAATCGAACCCGAGATCTCTTGCTCAGCGCAGTCATGCTAAAGCTTTGGTTTCCTAGGATAGCGGTGCCGTCAAATAGCGGCCGTAATACAGCGGTGAATGACGTCACTAGAACGTTGTCTATGTAAACAAAATGGCGCGGTTTCCTAGAGAGCGGTAACTGACACCGTAACGTCAAAAAGAGCTGCCGCCATTTGCATGACGGCCGTCTTGTCGGTGTCAGATGGTTTCGTGAACGTTTCCAAAGAGAATGTAATACACTAGATAGCGATGAAGCAGACAGTGTGATAAAACGGCCGTGGTGATAAACTTTCCACATGTCGTCACCGTAAAGACGGCCGTCTTTTTGCGTCCGTAATATTATGGCCGCTATATAACGGCACCGCTTTCCTAGGAAAACAAAGCTTTACTATCACTAGATCACCTAGGATCTCCACAACCTAGTAAGATAACGATACCCCTTTGCAAGACTAGTGTCATATTTTCTGGCTTCTGAATACGTAAACTGTAATTAACTATAACTGTAAGGTGTACAGATCTGTAAAAGGTGAAGGGCCGGTCCCTTGGCTGCGTTTCCACCAGAGATGTGTGAGGATGCGTAGCGAGGGATGTGTTTGTAAAGAAACAATAGAATCGCTTCATTTACCTCGCCTCGGTCAGCACAGCTCTGATGGAAACGGCTCAGCGGAGCTAGATTTTTGCGCATACAAAACAAGTGAGGGATGTGTGCGAGGGATGTTTTTGAGAGATGTGTTGCGAGGGATGTGTTGCGAGGAATGTGTGTTGAGAAGGATGTGTTGCGAGGTTTGCACATACTCGCACCACACATTAATGCGCATTTTCACAGCTCCGCTACACATCCTCGTAGGCACATTTTCATCGCACAGCTTTGGTGGAAACACCCACACATTTTCACAGCACAGCTAGACATCCTCGCACGACACATTTCCGTCGCACATTTCTGGTGGAAACGCACCCTTCCGTGCTTTCCAAGGCATGGATGAATCTCAATACATTAAGGTAGTCGGCCATCCAAAAACCATCCTCAGCAAGCATTGCTTTACCTTGAAAATCGACTCATGCGGCTGTTATTATTTAGCCACAAGCTAAATAGGGAGAGAACATAGCTCAAAGATATTCACGATTACGATATCTCTGTGGTCTGTGTGACGAATGTTAATCAACGATATTTTTTTTTTTTTACTTTGTGTAATCTGTACTAATATTATAAAATGGAAAGTTTGCTCGTTTATTTAAGCGCGCTAATTTTCAAAATTATTGAATGTATTTGGATAAAATTTGGTATGGAATTAGCTTGAAACTTGAGGAAGACAGAAAGGGATAAAAGAAAGTAGGTACCTGAAACACGCCAACTTTGCCCACTTTTTTCGAATAATTACAATTTTAACACGATTTTTCTATGGAGACGTAAGTATTTTCTTTCACCAGCTACAACTGTAACATTATGCGCATGTGTTAGTATAGCCAAATTTAGTGTAATTCAACATTTAATTACATATTTGTTAATTTTTGTTGGCGGGCAAAGTTATCTGGACTTTTAGCCAACTTTGCCCACGTTAATTTTTGATGCAAGTATGGCCTTTAAGTAGATGACATAAAAACCAGTACAAGAATTTTGGTAAAGCTAGCGTTTCCTTTAGGAATGTAAACGATACTATGAAAAGTTTCTTACTAAAATGACTGGGCAATGTTACCCTGACATTTTTTCTCTTTTTCATACAATCCACATTTCACCTTTTAAAAGTGCTAGGGTTGACACATGGTAAATATTATTCTGTTTTTTTTTTCCTTTCTGCAAAGAACATTGTGTTTAGGTACATAAAAAGAAAAACGTAAAAATTATGTTTCACGCTTATTAGTATTTATTAAAACTTGAAATTGCAATTAACACTTTTTTGTAATATTGTGCGTCTTGGGATACCAAGTTGCCGTTGAGCATCCCGTGAAGATTTTGGCCTGATTCTATTGACTCACAGGTACGTTTTAACATTTCTTCAGTGTAGTTTTTATATACCCTGGATCCATTTATTCGTCTTGATTCCTCTGTCGAATTCGAGATTTATGTTTATTTTTCTGAAACAAACCATGTAACTCTCAAAAAATATTAGAAGCAATAAAATAAATTTAATAAATGCTTAAATATGTGAGGATATCACACACAGCCATCTAACCCCAAAGTAAGCAGAGCCCTACTATGGATACCAGACAGCTGATATACATACATATATAGTCAGTGGGTACTGACTGAGTGAATACCTGCTCCATACTACCTTATAATTTGAATTTTATTAAAGAAATACCTAATATATGTTTAAAATTAAATAAGTTCAGCAGTAGCAACAAATTAAAAAAGGAATAAAATACAAGCTTTCGTAATGTGCCAACCCTAATCCTTTTTTGATAGTGGGCAATGTTGTCAATCGTAGGTCGGAACATTACTAGATAACTTTGCCCATCATCATAACCTTAGTTTTAAAAGACCCTGAGCAATGTTACTAAAATTTATATATTCTACAAATAATTTTCTATGACATTGTATAAAGTAAACTAACCTGTGTTTTCGCCATCTCGCAGAATTTGCTCTCAAATTTGCACTAAAATTTGCCCGCAAAAATACGCATCGCACTCGACGAGTTCCAACAAGTTACTAAGCAAAGTTAGCAACAAACAAGATAGTCAGTATTGCCATACATATAGTCTATTTTCCACCAAAGTTAATCAATGTTAACATAATATTAAGATATTTTTGCAAATCAAAAATATGCTTATAACTGGTTCTTCGGGCAAAGTTTCCCTTGGAGGCAAAGTTGGCATATTTCACGGTATGTTATTATCGAGATAAAATCCACGGAAGTGAAACCCTGCGCGACTGCTGTAATAAATAAACATGTTTCAATTTTTCAAACTACCTACTTAGAGATTTCATGCTCTCCTTCAACTCAGTTTTGTTTTGTTTTAATGGATATAAACAATCATTTAAATCCGATTGTATTAGGCCGTGCGCGCACTGCGTTGCGTTTTGGAAACGCAAAATTTGTGAAGTATGGAGTGTCATAGAAGTGCGCGCACTGCGGTCAGTCTACCGGTGCGGTAGAACTACCGGAATTGCGGCCACCGCAAGGCAGTGCGCGCACGGCCTTAGTGGGATCCATAAGGAATTTAGGGAACTCCACAAACTTTTTATATGCGATTTGATTTTAACGAATTTCATAAGGTTCTCATAATAATTTGCTTCTCTCATAGCGAGGAAATAAAATATTATTATTATTTCACAGCGGTGGAACCGTTACAAGCAGATTATGCTTTGTTATATTATTTTTTTTTGTAGGTACCTTCCTGTAAAATTTGCATACTATTAAGATTTAGCTGTGGCAAGGCCAAAAAAAACCAAATAGAACAAACCAGACGACTTCTATTAAAAACAAAATACTAGGTAAGTGCAACACAAAAAAAATATGGGTTTGGAGAGATCGAAGTTATTGACCACTTTTTTTAAAGTTATACCCGTTTATGTTGATCACTGGAAAATTAAATTTCCACTATAGATTCTTGTGCTTTGCTCATCGCATAATACTTACAGAGCTACAGGGGTCGTTTAGTCGATCATATCATATTACATTTTGAGAAATTAGTTTTAAATCAAGACTATGATCTTATTTTTACATTTTTTGATAATAAATTAATGTCAGTTTCATGACTTTGAACGATCTTATACTAACGTCAAAAATAAAGTTACTTACATTCCTCATTAGGAAGCCAGCTGTGGCATGTATATTCATTGCTGTAACAATTATAAAAGTGAAAGCCGCCCAACTCACTGCTGACCACTTCAGTAACGAGTGCTCCCATTGGGCTATCAAATAAACTCTTCGTGCTGCGAAACTCTGGAAATATAATTATAAGAAAGAGTTATATGAAATCAAGCTTACATATAAGTAAGCATGATTAGCGGTTTTAACTGGTTTGTCGAGAAACGAAGGGTTCTTTCATGTTGAAGTTAAGTATAAAAGCTTGTAAGAAAATAAACAGCGAAGACGGGTATTATTTCACCCCTGTACATTACTTTTTGACATAGACGACAGTGCTCAACGTACAATAGGCAATAGGCATTCTTCACATCCGTCGATATAAAACTTTTTAGCAAAAAATAGAACCGACTTCCATATAAAAACACTACAAAGGCAAAAATAACTTTAATTTCAGAAGGCGGTGTCAAAAACAAAAATATATACAAAACTAAAGACACCGCTTTCCGAAATTAAAGTTATTTTTGCCTTTGTAGTGTTTTTATTTGGAAGTCGGTTCTATTTTTTGCTAAAAAGTTTTTTTTTCACGCTTTTTAGTGGGTCGGTTTGTAATTTATCTAGTTACAGAAGCCAAAACTTATCACTTTTTACAAAATATTGCTTTTCCCGGTGCAGAGCCGTTAATTTTTGAGGAGTTCTCCTAGTACATCATCATGAGCTCTACTTCACCATATGCATTGTGACGAGCATAAAGTGCTTTTATGCTCGTCACAATCGTCGTCAAAGATTACTTGAATATGGATGTCCATATTCAAGTAATCTAATCGCAATAAACGAAATACTTATTATTGAGTAGTTTCGGTGGCCATCTGGGGTCTTCATCATCAGTTCCACTTTCTCAAATGGTGCTTTTCGAGAGCAACTGCACAAGGTACTATAAGAAATACCCAAAACGCTATAAGTGTGCCTATAATATTTGAAGAGTTCCCTCGATTTCTCCATGATCCCATCATCAGATCCAAACGTGACGACAATGGGGCCAACTAGAAAGTATACCCTTTCAAACAAAAAAAGAATTTTCCAAATCGATCCAGCCATCTCTAAGTTATGAGGTAACATACATAAAAAAAAAAAAAAGTTCAAGACGAATTGTAAACCTCCTTTTTTTGAAGTCGGTTAAAAACAGAAACGTATGTATGTATGCTTAACGTATAAGCATCTTATAGGCTACTAGCTTCTGCATGACACTTCGTCTGTGTTTCATACTTTGTTTCCTTATAAGCTTACAAACATTTTCTTTTATACAAACCTCTTGGCAACCTCTTTTACATGCACAACAGAAATAATTATCCAATTCATTGGTCGTTCCGAAACGTGTACATAAATGTATGTACGCGCATATTTTCGGAGTTTTATTTTTATTGATATAGATTTGTCAATAGGTATTGTGGTATTATGAAAATTATAAACCTATTTCAAGAGAAGTGTTAATGTTCGTATAACATTTTTTTATTCATGATAGGCGCGCGTTTTACTTCTATCTCACCTGATGGTATGCTATGACGTGTTCGAAGACGAATCACGCTTACCTAGAAGTAACCTATTTACTCTTGACTTAAATACCCCTAGGTTAATAGCTGATCCTAACACCTATATACAGGGCTTTCCCTTTGGATTCAACTCAGTACTTACAAAAAGCGCGACCGGGAGTAATGCCCAGGTTATTTTCCAAAAAAGCGTTGGCCTGAAACCCAGCCAAAACTTGATATCGGTACAAAACTTCTTCAATCCGTACAACCACATGACTACAGCTGCGTAAAAACCTCCGAGGTATAACACGGAAACATCTATACCGGCGGTTAAGGACTGCGCTCGATGTATTTCTGTCATTACCTGAAATAATAAAAGTTACTCCCTTAAATGCCTATATCTATGAAAACTAAACGCACTTACGAACTATATACGCAATTTCACTACCTGCCTTATGAATTTGAAAACGCACTAGACCATAGTAGCCATATGTTTTTTTATAAAATTTGCCGCGAATAATAACTATGCCATACCTAAATATCTCCACAATGCGAGACTTTCGGGCATCATAATATGATGACCAAAAGTCTATGATGGGCATAACTCATTGCCCAAAACATACACACATCAAAAGTGTCTAGGGATCAAGCATTTTTATGCGGATTTCTTGAGATTGAGATGTGGCTTTGTAATAAATTTATGATTTTATAAATTTATATGGATCCTTTTTGGTGCATTTCATAATTTGAAACAGGAACTGTTAATCAAATTCGAGTAAAAGATGAAAATCAGCTGTCAATATTTTCCCTATAAAAACATACAACGCATTGAAGACATTATTAGTGCTACTGTTTCCCTACTACTGATTAAAACCAACGTTATTATGGAGCGGCGACGTCATTTAAGCAGGGAAGAAATGCTCAGAGCCGTGGGAATGATAGAAGCTGGTTCCCGGCAACGTACTGTGGCTTTAGCTCTGAATACAAGTCAGAGTGTTATCAGTCGACTTTGGACACGTTACCGAAGCACTGGTACCGTGGCTGAGCGCCATGGAGGACGGTATCGCTGCACCACACGGAGACAAGACCGATACATTCAAATCTTAACTCGAAGAGCTCCAACAATAACCGCCATGATGTTAGCCGTGAGGCTTCATCACTCTTCAGGGAACTTAATTAGCGACCAAACAGTCAGAAACCGCTTGCATGAAGTGAACCTTCATTCCCGAAGACCGCTACGGGTACCACCTATAGCAATGCACAATCGTAGGATTCGATATCAATGGGCTCTTGAACACAGAAATTGGGCAGAAGAACAATGGCGTTTCGTGTGCTTTTCTGATGAGTCTCGTTTTGGTATGAGACCGGATACAAGACGTATACGACACTGGAGAACCCCTGGACGCCAACAGCGATTAAAATCCTGCCAGGAAGTCCATCCTTATAGTGGTGGAACCATCATGGTATAGGCGGGTATTTGGATCGGCGGAAGAACTGAGTTGATTTGGATCAGAGGCAACCTCAACGCTCAAATTTATGCTGAGACGATTGTATCTGACGTCATCGTTCCTCTACAAGTGCAAATCGGTCCCTTATTTCAGTTAATGCATGATAATGCACGACCGCACACCGCAAGAGTTGTAAGACAGACTCTCGCCGCAGCTAACATCAATGTCCTGCTCCGGCCTGCTCAGTCGCCAGACTTGAACCCGATTGAGCATGCATGGGATATGCTACAGAGAAGAGCTCTGCCGAATATGGAGGGTATCCAGTCGCAAGAAGACCTTTTTTTGTTGTTGCAACGAACATGGGCAGCCATTCCACAGCGTGATTTGGATGAACTCATTTTGAGTATGCCAAACCGATGTTCTTGTGTTGTTAGTGTTCGCGGTAGAAACACAGATTATTAATTGTTTAAGTTACCCAATAAAATTTTAAAGAAAACTGTTATTTCAGTCTTTTTTTCGAACTTTAATGTTAGTGGTTCAAATGTCAAAAATCCCTTTATTAGGAAAATGGCAAATTTCTTTATTAATGCAAAGGTGACTTGGTTTATCGTTACTGTGACAAACGAAAACACTTTATTTGATGAATCCTTAAAGAAAATTTTAATTAATATCAATCAGGAGAAAAGTTATTGCAAAAATATATGTTGATCCCTAGACACTTTTGATGTGTGTACGATGTATACTTTTTCCCTGACTTTATAGCATCTAGCATGCATATTCATCAAGCAATTGCTTGAATTCATAAGTACTCATATATTATATGGGTAATAACCATTGTAATAACATAAAGTTGTTAAACGAAATAGAGCTAAAGCTCGTTTTCCTGTCATGCGTATTTTAGCCCGCACGCGGTTCTCGTCCGCATGCGGACTGCCCGCATCCTATCGTTTGATACATGTTTTTCCTGACATGCGGCTAGCACGCGTGCGGGACGCGGCTGGGACGCAGCTTGGATGCGGGAGCGCAGCCCGCGTGTGCGCTATCCGGATGCGGGCGGTGATCTTCTGCCTTCAGTGTTGTTTTTACTGTGAAGTGGGTTGCACGCATGCTCATAGTCCGCATATAATCGCAAACAAAAATGAAAATTGATACAGAAAGAGTTATTTTTGAAGTGCACACCTTCACCCTTTGTTGTGGGACAAGCGGAATGAACTTTAGACATTACAAAAACCGGGAAGCAAGGGCAGCTGGTTGGCTAGAAATTAGCAAAGAAATAATTCCAATATTCGAAAATTATACTAAGGATGAAGAGAAAGATTTTGGTAATAATTATTTTTTTAACGTTCATGTTTGTGCACGAGTTTACCCACTGGCGACACGCACAACACTGCAGCAGCAAACGAAATCTTTGTCCTGCGTGTGGCCCGGAGCGTGCTATCACCCGCATGTGGGCTAAGATACGCGTGACAGGAAAAGGGCCCTAACACCATATTTAATCTGGGATCCCACGTAGCCAACTACTACCAGACTACGACTCTCATAACTATCCGCGCGACATCGTTGTGGGTTAAACATCTTTAAATATATATATAACTCAAAGGTGACTGACTGACTGACATAGTGATCTATCAACGCACAGCCCAAACCACTGGACAGATCGGGCTGAAATTTGGCATGCAGGTAGATGTTATGACGTAGGCATCCGCTAAGAAAGGATTTTGCGAAATTCCCACGGGATCGAGATTTACACGGGAAAAACTTCCCACGCGGGCGTAGCCGCTGGCACAAGCTAGTATGACATAATTATGTTATTTTATAGTAAGAATACTTGTAGAATATACAACTGAGTAAATGTTTGTTATTCTCAACAAAATAAATTTCAAATAAAGGTACTCGGTCGTAATAGCATAATCAAAATTGTGTTAATACCGAATAGAAGAAAAATGTTCCTAAACTTAACCTTTTTTCCTCAACTTTCTGTGCTAGGTAATGAAAATACTAGTATTGTAAACACAATTCCTTTGGAGGTTAGAAGTTATCTATCTAAGACAATTGTTAGTTACGTTTGAATTTCTTTGTTTTGTCGAAAAATGTAGCAAAATAGCTTATTTTCGTCTTTTCGTTGGATTCGTAAACACGTCCTTAAAAACTTACACTTAAACCCCCATACTCACAGCAAGCAATGGTATTGATAAGGCAAATCCTACAACACAAAGAATACCAACAACATAAATCTGCTTGACTGAGCGAATCTCGTAACTCAAAAACTTCGCAAGTAAATACATCAGGTTTGTCTGAAACAAAGTGAGGTAAAAAATTATATAAAAAAAAAAATAGAATTTAAAAAATCTAAAAAACCCGACTGCTCAACTGAAATGCAAGAAACAAGCAGAATTTTATTTTAAAAGTGATAAGCAGGCGGGACCCAACTGAACATATTTTTTTAATGGGATGGGTCCGCCTGCTTATCACTTTTTAAAATAAAAATCTGCTTGTTTCTTGCATTTCAGTCGAGCAGTAGGGTTTTTTAGACTTTTTAAATAACTTTTTTTTTCAACTTTTTAGTTAAAATATTAATTAACAATTTTTTAGTTTTTCCGGTCGTGTCACATTGGCACTCCACCGGATTCAGAAAGTCAAGTCCATATTTTTAAATTTTCTCATTGTATTATTTTGCTAGTATTACACTAATGATAAACATGATATACATTTTTAAAATCCTTGTATTAAGCCCTTTAATTTGATACCCATATTATAGTATTCGGAAAAAAAAATTCTTTTCACCACGTGTAATGGCTTCGCACAGCCGCCATGTTTATTTTTTCAAATGTTACCTATCTAAGAACACTTGGGCTGCTAAGACAAATCTAACGATACCTCAATTGTGTGAATCCGTTCATCGGTTCTGGAGATATGAGGTAATAAAGAATATTACAAACATACATACATACATACAAGATACGCGCAAAAAACATAACCCTTCCTTTGCAGTCGGGTAATAATACAACCATGGTTACATAATATTAAAAATTTAAATATTTATGTATACATAAAAAGGTTGTGATATGTACAATACTGATTTAACCTAAGGTGATTAATATTTAAATAAAGAAACAATAGAAAAATCAGTAATATAGAATACTTTATCTAAAAACTCAGCTGGTGTCATGCACATATTTTAACCTTTTAACCGCTTGTGTCGCATATATGCGACACATATTTCCGTGTCCCTAGCGCTCCGCCTGGGCAGAGCACCGACGTGTCCTCACGGCGGCGATAGGCGGAGACCTCTCGCGCCCGGCATTGGTCGAGGCCATGCTGCGGGGCGAGAGGGAGTGGGAAGCGGTCGCCTCCTTCTGCGAAGCAGTCATGCTTCCTAAGGAGGAGGCGGGCCGCGTGAGGGAGAGGATGGCGTCCTCCCTCCAGCCCAGCCGCAGTGGTAGACGCCCACGGAGTCGGACGTCGGCCGACGATCTCCGGCCACCGTAGGCGCGGGCATGCGGACAGCGAGTAAAGGGCAACTCGCTGTCCGACCATGGACCATGCCCGGGTCGACGGCGCGTCGTGTTCCACGCGCGCCTCAAAGAGCGTCAGCAACATGACGAGGCACCCTCTGCAGAGGGCCGAAGCCTGCCGGGGTCGTGGGACTCATCCCGTTACCGTGGCCCAGGTACGTAAAGGGCTATTGAAGGAACACCGTGGATTTTAGTCAGTAAAAGTCTGACAGTCCCTCCCACCCTGCCCGGAGTGGGAGGACTTATTTGATAATTTTACCACGCAAAAAAAAAAATCCTTTGAAATGTTGAAAGGTGTACCTATAGTAAAGTAGGTGTTTAATAAAATATACAAACCTAACAAAAATAAGTAATTGGCAGCTTGGACTTTTCTTCGGTGTTTATCGCGCACGTCGCATAAATATGACCATAGGGATGGGATACAATGCAATGCGCATTTTAAAAACGAAATAACAAACAGTTAAATAATCAGGTATAATGCATCATTGAGCATAAAATAAACAGTGTCATACGAAATAAAGTTAAATTTAACATATTGCGTTGTGTTATTAATTCTTTTTTTATTATTTTATCTTTAAATATTCAAAAGAAAAATATACCTCAGAATCTTTGTATAATGCCAACATTTGACGTTAGTTCCCATTCCTAAACGCCTATGGTTGCAACATTTTTCTCTAGTTAGTCTAGCGCGGCTGTCGCATTAATACGACCGCTGCCTACGTCACAAGCGGATCAAACGAATGGAAAGTTCCATTAATGTTGTTCGTGGGTATTTGTACATTGTCGATAAAATGGACACATTTCAATAATGATGACTACTGAGGAATTAGTAAGAGTATTAGAAGGTGACGACGAAGAGGAATTATTCGAATCTACAGAAGAATTTAGAAGTGATGGAGAGGTAAGTACCTATTTTAATTTCTTCTTATGTTAGTTGCACATTATTCGGAAGGTATAGGTATAAATAAGACTTCCGTTGGGTTTAGGTAACTCCTTGATGAATCAAAATTTTATTTTAAATATTGTGATGTAATTCTGTTATTATATTACCGACTTATCTAGGTAATCAAAACTTATTAGGTATTTTATAGATACTGAGGAATAAGTGCAAATTAATGTGATGTTAAGAATTAATAACTGGTAAGCAAACAAAAAAACAATTGTGATTCAAAGATTTATTACAGTTTGACACAAAGACATGAGCGGTTCCTTTGTGTCGCGCCTGTTTGTAGGAGCCATAAGGCTGATTTAAAATAAAAACATAAAAATCTTTTTGACTTTGTCAAGTAAAATGTAAGACAGCACTAATGAGAAAATGTTTTTTTTATAATAAAGTACCGAATGTTATTAAAAATATGACAGTATCAAAATTTATATGGGCACTAAACGAATTTTTAATAAACAAAACTTATAATAGTATTGATGATTTTCTTAATGATGATTCACTGACTGATTGATATGCTGATCTGTATGACATTTTGATTGACAATTTTAATGCATTTCCTATGATTTTTTTTTTCATTTAAACTGACCTTAATTTCTTTGACATTACTAATATGATTATTATTTCTCTTATTTGTGACTTGGCTAACATTTTTAATTATGTTACTTTTATTTGAATGTAACTCTAATTTCAATTGTGTTTGGAAAAGTATCTGCATACCCAAATGAGGATAAAATATGGAGGTCTGTATTGTCTGTGCTGACGATTTCTTAAATGGTGAATTAATTTAGAATGACAACTAATGATATAGACATTTAGTAATATTGGCAATTTAAATATTTTGACATTAAAATTATTTTTGACAAATTTAATCATTTAACATTTTTAATATGCATTTGACAATTTGACATTTTTAATAATTCTTCATTTAAGTCTGACATCAGTTATTATTCAATTTAATTTATTTAATACCAAAATTATGCATGATTTTGCAAATATTTTAGTATTTTTTTTGTGTAATTTATGTTTCAGTAGATTTGCAAACCATATTTGTACGCTTCCTGGCATAACATAGCGCTCTTATTATTAATATAACACCTATACATAATTATACCTACTTTACCTATGTTAACAAATAAATGAATTTGATTTGATTTGATTTGACTTTTTTTATCGATACAACGATTGTCCCTCCTTATTTATTGTAGGTATTATTTTGTTGATTTGTAGCCGGGCGCTAGGGGCACGGCAAGTGATATTTAGCCAAGCGCTTAAAAGGTTAACAATTCAAAAACAAGTCTGACGACATTAAAGCCATCAGACGTCAACCTTAAATATAACCAAATCGTTCTAAAAAGTCCTGCTTAGTATTTTTATGAAAGCATAATATACCTATTTCTGGTTATGATATTTAAATTCACTTTCTGTCCAACTCTAATGTAATTTCAAATAATACAATTATTCTCTAGAACCTGTTTATGTGCGCAGACTGATGTATCCAGAAGGACTATCTTTTTCTATACATTTTATAAATTGGACTTTAAACTAAATCATTTTCAAAGCATCTTAAAATATTTTAACTACAAATCATCCTGTCTAGAACTTTTCCAACTAAATCAGGATCGGTAAGCAAGCATACGTACCAAACGTGAACTTAGTTTGCAGGCTACATCTGTGGGCTTAGTTTTAGTAGGTATAAGTTAGCAATACTATCATCATGCGGCGCCCCGGCTCAGCAGGCTCGGCTGCACCTGACGTATGCGAGTATGCACCGCCAGGTTGGAACTTCAATAATGCCGACTTTTGGTCATTGTATTCCTCAGTTGCGGCCGTAGATTGGACTCCTTTGTATGAATTAGGTTTAGAAGAGAGTTTAATGTATTTTTATAACATTATTAATTCTATTATAGATGACTGCGTTCCAAAAAAAAAGCGAAATCGTGTAGACTCAAGATACGTTTATCCTGAGTGGTACACTGTTGAAATAATTCGCGACATAAGGTTGAAGTCCTTTTTACATAAACAGTATAAGGCAAGTGGGTCGAAAGTCGACTACGAAGCGTTTGCTTGGTGTAGGACCAACGTTAAAAAGGCATTGGTAGTTGCATAAGAACAATATCGTACCACCGTATTCAGAATAACCACCGTATTCATAATCA
The DNA here is from genome assembly GCA_943138885.2 of Tholera decimalis. Lineage (NCBI taxonomy): Eukaryota > Metazoa > Arthropoda > Insecta > Lepidoptera > Noctuidae > Tholera > Tholera decimalis. The sequence continues at coordinate 22,723,855 of OW964548.2, forward strand.
GATGCGGAATGATCCTAAATCCTTCTGGAATTATGCGAAACCTAAAAGGGGGTAAGAGAAGTCCGCAAGTGATTCTGAAAGACGAACAAGGACGAACAAGGTATTTGACACTAAAACATTAAAATTTCCTTCGAATCTAGCTACAACGTTTTATTTTGAGTGCTGTGGCATAGAGATTATTGGCTTAAACCTGATAGTCGTTAACATATATAGAATACCCGACCAGAGAAAGGCACAAATAGGTATTTTTCTACATAAACTTGATATTTTGTTAAATTACTTGACAGACCAGTATAGAAGGAAGAACATTATAATTTGTGGCGATTGGAATATCGATATATTAAAACAGATATCATAAGCTGGATGGAAGATAATAACTTAAACATTAACATAAGTAAAACGAAATTAATTCAATTTAAATCTTATAATTCCAATCAATTGGCTTTAGACATTATTTGTAAAAACGAAAAAGTACAACAAGTAAATGAATTAAAATTTTTAGGACTTATTGTAGATAATCATCTTAACTGGAAGAGTCATGTGGAACATATTTGTCAGAAACTAGATAGGTTTGTGTTTGCTTTAAAGAAGTTAACACAAAATGTATCAGTAGAAGCTGCTCTTTCGGCTTACCATGGCTATGTGTCATCTATACTAAGCTATGGAGTAATAATGTGGGGCAACTCGACCGATGCCGACAGAGTTTTCAAACTACAAAAACGTTGCATCCGAGTTATTAACAAGGCGTGGTTCTCAGACAGTTGTAAACCTATATTTCAAAAATATAAAATTCTTGTTTTATAAATGTATATAAAAGATATCTGCATTTTTACAAAGAAACACATGAATTACTTTAAGCAACGTAGTGAGGTTCTGCCGAGGCAGAAAAGGGCTAAATTCCATAACCTATTGTATCAACCACCCGGTCATAAAGATATTTATAAGAAAAATGTGTATAATATGTGTATTCTGATTTATAATAACCTCCCAAACGAATTGAAATTGTTACAGGGTAATGTATTTAAAACAAAATTGACAGAGTGGCTACAAAAAAACTGTTTTTATAGTATTAGGAAATTTATGGAATTTGGAAATAAAAGTGAATAATTTAGTTAGTAAAACAATGTTGACGATAAAATTGTATGTAATAATGATATAAATTGAATTTATGAAAATTGTATATGATAATAATAATTTAATTGCATGTAGTAATAATAATTTAATTACATAAATATAAATAATTTGCACGCTTGCTTGCAGGCAGAATACAGTGACTTTTAGGATATAAGATCTTTCCTTATAAACAATGTATTTCTTGCAAATAAACATTTTGATTTGATTTGATTTGATTTGAAAGACGGCGAGGCATTGACTGGTCAACGCTGTGTTGAAGAGTTTGCAAAGTATTTTTTTTTTCCGTGTAGCAAATGCAGGTTACGGGAATGGGGCGGTGCGTGTACACTTGAACCAATTAGAGTTAGGAGACGTATGTCAAGCACTTCAAGGTCTTAAGCCGAAAAGGTCTGCAGAGCCTGACGGCATTCCACCCTACATATTCAGGGATTGTTCACGGGTACTAGCTAGGCCGCTGCTTCACATATATAACAAGTGCTTAAAAGCTGCAGTGTTTCCAGAGAGGTGGAAAGTGACTCGCGTTGTTCCGGTACCAAAAGTTCGTTCAGCAGAATCGGTGGAGAGCTATAGGCCAGTTGCAGTGTTGTCGACGCCGGCAAAAGTATTGGAAGCTGCTATTCATAAAAGCAGTTATCTCCTCTCTGACGCTCAACATGGGTTTCTGCCGGGTAAAAGCACCACCAGTAATCTGCTCTGTCACATGGCTCAACTGGTGCCGACAGTGGACAGTAGGGGACAAGCTGATGCTGCTTACTTTGATTTCAAAAAAGCATTCGACCTAGTCGATAATAACGTGTTGCTTAAAAACGTTAGCAGCATTCGGTTTTACCCCACAGTTACTGATTTTTTTGCCAGTTACATGAGCGATAGGCAGCAGTATGTGGAATATGCGGGACATGATTCAGAGCCATATTTCACGAGATCTGGAGTAAGTCAAGGGAGTAATCTTGGCCCATTGGAGTTCATTCTGATGATAAATGACCTACCAGAAGTAGTTAAAGACGCTCACTGTTTGTTGTTTGCCGACGACCTCAAATTGTCTCTCGTGGTAAAAAATTAGGATGACTGCATTAGGCTACAGAAGGACATAGATAGGGTAGTGAGCTGGAGCAAAGAAAACCTTTTGCCATTTAATAGTACGAAGTGCGTGACTATCACTTTTTCTCGCACGCACAAACCTATCTTACACAACTACCATATTGACGAGTTGCCTATGGGAAGGGTCACGGCAGTCAAGGATCTAGGAGTAAGTTTTAATACCGGGTTGACTTTCCGTAATCATATTATGTGTAGCTGTAAGAAGGCTTACAGAAATTTAGGTTTCATGCTTCGTACGGTGCGAGGGTTCACGAGCATAAAAGCTATTATAGCATTATATAATGCATTGGTTAGGAGTCAGTTAGAATGTAACGCAGTCATTTGAGCTCCGCATGAAATTAAGTATAGTCTCATGTTGGAGCGTGTGCAGAACAAATTTATTAGATATTTATATATGCGGTATTATGGTGTGTATCCATTTTATCCATTAGTGTATCCTACTTTATTTATTCTGGGTATAGTAGGATACAATGAACAAAGGGTTAGGAGGGAAGTGGCACTCACTTCATATTTATTTAAAATATTGCGTGGGAAGGTGCATAATGCGACGATTTTAGGGCAGATGAGCCTGTGTGTCCCGGACAGGTACGTGTGGCGACGGCGGCAGCCGCAGCTGCTGGTGGTTCCGAGCGCTCGTACCAACCTTCTGAGGCAGGCGCCTCTGACGCGTGCACTCAACACATTTCAACACAATAAACGTTATTGCTAAGGAGACAGACTTATTTTTTTGTTCTCTGGGTGAATTTACAAGGTCAGCACTGTTTGTATGTAATAGTATGTAATATATTGTTATAATTTATGTTTGTGTATGTTTAATTGTTTTTTACCCGACTGCAAGGGAATGATACTTTTTTTCCTTTTGCTACGCTATCGCATTGGGTTAATACCTGTAAGGATAGTTGTATGTGTATATGTAAATAAATAAATCATTTTCGAAAACCATCGCTTTGTCTCTTTCACAGGCACCAAACTTGTGGACGAGTGTGAAAGAGACAAAGAAATAGTTTTCGAAAACGATAATAGTATTGCAAACTCATACTAAGCCCTGGACATGTTTATTAGGCAGTCCTTGTAGAAAATGTAACAAGTATATTATGTACGCTAAATCTCTTCAATACCTATTGCTGCGATTAATATACATATTTCAGTTTATTTATATTAGTATACAGAGTAGCTAACAGTCTTATCAATCCAGTTTCGTTGCTATAGCTCCGGGAGCGACTGGATATAAGCACGTAGCGACGACCAATTAAAAAACATTAAATAATAACTCACCATATAAACTAAAGTTCCGAGCATCACGTTTCCATAAAAATAAATCACGTACAACTTGTGAGCATACAAAAATTCAGTTGTCAACGGTAACATAGAATAAAACAATACATGCGTCCCATATTGTCTATCGACGTCAACACATCTTTTCATTACTAAAACCAATATTTTCACAATCCATGATCTCATAAAAGCCAAAGCTGTAAAAGTTGCCACAAAAATAACTGCAGCAGTGTCGACCATAGTGAAAGCAGACATGGCTCCAAAATCATGTATACCCAAAAATCCGATACCGTATGCGTACGATACATGTTTGACGGATAGCATCTGCAACAATTATTATATTGATTACTAAGTCAAAATTTGAGTATTTTGGCTACATATTGACCAAGGTTCACACTGTGAAGCATTCAAACTACTACTGCGTCAGTGGTCAAACGATAAACAACACAGCATAGCAGAAGACAACATTACGTTCTTAATATATTGCAAACTTCTTGCTAGCGCAGGAAAAACCTACCATGTGAACGAAGTCGCGGTCACAACTAATTTCCCGATCCCGTCGGAATTCCAAAATATAATAAATATTTAATACACTTGAAAAAACATAGTTATCTAATTACAGAGAGACAATTCAATTTTTATTTATATTTATGTAGGTCCTAGCAAAGGTGGGACGGTACTTCACACCGGAACAGATGCTCAATCTCTATCAAGCCCTGGTTCGGTCGTGTATGGAGTACTGCTCTAATCTTTGGGATGGATCTACCAAATACCAACTGGACGCGCTTGAGTCTATCGAGAAAAGGGTCAAGAGACTCATTGACAACGATTCACAGGTCGAAACAAAGCTCCAGAGCCTTGAACATCGACGACGAGTTGCAAGTTTATCGGTTTTCCATCGGTTACATTTCGGGGAGTGTGCGATGGAATTATACAATCTAATTCCGCCAAGCCCGTTCCATCATCGGACTACAAGACAAACGACGATGCACCATCGTTACATGGTGGACATCCCACCCATACGCACAAAATCTTTTGGGAATACTTTCATTGTACGTACGTCTAAGGAGTGGAATTCCCTGCCGAAGTCTGTGTTTCCTGATCGCTATAACCTGGAAGTCTTTAAGTCAAGAGTAAATAGGTTACTTCTAGGCAAGCGTGCTCCATATTCGACCACATCATCACTTACCATCAGGTGAGATGGTGGTCAAATGCGAGCCTAATATCAATATAAAAGAAAAAAAATATGTATATGATACAATGTTACTTGAGATGTTGTTTACGCTCAGATTCAGATTCAGATTCATTTATTTGCATAAACATGTGTATACATACAAGAATAAAAAAACGTGCATGCAAGGTGACATAATAAAGATTAGATTCAATCATGTTTGCCAAATATGGCGTGCAAATATATTATTATGAATTTAAGTTATGCATTAAGAATAAGAATAAGAATAAGAATAAATTTATTGAACCTTAGTTACAGAATTGCTTAACCTAAATAATTAACGTTAAGGGTACACTGTAACAAAACAAAGTTTAGTCAACAGGGATGTCAATGGTTTCCAAACTAGGCGGCGCCTGTATCTTGGAGACCGGAGTTGCGTTAGCATAAAAAGATACTTATTCTAAACAAAGTGTCTGAAGTGACAATGTCATAACAAAACAAAATAAAAATTTCTTATAGTTAATAAAATTACTTATAATATAAAAAACAATTAAAATTCAAATAAAAGCATTTTTTTGCACCTTATATAAAACAACTAACAACGGACAGAAATTTATTTTATTGAAGTTTATATAAAAATAGTTAATGGGAAAATTGTCTTTTTTGTGTTTTATGATGAGTGTGAGGTGTTGATGTGTGATTGAGCGAAGTGTGTTTATTGAAGGTAGGATGGTTGTATGTATGTGAGCCAGCCTGTGTGTGTGAGAGAGTTAGAACGCACCAGCCTGATATGTGTACTATATGATTTCCTCTGTTTCATCGTAGGATAAGGAGAGGAGTAATTTTAGTATAATCTTCTTGCATGAGTTAATGTTTAGACCTTTAATGTGACAGTATTTATTAATTTGGTTGTAAACGTGCGTGTGAGAGTAATACGGACAGCGTCTTGTCAGAAGACTCGTAGCGTTTGGAAGGGGGACGTGTAAAAGGCGTTTGGATAAGAGGTGTTCCTGATCTGACCTACTTTTGAACGATTTGTGAGCACGTAATGTAGCACTCAGAATGTATAATTGCCGCACTCGAAGAACTGGAAATTCATTGTATAGCAGATCTGTTGGGAATCTAAAGGGTTTTTTCAAAATAACTTTAATAACAGCTCTCTGAGTCCTTTCTATTTCTATAAATGTGGATTTACCAGCACTACCCCTGACGGAAATCCCGTATTGGAGCACTGATTGGCAGAGACCTGTATAAACCATTCGGAGAACTTTAGTTGGTGTGCAATCACGTAACTTTTTCATTATATAAATAAGTTTTCTGACACGAGCCGAAAGAAGATGTATATGGGGTTTAAAAGATAAATTTTCGTCTAATGTGATACCGAGGTATTTAAGGGAGTGAGTCCGGTCTATACTGGTGCAGGTACAGTCTATGAGTGGTTGGTGATGGTGGTTACTGCATGTATGGATTTTTAGTATCAAGTTCCTTGGGGGACTAGATGCTGCAGTTTTGAAAAACGCAACAATCTTTGTTTTTTTCATATTAAGTGTGAGAAGGTTTTTATTTAAGGCTTTCATAATTGTGATCAACCCACTCTCAGCAAAATTATAAACCTGCTCCCAGGTTTTGCCGTGAAATACGATAGCTGTGTCGTCTGCGTACGATATGATTTCAGCGTTCTTTATTGAAACATTGAGTATATCATTCATATAGAAAGCAAATAGTGTAGGTCCAATAGTACTTCCTTGCGGTATACCGAAACTAATCGGCAGTAAATCACTTGAGAGGTTACCTACTTTGACTAACTGTTGCCGAGCCGAGAGGTAAGACTTGAACCAGTCATGCGCGACACCTCTTATGCCTATAGCATCTAACTTCGCTAGGAGGAGGTCAACGGAAATTGTGTCGAACGCTTTAGCAAGGTCTAAAAAAACTCCCATTGTGCGTTTTCCGTTTTCAATAAAAGAGGCTACAGAGTTAGTTAAGTAGATCGCAGCATCTTCAGTGGACTTGCCTCTCCTAAAGCCAAATTGTCTGTCTGAAATGAGGTTGTTATTTTCTAAATAATTTACTAGGCGGTTGTTGACAATTTTTTCAATTAATTTGGATACAATACTCAAGAGTGCAATCGGACGATAGTTTTCTGGTAAGTCTGTCGGGCCACTTTTGTGAATAGGACGAACACACGCAACCTTCCAGCGATCGGGAAAGACTCCGTTTTCTAAACTTAGATTAAATATGTGGGTGAGTGGTTTTAGTAACGATTTTTTTAACATTATGACAAGGCGAGCACTAATCCCATCTAGCCCGGAAGCGCTGTCAATTTTTAGTTGATCTATTAATTTTTCTATTTCAGCTTCATCAGTAGGTTGGAAAAAGAAAGAGTTTATAGGAGTATTACTAGGCCTGTAATTGGAAGCTAGAGATGCTTGTGTCTCAGATAGACGCGATAGTATAATGTCTGAAAGATTTTTGCCTAGAGAAGTAAAGTACGCATTACACTTATTGAGTGATTCGTTGGGGTCCGGGGCGTGTGATAGTAGTCTAGAGGAATTGTCTTTTGCTACGTTTGAGTTATAAATAGTTTTAATGCTGTTCCAAAGCATTTTCGGATTATTTTGGTTTTTTTGAATCAGTTGGCTATTGTAGTCTGTTTTCAGTTTGCGTAGCAAATCATTACAGAAGTTTTTATATCTGGTGTATACTATACGTCGCATATCGTCTTTTGGATGAGACTTTGAGTCTAAGTGCAGTTTATCCCGATGTCTCATGCACCTCAAGAGGCCAGGAGTAATCCAGGGCTTAATGTTATATTTACTGCGGCTGATTTTTACCATGCGAGAATGCTTGGCCATTAAGTTGGACACTATATCTATTAAAAGGTTTAGGGAAGCGTTTACACAATCTTTATTGAGTACTTCAGACCAGTCCGTGTTACTTAGATCTGTAGCTACTGCTTGTTCGTCCATTAAATATTTACATCGAGATCTATAAGATTTAGTAGATGCTTCTGCTTGCCATATGGCAGCTATAACGATATCGTGATCTGTAATTGAGGATCTCCAAATGATACCTATTGCTTTTCTATTGGATTTTATAAAAATGTGGTCGAGACAAGTATGTCCTCTAGTGGGTTGAGTGATTAATTATAATATTATGATGTGACAATAGTATACAATGCAAAATAAATTAGTTAAAAAGGAAAAAACTCAGAGCTCGAACATGCTTGCCCAATAGTAACCTCTTGACTTGAAGACGCCGAGGTATAAAAGATGGAAAGTAATAAGGAAGCACAGAACTTAGCAAGGAATTTCACTCCTTAACTGTACGCGCATTTAAAGAATTTTTGTGTTTCATGGTACATAAGTGGGATATCCAACATGCCGGTGGTGCATCGCCCTACGTTTGGTGATCCGATGAGGGATCGGGCTAGACAGAACTAAGTAGCACAGTTCTGAAGGAAGTCATTTATTCGTTGTTAGATATTTCTAAAATCTACTACTTACGAACTCACTTGGCGCAGAAATGTCCACCATTTCATTTAATGCCGCTGTTGCAACATTGTTAGTCGAAACGATTATGAATAAAAAAACAACAAGTGTAGACAGAGATCGACACATAAATGTGAGTATAAAAATCTGAAATTAGAATACAATATTACAATAAGTTCATCAAACCATGTGCTATACACCCTTCAGAGTTAAATCAGTGGTGACACAATAGTTGCGGGCCCGAATTGCGAGTTGTATCGTTGCGTCGTGTGTTTGAGCCCAGATACACTATTTTTTGTAATTTATATCATCACCACTGTTCTCAAATTGGTGAAAAAAAGTGAAGAAACTAGGACTAAAAAAGGAAGATATGGGACATCCACCACCCAGGATGAGCTCATGGCTAAATAATGACAGCAACACGGGTGGATATGGTAACGTAACGATCGGTTCAACGTTAGCCAAGGACAGTCCAGTCCCTGAATGAGTGACCATCTTATCTTAACATAATATCAAGTTTCTTCCGTGCCATAGAATGCATATTAAGCCATAGATTCCGGCCGTAATTTGTAAAACTTTAACCGTCGGGTAGACTGTGGACTGAAACCCGATCCCAACATTGCTGCAAAAAGGCTAAGGTATATGACGGCGATGATGAGTCCTCAATATAAACCTAAAAGAGGTGTTTCAAATATGTGTTATAAGTATGTAAAAGGAACATTACCTTAACAATTGCTTCTTCAGTAACCGATGCAAAAAAGAAAACTAATATCCACACCAAGCCAAGAATGAAAACCCTTATTGTCAGAGTGTTTCTATCAAATGCACCGAACGCATCTCTGAAATATTTGTTTATTGTTAGGAACATACAATTGGTTGGAATTTAGTCAGCTTATTGTATGAGTCGCTATTATGCCTAAGTACATATTGCAAGACTGCGTACATAACTGCGAGGTACGAGTATGTCTAAGAGAATATTGCCTTGCTTCCGAAGTGGGTATACACTATGCATCGAGGTGTAGTTGCGGTGGACTTGGGACTCACCCCGTTCTCTTTGGGTAAAGAGAGAACTGACACAAATCTGAGAGGGAGATGGCAGAGTTATGGAGCTGCACGGACGTTATTCCGGGCCCTGCGTGGGCCAGACCACAGAACAGATAAAAGAGATTAGAAAGGAAATAGTTCCTGATAGGTATGAGAACGCGTGTCGCCGCTTGTCTCCCCACTCTCTAGCTCGACTACAAGCAAGAGGCCCGTTACATATGTGAATTACGCACACAAATAAATTACACACACTTAAATCGAGAGCTTGCTACTGATTGTAACTCACTGTTGATAAACACGCGCCGTGCATCACGGCCAATCAGGTCAAAGGACAAAACGTCAACGTGTTTCAGAAAGCGGTAATCCTGGACACGGCGCGTATCGTTTCTCTCTCAGGAGCCCTGACCACCCTGGACCTAGTTCCCGATACCGGTGGGCTACTAAATTTTTAAGTTTTTTTTTTATATAGAAATGTTCGAAAATTGAAATTATATGTTATTAATTCGAAATAAAATAACTGTGTTATATCATCAAATTGATTTATGGGGTGAATGATAGGAGGCTCCTCTCAATACAATGTATTACATTGTATTACATTGTATTGCGACTCCAAACACCCGGCGTACCCTGGACAGTTAGCACTCGGTACGCAAAGTCTAGCTGACCAACCCTTTCACCACGATGACTTAAAATAAACATCTCATGATGATCGCGTTATTTACTCTATGATTAATTGCCGTATTCATAAATTCCTGGTGGGATCCTAGAAGTGAACTGTCATTCATCTTTAATAGCACAGAGTTACCAGCTCACTTAGCGTAAAGCAATAAGTAATAAGCAATAAGTAGAAGTCCTATGGAAATATCGATCTGAATAGTATTGGCATGATAGCGTTTTACAAGTTTTAAGTAACTTATAAAGACATAGGTAACGCCCGAATTATTAGCTGCTAATCCACGATCTACATGTACCTAATACAATAACTAAGTACTTGGCAACTTGTGCACTTACATGTAGTTATAGTAGGCTGACGTCGTTTCAAAATCCGTCGTGATATTTCGATTGCATCGCACCATTATTTCCGTGGTTGGGATACAATTGGTTTTATTATTTGAGTTACATGTCGACCACGGAGGTACTTCTCGAAAGCTTACCACCAAAAATTTCAAACTATCAGCTAAATAAGAAGCGTGCTAAAACAAAACAAATTATAAAACGTATTATTCTTGTCATTACCATGCGAACTTCGCTTTGTTATGTTTCAGGGTGAGTGTAGTTTTACGTTACGAAGCATATGAAGTTTAATAATATCTCTTTGTAGAGAGAATAAAGAGAGAGAGAGAGAAGCTTTGTAGCTTATTCAGCAAAACAATAGAAATGTGGTAAATAAGCAACATTTGTAAAAACGCCCAAACTACTATACTTACTAGAATTATAAATAAAGACGTCTGCAAAAATCTACCATAAGATATTCCTCTGAGAAGTGGATTCATATATTTATTGCAGTCATATCTTCTAGTGTACTGTTTAATGAAACTGTCCATGCACATATACGCTATACCCACTGTCACTTCACATATGATAAAATCAATAAAGTTTACTGAAAAGTTATTATAGCAATTAAATGTAAATCGCATATAGTCGAAATAAGTGACTTGTAATTGGCATGCTAAGTGAGATCTCAGCAGAGTTGGATCTATCTTTCTAACACCAACTTATTACCCTCAAAAAATGGCTACCCTCTAATGTAAAGTAAAAATGCACTACAAGACATACACATTTGATAACAGAATAGCAACTTCTTTGCCTGGACTCACACTACTTTATTAAGATCCGTGACAATCAACTAATATCTCGAATGGTAGACGAGTAATGTGAAAATAATTTATAAAATAAAACGCATCTAGGCAGGTACCGTTTTCGCACACCTTAGAAAAAATATCATAATTATACGCCGAGTAGGAGTATGTGCATGCAAAGTATATGAATTTCTTAATACTCCGCCATCGGTAACGGCCGTCACCAAGTGATTCCTGAAAATAAACAACCAATGGTCAACCTAAACTGAAGACTGCGAGTATTTCCAAATCCAACAATGAATGTTGTAAGTGAACGTAAACACTTATTCAATCCACATAGATACCGTTTTCAACACTTGCGTAAGTACACACTTGCCAAATTATGTAAGTTGAGACCGTAAAATGGATGGAGGATTTTCAGAATTAAATGCTTTTTACAAAAAAAAAGTACGAGCTAGTAATAAAAGGGTAGTCATCCTAGGATCTCTAGTGTCTGTCCGTCCGTCTATCAAAGCCAGTTTGCTTTGATTCTAGGTACAGGATAGATTAATTTGAAATTTCATACATATTTACCTACTTGCATGAGGTCACAAACACTATACTATTCCTAATTTTTTAAGCTTCATAATTTAAATATTCATGTAAAAGTTGCCGGCCTCCTCGCAAATCTTATAGAACTTTTCCGAAAACAGAAGGTTACAAGTAAACCTAAAAGCAAGCAATTTTTGCATTCTAATTATCTTCATATATTCATAACAATTATTTCAGCAGCTACTTACTTTATCTTCGCTTATATAGGTAAAACTAGAGCTGGCCAAGTCAACCATAGCGTGTCATTGTTGTATCATTCATAATTCTGATTTATGTACTTGTACTTGAAAACATATCACTCCTAGCTGAAATTAAATTTCCCTTTATTCCATAATATCTTGAAAGCTACCTATCTTTCTTGTTAATCATATTTTGAATGAGTAATAATAAACACACAACGTAGAAATAAAACATACCGGAACATATGTAATAAAATATGTGTACAAAAAATATATAAGCATGTTTCTAGTACATATTAAAATAACTAACTACCAAAACATGCTTACATATTTAAAAAGTAAAAGTAAAAGTAGTAGGCTGTACTATATGTGTACTATACTATACTATGTATATTATTTCTCTGATTAAAATAAGGCTAAATCATTCATTTAGAACCCTACCTTTGTTCCAATAGAAACCATCAAAAAACACTCATTATACTAACACCGTTTTAAATTTTCGCCTACAACTAAAAGCCCACATATTAAACAAAGAAGTAACTTGCGTATTGTTGTTCAAATATAAGTATTAAATAATTCATTCACAAATAAATCGACTGCTGTATTTTATATTACTGACAAATAAATTGTGAAAAGTCATTGACATTTATGGTCAGTTACCTAAAAAAAAAACAAAAAGTCACTACGATCTGGGCTACGATCACTTTACTCTGGTTTGAAGTATAAGGAGGGTTACATCCTTTTCAAGCATTACGCTAGCAAAGTTTGAAAACAGAATAATTAATTATTAATACAATCAGAAGTTAACCTTATTTAAAAAAAAAAACTGATGCTGACGACTCCAAACACCTCCGCTGCTCGCTGGGCACATCTCGTAACTATTGCTGTGTTATTTTTATAATAATAGAGTCCTCTACTCTACTTCCCGCTTAATCATATCCTTCTATTAAAAAAGAACAACTCTTCTGCGCTCCACTTTAATGGAGTGTACTTATTTATTAAATACCTACTTTACTATAGGTACACCTTTCAACATTTCAAAGGATTTTTTTTTGCGTGGTAAAATTATCAAATAAGTCCTCTCACCCCGGGCAGGGTGGGAGGGACTGTCAGACTTTTACTGACTAAAATCCACGGTGTTCCTTCAATAACCCTTTACGTACCCTTCACACAACAAAATGTACAAAAATTTTGAAATCACCCATAACATTTGTCAAGCTTCTAGCTACTTCCATACCAATGTTCATCCAAATCCACCCAGTAATTTCGAAGATTAGCGCGTTCAAACTAACAAACTTTTGCGCTTTATAATATTAGTAGGTATAGATTGGCTAAAAGCACCTCTTATGTGGCAGTGGCGACCAACGCCAAAATCAAATAGGTATCACACATATCCGTGTCAAAAGCCCTGCAAGTACAAGCCGTATGCGGCTAGTCATATATATAAATTCATCAGGCCTCCCTTCGCCAAGCTCCACGTTCATGTGGCAGTCTCATCCAGGATATACCCGCGATGGGAAGTACCAAACTTTTCCATAATGTGAGCCAAATACAAGACAACAGTTTTAAGATACAAATAACAATACCTATTCACCGAACCCGTTCAAATTCCATACATTTCGCGCATGGAGATGATAATTTGAGTTTGTGTTACTTCATTATAATATGGTGGTTTCCCAGGTAATGATTTCAGTTTGTGTACACTGTATCCATATTCTCATGGAAAGATACCTTTTCGTGTTAAAAGATATTTTTTTCGGAGTAGGGTAAATACGCTAAACGTCGGCCCCTCCCCAATCTTCGGCCGTCTGAACGTTTTCAGCTTGCATTCATTCAAAAGGTAATTAAGTGACCATTTTTTCAACTTCATACAAACAACAAACAAATAAATGAATTAATGAAACAAATTAATGAATGTTTACTAGTCATTGGATATATGAAGTGAGCAGTCGTTGTAAGACGACTAAAATAACACGGTGTATAATCTCACCAAATCCTTGACCCATCGCAAACAATTGCTAGTGGGGCCCCTTTGTAGGACATGCCGCACCTCTCAACATTTCAAGAATTAAACGAGGTCAATCATCGTAATTTTCTTGCTAAGTATCGTTATTGCTCTACAGAGGTTTTTTTTTAATAGAACTAGAAATGTGGGTAAAATTGACATTATTAGCAATCTTGTAAACCCATCCAACTACGCTAAATATGCTTGTGTCTGGAGTGGGTTCAAGGCAAAGTGTAATGGGGTTCGAATCCACGACCTCTCACAAGTCAAATTATAAATATGTAGCTTATTTAAAATTATATGTTTTGACTAAATGAAATGTAAGTACTACTTTTTATTATACCTTCAGCAACCTATTCTTTGATAAATAAATGATTATCGAGGTCTGCAGGTACTGTGGTGGCGCTGTCACTGCTGTCGACGCTGTGGAGAACTTCAAACGGCAAGAAAGCAATACTATAAATAATAATATTATATTTATAAAATTCTCAAACTACACGGGCTATGTTCAATTCGCATACAATGGTTCTTAGAAGCGCTATGTAAGAGCTGTCTCACATAATAGGTTTAATAATGAAGTTCATTGCACTATCGGAGTTTTTTTTTTTTAAATAGCTGCACCCGTCATCACAGGGCATTGTGACTGATACCTCCAACATAATTGGAGTCCTTGTCATTCCGTCTTTCTTTTATCCTTCCTCTTTCACATTCTGGCTTAAGGCTCTATACTTTTTATGCTTAAAACTACCAACATGGGAACAATGAGGACTATTGGAGTTGCCCTTCTCTCTTCTTCTTCGGTCGTGTTTTTCATTGCTAAAGGTCGTATCTATCTTGGAATTTTCATACGGAGTCATAGGCTAAAGTTCTCCAGGCCCCTCTGTCATCGTACGTGATCACAGTTGCCCTAGTGACCGTGAATCATAATTATGCTAGTTTGATCTACTGTTTACAACCTTATCTTCATATCATGTAACCGATAGCTATAACCTAGGTGTCTTTAAGTTAAGAGTGAATAGGTGTGTTTTAGGTAAGCGTGCTCCATCTTCGACCACATCATCACTTACCATCAGGTGAGATGGTAGTCAAACGCGAGCCTATCAACAATAATATATATATATATATATATATATATATATATATATATTATTGTTGATAGGCTCGCGTTTGATATATATATATATATATATATATCCCTCGCGTCGATGTCCCTGCCACCCTGTATATATATACAGGGTGGCAGGGACATCGATTTGCAACCACTTACCATGGATTCAGTACACGATTCAGGACCCCCCTGCATTTAAACTTTTCGTCGGCTTTTTCTTAATTTAATGAAATTTAAAAAAAATCTGACGCAAAAAAAAAAACAAAACAGTAAATTCATTTATTGTACCTTGATACTTTATCAAATTTACGGTAGAAAGTACGTCATTGCATATCTAACAAATATGCGGGGAGAAAACGCATCTGAGCGGGAGAGAAAAGTGTATGAAAATCCATTTCTTACGTGGTTTTTCTTTTTTAATTTTGGGCACCGGTAACCTAAATATCAAAAGCCAAAAAGTTTTTACAGTGAGTTTTTATCTCCAAGTTCGCAAAATGACACTGGCCACTAGCTGTGTGTTGGATGGTGTCGGGCTGGCAGTGCGACCCTGCGGCGGCAGGATAAACAATTTGAAAAAAGAACATGTGAAAATTGCAGACGCCATTGGCGCCATTTGTGAAAACAGTGTTACATTAAGCTTCACTAACTGCAACAATTTCAATATAAATTTCAATTAGTAAAGATTTAGTTTTTTATTTTCCTCGTAGGTGTAGTATAAAGCACTATGTATCACTCGAGAGAAAGTGCGATTCCCGATCTCGGGTGTTTTAAAGCCCTCGCCTACGGCTCGGGCTTCAAACGACACCCTCGACGGTAATCGGTCACTTTCTCCTCTCGGTGAACAATGTACTATTGTTTCACTTAAAACAGTAATGTAAATAAAACTCGAAAGGGCTACCTAATCAGCTGTGTTGACCTCGCAAATTAACCCTAGCAAAACAGCTGATCAGGTAGCCCTTTCGAGTTTTATTTACATTGCTGTTTTAAGTGAAACAAGTAAATTTTATTTTTTAATTAAACTCTCATTGGGTTCGATGGAAACAATGATTTTATACAGTTTTCAGTAAAAATATACTGAAAAATCCTGAAAAATTAAGTAAAAGGCGACGAAAAATTCTAACGCATGGGGTCCAGAATCAAATATAAATAAATAAATCCCTGGTAAGCGTTTGTGCGTCGTCCCTGCCACCCTGTATAGAAACAGAGGAAAAATGTTGGAAAAGGAAAATCAAACCTAGCAGAATTAAAAAACATAAAACACTTCTTTTTTGTTACATTTATTGTCTTTATTTGTGTGTATAGAATTTCTACAGACTACATTTCAGTAAAATCCTTTAACAGAGATTTTTGGGCAGCATACATATTTTTGTCCAATTTTATTGAGCTTTGTGAACCAAAATCATTGCCGATCAATAATCGTATTGTTCAAATGAAGATATTTTTGCTCCTTAGATCTCCTCCAGAAAACATTTTGCCCAATGTTAAAAATACAAAATGAATATTCTAACTATTCAATCTTTATCTAAGATATATCATTTTCGTAATGTAAACTCGGCTAAGTAAGGTTTTGGCGATGACAGTAATCCTATATTTGGTATATCGGACGGCATCGTACCATTGCTAGCGTTGATCCTATACTTCTGGAGAATACCCACCAAAGTAATGAATATAAACGACTTCGCTAAAGACTCCCCCGGGCAGCGTCTACGACCTGAAAAGTTAAATTATATAATATATACAACCATGTTGTAGAAGAAATAAGAAGATTAAGATTGCAACCAAGATACTTGAAGCTAACAAGACGACAAAAGGTGATGAGATTTAAAAAAATAGTAATTTGCAATTGCTAACACAATGACAGTAGTTTAAAACGATCACCATTAACAGGAATGCAGAGATGCCAAAAAATACAAAAAAGGATTAGAATAGCAAATGGCATTTTGACCACACTCCTAGATAGCTATCTATCCCGTAATACAACGAAATATCTGTACAATGCGAGACCAGCACTATAATATATCAATCAATAGGGAATATGTATTAGGTATGTTTCTAATTTTTTAGTTATTAAATTTAATATTTATTAGCTCTAGTAAGCTATTAAGCGCTATTTTTTATAATATCTTAATTAGAACGAAAAGTCCGACACAGACTGTGCCTATCACAAAGTCCAATGTCCCTATGTCAAAGCCTATCACGCTGATACAGCTTGTTTTAAATAGCTAGTTTTTTGATCAACTTCCATTCTGTTATCACAGTTACACACATTATGTTTATGTATATTTTTTGCTAAACTGGTTGCATAATAAATATTTCGGACATACGTATTCCATATTGATGAAATAAAACTTAGTGTGCAAATTCATAGTTACAAGAATTGTTGAATTCGCAAATAATTATGCAAAAATTAAAGTCGCTTTGCGTGCAGAGGATTGGTTAGCCAGCATTGATTTTTTGAGATGGTCAAACCCATTAATAAACCCCTCTCCGACCGTCCTTCCGTCCTCGCCGCCGAGGCCCGCCGCGACGTCCCCGTAATAGTCCACCCCGACCCTTGCCAGAGCCAGCCCGCGACGCTGAGCCAGTAGCTTTAAATTCCCTTATTAATAATAATAATGATATGATCCAGCCTGTCCCTAGCTGCCCTCCCCTGCGACGCCCTAAGCCGAGGTCCGTACCCCACAGGGGGTGCCCTTAGTGTGTAGTCGCCTAGTTTGTAAGTTTTTTAATAAGCCCTGGCTGGACGTCCTGGGTGGAAGTCCGGTTAAGCAGCCGACAACCTCAGAGGTTGACCTGCGAGATGCCACACACAAAAAAAAAAAAAACCCAGTTGAAATATTTACAAAGCCTAAAAACGCACGATGCTCATTGCTGGAAAAAATAAAAATGCTAAGCTATAATAACATGTGAATTGCACCAAATTGAACTGATGGCAAATACACACTAAGACGCGGAGCGACGCGTTACTGCAGATTCTTGAAATAACGATAAATTATGAACTTTATGTACTCGTAGCTCGTACTACAATGAAAGGCTCATATTTCAGTGAGATAATTCGTATGGATTGTATGATTAAAATTTATTTGACATATTTGATGCCAAATGTAAACAATACCTACATCTATGAAAGTATGTATGTGCAATGTTGTTTCGTGTCTTGATGAGAACACCTGCTATGAGGCCCTTCATATTCACTTTTAAGTCTAATAGTACATAAATTTAGGTTTTTGCTAAACAAATAAGGGTGAATTGCGTACCTAAACGCAACACTATAAGACCCAGCTTTTGAGTCTGATGAAAAGAGTTTACCTTTTACCAACATGGGTATACATAAATATAAATCATTTTTACCTCTCAACTACACGTAGAAGCTTAAATTTTGGATATTTAGACATCAAAACACGATTCAAACCTTATGTACACCTACCTAATCCAAAATTATACAGGTGTTCTACAATTCTTATCTTTCCGCTGTCATCGATGAATCTTTCAGGTTTAAATACATTCGGTTCATCCCACAATTCTGGATCAAAGTATATGTCGGCCAATGAAATGAGAATGGTAGCACCTTTGGGTATTAAATACCCATCAATTGAGGTATTACTTTGTAGTTGCCTTGGCCCCGCCATGGGAATGGTAGTATAATATCTGTGTACCTCGTGTATAAATGCTGACGTGTACACAAGCCTGAAAAAGAAAGTGTTCGTAAAGCACAAGCGAGAAATGACGTCATTCGCTGGAACCTATAGTCAATACGGGTATCAAATCATCGGAGCAAGTATTGTTCGATTCAGCCTGTCCCTAGCTGCCCTCCCCCAGCTGCGCCTTCAGCTGTGTCCGTACCCCACAGGGGATGCCCTTAGAGTGAAGTCGCTTAGTTTGTAAGGTACATATATGCTCTGACTCGAGGCTATAATTATTATCACTAAGTCCATGGCAGATTCTGTCCTCGGCTTCGCTCGTGTGAAACGTTCTCATCGGCCAAAATAGCCTGTCGTTTTCTCAAGGTGTAATCTATGTATGTACCAATTTTCATCAATATAAGTTAAGTGGTTTAAACGAGAAAGTGTAGTAGACACATAGAAGTTATTTTCAGATTTATATTATTAGGGATGGGTGATAGTCGGTAGCTCAAAGGTCCCAGGGGTGTAATACCGCGTACTTTTATACTCTAAGCCGCAACGGACAATAATTTCTCGAATATAAACTGGTAATTTTAAAAGCTCTACCAGATACAGAAACAGAAACAGCCAGATGTGGTACGTAAACTTACCGGTCACTATCATTCCAACATGGCGTCCTATCTCCGATGAAAGTGTCTATTTCTTCATATATTTTCTGTTGTATTTCCTGACATCTTAGTACTTTCAGAAAAGCAAAGCCAAGTGTGTTGCTACTTGTTTGTGAACCCGCAATTAGAAAATCCAAACATACCAATTTCAACTGCTCTTCTGGAAATAACATATAAGAACATTAAGAGTCTAATTGAATAAAACAAGGCTCCCATACGCACGAAACGTTTAGGGAATAGATTCATTGTACGTACAGCTAAGGCGTGGAATTCTCTGCCGGAGTCTGTGTTTCCTGATAGCTATAACCTGGGAGTCTAAGTCAAGAGTGAATAGGTTACTTCTAGGCAAGCGTGCTTCATCTTCGAAAACATCATCGCTTTCCATCAGGTTAGATGGTGGTCTCGTTTTGACCACCATAAAGGCCTATTCAAACCTGAGCGATATTCGCTGCCGCTGTGGGTAGAGGTACATACCGCACGGGTTTCGCTCAGGTATTTAGTATCAAGTACCGCGGCTAGAGCGACCTGAGCGATATTCGCTGCCGCTGTGGGTAGAGGTACATACCGCGCGGGTTTCGCTCAGGTATTTAGTATCAAGTACCGCGGCTAGAGTGACCTGAACAATATTCGCTGCTGCATACCCACTGGGTTTTCTTTGCCACAGACGGTAGCGAATACCACTTAGGTCTGAACAGTAATATTACCGCATACCCACTGGGGTTTCTCTGCCGCAGACGGTAGCGAATACCGCTTAGGTCTGAATAGGCCTTTAGGTGTGACGATGGTCAAAACGAGCCCACCATCAATAAAAAAAAATGTAAACATTTTAGTAAGTAAATGCTGCATTGCTTTTTCTTTGGTTCACAACAATAAACAATCTACAACTGATATAGACCCCATCAGATCTGCACGAAGGCTGCGCTGATGTTCATGCCCGGGGTCACCAGTTTAGGGATATGCGGAACAGGGTGTAAAGTCCCGCATTCCCATTGAAAAGGGCGGATCCTCCGACCAGACAGGTGTTTTGTCTGATGGGCAACTGCCCGATGTTTGTAATCGGGTGATTTGTATGTAGGCTAGTTGAGCGGTAAACTTTGCTTGCGCGATACAGGATTTCTATCGTTTAGTTTGTATTTTGCGAGATAGATGTCGCTACAATCCCTATAAAGAAAGTAATAAAATAAAACGATTGTTGTTATGATACAGAGAGTACCTAAACATCATCTCCTTATGCTTTTCCCAACTATGTTGCAGTCGGCTTCAAGCCTTCAGCTGAGTATTAATGTTTTAGCGACTGCGTATCTGACCTCCATAACCCAGTAGCTGTACATACTCTCTGGCAATTGTCAGATTTTTTGGCTACCTCCCCGTAACAACTGTTAAAGATGTACTAGTGACAGCAGGGACAAAAGGCTTAACGCCATTTCCTAGGCACGGAGGAATCTCCATATTATGTGAAGATGTTCACCCATCTAGTAATGATTTGCCTCTTACTTTTAAAACCCACAAAGCATTGCTAGTTCTTCATTCTTATAGGGCAAATAATCGTTTGTATTTTATGAATCGAGATCATTTTTCGCGAACAGACGCTTCAATTATTTATTTTTACGTATGGACAAAACATATAATATATATTATATTTCCTACACAAATACACTATAAACACACACATATGTTGTTCTGTGTAACGTGAAACCGAACGCACCCTTTGGTTGGCAACATTATTCTATTGTCTATAACTTTTTTCACTTTGACGTTTCCGTTACTTGTAAAACTAACCGCCGTGTTTGTTGAGATCGATTCATTGATTGAAATTAAAAAAATCCTGTGAAATCTACGCGGTTAAAAGATAATTTGGTCCCGATTAGTGATTGATTGGAATTTGTAATCCCCATTTGATGAAAAACCTGGGATATTTTGGAACATAACGCCGTATTGTCGCCAGACCGCATGGCCCGCGAGTTTGTTGAAAGTTATAGTGAGTTGGTGATAAATAGCTGCTCCAATCGTGCGAAGTTTGTACTGCATCCCGGCCCGGACGACACATTGAAGCTTGCGTCTTTTGTGACCGCCGTGACACCACTTTCACATCATTACACAATCATACACACTAACACATACCGCACGGACGTGATCAAAACAGATCCTCGCTTGGCGTCTACAGCTCAGGTAAGTCTAGGCTATAAGTGTACCTATTTATTAGTATTACGTATTGGTAGGGCCCAAGAGCCTACATTGAGTTTGTAAGCAACGTTTAGAGCTCCACGAACCGTGGACAGTTCAGCATACCAGTATCGTTGCGCTGGCTTGGTACTGAACATATGTATAAATAAATAATAAATTTCCCACCCATTCAACTATTGCCGTGAACTCACTCCAGGCATATTTAGCTGAGTTGGAGGAGTTAACTAGATTACTAGTTATGTGTATTCTACCCAAATTGCTAGTTCTCTTATTTACAAAAAATAAATAAGTGGGTCACCTGTAAACGTTGGATTTTTATTCGCATAAATCTCTTCCAAAAACAAGTAAATAAAATCATTTTGTTCCACTTCCTTATTTTTATGCTTTTCAATAGCTTCCTGAAACAAATAACAACACACTATACATACTTGTTATTGCAAAAACTCAGAAAGGCATGGTAGTGGCTAGGGCCATTACTACTTACGGGGTTGCGGCAATGTTCTAACTAGACACCGTTGCCCCGGAACGCAAGGTCTACTGAAGGAGCAGGGTGGGTTTTTAGTCAGTAGAAGTCTGACACTCCCTTCCACTACACTCAGAGCAGGAGACGACATTCGATGATTTTCCCACCCAGTAAAAAAAAACTAATAACTTTAATTTCGGAAGGCGGTGTGAAAAAAAAGAAAATCCAAAACCAATAACACCGACTACCGAAATTAAAGTTATTTTTGGCCTTGTAGTGTTTTGATATGGAAGTCGGTTCTATTTTTTGCAAAAAAAATTTTTTCACGCTTTTTAGTGGGTCGGTTTGTAATTTATCTAGTTACAAAAACCATAATGTCAACAACTTATCACCTTTTACAAAATATTGCTTTTCCCGATGCATAGCCGTTAATTTTTGAGGAGTTCTCCTGGTACTTGACCATCAGCTCTCCATATGTATTGTGACGAGCATAAAGTATTTAACATTCGTACTCAAGTAATCGAATCGCAATCCACGAAATACAGTTTATTATTTAGTTTTTTTCAGAAGAATTTTTCAAATCGGTCCAGCCGTCTTACATAAAAAAAAATTTCAAGACGAATTGAGAACCTCCTCCTTTTTTTTGAAGTCGGTTAATAATAAAAAATATTTTTAACAAAATATAGAACCGACTTCCATATCAAAACACTACAAAGCAGTAGTCGGTGTTATTGGTTTTGGATTTTCTTTTTTCACACCGCCTTCCGAAATTAAAGTTATTTTTGGCTTTGTAATGTTTTGTTATGGAAGTCGGTTCTATTTTTGTTAAAATTTTTTTTTTCACTCTTTTTAGTGGGTCGGGTTGTAATTTATCTAGTTATAAAAGCCTGTCAACAACTTATCACCTTTTACAAAATATTGCTTTTCCCGATGCATAGCCGTTAGTTTTCGAGGAGTTCTCCTGGTACTTGACCGTCAGCTCTACATCACCATACTCGTATATATTGCGACGAGCATAAAGTGTTTAACATCCGTACTCAAGTCAATCGCAATCCACGAAATACTTATTATTGAGTAGTTTCAGTGGCCATCTGTGGTCTTCATCATCAGTTCAACTTCCCCAAATGGTACTTTTCGACTGCTCAAGGTACTTTAAGAAATGCCCAAAACGCTACAGGTGTGCCTATAATATTTGAAGAGTTCCCTCGATTTCTCCAGGATCCCATCATCAGATCTTGATTTCGTAACAATGGGACCAACTAGAAAGTATTCTCTTTCAAATGCAAAAAGAATTTTCCAAATCGGTCCAGCCATCTCCGAGTTATGAGGTAACACACATAAAAAAAATAAAAAATAAAAAGTTCAAGACGAATTGAGAACCTCCTTTTTTTGAAGTCGGTTAAAAAGGACTAGTGTTCTACCATGCCTTTGTGCGTTTTTACCGTGTGGCCGTGATGATTTATGGCTTGCGCTCAGGTGGGGACTCTATTTGCCAAAGTGATCCCGGGAAATACAGTGCCACAATTATCATGTTCTGCCGTGCATAACGGGGACCCGAAGAAGGAAGCATAGAATACATCTCTACAGTCTCCCCAGAGATGCGCTACACCGGCTTTGCAGAGAGGTTTCTGGAGTGGTTTTTCTAAGTATATGTATACTCTATGTGTCTCTCACCAAGTTCAGGCACCTTTTGATGTTTTCCCCTCGAAATAAGAAAGGATACCATATTTTTTCACGAAGCTTCAAACTATAAAATATAATGCTTCATTACAATTTTTAATTAGCGTATTCTGTTGATTAATTTTCGAACGTATTTAAATGACTGACATCAACTAACATGACCACGACCATGATTAAGACTTTATTTAAACTTATTATATACCTTAAATTTTCGAATTTTTAAACTGACTTCGAAAATAGGAGGAGGTTCTCAGTTCGTCGTGAACTTTTTTTTATGTATGTTACTTCATAACTCGGAGAAGTCTGGACCGATTTGGAAAATTCTTTTTGCGTTTGAAAGGGTATACTTTCTAGTTGGTCCCATTGTTATGAAATCTGGATTTGATGATAGAATCTTGGAGAAATCGAGGGAACTCTGCAAATATTATAGGCACACCTATAGCGTTTTTGGGTATTTCTTACAGTACCTTGAGCAGTTGCTTTCGAAAAGTACCATTTGGGGAAGTTGAATTGATGATGAAGATCACAGATGGCCACTGAAACTACTCAATAATAAGTATTTCGTGGATTGCGATTCGATTACTTGAGTACGGATGTTAAGCATTTTATGCTATTCACAAGGCATATGGTGATGTAGATCTGATGGTCAAGTACCAGGAGAACTCTTCAAAAATTAACGGCTATGCATCGGGAAAAGCAATATTTTGTAAAAGGTGATAAGTTGTTGACACAACAAAATTAATGATGTACAGTGACTATAAATTTTAATAAGTAAGTTTTTTCTGCCCTATAATTTTATTTATTTACTCGCAAATGTGATGAAAAACATTGTATGTTTCACGGGCGGTACGGGAATTACGAACCTCGACTCAGAAAGCCCTCAGTCTCCGACTTCGGGCTTCTACTAGAGCCTCGATCGTAATTCCTTACTTACGGCCCTTAATATACAAAGTACTATTTTTTTTATATGGAGCGATCGTCTATCTGAGCCAACGAATTAGGAATTATCTGAGCCCTGTTTAATAAAGTTGACAATCCGACAAGTCCGACATATTATGTCAAAAAGTGACAATTCGACAATTTTTCTATTCAATAAAAGTTACAGGCGACAAAATTGTCATGGTGGAAAACTGACAAATATATCGGAAAATCACGGCAATCTAACATTTTTCTGTTTAATAAAACTTTTTAAGCGACAGGTGACAGGTGACAATTTGTTGTGAAAAACTTGTCAAATCTGCTTTATTAAACAGATAATTGTCATGAGGTATATTTGTAGAATTGTCAGACAATTCTGACAGGAGCTTTTATCCTCTGTCGCAAAATCATATTTTGAATTTTGAAGGTGTAAGAAAGTATTTTTTTTTTATTTAAGTATTTATAACCATTATGCAAAACTAAAATACTTAAAAGCAAACTAGAATAAAGCATCAAAGAATTCATCCTAAATGCTGTCAGCTGTTAAAATTAGTGTTACATTACTTGTTACACTCTGTTACATTGTTCTGAGATCTCAACTACCGTTTAATAAATAGCAATAGGATAATCGCTAATTGCAAGACTCTTGCGAGACTCTCGTTTGGGCAACACTAGTTAAAATACCCAAGAGACTGGCGGTATAGCCTCGTTGTTTGGCAATGCTTAGCCTTTGGCCAAAGAAATAGCCAGCCCGTGGGTCAAGGGAAGCGGGAACGAGCCTTTACAATATTTCTATAAAAAGGCTGGCTATTTCTTTGGACAAAGGCTAAGCCTTTGGCCAAATAAATAGCCAGCCCGTGGGTCAAGGGAAGCGGGAACGAGCCTTTACAATATTTCTATAAAAAGGCTGTGAGCACACAGGCCCTACGGACCGGGAGTTTCGACCCCAAACGACTCGAAAATATAGTGATCACCAAGGTTACTGTATTTACGTCGCTTGAGGTATTCCGCAGTCGCAGCAAGAGCGCCAGCACAACATGATAAACTGAGAGGATGGGATGGTGCGACAGTATTGACAGAAGTTGCATCCCACACTAAAGGCATACCCCATCTTCCAAGGAAGCAATGGCATGCCGTCCGGTCATCGTCACGCACCAAGGCATTGGGTTCCAAATATGGTTGGAACGCCGACGGTGACAAGGGCACGTCGGATGATGTCGTTTAAAAATCTCAAAACAAACAATCGTAGTTGCACTAGTGATTGATTCATATTTTTACTCTGTTAATATTTTTTTTCTATTTTATCCTCATTTATCTTCATAAAACAAAATATTTAAAAATATGTCAAACGTCGACATAACTGTCATGACAATCCGACAATTGTCATCGCCAATTGTCGCTGACAATTGTCAGAAATATTTTGATGAGCTTTATTGACATATGTCAAGTTTATGAAACGCGTTTTAATTGACAAATATGTCACGATTTTGCCTGTCAATTTTTGAGATATTTGTCAGTTTTATTAAACAGCCTAAGCGCGACAATTTTACAATTTTGTCACTTTTTGACATATATGTCAAATTGTCAGCTTTATTAAATAGAGCCCTGGCCTTCACAACCCAGACATTGGGTAACACAATACCCCTTGGCAAGACTGACTTCTGACTACCTGTAACGACTGTCAAAGATTTCAAATGACAGCCGGGGCCACCGTCTAACGTGCTTACCGAGACACGGACGAATCTTGATATGTGAAGACTTAAGATGGTCACTTCCCCAAATAAAAACTTAATAAAGATAAAAAAAAAGAAAAAGATGGTCACTTATTTACGACCTCGGTAGCGTTGCTTAACCTTAAAGATCGGCCCGCGGGGCTGTTATTACTAGCCATGAGCTACTAAATAATTAAATAATCATATTTATTTTGCAAATTGGTTACAAAAAAACTTATACGTCATACTTTATAAATTTAACCTAGAAAAGTCCGGTGTTTCCTCGCTGACTACACTGAGAAGAAACACTGAAACAAACTCAGAGGTCATTGGCTTTTTTGCAGTCCATACATTCTATTCTGATCAAATTATATGAGAACCATATAAGTTTATGTCTGTGGTGCTCTTTTGAGGAAAGAAAGACACACACGCACACACATATTCGAGCAAACCCGTCTCAGAAAGGTCCCTCGTAATCAGGAAGATTGAAGATTGACATAAGGTAATAGTTAATTGGATTTATATTCAAGAAAGAACTTAAGTAAGTTATATCACATCAAAAACATGTTACGTACCTCAATGACCGTGGATATTTCTTGGTTCAATTTGTTTATGAGTGAATACCCGCTCAATTTTGGTATAATAAATCTACACCAGGGAATTTGATTTAATAGGCCTCCACCAACCGAGAATGCCTTCCCTCGCTGTCGAAAGAGATCCAATAAATATTTCAATTTTTCCTCTTTTATACGTTCACCTTTAAAAAAGAAACCGTTTTGGTTAATTATATTAATTAAGAAAACGGTTATGTTTTTAAGAGATTTTATAAAAATATAATCGGAATGCATGAGCGCAGATTTTTAGCGTGTGAAGAATTAACATATATAGAAATTTAATCTCTGCTAAGCTTAGGGACTGATATAAACGTTACAGAATACAACATCTCCGAACATCTTCACCTTTAAATCTGCCTAATTCATAATCTATCGACTAAAACAAATAATTTTGGATATGAAATCACTATTGCGGCATTGTCCGACTGCCGGCGAGTAAACTACTAACTATCGGCGATTTACTCGTTCAAGAAACGCACAATGAAATATACATTATAAGAGATGCATGTATTAATGCTCTCTGACTGTTCACACTTCTGGCGACTACTCGCTTCACTAGTTTTGTCGCTGAGCGACAAAAACTGTCAAAGATAATACTGGTTCAGCGATCACTTGGCATTCATAACTCACGCTGATGATAGCTCAGCGACTAGAATATCTGAACAACACACTCGCTGCTCGCTGCTCTCCAACTCATTTTCAGACGCTAGCTCTACTCGCTACTCGCTCATCGTCGGTGGTGGGACAACTACCTGACGTAGAAGTCGGTGAATATACAAGTAGGTACAATCGACAACTTTAAATCATGAACCACCTGACAATAAGCTTATTTTATTACAGACATTCAAATACAATTAGGTCGATATTGGCGTAAACATACATTTCCATACATACTGTAGGCAACTTATTGTATTTATTAATTTATCTATCTTTATATATTAAAAACCTAAGATAAATACATACTAATAAATATATATATATATATTACTTATTTATGTATTGACACACATCACACATACAAAATGCACTTATAGGTACTTTTTATTATTCTTAAAGAAAGGGCTTTGTCGCACATGCGATTATGCCGTCCTGGTTGGCTTAACAACTTTTAAATAACATGTACATAATTATACAATTAACAGTCTTAGCCTAGTTTGCTAATAATAATAATAATATAATACTTTATTTTCAGACCAAAGTCCATATGGAGACACATTTACACATAAACAAAAAATAAACACACAAATTTAAAATATATATAAAATACAATAATAACAAGACAAATTAGAAGAAAAAGTAATTATTTAATGTATGTGAATGACGCTCTGTGAGTCGTCATCCAGTGCCACATTATTGGACTATTCTTTAAGAGAGCTAGTTTTTTGTAAAGTACTCTAGCTGCGTCAGAAAGTGGCTCAGCTAGAGTAGCATTACAGCAACCTACTTCTCTAATTTTACAGTCTAAGCTAATTCTAAATTCCTCGTTGCGGACACTCTCCGTTAATATGTGATAAACATCATCAACAGAATTAATACAAAAATCGTAATTAGGTGTTGTTGATTTGGTCATTAAGTATAAGAATTTATTGAACGGAATGTGTCCGGAACGAAGTCTCAGTGCTATAACAGTATCACTTCTGTTCAACAGCTGTTTATCTATCCACGGTGAGTTCAAGGGTTGCGGTTGGATCGTTCTATACCAGATTCCTTTTTCTTGTTACCTTTGATCAAAATACTCCTTCCAAAGTACATAGCAATCCTGTTTGATATTAGGTATAAAGTTTGTATAGTAAAGAGCAAAATTTACAGGAATACCATCACATATGGCTTGTTTGGCTAGTAAATCAACAATTTGGTTACCTTTTATACCCACATGTGATGGAATCTATTGAAGGACTATATGCTTTCCATTAGACCGTATCTTCAAAATAGTTTTCAGCATTGTGTTGGCTATCGGTGTTCCTTGAAATGTCGAGGTACACCGAGCCAAGTTTTGGAGCGAACTTCTGGAGTCTTTGAGGATGACAACCTTGTTTTGATGGATTGATTCTGCATACGACAGAGCTTCTGCAATCGCAATCAGTTCAGCTTCCATTATACACACACTGGCATTAACTTAAAATTTCATAGAACTACCTTCAGACTCAAAAAAGGCGGCCCCCATACCGCTCCGTCTTTAAATCCGTCTGTAAATATTTTAAAATAAGTCGAGTATTCGCAATTAATATAACCAATAAATAAGTTTCTTAAGCTAATAGGATTGAATTAATTTTTTGGCCTAGTCATTTTACGTCATGTCTAATTAAATTGTTTGTATCTATACTATTAACTCGTGTATTTAAAGAAAACATATCTAATATATTACTGTAATAAACCTTTAAAGTGTGTAGTGAGTCATGAACCAATACTAACAGAGGGATTCTTTTGTTTTGCCAATATGAAGAACTACGACATAATGTGTATAGCTCAGAGAGCAAATTGATACCTCCAGAATTTGCCTGTAAAGCTTTCGTTTTAAGCCAGAATTTTCAGGCCAAGAATCGACGACGTAAGAATAATGGTTGTAGGTATAACTCACTTTCCATCATGTGAATGGACGTAGTTTTAATGAAACTACCTACTACTCTCATAGCTTGGTTCTGTAATTTAGTTAATTTTTCCTTGTGAGTTTTTACTGTGGTTTTTGTACTGTTGTCATAGAAAAAACTTCCATAGTCAATACGGCTTCTAATTAATGATGTATAAAGTATTCTTAAATATTTTGGGTGTACACCCCAACTTGAACCAGCTAACACTTTAATAATTTTAATGAATGAATTTGAGAACTGTTTGGCAAACCTCATTTAGTTTTCCCCACCTGAGGGAACGGTCCAACCACAAACCAAGATATCGAACCATGTCAACAACCTACATTTTCTGACCTCTAATTGACAAATTTACTGAAAGTTTTTTATAGCCTCTGTTAAAAATGCAAGTTTTACTCTTATTTGGTGATATATTAAGATTAAGGGAGTCAAATAAATTACATAAGCAATTTAACACTTTCTGTAACTCAGATGCTGCTTGTTCGAAGTTATGGGAAGTTAAATAAAGTACGTAGTCATCAGCATACTGCAAGATAGATACAGAGCTAGGTGATGCTTTACAAATGTGAATAGTCGCAATATTTTAAATAGCAGTGGTAACAAGGGGTCACCTTGTGCCAAACCTTTTCTCGCAACTGGTGACGGTGTTATCTATGTCGTGAATCGTTAGATATATTTCCTTAAGAAACTCCCATATATATCTTTAGTATTGCACTCCCACACCAAGTTGATCCAAGCTTAACAAAAGGAGTGACGTCAACGTCGTTGTAACCGTTATCAATATCAAGGAAACATCCTATCGTAACTAGCTTTTT
The DNA here is from genome assembly GCA_943138885.2 of Tholera decimalis. Taxonomy (NCBI): domain Eukaryota; kingdom Metazoa; phylum Arthropoda; class Insecta; order Lepidoptera; family Noctuidae; genus Tholera; species Tholera decimalis. Next base: position 22,754,012 of record OW964548.2, read on the forward strand.
TGAGAATATAATTTGTATTTTTGAGGTAAGTAAATTTAAGTTATCTAAACATGAACGCGCATTCCTGAAACCTAAAGTCTCTTCAGAAAATCTACCTTTACTTTCTAAATACCACTATATTATCGTACCCTGGTGCGGTATCTTTAGATTTAACACATTTATCAAATGAAAGGAAGGCAATGGCGGGCATTTAAAATCAGGAGCTCTTGTTCAGTTATCACCTCATCCACACAAAATCCAGCTTAGCGGTATCCCTTCAACCAGCGCATGCGTCGCCACATGTCACTCGCTGAAGTGACCTCGCTCACTGAAGAACAAAACTTAGGTAACCCCTCGTTACGAGCATTTCTAATTAGCTTTTGAGCTTCTCGAGTTTTGTCGTGTAATATTCGTAAGTTGTCTGGAGTTAGATTTCTTCGTTAAAGCAAATCACCTTTCCACCACCGCTTTAGATAGTATTGGAGACCAATAAGGTTTCGGTTTAAAACGGCTACAGGGATTTTGACTAAATTTAATATAAGAAATACTTGCATCAGCCGCTCTATTAATAATATCTAAATTACATTGGGGATATCGTAGCATAGCGGGCATTGTACACCCAGTTAGTATTTCTCGAATACAGTTACAGTAACTTACCCATTCAACTTTTTAAAGTCTCTTTTTTCCGACATCTTTAGCTTGATTATCATGTGATCACTGCCTAAGAACTCATTAATTACGTACCAATCAAACATTAATGCTATATCTGAAGAAACTATACATATATCAGGGGCCGACTTTTGTAAAATTCCATTTACTAATTTGACGCGAGTTGGCTTACCATCATTTAAAGTAACAAAATGATGATCAATTAACGAGTCAAAAATCTGAGTACCCCTTATCTGTTTACGTGGACCAACTTGAGTGATAACCATTATAGTCTCCTAAAATTTGTTTTAGAGCTAGTTATAGAGAACAACGATTCCCAATCATTCTGTGTGGTACAGACGTTAGGTGGGCAATAAAGTGAAATAACATTTTGAATGGAACTACAATAAAATACAATACGAAAAAGCTCGTTGACGCTTCCCGCGACCCACGGGCTGGCTATTTCTTTGGTCAACGGCTAAGCATTGCCATACAACGAGGCAATGCCGCCAGTATCTTGGGTACGTTGCCAGCCGACAGCGTTGAAGATCAATTTTTTTATGCTTTCTTGTAGTTTGTATTTTAATACATAATTATGTATATTTGTTGAAATAAATCTTTTAATGAATAAAAAAAACTACAATTAATAATTTTAACATGAACTATCTCAGTAAGCTAATTTGGAATATTTGTATGACATTGCTGAGCCTTGATGGATTTGTGAGTTAGAGTTGCGACCCCTCCATATGAGTCAGATCTATCGCATCGAAACACGTTAATATAATCTTTTATGTGTACAGTATAGTCCGGATCCAAGTTTCGCGTAATACTGCAATATGAACTTTTTCTGAAAACAGAATTTGTTCTAAATCTAGTTTTTTTTTTTTTTCACTTTGATGGTGAGTTCCATTGCGAAATATTTATTTCAACTGTATTCATTACGATAACACTTTTTAAAAGAAGAAAAGTCTTGAGGTATCCTTTTTTACCAAGTTAGATATTGCCCACTAATTTTAACAACAGATATAATTTTAACGTTAGGGGTGTCATTTTTCACAAATATAATAAATTTAATTTTATCTACCAGCCATACGAAAGAGTTTTTATCTTCCGAATCTCCATTTACACTGCCGCCTTCGTCCTCAGTGGCCTCTGCACGTATCCTCCTGCAAGTCCGTAGCCACAATACTATCCTGGATATGGGAAGCGTTAAAATGTCTGGTTTTCCTTTCTTTTGTTTATTGTTTTGCCTACTTTCCCAGTTTGAAAACTGTTGGTTTTTCTTTGAGTCGTCGCGCTGTAATTTGTGCGAACTTGGTTGTCGACTGTAACACGGATGACATAGCCTGTGAGGTCATAATTGACACTTACGTAACTGGGTCTGTCTCAAAGGAAGGTTGCGAGATGATATTTACCTTATAGGAAGGATTAAGAGGATGTATATATATATATATATATATATATATATATATATCCAATGCTTTTCTATATGACACATTAAACTCACTCATAATAATTCGTATTTTCTTTTCCTTGATATAGATTGAGCAAGTTCTTTCAAGTGCCATGTGATTCTTTGTGCAATTTACACACTTTAAAGAAATTGTTTCGCAGTTTGCATGTTTACGTCCGCATTTTGGACATGCACATTTTACATGGGCACAGATTGCGTAACAGGAAAAACGTAAGGTTCTACCAGTACTCTCATTTCACAAATGAGTACATAAGAGGGCAACGATGGTCCTTCAAATCCTATTCTCCATGTTTCACTTTCGGTCCAACTTCCAGCTTCTCTGTCTCTTCGTTGCAGGCGTTTCACATTAATGACATTACATGTACTTGATAGACATGAAAGTGGTTCATACTCGGAAATCTCTGAGTTGATATTTTTAATGACGCCATATAATAAATCAACTTCAAAAGGCCACTGGAATCTCCAACTTAAGCCTTTAAAATGTTCAGAGTTCACTAATTTCTCAGCACTGTCAGCACTATTAAATTCGACAATAATTTTGTACCAATTTATATGATTTACTTTTGTTATATCCATTATACTTTGCTTCTTAAATAATCGTGCGAGTGCAAATTGTTTGCGAAATTACTCTTGACAGGTGACCCGTAATTCCGTAAACCCTTTCTCTAATAATAATCAAAATAAAAAACCTACTTTTTCTATTCCTAACTTCGCTCCATTCATCATTTTCTCTTCCGCTCTTCATAGGTCACATTCCATCTTTTGATGTATTGGTACCCTCAATCTCAAACAATTATGTTAAGTCTTCTAAATGTATATACAACGTGTAACGGAAACCCCATATCTATCCAAAAGGACTGAAGACAACATCTGGTATGGAGTCTCTATGCAAAGTTTCAGCTCAAAATAAGTGACTCACAGAATTGGTACCAAATTATCGGTTTCATATGTTTCTTGAATACCAATAATAACAAACGTGACACAGCACTATAAGGGTCATCGCTTTTCACGTCACTTGCCAATAAAACGATACTTCTCTTCGTTCTTCTTAATTTGAAAAATTCGATCTTTGGTATCAATGTATTGAAATTTCTAATAAGTTCCACACATGTAGACATAGAATTACAAAACCCTTGCTATATCGTTTGTTATCATCCAAAGAAGCCGAGCACTTGGTATGTATATACCCTTAAAATTACACGTTGTATATTCATCCTCCATGGTGATCGTATTGGTTAATTCTTCATTATGGTTCTCATCTGTACTCATTACGCATAAGGTATTCGCGTGGACGCCAACCGGACCGCGGCCGGGTGGCCGACCTTTTAGTGAACAATAGATAACGATTTAATTAGCTAATTACCACAAAAACACGTCTAAGCCACACCGAACGAGTGTCGAAGCGCAATGCTTCGACACTACATCATAAAAACTTATAAAATCAATATTAACAAGCATCGCCGGATGACACTGATAGTAGTATGTGGCATGCCAGCTAGTTTCGTACCACAGGTAACGCATAGATATAGATCACCGCACTCGCGCCGAGCAGTGGTTGTGGATATGCGTTTGCGGAGACCTACCTTCAGTCCTAATCATCACACCACCGCGAAGCCCGCGTTGATTTTGTATACGATCAAAACCTTACAGTTCTTATAGAGTATTTACCACTATTGTTTTCGTAAATCTGTGCCTACTCTTAAACCTATCTTTCTAGACTGTAATTTATCCTCCTATCTACAAATAAACTATATATGTGAAGTGGGTGTTTATATTTCTAAACCAATAGACATTCTACACATACATTGCAAACAGTCTTATATGGAGCTTCTTCATCTTTGAAGTGTGTTTAAAAACAGATTAGTAACGTTTGATTTTTTTTTAAGATTGCTATTGCCGACGACTTCGCTCGCTTCGAATTTCTCACAAAAAACCATAGATAGATAGATAGAATATACTTTATTGTAAAAAAATTGGTTACAATGGCGGTCTCATCGCTGAGAGCGATATCTTCGAGACAACCTTTGGAAGGACTTTACGAGCTTTAATTAAAATGGGGAGGGCTATATTAGTGTACTACTGTACAAATACTCATCAAAACAGAAAAAAAAACTAGCAAATGTAAATATATATATACAACGTGTAATTTAAAGAAAGAAAGAAAGAAAAGAAAGAAAAAACGTTTAATGACACATGCCACAAGTACACACAGTAAAAAATAAAAATAAACAACATCTTATTATTATTAAAAGAAATTATACATTAAAAAATAATGGAATTCAACACATCTAGGACTACTAATAATACTGTGTGACTCACGGCTGCGCCAAATAGGCCCAGTTCAGCAAAATGCCGGACAACTAGTGCCCGACGCTGGTTTTCAACTGGTCCTAATGGTGAGTGTACGGATGTCAATCATTTCTACGATATATAATATAATAATGATAAACATAAAATATAAACAGAATAGAAATAATAATAAAGTATTTAATAATCTAATAGATAAATATATATGGGAAATAATAATGGTTCCGAAAAACAAATTAATCTACAGCGATCTGTGGCCGACTATTATTCTAATTAACCAGCGTTATAATGAATTACCGACAAAAAACCCAAAACATAAACGAAAAAAAATATCCAATTTAACAACAAATAAGAGCATGTACAAATTACATTTTCTCCTAAAAAAAAATGGATCTTCGAATAACAAAACTAAACTTCCGAATAGAATACTGAACCTCCGACAAAATTACTAAGTTACCGACAACAAAGGTTTTGTTAAAATAATCATATTTTTACAACTTGCATGAACTATTTTAATTTCTATTGTTGGTTATCAAATTTATTTTTTAACTCTCAATAATAATGAAAATACCTCAACTGTACGGCCCGCGCGATCGGGCTCGGGTCGCGTTCCGCTGTTTTCGCGTGCGAGTTCGAAAGATCCGAGCGCAGTGCGCTTGCAACGACCGATCCTTGCGTGTTTTGTCTGTTTATGTTACAAAATTAAATAGTTTTTGTAGCTATTGGTTTCATATTATAATTTCAACGAACTAATAAATCTACTAAGGATACTACTAACTTACTATATCTCTCTATCAGTTTTATAAAAAATACGTTTGTAAACATTTTTTAGGGCTCGCTATTAGATTCAAGTTCGCGACTCCGCCCATGGAAGCGAAAGCACTACCTGTAGGACAAAAAAGGAAACGGGGTCGTTCTACTAAATCCAGACCACAGTTAAAGATAATTAAGATAGGTACCTACTGACAACTAACTACCTGCCTCCCTATTTAGTTCATAAATACAATTATGTATACCTAACATTTTCTACTACCTATTAAAACTACACTTTCATAATAAACTGAGTTTTGTTTTATTTTTATCTTTGTTCTCGCCGACATTATAAAAACTAGGAAATTTGTCGAATAATAATACAGTATAATAGTAAAATATTCTGGGAAATCAAAGTCTACTTGGTTTTCGATTAAAGCATGGATACGACTGTTCTAACTTTTTAACGCCTGAAATAAGTACCGATATCGAAGCATACCCGTGGTAAGTAAAATTCATGATAAATGATGCAAGTAAAAGTTATTGTTACAAGTACATTTTTATATTTTTTATAAGTTTCTGTATAACCACTCAGAATAATATTTCCAGTATAATGTTACAGTTAAAATAGCACCACAGTTTATGAAATATGAAAGGTCATTTATGAATTAATAGTAGACAAGTAAAGATAAAAATTACAAAGCATTGTTTTCAGTAGAACGTAATTTATGCTGGTAGAAAAGTATTATAGCAATAAACAGCCATGTTTATTTTTCGAAGATTTCAGTATCTGATTCGGTCGTTTCGTCATTTTAATTCGGACAAAAGTAGTCGGAAAGTTAGTATTTTAGGCAGTAGATTTAATATTTTGAGTAAGGACAATTCTTCTTTTTTTGTCGGAGCTTTTATTACTACCCAATATATATACAATACATATATGTGTATTCCCTGTAGTTGCACGCGCACTGCCCGTACACCACAAACCCCCACCACATTCCACTCAAATTGGCACAGCATCATATCAAAGAAACATTTAAATCCGTTGTGCGTCTATCAAATATTGTCGCAAACGTTTTCTGAAGGAATTAGACGAGTTGGATGTTCTAATCGGAGGCGGCAGATTATTCCAGACTTTTGATGCCGCATAACGGAAACTGCCTCTAAATGCTGCCGTGCGGTGAGATCGAGACGCAAGCTGCTGTGAGCATTGCCTTCTTTCGCACCCTCGTGTACTAGTCAGCCAACTTAGCTTGTTGTACAGGTACTCTGGCTTTTTATGCTTTAGCACACCGAACAGAAGGCAGGCTAAGTGCAACTTGCGTCTCGATTTCATTTTGAGTGTGAAGTGTTTATTAAGTACGGGCGTTACGTGGCTCCTAGGGGGGATTGTGTAACAGAATCGGGTACAGGCGTTTTGCACCCTTTGAATAAGACGGTCTGTGCGGGCTAATAGGCGAGGGCCGTAAACTGTATCCGCGTAGTTTAACTTAGACAATACTAGAGTCTCGACAAGCTGCTCGCGTAGTGTAACAGACAAGTAGGGCCTCATCTTGTACAAAACCTTCAGTCGATAGAAACAGTTTCGTACAGAGTCGGCTACATGTTTTTCAAACCGGAGGTCCTTGTCCATTATGAGACCAAGATTGCGCGCTTCGAAAACTCTTTCAATTGGTTCACCCATCAATTCTAGGTTAAGGGTGGAGGGAAGTTTAAATAATTGCTGTCTAGTGCCAAATACAAGGTACTTTGTTTTGGTTGGGTTTAGCGACAAGCAGTTTTCTTGAGACCAGGCAGCAATTCTAAGAAGGTCTTCATTAAGATCTCGAATGGCCCTATCGTAATCATCTGGCATAAACGATAGATAGAGTTGGACGTCGTCAGCGTAAATATGGTATTTACATTTCTGGAGACACTTTATAATATCTGCACAGTACAAGATAAAAATAATAGGTCCTAATATAGACCCTTGCGGGACGCCTCTAACAATCGAAGTAAGAGCTGATTTTAAAACAGTTCCATCACCTAAATGTAAATCAACACACTGTTTTCTATTACTAAGATAGATGCGGAACCACTGCACAGCGCTGGGGTCAAATCCGTAATAAACTAGTTTAGATATTAATAGCGAAATATTAATTGCGTCAAAAGCCCGTGAAAAATCTAGCAATACCAACACCGAACACATTCCCTTGTCCTGGGCAGATAGAAGATTATCCGTTACATCCAGTAAGGCAGTGGTGGTACTGCGCTGTTTTCTGAAACCAGACTGCAAGTCCGGTAACACATTATTGTGTTCCAGGAAATTAGTTAATTGCTGACTCACGACCTTCTCTAACACTTTCGATAAACATGGTAAAACGCTTATAGGACGTAAGTCTTTTATTTCAACAGGATTGGCATGTTTCGGTAATGGCCTCACGGACGCTATTTTCCATTGATCAGGGAACACAGACGTTAGTATGGAACAGTTTATAATCTCTGTTATAGTATTCAGAGCGTACGGAAGAATCATATTAATCATATCAAGGGTAATCCGATCGTAACCTTCTGCGTTACTTTTTAGGTTAGAAATAATACGGGAAATATCTTTTGGATCCACTGGATTGAGCTTGAAAATGGCTTTTCCATATCTATGTTCTTCAAAATAAGTTTGAAGTTGTATACTTGCTACAGAGGCACCAGGAACTACCAAAAAAGTGTTATTAATAAGGTCAGGGTCATTAAAATGCGACGGAATGTCTTGTCTAGGTTTATAGGGAGTTAAGGTAGATTTAAGATTTTTCCATAGCAGTTTAGGATTTTTTAACTTGTTGTTAATGTTATATTTAAAGTATGCGACTTTTTCATTATACATGGAACTTAACACAAGCGACTTTAAGTCTTTATAGTATTGTCTTTTGGAATCGGATTTAGTTGCCTTGTAAAAAGTTAAAGCGTTGTCACGTAAACGCATCATTAGTTTAATCGTGTCTGTTATCCACGGGTGTTATCAAAGGGTATATACATACCGAGTGCACGGCTTCTTTGGATGATAACAAACGATATGGCAAGGGTTTTCTAATCCTATGTCTACATGTGTGGAGCATATTAGAAATTTGAATACATTGATACCAGAGGCCGAATTTTTCAAATTAAGAAGAATGAAGAGAATTATCGTTTTATTGGCAAGTGACGTGGAAAGTGATGACCCTCATAGTGGTGTTTGTTATTACTGGTATTCAAGAAACATATGAAACCAATAATTTGGGGTCAATTCTGTGAGTCACTTATTTTGAGCTGAAACTTTGCATAGAGACTCCATACCAGATGTTGTCTTCAGTCCTTTTGGATAGATATGGGGTTTCCGTTACACGTTGAATAAATACAATACATAAGTACATAAAATATATAATGAGTTCTTTATATATTTACATGTACTATTCCAAAACCCATACTAATAATTTACTTCTGTGCCAAAAAACCAAATCTATTTTGCCATTATAGCGTGATTGAGTAATAATCATCCATATATTCATCCATAAATATCTAAACTTTTGCATTTAATATGTCGTACGTAAAGATAAGCTGTGCTCAAATAGCATATTGCTTGATACACTAAAACCGATATATCAAAAGCCATTTGAAGTCATTTATTCCAACGTACTGTTTCATCAATTTGATGAATTCTCCATCAGTCAATTAATATTGTTACGCCAGTCGCTTAGCTGAGTATATCGAGAAACTTCGACTGACTTCTAATACGTTCGAGTACTAACGACATCTGGCGGCGAGTAGCAGTACTGAGTATCTCAAGTAGCTTCTGGAACATTCTTGGCAGTATAGGCAGTGAGTTGATTTTACAAGAATGTTCTAAAATTTATAGACCGGGGTATAAATAGATCGCAAAGGAACGCAGACGAAAGTCTTATTACAAGATACGAGGCGATATAATCGAAACTCTACAAGTGAATTTCAGTGCAATTTAAGTGTTAAGTGAAAAATAATAATCTATAAATAATCTATTGTGGTGCGAATAATTGTGGTAATTTTTATTTTTGGTCTATATTTGCGTAATTATTTCTATCCTAGACCCCAGCTCGTAACAATTTATGTTTAACAAACAGTCGCGTGAGGCTTCGCTCCTGTGGACTTATATCGATAAAAACATAAAATCCTTCTTTTGTAGTCAGGTAACAAAAGCTTCCTCCTTCCTATAAGCTTCAAGCTACTTCCATACCAAACTTCATCCAAATCGACCCGGTACTTTCGAAGAAGCGTTTTTAAACAAACTAACAAACTTTTTCGCTTTAATAATAATAATAATCATTATTTATTTCAGACAACAAGATCCACAATAATAAAAACTTACAATTCTAAATGTTAGTAACATATTTAACTTACATACTACGTTAGTACTTATGGTATTAGTATAGATTTGTCAAAATCATTGATTGTGTAGCTTATCAGAACGAGAATAGGATTTGGTTTTGTAAAACTTACCAGCCACGTACTTCCATAGAACATTCATCACTGATTCATTTACTAAATTGACAAAATTGATTGGTTTGCCATTGGATTCCTTTAAAAAGTCTAATAATTGAGACAATTCATTTTGTATTTCCTTTTCCATCAAAGTTTTTCCATAGCCAACTTGTCTTAAGTTTTTCACTGCAAACTGCCTATGTATCCTCCAAATCTCACCATTGGCAAAAGTTATACCTAGAACATTAAAATAAAAATATATCATTGCTTGCGATAAATCTGTTTGAAAATGCCGAAAATGTGTTTTTTTTTAATCTTACCCATGTTTTTATATCCAAGACATCTTAATCGTGCAAAAAAGTTATCTGGTCTGGCATCAAATTCTTTGCCAGTAAATACTTGACGAACATTCTTATCGCCAAATACGACTACTAACAGTTCTGTGCTATTTTTCATACCCAAAACATTGGTAGAATATTTTCTGGATAATTCTAAACATGCTCGCCATTCTGATCCATACTTTTTTGTCATCCATTGTAAAATACCGCTACTTCCGATAAAAGGATACCACACTGGACCTGAAACATTTATTGATAAAAAACTAGCTTTTGCCTGCGACTTTGTTCACGTGGGAGGCTTTTTCCGCGTAATTCCCGATCCCGTGGGAATTCAGGGATAAAAACTATCCTATGTCCTTCCCAGGGTCCTAAACTATTCCCATGCCAAATTTCAGCTAAATCGGTTCAGCCGTTTAGGCGTGAAAAGGTAACGTACAGACAGACAGAGCATTTATAATTTTAGTATGGATTTAGTTTCTTATTGTTGGTCGTATTTCAATTTCAGGATAGAAAAATGCGCGCCCTACCCTGGTTCAGACCATGGTGCGGGGCGAGCGGGAATATTATGCCCTCTGGGCCGCCTCCTCTAGTGAAGCAGACATGCTAGCAAAGAAGAAGGCTGAACGTGTAAGTGAGAGACAATTCTCTTCCTCGCACCCCAGCCACCGCGGGAGACGCCCCGGGCGTTGGGGATCACAAGCTGATCTTCGGCCACCATAGGTAGGTGCGGGCTTGCTCGAACAACCCTTGCTCGCTGGCCGGTCACTGCCAAGTCCGAGTCGACGGCTCGTCGTGTTCCACGCACGGCTCAAATAACAGTCAGCAGCATTGAAGGAGCCCAATAAGGCCATTGTCTGCTGGGGCTGCGGGAAGAGGGACGAGTCATATGACGATATTCCCACCGAAAATTTGTGTACGTATCTCTCACAATACAAAGGGCATGATTTGTCTACTAATGGCAAATCATGTCAACCTTCCCAAAACTCAAGTGACATGAAATGCGGCTTTATTTTATAATAGCTTCTGCCCGCAACTTCAGTAGTGTGAAAAGTTTTTCTCCACATTTAAAACATCGATCCGTTGCTCCACTTTTTAGTTTTGTGTTTTTAGAAGTTTGTTTATCAATTACCTAATATAAAAAAAGTAATTTAGTCCTACATAAACCGCCTATATGATTTAGTAATTGATTTGCATTGGGAATTAAATATTTAAAAATTTTACTAATTTAAAATGTTTTTAGTTATTTTAATTTCTGAACAGAGTATAGATTGGTTGCCGATATTATCTATACTTATAATAAATCTGTAGAGAGGTCGATTCTGTACATGAAATATATTTCCAAAATAACTATCAGGGGGTGATTAAGGATCGATACTGATGCCAAAAATGCAATCAGTTAAATTTTTGTCTGTCTGTCTGTCTGTCTGTCTGTATAACCGTTATAGAAACAAAAACTACTCGACGGATTTTAACGAAACTTGGTACAATTATTTTTCATATTCCTGAGCGGGTTATAGTATACTTTTCATCACGCTACAATCAATAGGAGCAGAGCAGTGAAGGGAAATGTTGGGAAAACGGGAGAAGTTACTCCATTTTTTAAGCTTCCGTCGCGTGTGCAACCTTAATGCTTAAAGCTACACAGAAATCATTTATAACGGAAATGTTTTCCTTAAAATTATATAAAAAATATCCCACGACAGCATATATCTATCTTTTATGGTTGACTCACAATAACACGTGTAATTCCCGATAGCTTATCAGTTCGAAGCTTTCTGATTATTATTCTGCTCCGAAATTTAAAACCACCACAACTTTGCAATGGAACTCGGCTAAAAGTAACCCAGTTGCAACAAAATATAACCAAGGCTCAAATTTTAACAGGTTGCGGTGCAGGAGAAACCGTCTTTATTCCCAGAATTCCCATAATACCAAATAATTTTCCATTCCAATTTAAAAGAACGCGATTCCCAGTATCGGTGTGTTAAGCAATGACAATTAATAAGGCTCAAGGGCAGACTTTTCGTGTTGCTGGAGTAGATCTCGGTGTCAGTTGTTTCTCGCATGGTCAGTTGTACGTCGCTCTTTCCCGGGTTAGCAGTTCTAGAAATCTTTATTCACGTGCCGGATGGGTCAACTTTCAACATAGTTTACCCGGAAGCTTTGCGCTGAAGTAATGTCGTTCTATAGGTACTTAAGCCTCATGTGAACGTGTTCTAAACAATATTACCAATACATTAACTTAATAACACACAAGGAGTTACACGCTGACGGAGTCGCGGGCACAGCTATTAACAATAATATTGTGCGGTTCGGTATTGCTATATTTTTCAACAGTAATATAGATTGACATATTATTGTAGTGTATAAGTAAAAGAAGAAGTTATAATAGCACAGAATGCGTCCGGTGGGGGCAATGAGGCCCACGCCCAACAATTGCATTCCCATTTAACGACTGTTAACATTCTCCTAATGTTGATAGTACTCTTTATTGGGGTAGTAGTGTTGTACTTTGCGTGCCGTCTCTACAAAAAGTGCCACATGCAATGGATAACTAGGGAGTTCGACGAAAGAGCCTCACGTCGATCCTTTTTACGAGGCCGCTACTTGAGACCCAAGGTGGACGAGCAACAGGTGGCATAAGAGAAAAACGACGGAAATAGTGGTCAGTAATACCTGTGTTTTTTTTAAGTGCTATAAATTCAGTGCGCGAGTAAAAGTGCGAAGATAACTTTACACTAAGTACTGTATAATATGTTTACGGCGAAGGTATACGAATATGATGTACAAGTGTCGTATAGGCCAGGTATGTAGCAATAAGTATATATTTGGAGGTGTAGTACTTCAGATCTTGTGTTTTATTTTGTATTAAAAAAATAATGTTAGTATTTTAATGGCAGATTTTCTAAAGGAATTGTATGATGAATTATTAAAAATAAGAACCTACTTAATTAAAATAGGACCAACTAGAAGGCAGGAAAAAAATTTATTTGTAACGAAAAGCTTGTTAAAGCCGATGGTTTGTGTAGGCAGTATAATAAGTATTTAGAGGATATCAGTAGAATTAAGAAATTTAAAGAGGCAACTGAAATTCAGTTAATTGAAGAATACTGTGAGAAGTTTAATAAAAGTTATTCAGAAATTATTGTTTTGTGACACTCGAGCAAAAAGCAAAACTGTAACATAATGGAGAATTTTAGCTTAAAAGTAGCACTTAACTTGTTACCAGTTATAAACGACCAAGAACAGGTCATAAAGCAATTAATTGACGGTATTGACTATTATAGTTCTATTTTAGAAGAAAGCTCTCATAAAAAGTTAATTGAGTTTGTCTTAAAAAGCAGATTATCACAGTCCGCGAAATTACGACTCGAATCAAAATATAATAATATTACTGAGTTACTTAAAGCTATGAGGTTGCATTTATTACCAAAAAAGTCATCTGCTGCTATGCAAAATAAATTACAGAATATTAAACAACATGAGAAAACAATTACAGATTTTGGACAGGAAATATCTAATTTATTTGTTGACCTCACGATTTCACAATCCGAAGGAAATTCTGAAAATTATAAATTACTAAACAGAATCAATGAAAAGATAGCTATAAAACGTTTTGCCGACGGATTGCGAAATCGAAGGCTAAGTACAATTATTGCTGCTAGAAATTTCGAATCATTAAATGATGCTATACAAGCTGCAGTCGATGAGGATCTGTCCTCACCTTCTACGTCTACGGATGTTTTCATAGGGCAACGTCATTTACATCAACGTAATAATTATTACAGAGGAAACTTTAGATTCCAACGTCAGGGATATCGTCGTTCTAGTTCTAATAGAGGGAACGGCCAACAAGGGCATAATGTACCGTATCGTGTTAATTATCGTGAGTGGAAACGTGGTGCTAAGACCCCACGTCAATCAGTGCCACCACAGAACAGAGGCAAGTTTTATAACAGTAGAGGAAATAGGCAGAATAAAAGAGAAGAGAATGTTCGCGTGATGGATGAAAAACCAGAGGAAAATTTACAGTTGAATACATTTTTTCGAGACTAATTTAGAACATACTATATTTTCTTATGACGAAGCATTACGTATACAAATTTCTGCGAATGGGCAGGAATGTTCTTGGCTACTTGATACCGGAGCTTCAATATCTGTGGTAAAATACAATAGAATATTGCACAAAAACATTCCCATCCACAACTGCAAAGTAATGATAAATGGTATAGGTGGGAAAATATGTGCAACAGGATATTTACTTTTACAACTGTCTGTAGGTAATGTTACATTTACTCAAAAATTCTACGTGTTTGATTCTTAACCGTGTAAAGCAAATGGTATTCTTGGATGTGATTTTTTAAAACGGTATCATGCTAACATAAATTTTTCGCATAATTCGCTATCATTAAAAACATTATCGGGTGAAGAAGTTAGCATACCTTTATTGTCTTACAAAAACAAAAACTTCTTGTATATTCCGGCAAGATCTGAGTCTATGCATTTTATAGAGACATCATTTAAAAATGATGCTGTAGTATGCGCATCAGAGCTACAAAATGGAGTATTCATGGCTAGTAGTTTAGTTACACCCAGAAATGGCAAGATCCCAATTAGAATATTAAATACTACTGAGAAAGATTTAATGTTAGATAATATTCAGCCACTCATAAATAATGCTAAGGATTACGATGTTTGTTGTTTTGATAAATGTAATAAAGATGCGCAAAGAGTTAAGCAGTTATTTTCATTACTGCAATTGAATCATTTGAGTTCAGAAGAACGAATATGCATAGAAAACCTGTGCGCTAAATATATTGTGATATTTTTTATTTAAAAGGGGACAAGTTAACAACCACTAACATATATGAACACAAAATTACTTTAAAACCGAATACAGAGCCATTTTATTTAAAACCATACAGGCTACCTCATTTACAAAAACATGAGATTTCGAAACAAATTAATGATTTATTGCAACAAGGCATAATTGAACCTACTAACAGCGATTGGTCTAGTCCTGTATTGTTAGTGCCGAAAAGATCAGATAGTTCGGGGAATAAAAGATTTAGATTAGTGATAGATTACAGGAAATTAAATAATACGATAGTGGATGATAAATTTCCCCTCCCCAATATTACGGAGATACTTGATTCACTATCAGGATGAATTTATTTTACACATTTAGACCTTAACCAAGGCTACTACAATGTTAACCTTGAGCCTAGTAGTCGTAAATATACAGCTTTTTGATCGGGGCAGTACCAACTGACTAGAATGCCCATGGGACTAAAAACAAGCCCAAGTTCATTTTCACGCATGATGACGATGGCTATGTCTGGATTAACTTATGAAAAATGCTTTGTTTACCAAGATGACCTTGTAGTTTTTGGGAAAAATTTAGACAACCATTGTAAAAATTTACAGGACGTATTTTCAAGGCTTAGGAAGGTTAATTTAAAATTAAACCCTCAGAAATGTGATTTTCTTAAAAAAGAAATTTTATATTTAGGGCACGTAGTATCCAAGGATGGTGTGCTACCCGATCCAGAGAAAGTTAACGCTATCAAAAATTATCCAGTACCTCAAAATACAGATGATGTACGCAGATTTGTAGCTTTTGCAAACTATTATAGAAAATTCATCAAAGATTTTGCTAAATTAGCCTACCCTTTAAATAAACTCTGTAGGAAAAATGCTATTTTTGATTGGGATTTACATTGTGCAAATTCGTTTAATTTACTTAGGGAAAAACTGATTTCCTCGCCTATCCTTCAATATCCAGATTTTTCCGATAAAAATACTTTTATTGTACAGACTGACGCATCTGGTTTTGCTTTAGGAGCAGTGTTAGCAAATCAAAATGAAAAACCGGTAGCTTACGCGAGTAGGAGTCTAAATAAATTGGAAAGTATGTACCCAACTATAAAAAAAGAACTACTTGCCATTGTATGGGCTGTAAAGCATTTTAGACCGTACCTATATGGGCGTAGATTTAAGATTAAAACGGATCATAAACCACTTATTTACTTATTTAACATGCGAGATCCGTCAAGTCGACTGTTAAAATTTAGGCTAACACTCGAGGAGTATGACTTCTCAGTCGAATATGTAAGAGGTAAGGAGAATGCCGCGGCCGATGCATTATCCCGGATATGTATAACCAGTACAGAGTTAAAAGAAATGAATGAAAAAGTGACATCATTATGTGTTATGACTCGCGCTCAATATAGAAAGATGCACTCAAATTCTTCGGATATTATTGTTTCTGAAGACGGTCAGCCTGATCAACTGAAAGTCGTAGAAACACATAATAAACCAAAGAATTCGGTGGAGTTACGACTTGCAAATATTAATGAAATACTTAAGTTTCGTAATAAATCGGAAATAAGTGAAGAAAATAATTTGTTTGTTTATATACCTACAAGGTTGACAATATATATAAATCCAGCCTCTCAATCACAATTTACGCCACGCGACTTTGTGAGGGAGTTACGCGATTTTTGTAAAATAATTAAAGTGGAAGAAATATATGTTTTAAAACATGAAGATAATAAAATATTTATAGAAAACGTGTGTAATGAGATTCAAAAATATAATGACTGGTCCGGACTGAGATTATGTGTAGTAAAAGACGTCAAGCGTATAACTGATAAGGACGACAAGCGAGTAATTCTTAATGATTTCCATCTGCTACCTACTAGTGGCCACGCAGGTATCAGACGAATGGTCAAAAATATTAAAAAATATTACTTTTGGCCAGGAATTTATCAAGATGTTACGGATTTTGTAAAACGTTGTCATAAGTGTCAAAAACAAAAACATTGTGTAAAAATTAAAGAACCTATGACAATAACTACAACAGCGCACACTGCGTTTGAAAAAATCTATTTAGATTTAGTAGGTCCTTTGGATAAAGATGAAAATAATTATTCTTATATTTTAACGTTACAATGTGAATTGTCAAAATATGTGGAAGCATATCCTTTAATTACTAAAAGTAGTGCAGAAGTAGCCAGGTCATCTATACTTATAATAAATCTGTAGAGAGGTCAATTCTGTACATGAAATATATTTACAAAATAACTATCAGGAGGTGATTAGGGATCGATACTGATGCCAAAAATGCAATCAGTAAAATTTTTGTCTGTCTGTCTGTCGGTCTGTCTGTCTGTCTGTCTGTCTGTCTGTCTGTATAACCGTTATAGAAACATAAACTACTCGACGGATTTTAACAAAACTTGGTACAATTATTTGTCATACTCCTGAGCTGGTTATAGTATACTTTTCATCACGCTACAATCAATAGGAGCAGAGCAGTGAAGGGAAATGTTGGGAAAACGGGAGAAGTTACTCCTTTTTTTAAGCTTCCGTCGCGTGTGCAACCTTAATGGTTAAAGCTACACAGAAATCATTTATGATGGAAATGTTCTCCTTAAAATTATATAAAAAATATTCCACGACAGCATATATCTATCTTTTATGGTTGACTCACAATAACACGTGTAACTCCCGATAGCGTTAGCAGTTCGAAGCTTTCTGATTATTATTCTGCTCCGAAATTTAAAACCACCACAACTTTGCAATGGAACTCGGCTAAAAGTAACCCAGTTGCAACAAAATATAATCAAAGCTCAAATTTTAACAGGTTGCGGTGCAGGAGAAACCATCTTTATTCCCAGAATTCCCATAATACCAAATAATTTTCCATTCCAATTTAAAAGAACGCAATTCCCAGTATCGGTGTGTTATGCAATGACAATTAATAACGCTCAAGGGCAGACTTTTCGTGTTGCTGGAGTAGATCTCGGTGTCAGTTGTTTCTCGCATGGTCAGTTGTACGTCGCTCTTTCCCGGGTTAGCAGTTCTAGAAATCTTTATTCACGTGCCGGACGGGTCAACTTTCAACATAGTTTACCCGGAAGCTTTGCGCTGAAGTAATGTCGTTCTATAGGTACTTAAGCCTCATGTGATCGTGATCTAAACAATATTACCAATACATTAACTTAATAACACACAAGGAGTTACACGCTGACGGAGTCGCGGGTACAGCTATTAACAATAATATTATGCGATTCGGTATTGCGATATTTTTCAACAGTATTATAGATTGACATATTATATTTCCCTACTAAATTACGAAAGGTAATCTGTCTGCTACATCAAAATCACTGAACCGTGAGGAAGGACATAGGCTACTTTTTTTGTCGAAAAACGACGGAAAGGTGGACGAAGTCGCGGGCAACAGCTATCTATACTAATAATATAAGGCTGAAGAGTTTGTTTGTTTGTTTGAACGCGATAATCTCAGGAACTACTGGTTCGATTTGAAAAATTATTTTTTAATTAAATAGTCAATTTATAGAGAAAGGCTATATATAGGCTATATATCATTACGCTAAGGCCAATAGGAGCGGAGCGCCAATGAAGAATGCTTCAAAATGGGGTTAAATTTAACGTTAGCCCAAAGTAACTATTCCACGCGGACGAATTCGCGGGCAAAAGCTAGTTAGTAAATAATTTCATACTTCGTTACGGAATTCCAAAAACAATTGCAACTGACCGAGGTACATAATTCATGTCAGCTGTTATGAAAGAGACTTGTGAATTATTAAAAATTCATAAAATGAACTTTACAGCTTATCACCATGAAAGCATAGGGGCACTTGAAAATTGTCATAAACATTTAGGTGCGTACTTACGAATACACACAAACAATCACCCAGAACACTGGAGTTCCTGGTTACCTTTCTGGTGTTTTTCGTTCAAAACGTCTGTACATAGCTCAACTAATTACACTCCTTATGAATTGGTTTTTGGGAAAAAATGTATACTCCCACATAATTTGACTCAGAGTGTCGATCCCCTCTACAATGTGGATCACTATCCTCTAGAGTTAAAATATAGGCTTCAGACTTCTCAAAAAGAAGCACGTGAAAACTTAATTAAGTCAAAGATAATACGGAAAACTAAATATGATGAGCATTTAAATGCGATAACTTATAAAAAAGAAGACTTAATTCTTTTAAAGAGTGAAACTGGTAACAAATTAAGTGACCTATATTCAGGTCCGTACCCTGTAATACAAGATTTATCTCCAAATGTAGAGATATTAATCAACGGTAAATCTAATATAGTTCATAAGAATCGCACGAAATTGTTTGTCTTAATAGCTAAGTAAGTACTTACTTTAATAGTTTTAATGACCTAATAGTTTGATAAGTAACATAAATGTTTAATGAAATATAATACTATGTTTATTGAAATGTAAAAGATATCATAGTGAGTAGCACGCGCTTGTAATTGTTACTGTTACTAACCAGTATCTACTGTATTTTATTATGTATACCTATGTAGTTACAATTGTGTGCATAGTACTATATACTTATGTTTGTAAACTTAAGCTAATGTTTCTTTTGGTACATAAAAAAAATATATAAATGTATTTTTTTTTCTCTTTGAATAGAGGTGTAGTGTATAAGTAAAAGTATATTGGATCGATGTTATAAATAGATTAGTTCTTATCAAATAAAGTTAGTGTTTATCAAGCATTCACTCGTTTCACTTGTCCCGCCTTTGCATTATATTTCCCTACTAAATTACGAAAGTTAATCTGTGTGTTACATCAAAATCACTGAACCGTGAGGAAGGACATAGGCTACTTTTTTTATGAAAAACGACGGAAACGTGGACGAAGTCGCGGGCAACAGCTATCTATGCTAATATATAAGGCTGAAGAGTTTGTTTGAACGCGATAATCTCAGGAACTACTGGTTCGAATTGAAAAAATATTTTTTAATTAAATAGTCAATTTATAGAGAAAGGCTACATATCATTACGCTAAGGCCAATAAAGCGGAGCGCCAATAAAGAATGCTTCAAAATCGGGGTTAAATTTAACGTTAGCCCAAAGTAACTATTCCACGCGGACGAAGTCGCGGGCAAAAGCTAGTACAAAAAAATGGCTAAGTGCGAATCAAACTCCTCCACGAAGAGTTCCGTAGTAACTATGCAAAATAACAGTTTTTGTATGAAATACAAAGTTATATTTGCGGTTTTAGAAAATGTGCTATATCTCAGAAACTACTGACTCTATCTCGTTCAAACTAATCAACCGACGACAAAAAGAGGAGGTTATCAATTCGACGCGTATATTTTTTTTTTATGTATGATCATCGAGTACTCAAAGACGGCTGAACCGATTTGGAAAATTCTTTTTTTGTTCGAATGGGTATACTTCGAAATTGGTACCATTATCACCAAAGTGAGGATCTGATGATGGGATCCTGGAGAAATCGAGGGAACTCTTCAAATATTATAGGCACACCTATGGCGTTTTGGGTATTTCTTATAGTAACTTGTGCAGTTGCTCTCAAAAAGTACCATTTGGGGAACTGGAACTGATGATGAAGACCACAGATGGCCGCCGAAACTACTCAATAATAAGTATTGAGTGGATTGCGATTCGATTACTTAAATATGGATGTTAAGCACTTTATGCTCGTCACAATGCATATGGTGATGTAGAGCTGATGGTGAAGTACCAGGAGAACTCCTCAACAATTAACGGCCCAGCATTGGGAAAAGCAATATTTTGTAAAAGGTTTTAAGTAGTTGACATTTAGGCTCTTGTAACTAGGTAAATTAAAAATCATCCAACTAAAAAGAGTGAAATAAAAACTTTTTAACAAAAAATTAAACCGACTCCAAAAAAACACTGCAAAGTGAAAAATAACTTTAATTTCGGAAGTCGGTGCCAAAAACGAAAAAACAAAACTAAAGACACCGACTACCGAAATTAAAGTTATTTTTCACTTTGCAGTGTTTTTTTGGAGTCGGTTTAATTTTTTGTTAAAAAGTTTTTATTTTCCTTGAAAGTTTACATTAAGATCTATAGCATATTTCATTTTTGTGTTAAGATCTATGTAAAACGAAAAAGTCGCATACTTTAAATATAACGTTAACAACAAGTTAAACAATCCTAAACTGTTATGGAAAAATCTTAAATCTACCTTAACTCCCTATAAACCTAGACAAGACGTCGCATTTTAATGACCCTGACCTTATTAATAACACTTTTTTGGTAGTTCCTGGCGCCTCAGTAGCAAGTATTCCTTCCACTTAAAACTTATTTTGAAGAACATAGGTATGGAATAGTACATTGTTCATCGAGGGGAGAAAGTGACCGATTACAAACGAGGGTGTAGTTTCTTAATACACACGTGTTGGGAATCGCACTTTTTGCCGAGTGTTACATAGTGCTTTATACTATACCTACGAGGAAAATGAAAGACAATTATTTTAATTGAAGTTTATATTAAAATTGTTACAGTCATTAAAACTCAATGTAATACTTTTGCCAGGGAGATTAATATTGGTTTGTGCAAGTACTTTTCAACATAGAATACAAAACCCACAAGGTACTTGGCTTATATTTTTGCGCTTTTTCACTAAATTAGGACAGTAAAACATTTTCAGAAAATGATGGCGCATTTTTCTCGCTTTTCCACTGTAAAAAATCTTCATATGTTTTATTATATTTCTTCCTAGTTTTCTCGGGCAACAGGTTATCAATAACAGCTTTTAATTCTGGCGGCGTCATTAAATCTTTACTATCACTAGACGACATTTCGAGTAGATCGTAAACACCACAGTAAACACTAATTGAAAATTCAGATAAATAACAAAAGAACATACATACTTTCTTACATATTTTCATACTCATAACAAAAGAAAGCTATCCGCGCGCGCGCGAAATTTTCACTATTTTATTTTTAAATCAATGACCAGCCAAAGTATGTGGCCAGTATCATTTTGCGCATGGTGATTTTTTTTTAATTTCGGTCACCTCGATAACGTTATAACGTTTGTCAGAAATCGATAGTTGTAAATTGAACTAAATTATTTTTAAGCATGAAATACAATAAGCAGTGTTTTTGTTAATGATTTATACTTTTCTAATGTAATTTTAATAGCTTTTTGTACATTAATAATTGAAACCGAGTTAAAAGATGGGATGCCATGCCATGGGATGGATGGGGGGATGCCATAGACAGTAGGTACCTCATTTATTTTTCGCGCAAAATTGTTATTCTTATTATGTTTGATTGCTGAAAGTTGATGTGAAATCCTGAATTTGTTGAGCAGCGTGTTGGAGTAATTTTAAATCAATGTTGATATGTGGCCAGTATCATTTTCTCTTGGTGATAAAAACTTTTTGTCTTTTGGCATTATAAGTACTTTTAAGTTAGCTACTGAATTGGTCTAAATTGGCAAACAGCGCGTTAGTAATGGATTTTCATACACTTTTCCCTCCCTCTCTAGTGTCTGCAGCACGTTAGTAATGAATTCCCATACACTTTTGCGACCGAGCAGGTATAGTAAAAACTTTTTAACAAAAAATTAAACCGACTCCAAAAAAACACTGCAAAGTGAAAAATAACTTTAATTTCGGTAGTCGGTGTCTTTAGTTTTGTTTTTTCGTTTTTGGCACCGACTTCCGAAATTAAAGTTATTTTTCACTTTGCAGTGTATTTTTGTTGTCGGTTTAATTTTTTGTTAAAAAGTTTTTATTTCACTCTTTTTAGTTGGATGATTTTTAATTTACCTAGTTACAAGAGCCTAAATGTCAACTACTTAAAACCTTTTACAAAATATTGCTTTTCCCAATGCTGGGCCGTTTATTGTTGAGGAGTTCTCCTGGTACTTCACCATCAGCTCTACATCACCATATGCATTGTGACGAGCATAAAGTGCTTAACATCCATATTCAAGTAATCGAATCGCAATCCACTCAATACTTATTATTGAGTAGTTTCGGCGGCCATCTGTGGTCTTCATCATCAGTTCCAGTTCCCCAAATGGTACTTTTTGAGAGCAACTGCACAAGTTACTATAAGAAATACCCAAAACGCCATAGGTGTGCCTATAATATTTGAAGAGTTCCCTCGATTTCTCCAGGATCCCATCATCAGATATGATAGAGAGATATGATAGAAGAGACGATCCCTTTGGCAGTGCCACGACTTGGCGTCATATGTCCCAAATAAATAGATCCCGCCTCTGTGAGAACTGAAATGTGTTCTTGCAAGACTTCTCTGCGGTGGTACCGATCGCCTATTTTCTCGTTTATGAGTGTTTTGTCCTTTCGTCCATCAAAGTAGATACTTTTTATTACAATCGTATCAATGTTTTTGCTGGCCTTGGTCCGTGCTTTTGAAACAGCTCTATGAATTTTATTCTTATCAATAACAAGACTTAGATCTTCGGAAGATACTAATCCTACGTCAGCTAATACCGCCGAAGCGACCGCAGCCGCAGATCGCGTTGATAGTCCATACCGATCACATACCTTAGCTACTGTTGGCAGCGCCAGAGTGTTCCGATGCAACGAAGTAGATGGAGTCTCATTTACAGGCACGTCACTATTCGCAGAAAGCTCTGTTACAGGCGACTGCGGTCGAGGCGGCAACTCGCGCACCAGAACAGGATTGGTTTTTAGTGATGCACTGGGAAAACATGCACTTACCGATTCAAATCTTCTTGTCTCTGATGTTTCTTTAAAAGTCTTGCTGTTTCTTTTGTGTCTATACCGCTTATTGCCATTATTCTATCACTTCTTTGATCCAGTAAAAAGTCTCTTTCAGAAATAGGAACTTTCTTAGGTTTTATGCAGGAAAAAATGTCAAACGAAGTGCACTTACAAGCAGCAATATCGAAGAGCTTGTTCGACGATTCCAAAAAGCACTTCACTTTGCTTTCGTAACTATCATTTCTTTTCTTTTTGGGATATCTTATCAATGACAGGTATTTGTCGAAATATGATTTCAGCAATTGGGTAACTCGTACGTTGGAAACGATAGGAATCGAAACTTTGGTCCAAATCGTATCAAGTTTTCCACAAACGATTGAAAAAACTTCTGTGTTAGAAGGATCTTTCCCATTCTTCTGTAGTTTTAGTTCATTTTTAGTAAACAAAATGAATTTGATAACGTCACTTATCACTGGTAACTGGCGATCGTCAAGTTCTTTATATGATCCCAAAATAGCACAAGTAGTCTCACTTCGTCTTGAACCCATTATTATATATAACAAAAACACGTATTTTATCACAAGGAAGTGCAGAGCGACACCTTACAACAATAAAACCGCAATAGAAATGAAACGAACTGCCTCACAGTAGAAGTAGAGAATTTAAGAAAAACAAGTGAAAACATGAATTTTGCGAGTTTGTTCCAAACCAATTCCTAACAGAAAAAATCCTGTCGTTGCCTGCAAATCATAACTTAGGGTTTCACTATCAATGAAATAAAAAATAAAATGGGAATAATGTACATAAAATAGAATAGACGACACTGACTGGAGGGTTAATTCAAGTGATAAAAAAAATAAAAAAAATGCCGGTAGAACCCTCAAGATATTTTTTTATATTTTTTTTATTATTTTTACGGTAATCTAAAACTAATAATGCAACTTTTGAGGGGTCTTGAGTAGCGAAAAGCGAAAAAAAAATTTTTCGGGACACCCTCGTATAGGTTTAATGAAAGAAAATATTTTTAGTTTCAATTCTATGTATGGGGGCCCCCTTAATTTTATTTATTTTTTAATATTTGTCTTATAATCGGAAAGCAGTTCGCAGAAGTTTCACATGTAGAATCTTAATAATTTCGGAATAAAATGGCTGTGACATACGTTCGGACGGACAGACAGACAGACAGACAGACAGACAGTCAGACAGACAGACAGACATGACGAAACTATAAGGGTTCCGTTTTTTGCCATTCAAGGTAACGAGCGTCCATTTGCGCTTGATAACACTTGAAATAAGCCACAAAATTTATCCCATGTTTTAAAAGAACTCCACGTTTTAAAAGGACTCGCCAATACAATAGGCGCACTCGTTCTCCAGCTAGTCGAATCCTGCAGTCATGTGCTTTCACCATTAATCAACCGTGAGGCTGCTCGAGAGATTCGTCTCGCCGCCAGGATTTAGAGGCGCCTCTGGAGCCTGGACGCGAAACCCGTTCCTTGAGTCCTCTCAAAGCCTCCTGTGAAGACGACAGTGCGGTGGCAGTGTCCGCCTAGCGTTCTAGTGCAGGCGGGACGGTTTTTCTTTTTCTTTTTTTTATATAGATATACTTACCCCTTTTAATTTATTTTCCCCGGGTTCGACACCTACGCATAACTGGAAGAATATTGAATATCTTCGTCGGCTCAGGGATCCGGGACTATTTGAGTCCCTGGTGCCCATTTAGTAACTATTCACATTCACAAAACTGGAAGGTTGTACCTTGATATTTTAGTAAAGAAAAGAAGACAAAAAATAGAGGGACAAAATCGCGAATGCAACAGTGGTGACCAACGTGTGTATTGGTTGGAGATAAAGGTTACGTCTAATACTGTAGGTACCTTACATGCCAGAGTACTGTTTCTAGGACCGTCCAGTTATTCCAATTTATAAAGAAAAACCGTCGCGCGGAATCCTTTGTCAACGTGTTCTTGTATATATTATGTTTGTACAGCAGCTGGGTAAACAGACAGACGTAAGGGTTCCGTTATGAATACCAATTTATAAGGGTTCCGTTTCTTGCCATTCAGCTACGGAACCCTAAAAAACATTTACTGTAACATTTTGTTCACATTAGTTTACGTTCACAACGTCTAATTCAAAGAAAGCATATTCTTAGGCTTTTTATAGTATATTTAAAATTATAGTCCTTTATGTGAATTTTGTTTTTAAATTATAACATATCTTTTGTTACTTGTTGATAATGTACTTTATATTGATGAAAGATTTTTAAATCAGTACAGGGTTTATCCATCGAAAACAAAACCAAGCAGAAATAAAATATTTACTATTTATACTAGTATGAATAGGATATTTAATCCGATAAAAAACAATACTTGTCAAAAAACCAAGTCTCGCAACTCAGTTCTTCTACCGTAAAAAGTTGTGAGATCCATGTAATACCAAGTCGGTTATTAATTTATTCAGTCCCTACTTAAGGGACCTTCTGTCTTAAGTTGTTACGTAATTATCTAACCTAACGCAGCACCCAGCGTGCATCGTCGCCCAATGCTTGGCCAAGGCTTGAAAAACTGACGAGCTTTCTTAATTATAGTTTAGAAAACATAATATAGAAAGCTTATTACCCTATAATTATTTACCTACGGAAGTACAAACTTAACCATATAATGATATCTTCTGTATAAACCCTACAAATCATAAATACAATCTAATTTAACTTTTGTTTTTTTTTTCTAATTTACAATTCCTGAACCAATAGAGAAAATTATCGCATGCGAAAAGTGGTCGCGCAGTGGACCATTATTAATTTAAATTGTACGTTTGAGTGTTATCTACTACTTATTATACAGAGGAAAGATTTGTTTGTTTGTTTGTTTGGATAAACTCAAAAATTTACGATTAGATTTTAGAAATTCTTTTACTAATAGAAAGGTAGGGTTACCAGACCAAAAAATCGAAAATCCGGAGTAAATTCCGGACATTTGATGAAAATTCCTGACTTTCTTTAATTTGAAATGAAATCATTATATTTTTAAGGTTCCGTAGCCGAATGGCAAAAAACGGAACCCTTATAGTTTCGATATGTCTGTCCGTCTGTCTGTCTGTCTGTCTGTCCGTCCATCCGTGTGTCACAGCCATTTTATTCGGAAACTATTAAGACTATACATGTGAAACTTAGTAGGTAGATGTATTCTGTAAACCGCTTTCCGATTTTAAGAAAAATATTAAAAAATATTTAAAATAAATGGGGGTCCCCATACATGGAACTAGAACTGAAAATATTTTTTTCATAAAACCTATGCGTGTGTAGTACCTATAGACAGGTATTTAAAAATGATATAAGGGTTTCTAAAACTACTTTTTCATAAAGTCAATCGTTTAAAAGATATAAGCTTCCAAAGTGGTAAAATGTGTGTCGCCCCCCCTCTAACTTCTATAATAATGGAGTGAAAAATCTAAAAAATATATATCTGTAGATCTTAATGTAAACTTTCAACCAAAATTGGTTTGAACGAAACCGGGTCAGCAGTTTTTGAGATACAGCACATTTCCTAAAACCGCAAATATAACTTTGTAATTCATACAAACACATCATAACAAAGTTATTTAGCGTCGTTGTAAAAATGCAAATAAGCTAGTTGTAAGACATTTTTAAGGTTCTTTTTTAATCGTCAAATAAATATACATATTATATTATATTATTACCAGCTGCTGCCCGCAACTTCGTTCGCGTGGGAGGATTTCCCGCGTAAATCCCGATCCCGTGGGAATTCCGGGATGAAAAATAGATGTTGGCCGATTCTCATAGATACCGGATAAGCACAAAAAATTTCATCAAAATCGGTCAAGCCGTTTCGGAGGAGTATGGCAACGAAAACTGTGACACAAGAATTTTATATATTAGATAGTTACTACGGAACCCTTCATGGACGGGTCTGACTCGCACTTGGCCAATTTTTATTTTTATTTTCAACCGACGACAAAAAGAGGAGGTTATCAATTCGACGCGTATATATATATTTTTTTTAATGTATGATCATCGAGTACTCGAAGACGGCTGAACCGATTTGGTAAATTCTTTTTGTGTTCGAATGGGTATACTTCGAAATTGGTACCATTATCACCAAAGTCAGGATCTGATGATGGGATCCTGGAGAAATCGAGGGAACTCTTCAAATATTATAGGCACATCTATGGCGTTTTGGGTATTTCTTATAGTAACTTCTGCAGTTGCTCTCAAAAAGTACCATTTGGGGAAGTGGAACTGATTATGAAGACCACAGATGGCCGCCGAAACTACTCAATAATAAGTATTGAGTGGATTGCGATTCGATTACTTGAATATGGATGTTAAGCACTTTATGCTCGTCACAATGCATATGGTGATGTAGAGCTGATGGTGAAGTACAAGGAGAACTCCTCAACAATTAACGGCTCAGCATTGGGAAAAGCAATATTTTGTAAAAGTTTATAAGTAGTTGACATTTAGGCTCTTGTAACTAGGTAAATTAAAAATCATCCAACTAAAAAAGAGTGAAATAAAAACTTTTTAACAAAAAATTAAACCGACTCCCAAAAAACACTGCAAAGTGAAAAATAACTTTAATTTCGGAAGTCGGTGCCAAAAACGAAAAAACAAAACTAAAGACACCGACTACCGAAATTAAAGTTATTTTTCACTTTGCAGTGTTTTTTGGGAGTCGGTTTAATTTTTTGTTAAAAAGTTTTTTCACTCTTTCATTCAATTGTAGAAATTTTGGACGGTTTAGGATTTTCTCCGCATTCCGGACAAAGACCTGTCTTACCTGACATGTCTGCAAAATTCCAGTCGTATGGCAACCCTATCTACGGGTCACATAGTATTCAATGTATAGAATACTAGTTAAAATTATGAGGTATCTGCACTCCACTCTTCGTGTATATTAAGAGTTAGATATCACATATTAATATATTAACATGTAATCTATATTGACATGAAATGGGCGTGGACGTTACGTCTGTATTAGAAATCAGTGGCCCGTCATGCGACTATCGTCAAAGGCGGCATGTTTTTATTTCCATTGAAGATAGGTAGGCCATTAGTGTCAGAAGCTACACACATCAAAAGTGTCTAGGGATCAAGCATTTTTATGCGGATTTCTTGAGATTGAGATGTGGCTTTGTAATAAATTTATGATTTTATAAATTTATATGGATCCTTTTTGGTGCATTTCATAATTTGAAACAGGAACTGTTAATCAAATTCGAGTAAAAGATGAAAATCAGCTGTCAATATTTTCCCTATAAAAACATACAACGCATTGAAGACATTATTAGTGCTACTGTTTCCCTACTACTGATTAAAACCAACGTTATTATGGAGCGGCGACGTCATTTAAGCAGGGAAGAAATGCTCAGAGCCGTGGGAATGATAGAAGCTGGTTCCCGGCAACGTACTGTGGCTTTAGCTCTGAGTACAAGTCAGAGTGTTATCAGTCGACTTTGGACACGTTACCGAAGCACTGGTACCGTGGCTGAGCGCCATGGAGGACGGTATCGCTGCACCACACGGAGACAAGACCGATACATTCAAATCTTAACTCGAAGAGCTCCAACAATAACTGCCATGATGTTAGCCGTGAGGCTTCATCAATCTTCAGGGAACTTAATTAGCGACCAAACAGTCAGAAACCGCTTGCATGAAGTGAACCTTCATTCCCGAAGACCGCTACGGGTACCACCTATAGCAATGCACAATCGTAGGATTCGATATCAATGGGCTCTTGAACACAGAAATTGGGCAGAAGAACAATGGCGTTTCGTGTGCTTTTCTGATGAGTCTCGTTTTGGTATGAGACCGGATACAAGACGTATACGACACTGGAGAACCCCTGGACGCCAACAGCGATTAAAATCCTGCCAGGAAGTCCATCCTTATAGTGGTGGAACCATCATGGTATGGGCGGGTATTTGGATCGGCGGAAGAACTGAGTTGATTTGGATCAGAGGCAACCTCAACGCTCAAATTTATGCTGAGACGATTGTATCTGACGTCATCGTTCCTCTACAAGTGCAAATCGGTTCCTTATTTCAGTTAATGCATGATAATGCACGACCGCACACCGCAAGAGTTGTAAGACAGACTCTCGCCGCAGCTAACATCAATGTCCTACTCTGGCCTGCTCAGTCGCCAAACTTGAACCCGATTGAGCATGCGTGGGATATGCTACAGAGAAGAGCTCTGCCGAATATGGAGGGTATCCAGTTGCAAGAAGACCTTTTTTTGTTGTTGCAACGAACATGGGCGGCCATTCCACAGCGTGATTTGGATGAACTCATTTTGAGTATGCCAAACCGATGTTCTTGTGTTGTTAGTGTTCGCGGTAGAAACACGGATTATTAATTGTTTAAGTTACCCAATAAAATTTTAAAGAAAACTGTTATTTCAGTCTTTTTTTCGAACTTTAATGTTAGTGGTTCAAATGTCAAAAATCCCTTTATTAGGAAAATGGCAAATTTCTTTATTAATGCAAAGGTGACTTGGTTTATCGTTACTGTGACAAACGAAAACACTTTATTTGATGAATCCTTAAAGAAAATTTTAATTAATATCAATCAGGAGAAAAGTTATTGCAAAAATATATGTTGATCCCTAGACACTTTTGATGTGTGTACTTTCGTAGATTCTTTTACGCCATTCCATCTTCTTAGCTCGTCAAGTTTTGTTAACACACCTGGAGAACATATTCAGCGCAACTACGACACACACACACACACACACACACCTCACATCGTGAGATCCGAGTGCTCATATGCTATTTATACACCTGTGTAAAAAGTAGTGCAAAAGAGTTATCTTCTGTTATTATACTATATAAAGCTCCCCCATTTTTTTTTCACAAGCACGCGAGGTGCTTGCACCTCGCGCAACACGCAAACACTAAACCCCCCCATCTCCCCCCAACACCCCCCCACTTTTTTTTTCACAAGCACGCGAGGTGCTTGCACCTCGCG
This sequence comes from Tholera decimalis, assembly GCA_943138885.2. Taxonomy (NCBI): domain Eukaryota; kingdom Metazoa; phylum Arthropoda; class Insecta; order Lepidoptera; family Noctuidae; genus Tholera; species Tholera decimalis. The sequence goes on from OW964548.2 coordinate 22,784,489, forward strand.
CAACACGCAAATACTAGTTATTATACTATATAAAGCTAAATTACCACTCACTGACTGACTGACTCACTCATTGACATAATTGTTCTCCCAGATGGTGGATGGGGAGGTGGGTATATTTTGACAGATTCGTAAACAAGTAACTCTCAAACCTACGGGAAAAGTGCCAAACCTCCCCTTTTCACCCCCCTTCTCCCCCCTCCCTATCGTATCTCGGAAACTACGAGACCCGTATTTTTTGTTTTTTACGGATTCGTATAGAGGAGGCTCGGTAAAGTAAAAACCATTTTTCAAAGTCCCCCCCCCGCCCCCCTTCTCCCCCCCTTTAGGCGGATCTCGGAATCTAAGAGACTTGGAACATTTTTTTTTTCAGATTCATTTAGAGGGGCAATGCTTTAGTCGAAAAACTTGTGCAACCCCCCCCCCCCCATCACCCCCCCCTCTTTTTTTTTTTTTTTTTTTCACAAGCACGCGAGGTGCTTGCACCTCGCGCAACACGCAAATACTTGATTTAGAGGGGCATTGCTTTAGTTTTTTTCACAAGCACGCGAGGTGCTTGCACCTCGCGCAACACGCAAATACTAGTTATACTATATAAAGCTAAATTACCACTGACTCACTGACTCACTTACTCATTGACATAATTGTTCTCCCAGATGGTGGATGGGGAGGTGGGTAAATTTTGACAGATTCGTAAACAAGTAACTCTCAAACCTACGGGAAAAGTGCCAAACCTCCCCTTTCCCCCCCCCCTTCTCCCCCCTCCCTATCGTATCTCGGAAACTACGAGACCCGTATTTTATTTTACGGATTCGTATAGAGGAGGCTCGGTAAAGTAAAAACCATTTATCAAAGTCGCCCCCCCCCCCCACCCCCCTTCCTTCTCACCCCCTTTAGGCAGATCTCGGAAATTAAGAGACTTGGAACATTTTTTTTTCAGATTCATTTAGAGGGGCAATGCTTTAGTCAAAATACTTCTGCAACCCCCCCCATCACCCCCCCATTTGTTTTTTTTATTTCTTTCACAAGCACGCGAGGTGCTTGCACCTCGCGCAACACGCAAATACTAAACCCCCCCATCGCCCCCCCCACTTTTTTTTTTGTTTTTTTTTCTCAAGCACGCGAGGTGCTTGCACCTCGCGCAACACGCAAATACTAAACCCCCCCCATCTCTCCCCATCACCCCCCGCCCCTTCTTTTTTTTTTCACAAGCACTCGAGATGCTTGCACCTCGCGCAACACGCAAATACTAGTCAAATTATATAAAGCTAAATTACCACTCACTGACTGACTGACTGACTGACTCATTGACATAATTGTACTCCCAGATGGTGGATGGGGAGGTGGGTATATTTTGACAGATTCGTAAACAAGTAACTCTCAAACCTACGGGAAAAGTGCCAAACCTCCCCTTTTCACCCCCCTTCTCCCCCCTCCCTATCGTATCTCGGAAACTACGAGACCCGTATTTTTTCTTTTTTACGGATTCGTATAGAGGAGGCTCGGTAAAGTAAAAACCAGTTTTCAAAGTCCCGCCCCCCTTTTCACCCCCTTTAGGCGGATCTCGAAATTAAAGAGACTTGAAACATTTTTTTTTTCAGATTCATTTAGAGGGGCAATGCTTTAGTCGAAATAATTGTGCAACACCCCCCCCCCCCTCCAATCACCCCCCCCCCCCCATTTTTTTTTTCAGAAATCACGCAACACGCAAATACTAGTATATATATAAAAATGAATCCCTATTTTCCTTTGTCATGGCATCACGCGTGAACGGTACGTCGTTGGACCGATTTCGCTAATTCTTTTTTCTAGTGTTTATTATTGTCAGGAGAAAGTTAATATGAAAGAAAAAATTAAGAAAATGGCGCGAAAAATTTGAAAATTTAAGAGTACTTAACCACCATTTTATAGTTCTTTTTTTCTAAAATAGTGGCGTAGTAACCGTAACGCTTTTGAAAATATAAACTTTTTTAATATAACTTTATGCCGACATAATATTGACAGAATACGTGCTGCAAATATCGTCAAAGGAGTTGTCAAAAAACTGAATATCGTTTAAAGCAGATGCTTCGGACGGAGTTAGGAGTTATTATATTGATACAAAATAATTTATTTATTATTTCTCACAAAGAGGATGTAAAATACTGAATAAGTAAGTTCAGAGCTATCCCACCTCATATTAAAAGTTCAGTATGGATAATATGGAGTTTTGGTAAGTTTGAATAGACTAACATACACGTTACTAACATAATACGAGATATAACTACTTGTTTATAAAGAAGAATATAATAGTTTAATTTATAGTAGAATTTTCGTTTTTAAAAATGCCAGCAATTAGACGTACAAACTTAAGTCAATTTATCTTAAAATTATACCAATTCGAATTCTATATTCATAGTTATGACAGGACAACGTCTGTCGGGACAGCTAGCATACATATAAATGTACCTCTATACTAGTTAGACCTAAGTTAAGTGTATTTCCTTGTTGTACTACAACACCTGTCAACTTACCTGTCAATGAATAAAGTTTTCATTTATTTATTTTATTAACCGACTTCAAAAAAAGGAGGTTTACAATTCGTCTTGAACTTTTTTTTTTATGTATGTTACCTCATAACTCGGAGACGGCTGGACCGATTTGAAAAATTCTTTTTGCGTTTGAAAGGGTATACGTTCTAGTTGGTCCCATTGTTACGAAATCATGATCTGATGATGGGATCCTGGAGAAATCGAGGGAACTCTTCAAATATTATAGGCACACCTATAGCGTTTTGAGTATTTCTTATAGTACCTTGAGCATTTGCTTTTGAAAAGTACCATTTGGGGAAGTTGAACTGATGATGATGACCACAGATGGCCACCGAAACTACTCAATAATAAGTATTTCGTGGATTGCGATTAGATTACTTGAATGTAGATGTTAAGCCTTTATGCTTGTCACAATGCATAATATGGCGAAGTAGAGCTGATGGTGATGTACCAGGAGAACTCCTCAAAAATTAACGGCTCCTCACTGGGACAAGCAATATTTTGTAAAAGGTGATAAGTAGTTGACATATTGGCTTTTGTAACTAGATAAACTATAAACCGACCCACTAAAAAGCGTGAAAAAAAACTTTTTAGCAAAAAATAAAACCGACTTCCATATAAAAACACTACAAAGGCAAAAAATACTTAAATTTCGGAAGGCGGTGTCGAAAAAAAAAAGAAAATACGAAACAAATGACACCGACTACCGAAATTTAAGTTATTTTTGCCTTTGTAGTGTTTTTATATGGAAGTCGGTTTTATTTTTTGCTAAAAAGTTTTTTAGATCTTTCAGATGCCTAGTTGTCATTTCGGATACCTTGTGCAAAAGTTGAGCATGCCTAAAACGAAAGATTTACCTGTCTTTTAAGAAAATTATCAATAAACAGTGACGCGATAATGGACGCGATGGAATTTTTCATAGCAATATTTTAGATTCGTTTTAGTTAACAAGTTTTTTAATCTATGAATAGTTGAATACATCTATACTTCTACTAAAAGTACTTATCTATACTACTATTAAAAAGAGGTAAAATTTGTTTGTAAGTTTGTATGTAGGGGTAATCTCTGAAACTAATGATCCTATTAAATTTTTTTCATTGGCAGTGTATAGCACCCACCAAAAATGCACCTTGCATTGTTGGTGGGTGCTATAGACTATAAATTATTTCGAGATCCACGTAGACAAAGTCGTGAGTTGAGTGCTAGTAATATTAAAAGGAGGTAACTTTTCTGAGTGAGTTTTTATGTAACTAGGAGGAACGTTAAAACTACTCATCAGATTTAAAAAATATATTTTACCAGTAGAATGCAACGTTATCACTGACTGACATTGGCATACATAAACATTTTTACGCGAGTGAAGCCACGGTTAGAATCTAGTGTTTATATAAACGACGGAATAATATTAAAAAATTCACACTCGAACCCAGTACAAACGTAAATATTCTTTAACTAGAAAGGAACCCAGATCAAATAAACTCATTCTCCATTGTCTGCTTTGTACGTAACATCGTTAAGATATCCAAAACGCTCACTTCCCTTCACGACATGATAATACCGTCATGATACCATTTGTAATCATACCATAGAATCCACTTCCCAGTATTTGTAGTTTGCTGATCTCAGCATATTATTATTAAACAAGGAATATTAATGAGTTGTGGATATTAATGAGCGTTTTACAATGTGGCTTGTGCATACTCTATTTATGAGGAATAAGATTAATTACAATAAGGTTATAAGTATGAACGCCAATAGTTACCATTAAAAATATAATATTGTACGTAATTGCCATTTATGCCATATTATTTAAATGAAGTAACAAATTGAGTCATAGTAGAGACACATGAGACAAAATATTGGTTCCCTTTAATCGATTCCTAGCGATTGCTAGGATTCGATTAAAGGGAACCAATATTTTGTCTCATATTAAGTAGATTTACTTAAACTATTATTGTAGTTTTAAAAGAATAAAACTTACCCGGCGGAAACTTCCTTGGCTTTATGGTAGAGATAAACGCATACAAAATCAAGGTGACCATGAACAGTAGTAGAGCCGTAGAGATCATTTTGAAAGATAGATATATTTACTGCGGGCTGTTAAAAAAAAACGCGCGTGGTATAAATATCCACTGGCCTACTCGGCATACGAAACGCAACTGAACAACGCGAACAGAGAGCGTCAATTTTTGTACGAAGAATTAGATTGATTTCCTTGTAGTAGTGTGATCATATAACTGTTCAATGAATGACACAATAAAAACGACGCCGTTCTCAATACCGTATTAATAATAACGGATACTATAACGCTTATTTATCACCAAAATTTATCCACATAGGCTTTCTCTTATATAAACTGGTTTTTGTACATAATATGTCAATTTACTATTTCGTATCTTCTATTAAGGTTTTTTTTTTTGGTTTTTGCGTACCTAAAATCGTTATTTCGTATTATGTAATGTTTGGGTATTGTGGTGAAATAGGTATCGTCATCCGTCATTACTGATTATTACTGAATGAAGAAAGCAGTCATGTTATCAGTCAAAAATATAAAGTCTTTCGGCTGTGTTTTGTTTTCACTGACAAACTTTATACACAATAGAATACAGAAATTCTAAATCACATAACTTTCGAATACTAATTCCATTGAAGAATTACGCCCATAATGATTTTATTTAATGTTCAAAAAGGTGGTTGAAAAACGTACATCTAGATAGGTTACTAAACTGAGGCATTACCATTACAATCTGCACCCTATGTGCCACAATATTGTGTCACGATTATATATTAAAAACACGTAATGCATTGGTTAATATAATAATGATGTGGATCATAGGTGAAAAAAAAAATAACATGAGTTTATGATGAAATTAACACATAATTTATGTAGACTGCTAACAGTATCTACTTCCAGCCATATGTTGTCTATCCATACATAGAATCGTGTAGCTACATATCAGATTATTTAAATGTAGGCTTCGTGCAAAGAATAAAATCAATGGATATAATGACATATTAAATGTTCCTACTCTCTACCAGGTTTTCAACTTATCAGGAATGATCGAGCGGTCGGTGGTGATGGCGGTGTCGCCATTTATCTGAGAAGTTACATCCCGTTTTCCATTGTTACCATGTCCTCACAGCCGCTCCCACCGAGCGCCAGTGAACATCTTTTCCTAGAAGTTGAATTACACCACTCAAAAATTCTCCTTGGTGTCTACTATAGCCCTTCTCTACGAATAACGTTCTTTTCTTCTTTTGAGCGCGTATTAGAAATTTTAATTCCCTCTTACAGTCATAGCATTGTTCAGTCAACCAATATCTCTATTCTCAATTTTGATGCCACTCACCATTTTCCTAATTTAGTTCCTTCACTACTTGACCTTATTTTTGTTTCATCTCTTGGCCAATATTCGGCAGACGCTTTTTCCTATCATAACCTAATTTCACATCTTATAAAATTCGTCCTCCCAAGCATAGGTCCAAAACTAAAAAACTAAAAAATTGTTTAGTGCGATGAACATTGATCAGCTTCGAGAGGATGCGAACAACATTGACTGGGCGCCTCTGGTTAAATCTTCATCGGTCGACCAGCAGGTTGAATTTTTTACTTCTTCCTTTATTCATCTTTACGACAGGCATGCGCCTATTCGAGCTGTAAGGGTAAAGCACCCCCAGTGCCTTGGCTGACTGATGAAATAAAATGTTTGATTAATAAGAAAGCAGCTGCCAAGTTTAAGTTCTAAATTCAACCCAATGACAGCAACAGGGAAAAATATGGCGACCCTCCCAAGCAATAACTCGGTAATGTGCTATTATGGGTTTTATGCTGTTATGTCAAATTCGGCATCTATGGACTAGAATACACCTTAGCAATTTTTTTTCAAATTTTTCCTAATGATATTTACAAACATATTGTGACACACGTGTTTATTGTTGGGAATTTAGACAGAAATATATATCGGCAAATAACCTGTTATATAACTTTGCGAAAAAAAATATATTTTATTTTGGTAAGTTGCGTTTACCGGGTTATTGGCGTAAATAATTTTCATGAAGTTTTTGGTAAACGTGAGTACAAGTAGCGGCACGAAACTTTAGCGGTGACGGTTATTGTGCAGAAGTAAAAATTAACCCATTCGCTGCCACCAGAAATTTTTCTTTTTTCAGTATGATCCACTTATTTTTTTTTTTGTTTTTCGGTTTGAAATAGCTATAACTATTTATGTAAATAGTCAAGTATTTAAAAAAATAACAAAATACAGAAAAAAAGCGTAAACTCATATGTTGCGTTGGTGGCACACAGCTGTTATTTTTTTTATCAGAACCGGTAACGCAAGCCTTGCGTTGGTGTAATGGATGATGTTATGCAATCACATGCGCACCTAACAAAGTAATAATGACTAATCTGCAATGAAAATGTGTTTATGAAAAAGACAGTAAATAAAAGTTTTGTTTAGAAATAATGTTTTATTAATTAATAATTGTGATACAATTTAAAACAATTCACAATGCAAAGTCCAGGCTGCTCATCATAATCGGGACAGTAATAAGGGGTGTCTTTACGTTTTTTTTCTGTTTCCCAACATACTTTGCATCTCCGGCGCATTGACTTTCCCTTTCGAGGACAAGGTTGTATTACATGGACTTGAGAAAAAGTGCGACAAGTAGTAATATTGACATCTGGAACTAAATTCTCGATCACTGACAATCGGAAATCATATAAATGCTTCTTATTACCTTATAGTAACTTATACATGGTAAAACAATTATACAGCATTTTTTTACAATTATGTCAATAAGTCAGTCAGTGAGTGAGTGAGTGGTAATTTAGCTTTATATAATATAACTAGTATTTGCGTGTTGCGCGAGGTGCAAGCACCTCGCGTGCTTGTGAAAAAAACTAAAGCAATGCCCCTCTAAATCAAGTATTTGCGTGTTGCGCGAGGTGCAAGCACCTCGCGAGCTTGTGAAAAAAAAAAAAAAAAAAAAAAAGAGAGGGGGGGGTGATGGGGGGGGGGGTTGCACAAGTATTTCGACTAAAGCATTGCCCCTCTAAATGAACCTGAAAAAAAAAATGTTCCAAGTCTCTTAGATTCCGAGATCCGCCTAAAGGGGGGGAGAAGGGGGGCGGGGGGGGGACTTTGAAAAATGGTTTTTACTTTACCGAGCCTCCTCTATACGAATCCGTAAAAAACAAAAAATACGGTTCTCGTAGTTTCCGAGATACGATAGAGGGGGGGGAGAAGGGGGGGGAAAAGGGGAGGTTTGGCACTTTTCCCGTAGGTTTGAGAGTTACTTGTTTACGAATCTGTCAAAATATACCCACCTCCCCATCCACCATCTGGGAGAACAATTATGTCAATGAGTGAGTCAGTCAGTCAGTGAGTGGTAATTTAGCTTTATATAGTATAATAACTAGTATTTGCGTGTTGCGCGAGGTGCAAGCACCTCGCGTGCTTGTGAAAAAAAAAAGGGGGGGGGGGGTGATGCGGGAGATTGGGGGGGGCTTAGTATTTGCGTGTTGCGCGAGGTGCAAGCACCACGCGTGCTTGTGACAAAAAAAAATGGGGGGGGGGGGGGTGATGGAGGGGTCGCACAATTATTTCGACTAAAGCATTTCCCCTCTAAATAAATCTGAAAAAAAACATGTTCCAGGTCTCTTAATTTCCGAGATCCGCCTAAAGGGGGTGAGAAGGGGGGCAAGGGGGGCGACTTTGAAAAATGGTTTTTACTTTACCCAGCCTCTTCTATACGAATACGTAAAAAACAAAAAATACGGGTCTCGTAGTTTCCGAGATACGATAGGGAGGGGGAGAAGGGGGGTGAAAAGGGGAGGTTTGGCACTTTTCCCGTAGGTTTGAGAGTTACTTGTTTACGAATCTGTCAAAATATACCCACCTCCCCATCCACCATCTGGGAGAACAATTATGTCAATGAGTGAGTGAGTGAGTGGTAATTTAGCTTTATATAGTATAATTTTGAAGTAGTCATAATTACAATAAAACCTAACCTACAGAAGTTTGTTATTCAACTGATTACACTACTATCTCATAGCAGACACAAATAATAATTAGATGTATTAGATTAACAAACTAATGGAGATTGTAGTGTATCTAGATATCAATATATCACACTACAAATCGATAATAGTATTATAACGTTGCCTCGGGCGCATACGTCGCTAGGTTATAAATAACGGTCCGCGTAGTGGGGGAGTGAGTCGAGACTCTTCGCCCGACGCTCGCCCGAGACGGTCGTGCCGCTCTGCGCTCCCGATTGTTCTGTGTCTGTGTCATCGCTTCGTCGCTCTCGCCGTGACGTCATTCGTAGTCGCCGACTACAACTCTCGATCCGGAACCGCCTTTTTCAAGGCAGTGAAGGATATTTTGTTTCTATAACAGAGTATCGTCAAAAACAATTTGGTTTGGCCCCTTCAGGGTAAAACCACAGTTTCGTGGTCCTTGGTTGGAAACCTCACGGTGTCAACAATACCAAGGGGGTGCTGACCCGACGCACCCGCTGATCCCCTTCAGGGTGAAGCAGTCAATTGGAGTCGAGTGCTAGGTTTTGGCCTTGGGGGATCTCCTAGTCAAACCTAGTTACTGAGTTTCCTTTTCAGCTACACACCTAGTGTCGGTTGGGTGTGTCTACCCCTTCGCACTAGACCCAATAGGGCCCGGTTTGCACAATAAGATTGGCGACCGGTTACAAGCTTAGGGCTCACCATTAGGTACTCACCTCCCAGTCTCTACCCGACTGGGAGGGTTACACATCCCCGGACCCATCCATCCGGGGAGTTAGGTCAGTTAGGCTTTAAATAGGTCCCCCGCGGGAGAGAAATCTCCAAAATTTCCCCATTAAATTTTTGATCCATTCGCCAATCATGGCAAACTCCAATATTTTGGAGATATTGCTAAAAATCCTTAAGGAAAACCCTGCTATTTCCGCCAAATATGGCGGAATAATCCAGCGTGAAATCGCTAACTGTCCTCCGGCTACCGAAGCCAACGTCGCTGATTTTAGTGACGCGCTTGACAGCCCATTATCTCCCCCGCTTGCTGATCAAGGCATTCCGGTTGGTCAATTCACGGAAGTGTTTATCAACTCCGATCCCATTGTTCATCGAACAACGAACGACTTTCAGGTATATAGCCCTCTATCGCTCCCGCCCGCCGACAATGTCGTGCCGACCGCCCAATTCCCGAAATCATCCATTGTTTCCGGCCCACCTACTAATCCCATTGTTCATAAAACAATGGACGCCGCGCAGGTGTGCGCTGCAGTTGAATTCCGTGAAATGGACACCACCGAACCTGTGTCCAATAACAACTCCGACAATGATTTGTCATCATGCCCCTCGTCCTCGGAAGACGACTTTCAAGTCGTCACCGGTGGCAAGAGGAAGAAAGGGAAAACCTCCCAGGCCAGCAAGGCCAAAAAGACCACCGCGTCGCCCCCGTCCCCAACTCAAACGCCCGTTCGACCCGCTAGCCCCGTCCCAACTACCTCTGCTCGCGCGCATAATAATCGTCCCCCCAGCCCGATAGCCCAAAGGAAGCTACGCCCTCCGCCCCCCTTTTACATCCAGGACAAGGGTAAATGGACTGATGTGTCCAAGATGTGTGTTGATCGAAAGATCAACTACACAAACGCCCGTGCCTGCCAAAATGGCATTAAAGTCACCGTCCCTACGTCGAACGACTATAGGGAACTATATCGCGCCCTCCGTGAAAGGAATATTTCCTTTCACACTTTCTCCTTCCCCGAGGATACGCCCACTCGTGTTATTATTAAACGTGTCCCTAAAGAAATCCTAGTACAGGATATTAAAGACGACCTTGCCGATCAAGGTATACCAGTGATCGCCGTCCATCGCTTACATAAAGCGAGAGGCGGTGAATTGTACGACATGGTTCTTGTCATTTGTGAACCAACCGAAGGTCATCACCCGATTTTTAAGATTAAGTCCATTTGCTCCCTATCCGGTATCTCAATTGAAAAGCCCTACAAAACCGCAACAGTGGGACAATGCCACCGTTGCCAACTGTATGGCCATGCGCAGAGCAACTGCTATGCGACTCCCAGATGCGTCAAGTGTCTGGGCGAGCACAGCACTGCGGACTGCCCTCGGCCCAAAGACCGAACCCTCTGTTCGGAACCACCCAGCTGCGTTCTCTGCGGCCAGACCGGTCACCCGGCAAACTACCGCGGCTGTCCCAAAGCCCCCAAACTCGCTCCTAAATTAGCGAAGCGCGCCAACACCCGCCAACAAAGAGAGGCACCTTCCTCTCAAATTCCCCAACGTCTCGCTCCTCAGAGACCATCCCCGTGGAACAGGCTAAACCACGAACAAGCCTTTCCCTCCTTGGCCCCTGCCAAACCTTTGCAGGCACTGATGGATATACCCATCGCAGCGCAGATCCTGCCGATAGCCGTGGCTCCAGAGGCCACAGCCAGTCCCCAACCCGAGCCTCAAACCACTGCTGCTCCTGCAGCCAAACAACCGCCCAATCCCTCACCCGTCGCGCACGGCGAGTCTTGCGGCCAGACTCTACTGCGCCACTATAGAATATTTATGATCCGCCAAGCCAGGTCTCTCCGCGATGCCCTTCTGGCTGCCGAGCAGCAGAATAACGGTAAAATTACGACGGCAATGTACAGCCAAATATTCAGCACACACAGTGATGTCGTGCTAGGCCTCGACCAGATGGATGCGATGGACTGATCCAATGGATTCCCAACGCACAAACCACACTAGGCCTCGATCCCTCAAATTAGGTTTTTTCAACGCCAATGGCATTTTCAACCAACGCGCCGAAATAACTAAATTCCTCCGCGACCACCAATTAGACGTCCTCCTTATACAGGAGACTCTTTTGAAACCCCACCGCGCTGACCCCAAAATTGCGAATTACCGTCTAGTTCGCAATGACAGAACACGCTGCCACGGCGGCGGTACCCTTATTTATTATAGGAAGGAGTTATACTGCATCCCTCTGACCCCACCCGCGCCTCTCTCTCACCTAGAGTACTCTGCCTGTCGACTAGGCATGACTGGTCATCCTCCGATAACCATCATCTCTGCCTACCATCCCCCACCATCGGTCGCGTCTCTTGCTTCAGACGATCCTATCGCGCTCACCAGCGATCTCACGACTCTCTTTGGCCTGAGTGACTCCGTCTTACTAGCGGGCGATCTCAACGCCAAACACCCCGCTTGGAACAGCAACACGACAAATGCCAGAGGCAGAATCGTGTATAACCTAGGCGCGACCCTAAACTATGACGTCATCGCTCCGATGACTCCCACCCACTACCCACACGACCACAACCATAGGCCCGATGTCCTCGATGTGGCGCTCCTAAAGAATGTAAACCTCCATTTACACTCCATAGAAGCGCTTCACGAACTCAACTCGGATCACCGTCCCGTTATCCTACACCTAGGTTCCCGCTCAGGTAACCATGATCCTACCCAACCTCCTCCAACCCAATTGATCACCGACTGGAGGAAAGTAAGTGAAAAACTGAAATCCACCACGTCGCCTCACTTGGACACCATTCCTGACCACATAGTCTCAGTCGCTGACACGACGGCGGCGATCGACTCGCTTACAGATCACGTACAATCCGTCCTGAACGATTGTTCAAGGGAAGTTCCAGTAGCGGTAGACCACCGCTGGAAACTCCCGGACGATGTACGGAATCTGATAACCGAGAAGAACGCAGCCATTCGTGCGTACAGCGCTTTTCCCTGCGCCGCAAACAAAGCTCACATGCGCAACTTACAGCGTGCTGTAAGGAAACGCATTGCCGAGCAGCGTAATGCGAGCTGGGACAAGATGCTGAGCGAACTTGAGCCCACCCATCTTGCCTTCTGGCAGCTTCAGAGGAAGTTACGATCCACTGAAGAGGCCACAATGCCTCCTCTCAATCGTCCCGATAAGAGTGTCGCCTTCGATAACTCTGAAAAAGCAGAATGCCTAGCCGACAGCCTAGAGTCCCAGTGTTCTCCCAGCTCTCAACCAGTAGACCAAGCCCACCTCGATATGGTGAACGCCGAAGTCGAACGTAGAACTTCCCTTCCGCCCGTCGAAGATCCCGATAATCCACTGGCCCCCATCACTCCTGATGAGGTCCAGGATATCATTAAAAGTCTTCAACCGCGAAAAGCCCCTGGCTCCGACGGCATCACCAATAGGGTTTTCAAACTTTTCCCCGCCCAGCTTATAGTGCTAATGACTGCCATCTTCAATGGCGCATTGAGCAATAATATGTTCCCCGCAACCTGGAAACAGGCCACCGTCATAGGTATTCCCAAACCAGACAAGCCCAAGTCTGACCCGTCTAGCTACCGTCCCATTAGCTTACTCAACGTCCTCGGTAAAATCTATGAAAGGCTTATATATAAGCGGCTCAAAGATTTTGCCGAAGCAAAGAGTCTAATACCCAATGAGCAGTTCGGATTTAGAACCGAACACTCATGTATCCAACAAGTCCACCGCATCGTAGAACACGTCAGCGCCGGCTTCCAACGGGGCGCAATAACGGGAGCCTTATTCTTCGACATAGCGAAAGCGTTCGACAAAGTCTGGCACAATGGCTTAATCTATAAGCTATACCAACTCGGCGTGCCTGACCGTCTCGTGCTCATCCTACGGGACTTTTTATCGAATCGCACCTTTCGTTATCGAATTGAGGGGGAGCTTTCCTCCCCCCATCCCATTCGCGCAGGAGTTCCTCAAGGCTCCGTACTATCCCCCCTCGTTTTCACGCTATTTACTAGTGATATTCCCAAGCATAAAAATACCCAGCTAGCCCTATTCGCCGACGATACGGCTATCTATTATACCGGTCTTAAACCCGATGCCATCGCTCGCACTCTCCAAACTTCCGCAAACACTCTGGCCAAGTGGTTCCGGAAATGGAGAATCGAAGTCAACCCAGACAAAAGCCAGGCAGTCCTCTTTTCTAAACCTTGGATAAACCCACCCTCCCCCCGTCCGATTACCATGTACGGCAAGCCGATCCCTTGGGAAAAGCAAGCCAAATACTTAGGCGTGGTCCTCGATAGACACCTCTCCTTCGCTGAGCACATAAAGCAGGCACGTTCGCGCGCCGCTTTCGCTCTAGGTAGGCTCCACTTCATTCTTAGCTCTCGCAGCAAGTTATCACTCAGGTGCAAGCTGCGTATTTTCACCGCGGTCATCCGTCCCATCATGACCTACGCCTGCGTTGTTTTCGCACACGCAAAGCCCTACCTCCTCCACAAGATGCAGACCCTCCAAAACCGATTCCTCCGTAGAGTCACGGGAGCCCCCTTTTATGTTCGAAATGAGCTTCTTTACGTAGATCTCAAGATGCCCACCATCCAGCAGTTCATGAAACGTGTCTCCAAGCGTTTCTTTGAAACTTCAATCCAACATAGGAATCCCCTTATCGTATCGGCCGCCCAATACGAACCCTCGCGTATCTCTAAGATTCGCCGACCAAGGCATACCCTAGTCACTCCCGATGACGCAATCACCCTGCTCCAAGAGAGCCGTAGGGAAACAAGTACAGTGGCACACAAACACAAAAACCGACCGTCCTTCCGTCCTCGCCGCCGAGGCCCGCCGCGACGTCCCCGTAATAGTCCACCCCGACCCTTGCCAGAGCCAGCCCGCGACGCTGAGCCAGTAGCTTTAAATTCCCTTATTAATAATAATAATGATATGATCCAGCCTGTCCCTAGCTGCCCTCCCCTGCGACGCCCTAAGCCGAGGTCCGTACCCCACAGGGGGTGCCCTTAGCGTGTAGTCGCCTAGTTTGTAAGTTTTTTAATAAGCCCTGGCTGGAGGCTTTAATTAATTTATTAATTAAGGCAACCACAGGCAAGTCCGGTTAAGCAGCCGACAACCTCAGAGGTTGACCTGCGAGATGCCACACACAAAAAAAAAAAGTGGGGGAGTGAGTCGTTGTCGGACTGTAGTCCTGAGCGGTGGTGCGTTGGCGAGTCAACTATGTACTATGGATATGTGTCAACTATGGACTATGGATATAAATAAATCAGCATATTCTACAGAGATGTTAGCATAATACCATCCCACGAATTATTGTTCGTGTGTGCCATTCAAGACACCATTTGCGTTGAAATTTAAATATTATCATTATTACCAAAATCTGATTATAAATGTATAATCTTTAAAAATAAATAATTGAAAATAAACACTTACCTTTCGATGTCATAGAATTAATCACTGTTTAAACACGAATAAACATACAATTTACGACAAAATTCACAGCACTTTTACCGGTATGCAAAAGACCATCGAGAAATGTCACTTTCTGTTTTGAAACTAACAAACCATCAGATTTGCCAGATAGCAGTGACGTTTGTCTATGGTTTATCGACAAAAGTAATCGTCAATTTCTGAACGAACTCACAAAAAATATTAATTTATTTAACGACAGTCACAACGCACATGTTGCGTTGCTGGCACACACCAAGAAGTGCACAAAACGCAAGGGGTGCGTTGCTGGCAGCGAAAGGGTGAAGGTACCTGAGGGGGGCTAGCGGGATGAAGGGCGGGCGTGCGTAGCGCCGATTGGCTCTCCAGCCGCATTATGTTCCCCGCGCCGATACGACGCTCCGCGCACATCCCATGTACAGTCGCGTCATTAATTGTATTGTTATTGCTGTTAATTTTTGTTGTTGTTTTTTGTTAAGTTTGAATTTGTTTGTTAAATTTAGTTTTTTAGTTTGTTTGTGACTTTAAAGTGAATATACCTAGAAGAAATACTGTTTTGAAAAGATAGGCAAGAAAAATGGTTTATGACGTGATTTCTTTTTAAAAAGGGAATCTAACGAATTAATTGATTCTTTGAAACAAATTAAAAGTGAGATTGACGAAGCTACAAATACTTTACTCAGTTATTCGGACAGCATCACTGTAAATTTGAGAATGGTTCTCTGTAGATTCAGATTCACTGTAGATTCTCTGATTCAGATTAAACTTAAATCTAAAATAAAAAATTTCAAATTAACAAATAATGTTTTTATTTTTATACTCCCAACAAAACTTGTTAAAAATTATATCTTAGGTACCTACTATAAATCCTTGGACATTGGCATTGGAGATACTATGTATTAAAGTATAGGTAATATTATTTGCATGCGCGACAGTACTCATGCGCAGCTATCCTCTACATTTCGTTTAGCGCTAGACCTACTATTTGACATTACATTAAAATAATGTCATTAACGTTATTTAGCTAATAATTGTATTGCGTGCGCGACAGTACCCATGCGCAGCAATCCCCTCCGCGTATCGTTCAGCGTTAGACTTTCGTGCCGCTACTTATACGTAGTTTTTGTTGAATTCATTTTAATATGTATTCCGTAATACACAATAACAATGTTATTTAAGATTGGTATTGGCTCACTAAAGTACGTAATATTTCAATGATTATGTTATTTATCAATACCGTCTCTAAAATTAGTGGACGACACCACCACCTGTGCGTCGGCGAGGAAGAGGCCGCCCTCCGGCCAGCATGGGACTTCGAGGCCCGCCGGTCTCTGATGGCCCCCCTGCCGGTGGAAGTGTGCAGCGCATGCGATGGCCTCAATCCATCAATGAGAACGTCATGCGCTGATACTATGGGGCTACAGAGGGGGGAACTAACCTGACTGTGTACCGTGGTCGGATGCTCTCTCTGTTTCAGGTACTTGAACCAGCTGTCAAAATTTCGGCCCAAGGACTGTCGGTTCAGGTGCGGGTCATCCAACGTAACCGTAAGTTGGATGACGCCGTACTTGATAGACTACGCCTCGAATCACGGTGCAGCCGTGTCTCATCTGCTTCACAACCCAGTATCTCACCGCGATCCGACCACGTCGGTGAACATGATGATGACGAGGTTATATCCGTGACTACCCAGTACAGTGAACGATTGAGGAGTGCTTTGGAGTGTGCATTACGGGAGTATCGCCCCACACTGCCTGAGCTTAGACCTCATCTGCCTCGTTTACCCATGCATAAGAAAAATGGGGCACAAGCGTGTGCTCTAGATTCACTGTTGTCAAATTATTTTGACAAAGCGAAGACCTCACAGATACTCATGCGATCCTATACTGTGCAGCTGTAGTGGCTTGTCGGATAGCTCATGTCAAGTTCCCAAAGACCGACAGAGTTATACGACCAGCTGTACCAGCTTGGCAGGGCAGGATCGAACGTCGTATTGCTGAGGCTAGAGCACTCATTGGTAAACTTATATGCTTCAGGCAGGGCAACACTCGTCCTAAAGTGATGCGCTTTGTGTACCGGGCGTTCGCGGGGACTGATATTAGTCCTCGAGATCATCTGACCCGGGTCACAGAGCGTATATAGTCTAAGCATGGGCAAATCGAATACGCAGATATAAGTAACGGGTGGAGTGATGCACTCAGAATCGCACATTCCAAAGCAATGAAAGGTGGGTTTATAGAGCTTGAGAACGATCGGGCCAAGGTGTGATTGTTACTTGCCTACCGGATGATGACGCGATGTGTTCGTTCTGGCGCAGCATCTGGTCGATGCCTATCAGTTACACTGAGGGTGACTGGATGAGGGAGACCAAGCGCACGTGCGATCTTATATCATAATTGGGGGCAATTACGATCAGCCCCCAAGATATAACCCGTGCAGTCCGTCCGTTATCCAACTGGAAATCTCCAGGACTAGACGGACTGCACAATTTCTGGATATAATAGTTTCAAAGATCGCACGCCCGCTTAGCATCTCAGTTCCAGTCTGCCTTGAGTCAGGATCGCTACCTCAATTCCTGACTACAAAAATATCCCACCTGCTCCATAAATCAAAATTATAGACCGATCACGTGCTTACCGATGGTCTATAAAGTTCTTACTTCCATTTTGAGAGCAAAAGTAACAATCATATTGATACAAATTGAATCATGACGTCTGCTTCTCAGTATGGATGTAGGAACGGGTCCCGTGGTACTAAGAAGCTTCTCCTCATTGATATTGCCATTAACCAGCAGGTTCATCGTTCTCGAAAGAATCTGTCGACATTTTGGATAGATTATAAGAAGACTTATGATTCTGTTCCACATACATGGCTCAAGAAGATGTTGGAGTTGTATAAAATAGACCCAATACTACGTAATTTTGTTGAGTCATGTATGGGGCAATGGAAGACGGTTCTTTGCTATCCAGGATGTCGACAGATCCAGAAAAACAGCGTATCGATTAGGATTGAGCGTGGCATATTTCAAGGCGACAGTCTGAGCCCATTGTGGTTTTGTCTGGCTCTCAACCCTCTCAGTACATTGCTGGAGGGTTTGGGGCTAGGCTACCAGTTGAAAAGAGGTGGTCAAGTCATATCACACTTGCTTTACATGGATGATTTGAAAATCTTAAGGTAACAGAAACTTTCAGTAGCGCCATCGGGATGGAATTTGCAGTGGACAAATGTGCGATCATGCATGTACAGTGAGGGGAGAATATGGAATCCATTGGAACTCAACTCACGGATTTCATACGCCTAAGATCCCACAGGTCGACTCATTACAAGTATTTGGGTATGTCTGAAGCGCTAGGCATCAATACTGCTTATGTTAAACAGTCATTGAAGGAACGCTTCTTTGGCCGCCTGAATAAAGTACTGAATAGTCTTCTATCAGGCGGAAACAAGGTGCGTGCCTTCAATGGTTGGGTTATGCCAGTATTTATGTATAAACCCTGTATGTTTAGTATAAACCCTGCACAACCGCGACGTATGCAGCCTTAGGGAATATTTCCTAAAAGCTGACATGGGTATACATCGGGACGTGGCAGCGGTGGACAAAGGCCTCACCCCGCTCTCCTTAAGTAACAAGAATTGGCGCCTACCTGTAGTATTGGATACTAATGACCGCAAAGAAGTATGGCAGAGCAAGGAGCTCTCGGACGCTATTACCGGGCCCTTCATGGGTCTGAAGTAGATTTATTAGCATCCGTATCCTGGCTACGTTTTGGTGACCTCTTCGGGGAAACCGAAGGTTTTGTCTGTGCGATTATGGACGAAGTTATGATGACGAATAACTATCGGAAATATATTGTGAAGGATGGTACGATACACGCATTTCGGGCATGTCACAAACCGGGAGAATCCATTCGTCACATTATCTCTGGTTGTTCTCGTCTGGCTAACGGAGAATACTTGCATAGACACAACCTCGTAGCCAGGATTATTCACCAGCAGCTTGCTCTTAAATACAATCTTGTGGAATCAGAAGTACCATACTATAGGTATGTGCCCGACCTAGTTCTCGAAATTGGCAATATTACACTGTACTGCGATCGGTCTATCATCACTGACAGGACTATTGTTGCCAATAAGCCTGACATAGTGGTGATAGACCGATTAGAGCGTCGCACAATGATTGTTGATATAACAGTCCCCCATGACGAGAACCTCGTGAAAGCTGAGATAGATAAAAAAAATATCTTGACCTAGCGCGCGAGGTTGTCGACATGTGGGATGTGGTGACAGCAATCATTGTTCCGATAGTCGTCACAGCCAATGGTATAATAGCCAAGAGCCTCGACCAACATCTAAGGAGGCTCTCGTTGGGCAGCTGGATCAAGGGCTTGATCCACAAAGCAGTACTCCTGGAAACGGCGCGTATTGTGAGGAGGTTCCTCTCTCAAGAGCCCTGACCACCGATAGCTTGGACCCTGTTCCCGATACCGGTGGGCTACTATTTTTTATATTTTTAAATGTTTATATTTTTATATTAATATTTAAAAATGTAATTTATATGTGCTTGGACTAAATAAATGGAATAATAATAATAAATGACATAAAGTCCTACTTAAGAGTACTTTGACAAGTATTAATAGAAAACGAGTAGACCGGAGGAACGAAGTCGATGTCACTCTATGTGTCTTTTCTTATTCCGTTTTTTCATTGTGTTACACGTCAATCTTACTGGTCACATTAAACTAGATTAGGCTGGTGTTACCCAAATAAATAACAAAGAAACACCGAAACCTACTCAGATGTCAGTTACCTTACTGTTTTCATATTGCTCAAATGGCTTCACATCTAATCTGTCTATATGTTTATACATATAGACAGATTAGATGTGAAGCCATTTACTACTGTACTGCTACACTTCGTAAAGAATTAATATTTTTTTTAGTAAAATGTAGCAAGAAAAAGAAGCAAAGACAAAATAAGAAAAATGCATTTAAAATAATTTAAGAAGTTGTTTTAATGTTAGATCATGAAGAGTTCAAGCTATTTGAGTCACTACGAAGTTGAAATACTGTTGAAGTGATCATTTAAGATAGATAAAACGTTTATTTGTTACAACACAAGACACAAAATACAATTCACATAATAAAAAGAAAAACAATAATGTATCACACCAAAAAAAATAACAAAAGAAAAAATCTTGGAACAAGTACGTAAAAATATAGAAATATTTTGGGAGGAGGCGGTAGAACATCTTGGCCACTCGTTGAATTATGAATGAATATAATATTGATGAATGAATTATGAGGAGGTGGCGCTGTTAAGTAAACATTGTAATCACTTATGCTCCTACTAAAATTCAATTTATAAATATTAAATCTCATTTTTTTTTCCTATGTACATACATAATTGTTAAACTATACTGATATAGTAATAGTGAAAGTGTTTTGAAGGAGTTTTAGTGAGAGACTACTATAAACATCCACTAAATACAGTGACATTCAAAAACGGGGACATTCAGTTACTCAAGACCTTTTCGTAGGTCATATGCGACCCCAAGTAGCAAAATGTGGTCGAGTAATTGTCCTGGAATCACCATTTCATCAGGACTATAACGGAATAGTAAACGATTATAATCACGGAAAAGGACCCAATTTATAGGCGTATATTACCTAATTAAATATCTATAGTAGACTTGTTGAATACCACTTCGATCGATAAAGACCTTATAGTTGGACTGCGTAGAACTATTTGCTCCCGCGAAGCTAACTATTAGCGCTTAATGGAACCAAACACGACAATAACGTACACAGTGAATCTCTACAAAAGTGTTGTGAACTGCTGAATACCTATGGCTGACTTTTTTTTTAATAAAGGTAATTTATTGATCCATTTCTTATAATAAATAATAATTATCTAAAATATTAAAAGTGTAGTTAACAAGATGTTACAATGTGTGTATAAATGTGCATGGCGCACGTATATTTTTGGTGAAGTATTATCAGATTTCATCAATTTTTTTACGCGCCTCCTTGAATTCGCGTTATCGATAAGTTGATTTTTAAAATAATATTTGGTTCAATAAGATATACAATTAAAAGTCGCCATTTTCACAGAGTTGGTTTTCACAAATACATTAAAAAACCTTTATAGGCGTACCTACTTTTCTTTAAAATCGTGACCATAAGAACCATTGCTTGGCCGTATTGTTTAGAATTAGGGTTCTGTTAATGTTTCTGTAACCTGTCTTATTTTAAATTTTTTTGTTTAGGTGAAGAGGACGATGTTCTATCCAGCAGTGCAAACAGAGGTCGTCAGTGTAGTCATACATGCCAATGGACCAGCTGCTTCAAAAGAGATATTTAAGTTTAAGTAAATCTTAAATTAATTGAAGTTGTTAAAAGTTTTCTGTTTTGTGATTTATTGTTTTAGCTAATTACACAATTACCTACGTTTCAAGCTCGCCACGCCAGGTGCCACAGAAATTTTTAAATAGTAATACAACTTAGGTATATAAAGCAAGAATACTCTGGGATTTTGTTTTGAAATTTAGATCCTAATGTTTTTGTTGAATTGTTTAGTGTTTTTACCACATAGACGTTATAATTTTTAAACATAGTTTTGCATGACAGTCAACCTATACGTAGTACGTACCTATACATACATTATTAATTTCCTATTCTTTGTTACGTTATTACCGATGACTGAAGTAAAAATGTTACCTATTTGAAATAACTCTCGCAAGTAATTTATTTTTACTGAAATCCAATGGATATGGAAAGACTTATTTTTCATTAGTCAACTACTATGTTAATAGAAAAACACCTGTCTATGCTTGTTTCCTGGACCTGGTGGATTACAGCAGGCTCTGGACCACAGAAATAAAAAATACATCTATGCTCTGGACCAATCTTGGAGAGGTGGGGGCTCCCACTGAACTTATTAACATCTTGTCCTTTTGGTGGTAACCATCAGAAAAATTATGTAAAGTGGGGGAATGTGTTTTCGGATGAGTTTGCACTTAAATAGGGTGTCAGACAGGGAGCTCTGTCCTCACCCAGACTATTTAACTTGTATGTTAATCAGTTCATTGAGGGGCTCAGTAACACCCACGTTGGTTGTCATATAGATGACGTCTGCGTTAACAACATCAGTTACGCTGACGATAATTATGGTGTTACTGAGTCCGTAGGACGGAGGAAGCATGAGGATTTCCCCCCGTATAAAAAAAAAGGTCGCGCAGCGGGCGATAACATGTGTCGGCGGCGTTTCGCATAAACATCAAAGAGGTAGCCGATAAATGCTTTATCTCTTTGAGATAAGGTCTAAATTTCTTTAAATTAAATAAGTTTATTTTGTTAAAATGCCAAAAATTGTTTATGTATGTAAATATATATAATATATACCAACATTGCTAGTCATCTTTTTAAAAAGAAAAAAAAAGATATAAAATTACGGGATGTTAGATAGATAATGATCTTTGACCAGCTTTTTGAAAATGCGAATGGATTTAGCTGTGCGGATTTTAGCGGAAAGTGAGTTCCACAGTCGTATCTACTGCATGAAAGGAGAAGGAGTGGGGATAGAAACGGGTTTTATGAGATGGGAAATTGAGATGGAGTTTAAGGTGGGATCTTTGGTACCGGTTAGAACTGCTGGTGTCATCCTCTCTATCATCTCAGCTACTTTGATGGCCGCGTCCGCGTCCACGTCCGCGTCCGCGTCCATGTCCACGTCCGCTTCCACGTCTACGATTTTCTACTGAGCGCAAAGATTCGCACAATTGATCTTTGTAGGGTGAAGACGTTAGCACTTTTGCTGTTGTTGCTTTTCTTCATCGGTTTGATGTCTTAGTCTTAACACTAGGGATCGGTAGAATGTCCAGCAATAAAAAAATAAAAATTACTGTCTGACTCATTAACGGTTGAACTTCCTCCCGGAATTAGAAACACCGCTAGTTTGTGGATCATCGGAAGAGTAAACTGGCTGGTCACTGTTTGATGCTTCTGCAATATATTGCATATTTACCTTTAAAATCTTGTAGGAAAACGTTAATTAAACACAATGTCAAAATCTCTGCAGCTATGACTTGTTATTTTCAAAATTATTGAAGCACAGTAATAAAGTTTTGGCAAGTGCAGGTTTAAACTGATCCGGATAACACGAAGATGTGATGCCCTATCTCAGATATTTTTGGTGTTATTTCAAAGTTGTCATATTAATATTCCCTTTTAAAAAAAGTTTCACCAGATGGCATGATTTTAAATAAGAAATATGAAAGGGGGCCATAATACCTGCGGGAACCACATTACGACCTTCTCCTCTACTAGATATCAGCTACTTTGAAAATAAAGTAGCATTCAAACTTGGACGGCTAAAACAGGTTGGTTCGTCACTGGACACCATGACGTAACGCGCCTTGAGGAGGCTCGAGTTCCACTGAAATATTGCTAACGAGTAGTTTCGCTATGGTCTAATAAAATCTATTCCATGCGTACATGTAAATGACTTCCACTTACTACTATTACTTATACAGAGATGGCAGTAGTGACTCGTAAGTCACTACTGCCATCTCTATAGAAGTAAGAGAATTACGAATTAAACCGGTCGCTAAATGCTACTGACTGAGTGGTTATAGAAGACGGCAACAGATGGCACTAAATAAAATAATCGAAAGATCGCGCAGCTGTGAAATTCGACCATTTTTAGTAGGATTCTGTAGCTAAATTGCAAAAAACGGAACTCTTAGTTTGTCACAGCCACTTTATTCCGAAGCTATTAGGACTACACAGTTGAAACTTGGTAGGTAAAAAAATTAAGCGGGCTCCCCATTCATGGAACTAAAACTAAAAAATAAATGTCTAACCAATACACTAATTAATACATGCGGGATGTCTGTTGGTCTTTGAAAATGACATTGATTTTTTTTAAATCATTTTTGTCACAGCTAATCTTTTGAAATATAAACACTTCCTAAATGGTATAAATATAAAATGTGTCTTTCCCCACTCTAACTTTTGAAACAAAAAGGTCAAAATTTAATAAAATATGTATAATTATTCCATAGATCTTAATAAAACTTTCCACGAACTGCATGTTTGAACGAAATACAGTCAGCATTTGAGATATAGACTATAGTACATTTTCAAAAACCGTAAATATAAGTTTGTCTTTTATACAAACACTATGAAAAAAAGATTTCTTGCTAAAGTATGCTTGCTATTACGGAAGCCTTCAAGGGTGAGTCTGACTTGAGCACTCTTCTCCATATAAACTTTAACTGTGCCAAATTGCACAGTCCTCCGTCCTCGTAATTTTCATAAAAAGGTGTACAACCAACTGGTACAACGCTTTGCTTCAGGTACTAATACAAATCTGTAGGTGAAAAGTGAAGGACCTTAAGTCACATTTTATAAAGTATTCAGTAGAGCCATTGATATACTAAAAACCCAAGATGCACACTCAACGCCTCAAAACCGTCCGCATAAAATGAGTGCTTGATTCTAAATTATGCACTCATTTCAAATAGTAACGACAAATTTCAATGGCCGCGTTTTCAGTGTCAAAACAATGTATTATGGCGTCTTTTTTATTTTAGTCGCATAATAAAATTACCCTGTTGAACAAATAATGGAGTCGATTTTTTTTCTTGTATTTATTTATTTTTATTAATAGGTTTATGCTTTATTGTCCATACTAATATTATTATTATATATTAATGCGAAAGTAACTCTGTCTGTCTGGGTGTTATCTTTTCACGCCTAAGCCGCTGAACCGATTTAGATGAAATTTGGAATGGGAATAGTTTAGGACCGTGGGAAGGACATGGGATAATTTTTATCCCGAAATTACCACGTGATCAAGATTTACGAATAATTTATTGAACATAAAAATATTACATCTTTCAAGTGAAGCCCCTGACTCCTATGCTAAGCGAGCCTGTGTTACAGGAATCAGAGTCCTACGCTATACATTAAAACACATTTCAATTTTTATGTAATAAATTACAAACAAAAAGTAACATTAGAAGGTATTGAGAACAAAAGAAATAGAAGCGAAACGTGTATGTGTGTGTAAGTTTGAGTGTAGCTGCGTAATTGCGTGTGTGTGTGGGTGTGTGAGTCTGGAACTCTGGACGCGTGTGCGTTAACATGAGTGTGTGTTTTGAATAGCTTAATTTACTGTACTGACGAAATATTTTTTTTAATATCGTCATAGCTCAAAGACTGAAGCCATGGTTTTAAAATTTGTTTGACCTTATGTCACATAAGCTTCTAAGTTAGGATAGTTTTGTTTGCTCTATTGTAGATCCTAGAACTTAATGCCTAAAAGTATCTAGACGTAAGTTTAGTGTGACATTTGTGAACTTTACAAACGGGAAACCCAGTTTGTTAGCTTATTAAATCCGGGCTTACTGGTAACAATGGATATATATTGGGAACTGTAAGTACTTGAGCTTCCGAGTATAGCAGTCCGGTGGGATAAATTCGTTTTTTGAACGACATCACTTTAAGTATTGCCCATTGTGCGCGTTGCGCTCTTAGTATTACAATTTTAAACGTCCCTCCCCATACTGGAATAATTTAAATGATTTAATAATAGAATAAAATTATATTTTAAGTAGCTAAAAATTATATTTTAAGTAAGTTAGCGGTATGCTAATGATAAAAGTGTATGTGAGTGTTGCTTTGGCTCAACACCAATTTCATTAAAAACTTCTTAATTTTATACTTTAGTTTTTCTCGTGACCAAATACGATGCGGAGAACGGACATCAATCGTCAGCCAACAAAGGCGAGAGATTTTTTTATGGCGAATTTTTTTGACGAAGGTATTATGTATATCACGGCCAAAGGTATAAGCTTTATTGAATAAAAAAAAAACGATTTTAACAGTTAATATTTGTTTCATCATTGACACATGTTCTACCCAAAAAGATTTACGTTATAATTACTTCTTTAGAACACAATTTAATAAACTTATAATACTAACAAAAATGTCTTATAAAAAAATTTAGTATAAGGTGTAAGTCTCCACTCAAGGCCTTGTCCTATCGAGCAACGTCAGTCGTAAAATTTGATTGCCTTTCGCACACTGCTTTGTAAAAACAACTTTAAACAATTGTCATAAGATAGAATTTGCAAAAACATATTTTGTACTTATAGCATATCTATTACTACGTAGGTGGTGAGTGTTTGGCGACAGTTTCGAGCGTCACTTTCTTCAAGACTGTGCATCTTGGGTTTTTAGTATATCAATGAGTAGAGCTCATTAAAGATGTCCATACTTGGTCCATACCCGAAATTTGACATTAAAATCGACAGAGTACAAAAAGTAATTATCGTATAAAAAGTATGATTATGATGGGTACTTAAGCTATTATATTGAGATATTTTTTAACAAATATAGTTCCTTAAGGCTGTATTATCGGACTTAAGGTTCTTTAACTTTGAAGCTTTACTAGATATCTTATAGTATGACGGTACTTACGTCTCTCCTGGAACAATAATGTATGTATGTAATGTACAATAATTTTATTATTTTATAAGGTAGGTACGATACAACATCATAGAAAAATATATTACAAAGATTTAATGATATTAAAAATGAAATAACATTATACGTAATATGTTTTATGTAATAAAAATTAAAATCTTTGTATTTTAAAATCTTTAATAAAATAAATGAAATTAAACAAAACACTTAATGTTATTCTGGTAAGTCACATGCTGTACCCTCGTGGGCTAATGTATTATAAAAATTATGAAAAATGGGTGGAATCCATTGCAGAGCTTTCTGTGAATACTGAATTTTTTTAGTGCTTATAGGTTTGTGGCCTAATCGAATAGGCTGCAATATAGGCATGGCAAAGTCTTCTAGGGATCTCTTTCTGTTTCTTATTAAGGATACCTTTTCGAATTCTTGTTGATTAAAAGATGTTTTGTAACTCATTGTGCACTCTTCTTTTTCAAATTTCATTTAAGTATTGTTTTTATTTTTTATTTATAATAGGCTCGCGTTTGACCACCATATCACCTGATGGTAAGTGATGATGTGGTCGAAGATGGAGCACGCTTACCTAAAAGTAACCTATTCACTCTTGACTTAAAGACCTCTAGGTTATAGCTATCGAGAAACACAGACTCCGGCAGGGAATTCCACTCCTTAGCCGTACGCACAATGAAGGTATTCCCAAAACGTTTAGTGCGTATAGGTGGGATGTCCACCATGTAGCGATGGCGCATCGCCGTTTGTCTTGTAGTCCGATGATGAAACGGGCTTGACGGAATTAGATTGTGTAATTCCATCGCACAATCCCCGAAATGTAACCGATAGAAAACCGATAGACTAGCAACTCATCGCCGATGTTCAAGTCTGGAGCTTTGATTCGACCAGTGTATCGTTGCCAATCAGTCTTTTGGCCCGTTTCTCAATAGACTCAAGCCCATCTAGTTGGTACTTGGCAGATCCATCCCAAAGATGTGAGCAGTACTCCATGCACGACCGAACGTGGGCTTGATAGAGATTTAGCATCCGTTCGGGTGTGAAGTACCGTCTCACCTTTGCTAGGATTCCCAACTTTTTTGATGCTAGTTGAGCCGTAGCCTCGATAAACGGGCCAAAATTGAGGGTAGAAGTTAGTGTTACCCTCAGAAGCTCGATACGATCGGTTATCGGCACGGTTACACCTCGGAAAGTAGGAGCCGGTTTGAATTGACTTCTTTTTGCGGAGAAGAGACACGCCTGGGTCTTAGCTGCATTAAATTTGACCAAGTTTGCATCGCCCCATTCGGAGACAGCCTTCAAGGACAAGTTCAAGAGCCCAACCATGTCCTCACGGAGAGACTGGATCTGTGACCCACCAGCACGCGCGCTTGACACATATCTCTCAGCAACTGTGCTGTCGTCTGCATACCCAAAGGTACCGGGCATAAGCAGATCATTAATGTGCAGCAAGAATAAAGTTGCTGAGAGAACTGACCCCTAAGGGACCCCGGCATTAATTGCCAATTGGCCAGATGAGCAGCCATCAATGACCACTCGAATATACCGATCTCTCAGGAAGTCTTTAATCCAAACGCAAAGTTGTGTGGGTAAACCGAAAGAAGGTAGCTTAGCAATAAGGCTATCGTGTCAGACTCTGTCAAAGGCCTTAGAGATGTCAAGGGAGACAGCAAGTGCTTCCCCGTGCTTTTCGATGGCCTCACTCCAGATATGAATAGCATACGCTAGAAGATCCCCAGTAGACCGGTTTTTTCGGAAGCCGTATTGTCGGTCACTGAGGATGTCGTTGGCTTCTAGGTATGCCAGGAGCTTACTATTGAAAACACGCTCCATACACTTACAGAGTATGGACGTGACTGAAATAGGTCTGTAGTTGGCCGGGTCAGCACGACTGCCCTTTTTGGGGACAGGCTGCACGTTAGCCAGCTTCCATGCTTTCGGCACCTTTCCAGTCTCAAGCAAAAGGCGAAACAGGCGCGTCAAAATTAGAGACAGTTCAGGCGCACAAGTTCTAAGAACAATTGCTGATACCAGCAATTGTTCGGTCGGGCCACTAGCTTTGTTCACGTCAAGATTACGCAGCACTCTACGGACGTCCTTCTGTTGGATGTGAATGTCCGACATACACGTCCCGCATCCAATAGGAGCATCAGGAGGGTGAGCGCTACTACTATCCAGACGTGAAGACTCCGCAAAAAGAGCGGCAAACAAGTTTGCTTTTTCCTCAGCGGAGTGGGCCAGAGACCCGTCAGATTTAAGCAGTGGTGGTACTGAGGGCGACAGAAGTTCGATTCAACCGTCTTTGCCAGGGACCAAAAAGTTTTGCGGCCAGCAGGGTATGAAGCAAGTTTGTTCCCGATTCGGCTAACGTGGTCAAACCGAGCCCTCCGCAAAACCTTTTTACACGACTTGGCAGCCCTGTTGAAAGCTCTCTTCATCTGAATCACGTCATTTGCTTTGCAGTTTCTAGCATCGACCCATGCTAGGTACGCCGCGTGTTTAAGCGCTTCAGCGCGATCGCATTCGGCGCCAAACCAAGCTTTTGATCGAGCTTTGCCGGACATTGTTAGGTCAGAGAACGGAATGTAGTACTTTATCCCCTGTCACAAAACATCCGCCACGGCGTCTGCGAACGACGATGAATCATTTGAAGAGAAGCAAGTAGGCAGCCAAGGATAACATGCAAAGAAATATCGCATGCCATCCCAATCCGCTGACTTGTATTGCCATACCCGCCGTGTGCCATTAAGGCTGGGATCGGGCGGGGAGTAGACGGATACAGACTTCACCAGACAGTGGTCGGAACTACCTAACGGTGAAGATGTCGTTGCCGAGTAGTGGTCTGGATCTGTAGTCAGCAGAAGGTCCAAGCAATTGGCTGTGTGTGACTCAATATCCAGCGCCCTCGTTGCTCCCTGGACCAGCTGAGTGAGATTTAATGCAAGCGCAAGATTGTTCATCTCTCGCCCAGCATGATTCGTGCACTGGTACGGGAAGAGCCACTCCTGGTGATGGGCATTAAAGTCCCCCAGTAACACGAACTGAGCTGAAGGGTACCGCTGCTAGGCCGCATCTGCCGCCTCACTGATGTACTGTGTGAGCCTGGTTGTCTCCTGATCTCCACTGTGCGAGCGGTTGACACAGGCATAAATAATTTTGTCCATGCCCGTGTCCACCAGAGCCCAAAGCGTCGAGAACCTGGAGTCCTCAAGGTTAAGGAGACGCCGATAGCAGATATCGTCGCGGGTGTCAGAAATGGAAGATATATAGATATAAAGATATATAGAGAATGTTGTTATTTCTAGAATTAATTAATTATCAATATCTATTTATTACGTATTTACCGATTAATTACCTATTAATCGGTATTACCATGATTACTAGGTGGTTTATAGAAATAATTAGTAGTCTGTATAGCAATATCAGTTTATTAATTTACCACCAGTTCGGAAGGTAGTTATCTATGGAGAAGAGCCGGCAAGAAACTCCACAGTTACTCTTTTCAAAACATAATTCATTTTCACATAAACATCAATTCACTATATGTACTTTACAATATTACCACAATGTGATTACTATCGTTATAACTTTAGCTTTATTTACTTGTGTATCTACTATTTCATTACTCCATTACATATTATATAAGTCAAGTTATTTATAGAATTAATACCAAATGTTCATTAAATTATCACACAATTATCAATTAATAACACTGTCACATTAAAGTAACAAATACAAAATAATTAATTTATATTCAAATACAATAGCAATACGATAGGATTTTTATACCAATTCTACACATAAAAATATTAATAAAAGTTAGAAACAACACAAGTTCCCTTAACTTAGGTCCGTTCGGTGTGACTGCTCCAGAGCGACTGAGTGACTGACTGTGTCTAGAACGACTGAGCGGCGGCTTTTATACACAGTGGTAAACAAGTGACGTCATATCGTACGATTTTAAAACAGATTTGTTAACCTTTGTATTTTAACATTAAACTATGATTAAATGATATAAAAATACAGTAAATATGTTGAAATTAATTAGTTCAATTACATATTAGTCTTACGATGACAGAATTAGTAAACAAGCAACGTTATTTTTTAAATAACGTTTAAATATTCTGTTATACAAGACAACAATGAAAGAACAGTTTAAACTCTTATCTTATAAATAGGTTTCGTAATAGTGTTTACAATGTTTTGATAATAAATAGTTAAATTTGGTGTATCACATGTTAAAAAGGTTATAATTATTATAGTGATATTTTAATTTGTGTTCAATTAAAGAAATAAACTTGAGTTAAGGCGACATTATATGGCAGCGACCTTGAGCGACTGGGGAGAAGCTTGCGTCACTCCCCGCGACCGCGCAATGCACCCCCGCAACGCAAGCTCAAAATTTCGTAAGGTAACCATACGTTTCAAATAGTAAAGACTGTACTGCCTGATTTATTATCACCATCCAAATTTTTTCTGGACTTTAATTGTCTGGTCATTGAAAACTACTATGTGTATTTAGACAAGTAATTCTATCTATCTATATATATAAAAATGACTATGTGGCTACGCTACTTAGACTCATTTGATACTCGTAAATTAATTAGTTTTAATAACATTGAAATCGGAATATTGAAATAAGTATGAATTTACTTGTCAGCAATCATGTCCTCATTTTCGACATGCTGAGTTGAGTTTTTCCCTTTTGTATACAGCCAGAGCTGAAATTTATTTTTAATAGTTTATAGGCTTGCGTTTGACCATAATCTAACCTGATGTTAAGCGATGATGTGGTCGAAGATGAAGCACGCTTGCCTAGAAGTAATCTATTCACTCTTGACTTAAAGACTTCCAGGTTATAACTATCAGGAAACATACTCCGGCAGGGAATTCTACTCCTTAGCCGTACCCATAATTAAAGTAATCTCAAAACGTTTCATGCGTATGGGTGGAATGTCCACCATGTAACGATGGCGCATCACCGTTTGTCTTGTAGTCCTATGATGGAACGGGCTTGGTGGAATAAGACTGCAATTCCATCGCACACTCCCCGAAATGTAACCGATAGAAAACTGATAGGCTTGCAACACGTCGCCGATGCTCTAGGCTCTGGACCTTTGTCTCGACCAGTTTCTCGTTGCCGATGAGCCTTTTGGCCCGTTTCTCTATAGACTCAAGTGCATTAAGCTGGTATTTGGCAGATCCGTCCCAGAGATGAGAGCAGCACTCCATACACGACCGAACTTGCGCTTGATAGAGGTTGAGCAGCTGTTCCGGTGTGAAGTACCGTCTCACTTTTGAAATGAAATGAAATTAAATATTTATTTTGTAAATTGGTTATAAATAACACTTTTACACGTCATGTTTTTTGCGTGTTTAGTTTAGGTAGATGAGGCCGGTATTTCTTAACTGACTACCCTGAGAAGAAACACCGAAACAAAATCAGAGGTCAAAGTCTCTTTTAAAGTCCAGACAAATTGTATTTGTATATGAGAAGCATGTAAGTTCATGTCTGTGGTATTTTTTTTTGAGGAAATAACCAAGCAAATTTGAGCGGACCTGTCCAGTCCGTGCAAGCATTTGTCAGTTATCGTGTAGCTCAACTTAGAATTTAAGGAGCTCAACAATTTGACGAACAATACCAAAGTAAGGCCATTTGGGTAGGCCACACAAGTACTCAAACTGCTTGACATCATTAAAGAAATTATAGTGAAAGTAAAAACTACGAAGATAGAATAACCTACATTGTCCTCTCAAGTACAATAATGAAATAATTATATTTATATACAACGTGTAATTTAAAGGGTATATACATACCAAGTGCATGGCTTCTTTGGATGATAACAAACGATATGGCAAGGGTTTAGTAATCCTAAGTCTACGTGTGTAGAACTTATTATAAATTACAATACACTGATACCAGAGACCGAATTTTTCAAATTAAGAAGAACGAAAAGAATTATCGTGTTATTGGCAAGTGACGTGGAAAGTTATTGACCCTCGTAGTGCTGTGACACGTTTTTTATGATTGGTATCCAAGAAATATATGAAACCAATAATTTGGTATCAATTCTTTGAGTCAGTTATTTTGTGCTGAAACTGTGCATAGAGACTCCATACCAGATGTTGTCTTCAGCCCTTTTGGATAGATATGGGGTTTCCGTTACACGTTGTATATAAAAAAACAATAAACAAAAACAAAATTAATAGGTATATACAATACTTTTATTTTCTCTTTATTGATTATAAGGATATACAATACTTGAGAACGCAAATATTCTAATCAATCAAAAATAAATCATCAATCAAAATTTTAAAACTAAATAGAAAAGTCACACGTATATCACTGGAGCATCTCATTCCCAGGCCTTCTTGTCCTCAATATAATCTGTAACTGTGTAAAAAGCTTTCTAACATAGCTTACGTTTTATAAATAATTTGAATTTATTAATACTTAGTTCTTGAATATGGCTAGGAATTTTATTATAAAAACGTATACATTGGCATCTAAACGATCCACCAATATTTTTTCCTTGTTTTAGGAATGACATATGTGTCTTTGTTCCTTGTATTTCTATGAATATCACTGTATTTTTTAAAAAGATTAATATTTTTGTGTGCATACAAGAGATTCTCATAAATATACTAAGATTAATATTCATAGTCAGAGTCATTCAGAGTCATAATATTAATCTCTTTAAATTTGTCTCTTAAGGAGTGCTTAGGACTTAATTTATAAATTGCACGAATGGCCCATTTTTGTAATACAAATATTATATGAATGTCGGCGGCGTTTCCCCAAAGTATAATGCCGTATGAGATCACTCTGTGAAAGTAACTAAAGTAGACTAAACGTGCTGTTTCGATATCAGTTAATCCACGTATTTTTCTAACGGCATATGCTGCAGAACTTGGCTATTTTGACAATTTATATGGGGGCCCCACTGAAGCTTCGCACCCAAAGTTATGCCCAAGAAAACTGTGGTATCTTCGGGTTTCAATATTTCGCCCTTTATTGATACACTTGTATTCACTTGTCTAACATGAGGTAAAGTAAATTTTAGGCATTTGGTTTTTTTCTCATTAACAAGAAGATTATTAACATTAAACCAGCTAACTACAGTTGCAAGGGCACTGTTTACTTCTTTAGTAACCTGCTGTTAACTTTGATTTTAAATAAAAGATTATTGATACACTTGTATTCACTTGTCTAACATGAGGTAACGTAAATTTTAGGCATTTGGTGTTTTTCTCATTAACAAGAAGATTATTAACATTAAACCAGCTAACTACAGTTGCAAGGGCACTGTTTACTTCTTCAGTAACCTGCTGTTAACTTTGATTTTAAATAAAAGATAAGTATCGTCAGCGAATAACACTATGTCATGATTTTTGATCAGGTACGGTAAATCATTTATATAAATAAGAAACAAAAAGGGACCTAAAATTGAGCCTTGGGGACCCCCATCTTGACGTCACAGATCCCGGCGATCTTTTGCCGTTCAAGTCGACTCTCTGAATCCTTTCACTCAAGTATGAGGTCAGAAGATTCAGAGAGGCGCCCCGGAATCCGTAGTGGTGCAGTTTCCTGATTAATGTCTCATGGGGAACACAGTCAAATACCTTTGAAAAATCGCAAAAAATGCCCAACACTTACCAACACTTATCTTCCCATGCATTATAAATGTGTCCTAAAAGTTCAACACCGGCCATCAGTTGTTGAACGTCCCTTTGTAAAACCAAATTGTTTATTATGTAGCAATTTGTGTTTTTTTTTTTTTTTTTTTTTTTTTTTAGCGTGGTAAAATTATCAAATAAGTCCTCCCACTCCGGGCAGGGTGGGAGGGACTGTCAGACTTTTACTGACTAAAATCCACGGTGTTCCTTCAATAACCCTTTACATACCGGGGCCACGGTAACGGGATGAGTCCCACGACCCCGGCGGGCTTCGGCCCTCTGCAGAGGGGGCCTCGTCATGTTGCTGACGCTCTTTGAGGCGCGCGTGGAACACGACGCGCCGTCGACCCGGGCATGGTCCATGGTCGGACAGCGAGTTGCCCTTTACTCGCTGTCCGCATGCCCGCGCCTACGGTGGCCGGAGATCGTCGGCCGACGTCCGACGCCGTGGGCGTCTACCACTGCGGCTGGGCTGGAGGGAGGACGCCATCCTCTCCCTCACGCGGCCCGCCTCCTCCTTCGGAAGCATGACTGCTTCGCAGAAGGAGGCGACCGCTTCCCACTCCCTCTCGCCCCGCAGCATGGCCTCGACCAAGGCCGGGCGCGAGAGGTCTCCGCCTATTGTCGCCGTGAGGACACGTCGGTGCTCTGCCCAAGCTGGGCAGTCCTGCACCGTGTGCTCGACTGTGTCCTCAGGGCGACCCTCGCAGTGGTGACACCCAGGCGTCTCTTCCTTACCCATCAGACACAGGTACCTCCCGAAACTTCCGTGTCCGGTGAGGACCTGCGTCATGCGGTAGGTCAGGACGCCGTGACGCCGATCTAGCCACTCCTCAAAGAGGGGTCTTACCGCCGCAATTGCGGCGTGCCCGAGCAATTTGTGTTTATTAAAATATCTTTGCATCTGCATTAAAATAATTTTCTCAAAATTTTTACTGAAAGTGGGCAATACAGAAATAGGTCTATAATTAGTAGGATCAGATGTACTACCCGATTTAAATAGTGGGATTATTTTACTATATTTCATTAAATCAGGAATCTCACCGCAATCAATACAATTATTAAATATAACAGCTAATGTAGGAGCTATAATGTGTATAATGGACTTAGTAACATGAACAGAATTACCCCACAGATCTGCAGCCTTTTTAACATTCAAAGAATTAAAAGTTTTGATGATGTCATTAGAAGTAACATATTGGAATTTAAACTCTGAACTACAAACTGGAACACTTTTTTTGAGTAATGTGTCTGCAGCAATGGCAGATGATTTTAGCGACTTGATTGTCGATACGGGTATGTCAGTGAAAAAATTTTCAAATTCTGTGGCGACTTGTGAATCTAATGTTATTATATTATCATCAATAGTTAGGGTGTAATTACTAGGATTTCCAAGTTTTGGCAGCCAATTGAGCCTTAGCCTCGATAAACGGACCAAAATTAAGGGTGGATGTCAACGTAACCTCAAGAAGTTCGATGCGATCTATATAATATAAAGCGAGTTATATAATATAAATTAAATTTAGATAAGTATAGGCACGGGCGCGAAAGTAGGATTGACCATATGGGCGAAAGTTGGAATATTGGAGAGTTGTGCGTAAACAAAACATTAGATCTCCGCATTCAAGGTCATGGTACTTTCGTACCATAGCTAGCTATAAGTACCTACAACTGTCAAAAACCGCATTCAAGTATTTTTTAAACTAATCTGTACTGTCCTTACTACACTGTAGTATGGTTACATTATAGTTAAATACTCACCTCGTACTCACCACAAAAAAACACTATTATTTCAATGAAATAAAAAATTACTAAACATTAGATCTCCGCATTCAAGGTCATGCTACATAAGTACCTACCCTAGACCTATACCTACAACTCGTGTCAATATCAGCTCTCAAGTATTTTTTGATACTCTAATCCGGACTGTCCTTAGTACCTACGCTGTAGTATGGTGCTATTACATTGCAATATTTACCTCGTCTCTGCATTTTCGCAGCGAGAATCTAAGTTATTTGATATACTCCAAAAAAAAAACATAATTTGAATAAAATAAAAATAATTTTAAGTAAGTACCTACTAAATATTAGATCTCCGCATTCAAGGTCATGCTACTTACGTATCAAGAGCTATACCTACAACTATTCCAATATCAGCAACACTCAAGTATTTTTTGAAACTCTAATCGAACTGTCCTTACTACGCTCCAATATGGTTACCTACTCGTAAATTACATTTCAATATTCACCCTGTCTCTACATTTTTGACTCAAGAATCTTTACTATTTGTTGTTCTCCTAAAAGGAAATAACATAATTATTTCAATAAAATAAAAGTTTGTTTACTACATTTAAATCACATTTATTTTATTCCAATATGCTAATTTAAACTATTGATAGAGATTATATAAATAATCTTCTTCTTATCGTGTGGGTAGTAATGTCTAATGACCCCATACACCCTAGTGTCAGAGTTTCTAGACTGCCTCAAGAGCCTCTGACGTGGTCTATTCTGACGACCGCCATTTGGCGACCGGGACTACCGGCTTATATGTGTCTTCCGAAGCACGGAACCATCTTTTTATCAGACAATCAGGTGATTCAGGCCTGCAATGTCCTAGCCAAAGTGGAAACAAATTTACAAAGTATGCGTCCCGTGGGAATCGAACCCACGACCACACACAAGTTAAACCCCTAAACCACTCGACCATGGCGGCAGTAAATTATATAAATAATTAAAATTCGTTACTTCATTAATCTATTTTTAACATTGTAAGGCGTTTCTATTTTAGTGATTTGGGTTTACTAACCATTTTGGCGTTAAACTTCTATGCGAATAAAATCATGTTGTATTTTTTGCGCGGAGCGTTAGCGTCTACTCGTGACAGTGGTCAGCGATGCACTGCCGCCCGTCGCCCGCAAGAGCCCCGATTCATTGCGCACCTAGATTATTCGAATAATAATACACCATGACTTTACCAAACACAATATGAAGAAAAGCCGTATACTAAAAGATTGGCAATTAAATTATCTTTTATACTGTGAAAGTTTCATAAAAATACACCCAATGGTTGTTGCCTGATCTTCGCTTTTATGCCCGCGTTAGACGTACTTTTAAAAATAAATTACACAATGTTTTACAAAAAAATATTAAAATATTCATATATCAAATTATTAAGGAAATAGTCTAGTTTATCATTATTTTTTTTCAAAGCATACCGACTAGCCGTTTAGACGTGATCTTGGATTAAAAATCATCGAAAATCGAATATCTGCCCCTTAATGTAATAAACCAACTGAAATTATTTGAATAATCCATCACGGGCGTACATGCATACACCCGCACGTGGTTTGAAATTGTGCTCCAAGGTGAACCCTGGGTATGAAAGATACGACACGTCTGACGGACTTCTGATCTGCGTCTCCGAAAGAAACAAAAGAGTAGGTTTTTCAGTCTCGAGACAGCGGTGGACTGCAACGAGATTTGCAGACCCCGGATATTGCTGAGGTGCACTTTGAGAGAGAGGGATTGCAGCCGCGAGTACGTCTTCGAGTACGTCTAGTATTGCACAAAACACAAATCAAACTAAACGGAGGGAGAGCATGCGCGTGGGCGCGGTGGGAATCGTAGGTACGATGCACCCGCGCAAAACTAACCCGCGAGCGTAATGGTAAAGAACAGTAAGTCCCACATACAATCATTTAACATTTATCTATATTTATTGTTTAAATAGTGAACAATATTAAGTAACCATACGATCATTTACTTTTTCACGTCTAGGGACTTAAGGTTATTTATAATTTTACATCTGCGAAATTAGCGGCTGTAGGACTTTATGGCTTTTACCATTTGATCAAGTGGGGTATTCTGAATAAATATCATTTAAAATATAAAAATGTCAAAAAATGGACTTAAGGTCATTTGGCTTTCACCTACAGAAATATTGGTACATTTTTTTTATTTCGAATGCTATACGTATGGGAAGACAACATTATTAAAAAAAAAAACATTATATCTATAAGTTCAAAGAGTACTATCATTCTAATATAATACAGCCATATTAAACTTTCAAAAGCATTAACAGTCATAGGTCAATTTAATAGTTTCTATCAGATACAAACTTATAGCCATAAAACAAAACTGCATTTCGCTCCGGCTATGCCCAAGATCAAATATGTATGTACAGTCGGCCAAGAAAGTGGTGTACCACCCTAAGGTTGAATATCGCTTGCAGATTCATAGGTGATAAAGATTAGTTTCGCTTGCAGATCGATCTGACAACTTCTATTGCTGTCTTTATCTGATTATTGATAACGACTATTACTGTTTGTAACGTGACAGCTGTTCTTAGTTTGAACTTGATGGAACCAATGACGTCGTAAAATCAACGGCGGGGGGCTGTAGATTTTGATGACAAAATTGTATCTACAAATTCAGAATTGTAATCAACAAGTTACATAAAATTGTAAAGGCACAAGGCGAGTCCACAAACCTACAATTTCTGTAAACTTGTAATTACAATATCAATAAAAAACAAGCTAAAAATAGATTTATCCTTTTATTAAATTTCTACAATCAATTTTAAAATACTTATAACAAACAAAAACATAGCATATATAGTAATACTTAGAAGATATTGAAAATTTTTAAAAATTAGAAACGGGTGTAACCGCCGTTGGCCTCTATAACCTCTAAAAGACGAGACCTCATTGAACCAACAAGCCGTGAGCAAATATCGGTTCCCCGCATTTCCTCCCAGATATAATTACAGTGACTAATAAGAGCTTGTTTGGTTCTTTCATTTTGATGCGACCATCGTTGGACCATAAGGCCCCAAAGATTTTCTATCGGGTTGAGGTCCGGCGATCTTGAGGGCCACTGAATTACCCTTACGTCAGTGTGTGAACGAAACCAGGCTCTTACGATCCTCGCATTATGAATTGAACAATTATCTTGAACAAAATCAAATTGTGGCACTTCGTTCTCCGGGTAAACATTACGGACTGTCGGTAGCATTGCATTCTGAAGCACGTCGATATAATTTACAGCCGTCGCTCGAGGAGGTAGAGAACACAATTCTCCTACACCATCCGTACTCATCCAGCCCCAAATATTTACGGAAATTCGACCTGATTCTCTATTTGGGATTACATGATCATCTTTATACCGTGTTGAATTATATCGCCAAAGGTGAAGACGTCCATGCTGACTGGATTTAAACGTTTTTTCATCACAAA
Organism: Tholera decimalis; assembly: GCA_943138885.2. Taxonomy (NCBI): domain Eukaryota; kingdom Metazoa; phylum Arthropoda; class Insecta; order Lepidoptera; family Noctuidae; genus Tholera; species Tholera decimalis. Next base: position 22,823,661 of record OW964548.2, read on the forward strand.
ACACTGTATTAGACCAATCAAACTCTAAGTGCTCTCTGGCGAAGTTCAGACGAGCAAGTCTGTGAGCATCCGTCAAATATATTTTCTTGGCGTAATGCCTGTGGTGCAACCCCATGTAATGTAGATGATTCCTTATTGTTTGGGCACTCACATCGAACATCTCCGCAAAATGTTTTGTGGGCTTAAAACCATTGATTTCATATTCCCGTCTCATGAATTCTCTATCGTTATTGGAGAGTGCAGGCCGGCGACCACTTCTTCTGTGATCCAACAAACTTCCCTCCTCTCCTTCACGACGAATCCAAAAGCGGACAGAACGCCTCGATATATTCAAATTCCGGGATATCGCACTGATCTTCCCTTCGCGCTTCCCTCATTAAATTGGGCAATTATTTGTGCTCTTTCGGCAATGGTCAAGTTGGCAGGCATTGAGATGATTTTATATGCAGTTGATTGAAAAATAACACGGAAAATATATCGATTTTTTGCATATATTTGACAAAGAGTATGTAATACACTATGTTTAATATTTGACAAAATGTCAATTGTCAGTTTTCTTTTTCAAATGGAATTCGGTTGTCTAAATAGTTTTTATTACTTTTGTTTGGAAACATTTCAATTGCTTTGTAGAAACTAATGTCCTTTTCATTTATACTAAAGGTTAAAATGTCATGTACTTATATGTGACATATGACGTATGAATACTAAATACATAGGTTTACGTCATGATAATGTTGTCTCTTTCAGTAATATCTTTTTATAACGAACCTTGTTGTAATTTTCGATGACCGGGAAACTAAATCAAAACTGGTACACCACTTTCTTGGCCGACCGTACATGTAGTACATTATAAAAACAGAGAGGAAAATTATGACTAAAAGTTGAGCAACGCATGCCGAGGTTAGTCAGTGTATCGGTGACCATCTTGACATACTGTCTCTCGCGTCAACTTTAAGCGTCAAAATAGCCTAATGGCTAAGGTGTCGGATTTGTGATCGAGAGGTCGCAGGTTTGAACCCCACCCATTACAACTATTGCTGTGAACCCACTGAGAACAACACCAAGTCCACCAGGCACAAGCATATTTAGATTATTTGGAGGGGTTAACAAGATTGCTGGAAATGTAAATTGTACCCATATTTCTGATTCTATTTTTTTTAAATACATATAGTGGGGCTAAATAGTGGGAGACAAGCGGCGACACGCGTTCTCATACAAATCAGGAACTATTTCCTTTCTAACCTCTTTTATCTGTTCTGTGATCTACATAAATAAAAATGAATCGTCGAAATGTATAGTTGTAGTAGTTGTGGTAGCAGTAGCAGTTGTACTTGTAATTGATTCTGAGGCCAGTGTATAAATAAAACAAACTGCATTGCAATATAATCAAAACTATTATTTTATGATACGTAAAAAAAACATATTAAACAAAAACGATTCGATTTGATTTAATTTGTTCTTCTTTATCTTGTTGTTTTTTATTCTTTTTGGTTCACTTGCTCCTTGGCCTATAATCTTACTTATTTATATATTGTATTATATATGTATATACTTATATTATCTAATTAAGTTACATTTTGTGTATGTTAAGTCTATACTTGAAGTAGGTACACTGACTTTCCCCTCCCCTCTTTGTTTTATTTTCTTAAAGTCCATCCAAAGGTTATCTAGAAGATATTGCTATTAGCGATAAGACCGCCATTGTAACCATATTGAGCAGTATTGTGAAACAGTTGTGTTTAAATTATTGGTGTACAATAAAGAGTATTCTATCTATCTATCTTTCCTATTGTGCCCGTTATCATTTTTTGTTTTTTTAATATTTCCACAAAGTTTTATATACATTCCATTTTTTGCGACCCAAAGTGCATTCCATCTATGGTGCCAAATTTTGACACAGTTTTATGTAGTAGGTAGGTACCCCCATTTTGATGCTGGCAGCTACACACCATAAGTGTGGTGGGAATTTTGGTGGTGTTTTTTTCATCTTCAGACAACCAGGTACTACGGCTTGTTTTTTTTTGTATAAGGTCGTTCTTCTTTCGATGTAAGGCATATTGCCAATAAACTTAAGTAAAAAAAAATATTAAAAAAATGTTTTGTTCATTGCAAACAGGGCAAAATATACATTTGTAATGTTTCCGTAATTAGAAGAAAATCATGAAATGTTCACATGGAAAGGGAAACGTCTATTCTTGGCCATGTTTTGCCCATCAATGTGATGAATACAAAAATATACCCATTTAGTAACTAAAATATTGCTATTATTTATCGGTAATGAAAACTCCGGAATTAAAAGTCGATTTAATCAAGAAACTCAATCGTTTATTGCCTTATTTACACTTCCGGTCGCTGGCCAAACGTGTCAAAGTAGGGATGGTAACGTTTACTGAAAAACAATCGATACACTAAAACCGGTTTCCAAAAATCGATTTATGAAAAATCTTTCTTTATTATGTAGTTGTTTCGCTTTTATTATTTTATTTAGAGAAAAGAAGGTTTGTCCATTATCGAGCTTCTAAATACGAACCATTTAACCGATTCCGTGTTTCCAGTTTCTCAAAAATATAGATTTTTCGATAAATTGATTTCTTAGCGTCATCCCTACGTCAAGAAAATCGTAATTGACAACTGACTGACATTTAACATTTTGTTTCGTTCTGTTTCTTTGTGAAGCGTGATTTCTTTTCTACTGCGTTTTTCTATTTGATATTCTGATGACTTTGATTACGATTATGGACCCTGTGTGTGTGTTCCCGATGATGACCTTGGCTTTACATTGGGTTCTGTAACCGCCTTCCACGATGACACCGGCCTGCCAATGCAGACCGTACCTGTTTTTCACGAAAGACTTGACACGATTATGGAACCTGTTTTACACAAACTTACCAGTTTACCACGGAGTCATCTCTGTGTCAATTCTGGCGTGGATACACGAAGACATAAGAGATTTACCTTGAGCAATGTGGAAGTTCGGTCTATATTTCAGCAATGCTCCACAACAAGTAAGTTAATTATAAAAAGTACAAGTTTCATACACAACAACTTACATTGCGTAGCTACTAAAATCTATAAGTATGTATGTTCTTTGTTATAATTGAATTTTTATATTATGATTTATAAAGTCCAACCGATTTCTATGTAAAAAATAGTGTTTGTTTCTTTATCTATGATATCAACCCTTGTGCCTCCAATTTGTTTTTTTCGTGGGCGTCTTGTGGGCACTTGGCCAAAACTTCTTTATCAGATGGACATTTCCCTTTAAGAATAACATCGTTAAAAGTGCTAGCAAGTTTTATAACCTGTAATCGAATCCGGGAACATTATCTAGACTTTGTAACTAACTGAGTCATCAAGGTCATCATATATACATAATTATTATTATGAACACAAATGACAGGCCCGTTGGTATAGTGGTCAGTGGCCCTGACTGCTATGCGCAAGGTCGTGGGTTCGATTCCCACCTAGGACAAATGTTTGTGTGATGAGCACGGTCATTTGTTCTTTGTCTGGGTGTAATTTATCTATGATATGTATGTATTTAGAAATATATATGTATGTTTATCAGTTGTCTAGTACCCATACCACAAGCTCTGCTTAGTTTGGGACTAGATGGCGTTGTGTGAAAAGTTGTGGAATATTATTATTATTTCCTTTATTACATTTTATATACATATTATTTACATTTTTAAATATTCCTATAAAAACAAAAAACATTTAAAAATATAAAAAACAGTAGCCCACCGGTATCGGGAACAGGGTCCAAGCTACCGGTGGTCAGGGCTCTTGAGAGAGGAACCTCCTAACTATTCGCTCCGTGTCCAGAAGTACTGCTTTCTGGATCAAGCCCTTGATCCAGCTGCCCAACGAGAGCCTCCTAAGATGTTTGTCGAGGCTCTTAGCTATTATGCCATTGGCTGAGACGACTATCGGCACAATGATTGCTGTATCCACATCCCACATGTCAACAACCTCGTGAGCCAAGTCAAGATACTTAATTTGCTTATTTTTCTCGGCTTTCACGAGGTTCTCGTCATGAGGGACCGCTATATCAACAATCACTGTGCGACGCTCTAATCGGTCTATTACCACTCTATCAGGCTTATTGGCAACAATAGTCCTGTCATTGATGATAGACCGATCCCAGTACAGTGTAATATTGCCATTTATGAGAACTGGGTCGGGCACATACCTATAGTACGGTACTTCTGATTCCACGAGATTGTATTTAAGAGCAAGCTGCTGGTGAATAATCCTGGCTACGAGGTTGTGTTTATGCAAGTATTCTCCGTTAGCCAGACGAGAACAACCAGAGATAATGTGACGAATGGATTCTCCCGGTTTGTGACATGCCCGAAATGTGTGTATCGTACCATCCTTCACAATATATTTCCGATAGTTATTCGTCATCATAACTTCATCCGTAATTGCACAGACAAAACCTTCGGTTTCCCCGAAGAGGTTACCAAAACGTAGCCAGGCTACAGACGCTAATGTATCTACATCAGACCCATGAAGGGCCCGGTAATAGCGTCCGTGAAGCTCCTTGCTCTGCCATACTTCTCTGCGGTCATTAGTATCTAATACTACAGGTTTGCGCCAATTCTCGGTACCTAAGGAGAGCGGAGTGAGATCTTTGTCCACCGCTACCACATCTCGATGCATACCCACGTCGGCTTGTAGGAAATATTCCCTAAGGCTGCATACCTCGCGGTTGTGCAGGGTCTTTGCATTTAAAAAGCCACAACCCCCGCACTTCCGCGGGATATACAGCCTCATCACCGAGGAACGTGGGTGATGCATTCGATTTGCAGTCAGCGTTGTGCGGACCCGCCTGTCCACGGCATCAAGTTTAGTCTGAGTCCATTTGAGTATGCCAAAAGAGTACATCAATACTGGCATGACCCAACCATTGAAGGCACGCACCTTGTTTCCGCCTGATAGAAGACTATTCAGTACTTTATTCAGGCGGCCAAAGAAGCGTTCCTTCAATGACTGTTTAACATAAGCAACATTGATGCCTAGTGCCTCTGACATACCCAAATACTTGTAGGTTTCAGTTGAGCCGAGGGATCTTAGGTGTATGGAATCCGAGAGTTGAGTTCCCACGGATTCCATAATCTCCCCTCGCTTTACATGCATGACCGCACATTTGTCCACCCCAAATTCCATCCTGATGGCGCTACTGAAGGTTTCCGTTACCTTCAGTAGCTCCATGAGTTGCAAGTTGCTGGGGGCAAAAAGTTTCAAATCATCCATATAAAGCAAGTGTGATATGATCTGACCACCTCTTCTCAACTGGTAGCCTTGCCCCGAACTCTCCAGCAGAGTACTGAGAGGGTTGAGAGCCAGACAAAACCACAGTGGGCTCAGACTGTCACCTTGAAATATGCCACGCTCAATCCTAATCGGTTCACTGTTTTCCTGGATCTGTCGACATCCTGGATAGCAGAGGACCGTCTTCCATTGCCCCATACATGACTCAAGGAAAGTGCGGAGTATTGGATTTATTTTGTACAACTCCAACACCTTCATGAGCCATGTGGAACCGAGTCATAGGCCTTCTTATAATCTATCCAACATGTCGACAGATTCCTTCGGGAACGACGAACCTGTTGGTTTATGGCAATATCGATGAGGAGAAGCTCCTTAGTACCGCGGGACCCGTTCCTACATCCATTCTGAGAAGCAGACATGATTAAATTTGTATCTATGTGATTATTAATTTTGGCTCTCAGACCATTCTGAGACATTCATTTTCATCATTTTCAATTCATTCTCATCCATATGTAAGAACTTTATAGACCGTCGGCAAGCACGTGATCGTTCTATAATTTTTAGGTTCCGAAGTACTGCCTGATTTATGGAGCAGGTGGGTTATTCCTGTAGTTAGGAATTGAGGTAGCGATCGTAGCTCTAAGGCAGACTGGAACTGAGCGGCCAAGCGAGCGTGCGAGCTTAGAAATCATTTTATCCAGAAATTGTGCAGCCCGTCCGGCCCTGGAGATTTCCAGTTGGATAACGGACGGACTGCACGGGTTACATCTTGGGGGCTGATCGTAATTGCCCCCATTTCTGGTATAAGATCGCACGTGCGCTTGATCTCACTCATCCAGTCACCCTCGGTGTGGCTGACAGGTACCGACCAGATGCTGCGCCAGAACGAACACATGGCGTCATCATTCGGTAGGCACGTATCAGTCACACCTTGGTTAGGTCGCTCCCAGGCCCTATAAACCCACCTTTCATTGCTTTGGAATGTGCGATTCTGAGTGTATCGCTGCACCCTCCGTTTATATCGACGAATTCGATTTGCCCATGCATACACTTTCTGCTTCAGGAAGTCGATACGCTCTGTGACGCGGGTGAGATAATCTCGAGTACTGATATCAGTCCCCGCAAACGCCCGCCTCACAAAGCGCATCACTCTAGGACGAGTGTTGCCCTGCCTGAAGCAGATAAGTTTACCAATGAGTGCTCTAGCCTCAGCAATACGACGTTCGATCCTGCCCTGCCAAGCTGGTACAGCTGGCCGAATAACTCTGTCAGTCTTTGGAAACTTGACATGAGCTACCCAACAAGCCGCTACAGCTGCACAGTATAGGATCGAATGAGTATCGGTGAGGTCTTCACTATTGTCAAAATAATTTGACAGCAATGAATCTAGAGCACACACTATTTTTCTTATGCATGGGTAAACGAGGCAGACGAGGTCTAAGCTCAGGCGGTGTGGAGCGATACTCCCGTAATGCACACTCCAAAGCACTCCTCAATCGTTCACTGCACTGGGTACTCACGGTTACAGCCTCGTCATCATCATCTTCACCGACGTGGTCGGGTCGCGGTGAGATACTGGGTTGTAGTTGCACCGCGGCCAGTGGCGAAGCAGATGAGACACGGCTGCACCGTGATTCGAGGCGTAGTCTATCAAGTACGGCGTCATCCAACATACATATTATTATTATTACAAATGTATATTCATGTCGTACTAACGTGATGTCGATATTCAGTGTGTCGCACAAGCGTGCATTCGAACTATAGTGAGTCACAGTACAGTTTTGTCGCATAAGCGTCAATCGCACAACCATTTGTCGAGCTCGCGTAGTACACTCAGAATATTCAAGTAAAATATTTGTAATGAGTGTAGCGTAGTGTGTTGGTTTTGGATAAACGTCTACAGGATATTCTCCTGTGTCAGTCGTATAGTGTCCCAGCACCCAACCCGGGAGTGACCCATGTGACCACGAATGGTTTTAAAAACACACTGAACGGCTACTGGGTACGTTTACCTGAGGGTAAACGCAGTGATGTGCACGTGTCTGGGATGCAGTGTAATGTTGTATTTGTAAATAGTTAAGTGTAGAAGTAATACAGACTACGGGATATTGTCCAATAGACCGTCATAAAGTAACCTTTCTCCAACTTTGGTAATGCCCACTGAGTGGATTATCATATCCAAAAGGCTGAAAAGGGTGCTAATTATCGTGAGATAATTGTATGTGTGTGGGGGTGTAGAATACCTCGGTGAGGTTTAGAGTTTAAGAGTTAATTAAGTAAGGGTTAAGGTGGCTGAGATGATGAAAACAAATAATGAAAATGTGATGATCCAAATAGTTACCAAACAATAGATGCTCGTGCGAGGTTGTTTTAGAATTTAGGGAGATGGGTACCTGGAACATACAGGGTGGCCCGTTTACAATGGTCCAAAGTTTTTTTCAAATTGAGAGCATCATAAGTGATCATTTAAAACATACTTTAGTTAAGCGAAAACTTATAGTTTAGAAATTATGTTTTTTCTTTAAATTACCCGAAATTTCAATATTTTTGACACAAAACCACTCGGTTATGAAAAGTACTGGACCGAATCAAATGAAATTTGGTATAAGCATAGTGCAATAATCTACCTATCGCGCTATAGGCTCATCTAGTGTAAATAATTAGATAAATAAATTTCGTAATATTTCGATTTTCATGTATTAATGTACATGAAGTTGTTATTGAACATGTTGCAATCGAAGGATAACTATGATTTTTTGTGGAAGGAATAACCCTATGTTAAGGTACTTTTAGCAGTGTCAGCAAAACCTTGGCGGTACATTTTTGTTTCACAGGATCTTTTCTAAAATCTATCTTTTTCCGAAAAGTTAAACATAACTACAGAAAAAGTTCAAATAAAAAAATGCAGTCTAATTATTTACACTAGATGTGCATATAGTGCGATAGGTAGATTATTGTACTATGCTTATACCAAATTCCATTCGATTCGGTCCAGTACTTTTCATAACAGAGTGGTTTTGTGTCAAAAATATTGAAATTTCGGATTATTAAAAAAATAACCATAATTTTAAAACCATAAGTTTTCGCTTAACTAAAGTATGTTTTAAATGATCACTTATGATGCTCTCAAGCTGAAAAAATCTTTGGACCACTGTAAACGAGCCACCCTGTATAAGGAGGGGTGGGTTAAAATAGTGGGCGCCAGTTTGTAACGTTACAAATTCCCTGGGTAGATAAGGAAATGTAAGGTTGTAATAAGGTGCTTGCCTAATTAGGAGGAAGCACGCTTTTATAAGGAATATAGCAAGGGAAAGAAATCAAAGGGATCAGCATGTCTGGAGGTCCGGGCCACGGATCGTATATTAAAAGATGACCATCTCACTCCGATGGCTATTATCAGTATTCTTGCAGACTTGCAGACTTCTCCTCTGTTTGAGCTCCAGGCGTAGACCATAGATGATATTTACATATAAATACTGAGAGCGTAGACTGACCGCTCCCCCGTCATCTCTCTAGCTAAATCGAGTTTTAAGCATTTGAATGAGGTTCTAGAATGAAAAGAGAAATAAATGTAATTTATCACGAGATACAATATCAGTTACCTATGCTACCTAACCTCATGGCTCCAGCAATGAATTAAAAAGAAAACTAGTCCTGTCACTAATGACTTTACAGAAACGTAAACAAACAAAATATTGTAGACAAAATAGCTTAATATCAGCATATTAGGAAATTCTAAACTATGATGTTATAACGTAAGTATCAAAGCCCTATAAAAAGGAAACATTACATACACCAGAGGTCTTCAACCTTTTTAAAGTAAAGGGCCAAAAATACTTTAATTTTGGTTCGACGGGCCGCAACACAAGGGAAACATCCTACTAACATTATAAATGCGAAAGTTGTGTGCGTCTGTATGTTTGTTACCATCTACCGCGTAAACGGCTTAACGGATTGCAATGAAACTTGGAATGTAGAGAGCTGAAGTCCTAGAATAGGGCATAGACTACTTATTATCCCGATATTCCTGCGGGATCGGGATTTACATAAGTAAAACCGCAGGGTGCAGCTAGTTTCCAAAGTAAATAAAAACACTATTCAAATACTTATTAAACTTATAATAAATTATAAAATTTATATAAAATTGGCCAAGTGCGAGTTAGACTCGCCCATGAAGGGTTCCGTAGTAACTATAATAATATAATATAATATGTATATTTATTTGACGAATAAAAAAAAACCTTAAAAATTTCTTAAAACTAGCTTATTTACATTTTTACAACTACGCTAAATAACTTTGTTTTCATAGTGTTTGTATGAATTACAAAGTTATATTTGCGGTTTTAGAAAATATGCTGTATCTCAAAAACCGCTGACACGATTTCGTTCATACCTTTTGGATGATTTGGTTGAAAGTTTACATTAAGATCTACAGATATATATTTTTTTTAGATTTTTCACTCCATTATTATAGAAGTTAGAGGGGGGACACACATTTTATCACTTTGGAAGCTTAAGTATATCTTTTAAACGATTGACTTTATGAATAAGTGGTTTTAGAAACCCTTATATCATTTTAAAGACCTGTCTATAGATATCACACACGCATAGGTTTCATGAAAAAAAATATTTTCAGTTTTAGTTCCATGTATGGGGACCCCCCTTTATTTTGAATATTTTTTTATTGTTTTTATTAATATCGGAAAGCGGTTCACAGAATACATCTACCTACTAAGTTTCACATGGATAGTCTTAATAGTTTCGGAATAAAATGGCTGTGACATACGGATGTACGGACAGACAGACAGACGGACAGACATATCGAAACTATAAGGGTTCCGTTTTTTGCCATTCGGCTACGAAACCCTAAAAAGGAATCAAATATAATCAATGAGATGTTTGACATTGTTTGTTTTTGATTAATTTGTCAATATCTGCCTTAATAGAAGTCGTTGAAATTCTTAAACTGTTCTCAAGATGAACATCGGTGATTCTGGTTCTTGCCCGGGACTTCACATTTTTCATTTGAGAAAATAACTGCTCACCTAGATAGGCACTCGTAAGTTGTGCCAAACAGAGATGCCATTTTCAGTGCATGATATCTGATTTTAGGAAAATCGGAACTTATGTATTTTGACTAAAACACTAGCAAACCTAAATTAAATTTATCTTTCAAAGTAGAGTTGCACTGTAACTCTATCAATTCCATCTGAACCTCTTCAGGGACATCTTCGACATAAACGTTGAATGGGTGAGCAAACAAATTCAGGATCATTTCATTTTTTCGAAAATCGGTAAAACGTGAGTTGAATCGAGTTTTCAGATCTTGCAGCGCATTAATATATTAGTCCATGTTTGAAATTTCGCAAGAATACATAATGTGGAAAATGAGTGGTTACTTTTTTTTTATTGACTGCAGATCTTCATGTCAAACGCTTTTAAAGCGTCAAATAGCTCATAAATCAAATGATCTTTTCCTTGCAATTTCTTATTTAAATCATTGAGATGTGAAATGAAATGAAATATTTATTTTGTAAATTGGTTATAAATAACACTTTTACACGTCATGTTTTTTTGCGTGTTAAGTTTAGCTAGATGAGGCCGGTATTTCCTAACTGACTACTCTGAGAAGAAACACCGAAACAAACTCAGAGGTCATAGGCTCTTTTAAAGTCCAGACAATTTGTATTTTTATATGAGACGCATGTAGGTTCATGTCTGTGGTATTCTTTTGAGGAAATAACCACGCAAATTTGAGCGGACCTGTCCAGACAGTGCAAGTATTTGTCAGTTATCGTGTAGCTCAACTTAGAACTTAAGGAGCTCAACAATTTGACAAAAAATACCAAAGGACACATTTGGGTAGGCCACACAAGTACTCAAACTGCATAATAACGAAAAAGTAAAAACAACGAAGAAAGAATAACCTACATTTTCCTCACATTAACAATAATGAAATAATTATATAAAAAAAAACATAAAGAAAATAAATAGGTATATACAATACTTAACAAAACAAATATTTTAATCAAAAAAATAAATCAACTATCAAAATTTTAAAAATAAAAAGGCTCACGTATATCACTGGAGCAGCTCATTCCCAAGCCTTCTTGTCCTCAATATAATCTTTAACAGTGTAATGTAATGTAAAGCCGTTTCCACATTATCCGATCCGATATCGGTATCGGACGACGATAGCCGACATCCGATAGCCGACACCATGTGCTATTTCCACATATTTCCGATAAAATCGTTCCGATACGGCCATTTGCTCGATAGCTTAGTGCGGGCAGGTCATCATGGCAGACTATAATAGCAAACTTTATTTACTGTATCTATTATATTTGAGACGCAAAAAAAGATCTGTCCACAGACAGTATTGGATACATCCCATTGTGGAAGCTAGATATTCAGAGGGAGCATTTTATACTCTTTTTAGCAAGCTACAAAACGCACCTAGAAAGTTTTTTAATTACTTTCGTATGAGTGAATCCACATTCAATTATTTGCTAATTCATCTCACAAACAGTATCAAGAAACAAGACACACATTTTCGAATGGCTGTGGGACCTAAAGAAATGCTGGCTGTGACATTAAGGTAAGTTAACTATTTTCATGTTTGTTTGGGTGTAATTTATCTATAATATGTATATATTTAGAAATATGTATATCAGTTGTCTAGTACCCATAACATAAGCTCTGCTTAGCTTGGGACTAGATGGCGTTGTGTGATAGTTGTGGAATATTATTATATTATTATTATTAATCATTGGTTTCTATCATTATCGTTTGTTGGCTGGTGGTCAACACTATACATGTATAGTGGGCAGCACATCAAGCTGGACACAATAATTGTAAAATAGCCCATAAGATAACGGGGCGCAAAGCGCTAGTGTGTCTAGCTTGATACACTGGCCACATACATTATTATTTAGTTATAATTAAAGAAAGTTCGTTTTAAAAAGTATTTTAATCAGAAACAGGTATTGTTATACAAAGTATTATAATCAAAATGGAAATGAAATAGCATATGACAAGGTAAACTTACAATTCGGAATATTTATCGAAAAATTGCTGAAAGTCATTAGTATGGGATTCTGTAAACGATTCACAGGACTTGCTTGTAGTCGATGTTTGTTGAATTCCAACTAGTTTTGGAGTGGGTACATCAATGTAGGAGTTGCTTGGAGTCGATGCTTGTTGAATTACAACTGATTGTGGACTTGGTACATCAATATAGGAGTTGCTTGTAGGTGAAGGAGATGTCAGTAATATAGGTGAGGGAGAATTTATTAATTTGCTATGAATCGAATAGCCATGTTTTGGATATGATCTATTGTATCCAGGTGCAGGGTTTACGAGAATATATGGTGATTGTACACGTTGATGAAGGACCCGGTTTTGTTTAATTTTTTGTATACTAGATAGAAGGTCCATTTGTAGCTGTATTTTCTCTGGTTCTGACATATCTTTAACATATGGTATAAAAGACGTAAAGAAACTGTCCTCTGTTGACACTCTTTCAGAGTTGGCAGTTTTATTTTTTTTTAGTTCTTTTAATATTGCGGCCTCAATGTTGTCTATTTTCCTTTTATTTTTTGACGACTCCTTCTTTGGTTCATGTATAGCAACATTATCAGAATGTTCATTATCATTAGCAGCGATCACTTCATGCTCCTGTTCTGTTTCTTCCACAATATTGGCATCAGTTTCAGCTTTTTTTGTAAATTTCAGTAAAAATTTTAGGATTTCATGAAACACATATGGTTTTTTTGCAGCTTGCCCTGACTTAACATTAAGAGATCTAATGAACGTGTCTCTTATATTATTCCATTTGTTTATAATGAGTTTTGCTGAAACAATAATTAGCTATTAATACAAATGTACTTAGGTGTCATTACATAGTTTAAATAGGCTGAGGCAAAGTTTATGTAACCATAATTTTTAAAAGAGCATTAATGAACAAGATTACAATTACTTTTTTACTTTTCAGGTACCTGGCCAGTGGTTGCTCTCTGACCTATCTGCACTACAATTACAGGCTAGGAATCAGTACATTGAGTGAAATTATAAATTTTGTTTGCCAAAAAATATGGGAAAACTTCCGTAGCGAACATTTAGAAAATATGTCTGAACAAAAGTGGAAAACAGTAGCAGAGGGTTTTAAAAAAGAGCATCTTTTCCCAATTGCCTCGGTGCTATAGACGGAAAGCACATACGCATTCAAAATTTTCCACATGGCGGTTTAATGTATATGAATTACAAGAAATTCTTTTCAATTGTCCTTTTGGCAGTTGTAGATTTAGATTATTCGTTCATTTTTGTTGATATAGGCGCATATGGCAAAGATTGTGATTCTTCTATACTACAAAACACTCATTTTTGGAAATTGTTGATGCAACGAAATTTACACATTCCACAGCCAAAACCCATTACTGAAGGAGGACTTACAGTTCCCTACGTATTTGTTGTTGATGCATTCCCAATGAATGAACATATGTTACGAAGCTATTCTGGACATAATTTAAGTCAAAAACAACGCGTATTTAACTACAGACTTTGCAGAGCACGTCGGTATGTTAAGTGCGTATTTGGAATTATGAGTAATAAATGGAGAATATTCCATCGACCCATCGATGTGTCCCCAAAATTTGCCAAAAACATAGTGAAAGCTTGTGTTATTTTACATAACATCGTAAGGAAGCGTGATGGATATCGAATAGACGATATAATTTTAAGTGAGAAATCATCTCTAGAAACTTTGTCCAGTCCCCAGACAAAATCCACTAATGAAACAGGACGTGGAGTCCGTGCAACCTTTGCTGATTATTTCGTTTCAGATGTAGGTAAATTACCATGGCAACTGTCCAAGATCTAGGTCATAAAAATAAATATTTATATAATTTGTACATTAATTATTAGCTATAGTAGGGCCATTAGCAACTGAACGTTGCTTGGGGCAATAAATATTTTTACGTAGTAACTATTATCTAATCTGTCCCAACTAGGGTTGCCAACCGTACTATATTTTTTTGAAGCGTAGGTACTATTTTTTTACGGCTTTTAAAAAATATATTATATCCAGACAAAAAAAGTTGGCAACCCTAGTACCAACGCTCAGTTGCTAATGGTCCTACTATATGTAGGTACCTATACATTAAACAAACAGACATTATACCTATAATAGACAATCACATTATGATACAATTTTGGGGTTATAATTTTGTGAAGTTTGTTTGTGAATTTAAGGTTGCTTGTCAGATGTAAATAACCCATGTAGGTATTATGTATAATGTACTCGTATGTAAACGTGTAGTTCTGTTTTCAGATTTATTAAAAGTGGAAATTATACCAGTCTTTTTTTTCTCATCCTGATTTAAAACTTCATATCCCTCTTCAAGTTATTCACATACTTCTCGCCAATTATTGTCTCGGAGTATTTTATTTTTATATTCCTCGTGAGTTTTATCCCACAAGCATGGTTTAGATTCCACCAGTTCAATTAATATAATTATATCGTATTTAAATTATGACGACGCCATGATGACAACCAAACTATTAAACAAGCTCAAAATGGCCGCCGCGCATCGGGCTCTATGCACACAGAGACAATTAAGATACACGTATAGCACACATACAAACATTATCGTCCGACGGCTCACGGGCGTCCGAAGGTGCCGCCAGCATATCGGTGTCGGCTCCGATATCCGATATCGGAACGGAAAATGTGAAAGGCAGGTTCATATTTCATACGTTTTACTTGCCCCGATATCGTATCGGCGTTCGATACCGATATCGGATCGGATAATGTGGAAACGCTCTAAGTGTGATGTAATATCAGTGAGAAAACCCAAATCACTCAGCCATACTTCATCCGTGAATTGCCGAACAGCTTTATCTTTACTTTGCATAAATGCTACAATTTCCTTCCGCAAATCAAACACACGTTTTAACATCTTTCCTCTGCCGAGCCAACGAACATCACAGAAATAAGTTATGTTACCATATTCAGCATTCGTTTCTTTTAAAAACTCCTGAAATTGCCTGTGGTTCCTAAACCATAGGCTTTTTCAGGAGTTTTTAAAACCGTTAACTTTATCAAATCTCGGGGCCTACCCCGGGATTTGATAAAGTTAACGGTTTTAACACAAGCGCATAAGCGCATAAGCACATAAGTTTCCTTGATGTAAAATGCAGTGGTACTGTACAAAGGAGACATCGGAATTATTTTTCTTTATTAAAGCAACAAGTCCTTCATTTTTGCCAACCATAGAAGGTGCGCCGTCTATGGTGATCCCAGCTAAATTTGATAATTTGAGGTTAAATCTGTCTAAGACGGAATTAAACGACTCCAACAAATCACATCCTCTTGTGCTGCCTTTAATTGGAACTAGAGCAGTGATTTCTTCTGTAATACCAAAATTAACGTCAACGCCGCGAATAAAAACGGGCAACGGTGCGGTGGTCTGTACTTTCTACGAGTGCAACAGAATAGTAAACAAATTGCGGCACGCGTTCCTTTAATGTTCTCTCGATATCCCCAGCCAACTCTTCTATCCTCCTTGCTACTGTAACGCCAGAGAGACTTACTTTCGAGAAAAGTTTCTTTTGCGAGGGGCATAAAACGTCTGCTGCTGCCTCCATAATATTCTTTTATGAATTCGCCGTCAGTACATGGTTTTGACTTACGTGCAATTTTCTCTGAAATAATGTAGCTTACTTTTACACTTACTTCCCTGTCTTCATTCTGTTTGTAAAATGAATGCTGCTGTCTTTGAAGTTGTTTCTTCTCCACCTTATCAATGCGTAATTGTCCTTGAAGATGTGCAAACTTACTGGAATGTTTGGAATCATAATTTCGTTCGACATTGTATTCTTTCATCACTGAGACTGGTTCATTACATACGAGGCAAATGGGTTTTTCCCCGACACAGACAAATAAATATAAGTTTTCCCTTTTATCTTGGAAAAATCTGTGTTCATCAGTAACCTTGCGTTTTCTATTCAAACTTGCTGCCATCACACTCGTTCCACGTCGTTAGCCTACTTAAGTTGCAATGTGACGTCTATTCAACTCTAATTAGCACACTGCACTGAGCGAGTGACTGAAAAAAACAAACTGGGGTGAGGTGCGGTCAACACATCCCTGCTCGCACCTCGCTCCGCCCGTTGTATTCTATGAATGAAGCGCGTGGAATAAACGTGCGTTAGCGCCTCGCCGCATGCCCAGTATGTACATAAGTAGGTACATATGTAACAAATCGCACGCTTAATCCAATAATGTCACTATCCAGCCAAATCGACTTTTTAATGCCATCTGTTGGGAAACGTAGAACTACGCGTAATCGCGCTTACACTAGTCTAAAAGTAACAGAAATAACCGCTGTATGGGCAGTAGTCCGCTTCGTCACTAAACAAAAATATTCCCATTCTCATTCCATTTTTTGCCTCTCCTGAAAAGTTGACTTTTTGGGATAGTGACAGTATTGGTTTAGGCGTGCGAAATAGATTTTGGGCTTGTCAAGCAAGCGTCCGGGCCGCCAAGAAAGCGGTGGCTTTCATGGCGGCCCGAGCCGCGGGTGTGGATTATGTGTGTGAGGAGGGTGGGGACATTATATTGATTCCCTATACGAAATTCCAACACCCTTTTTACATTCTTTTGGGATAATTTCCGGGATAAAAACTACCCTATGTCTTTCGCAAGGTCCTAAACTAGTCCATGCCAAATTCAAAAATACAATTTAATTAATTTAATTTAGCTTTTGCCAGCGGCTGCGTCCGCGTGCAATTCGAAAACTATCCCACGGGAACCTTATATCGGGATAAAAACTATCCTATGTCCTTCCCAGGGTCCTAAACTATTCCCAAGCCAAAGTTCATCTAAATCGGTTCAGCGGCTTAGGCGTGAAAAGGTAACAGACAGACAGAGTTACTTTCGCATTTATAGTATTAGTTTGGATATGGATAGAATGGATATGGATATGGAAGTATGGATTTATAGTATTAGTATTAAAGTATGGATAGCTTTTGCCCGCAAATTCGTTCGCATGGGAGGTTTTTCCCGAGTAAATCCCGATCCCGTGGGAATTCCGGGATAAATAATAGTTTATGTGTTTTTTCAGAATGTCAACTGTCTCCTTACCGAATTTCATTGAGATCCGTTTAGTAGTTATTGCGTGAAAGAGCAACAAAGATACAATTCGAAAACTATCCCACGGGAACCTTACATCGGAATAAAAACTATCCTATGTCCTTTTCAGGGTCCTAAACTATTACCATGCTAAATTTGATGTAAATTGGTTCAGCGGTTAAGGCGTGAAAAGGTAACATACGGACAGACAGACAGAAAGAGTTACTTTCGCATTTATAATATTAGTATGGATAGTATGGAAGTATAGAAGTATGGATATAGATATTGGAACTACATAGTTCGAAACGATGCAGCAAATCGCTAAATCGCGACATGATTAAAACCTATTTTCCTCCGGCTTAACATTAAGCTCGTATTATTATTGTATGCTGGTTAAATTATGTTACTATTTGCGATAATACGGATTATTGTTCGAAATGAAATCCGGACGTCTTAACGGGATTAAATTCCGTTCCGCCATTGTGACCAACAAAAAAGTTGTCAAATTTCCTAATTGTGAATTTGTGATTAAATTTTGTGATAAGATTTAAGTGGTGAATAATGGAAACAAATATGCAAATCTATCTTTCACGTTTCCTTATAGTTAGAAATTCTTATTACTTGTTCTGCTAGATAATAATTACAACTTAGGTGCCAAGTGAAATGTTCTAACGAGATACCGCAGTCTCGGACCACAAGGGCAACTGAAGGAACAGAGTGGGTTTTTAGGGTTCCGTAGCAGAATGGCAAAAACGAAACCCTTATAGTTTCATGTCTGTATGTCTGTCCGACCGTATGTCAAAGCCATTTTATTCCGAAACTATTAAGACTAAACATATGAAACTTGGTTGGTAGATGTATTCTGTGAACCGCTTTCCAATTGTTAGACAAAAAATATATGTAATTAAGGGGGGCTCCCCATATGTGGAACTGAAACTAATTTTTTTTTTCATCAAATCTTTACGTGTGCTGGTATTTATAGAAAGGTCTTGAAAAATGACATTGAACTTTTAAAAACCACTTTTTCTTAAAGTCAATTGTTTAAAAGATACTTATACGCTTCTAAAGTGTGTGTCCCCCCCCCCCCCCTTTAACTTGTATAATAACGCAGTGAAAAACCAAACAAAATTATGCTGTAGATCTTAATGAAAACTTTCAAGGAAAATTGGTTTGAACGAAATCGGGTCAGCAGTTTTTGAGATATAGGTAGCATATTTTCTAAAACCGCACATATAAGTTCGTATTTCATACAATCACTATGAAAAATAATGCCGGCATAGTTACTAGGGCTTTCAGTCTCGATACATTACTGAGTCCTGGGAAAAAAAACGAGATTAGGTGTGGTCTCGAAATTCCCGGGAAAACGAAACTTTCGAGACTATTTCAAAACTAGGTTTCTTATTTATAAGCTATGCAATTAGAGAGTCAAATCAAGATATTTTAATCAAGTAGTTACTTTCATAAACAAATGCAAATTAAAAAAAAAAACATTTAGTTTAGTTTTTGTTTTTTCATTTTTGTAGTGGGCACGTAAAAAACAAAGGGTATTTAACCCAAATTTTGTTACAAAAGGAACCAGCATTAGAAAAAGCTCTTTCTGCTTGTACGCTAGAGGGATACTAAGTACCACTTCGCGCTTTCTCAATGAAAGGGGATAGAACCTTTCTGGCGTATCGACGTCTCCATTTTGTTTTTTTTTTTAATCGCGGTGCTAGATGAAAGTGTGGTATGCATGGCTACAGGAACAAAAAATGTCCAGTAACACGGTACCCCAAAGTGTCACGTAAACGTTTGAAGGTAAACATCGACATATAACTTCAACGAAAATCATTAAAAATAGACTCATTACGCGTCCATACGCTTATTAATATTTGGCTTATTAGCCTAGCAGTACGACAAAACCGCTACTATAATTAATTATTTGCCTACTAAATCGCATCGCATCGCAATAAAACGCATGTCAAAGAATTCCACACGTGCGTGTTGGCTGTCTTTCATCCCTATTATAAAATGAACAATAAGTGTTTTGGCACATGTCTTTCTTTAGTACATGGATTAGGTTCGGCATCAAGAACCCCTATCCAACCTCCTGCTGAATTTATGGATTATGTAGTATAGTAGTATTTATGATACGTGTTAGATATATTATAAATCTTTTAAAATGTCACATCTTAGTATTAATAGTCACTTATGTTTGATATCATACTTACAGTTATAAATAAATGTTAACGTAAATGACATACCTTTTGCCTTTTGTTTAACTACTGCATAAAAACGTTTTCAAGCTGAGTAACATGTCACGTGATCCGCCACGCGATAGTGACATGTCGACTGCGTTTCATTGCGATGCGATTTAGTGGATAAATAATTATTTGTAGTAGTATTCTCGTGCTCCTAGTAGCGTGTAATGTACCTACTCTCTTTCAATAAACATTAGTAATCATAATCGACCTGGGAACGATTATTTAGATACAATCTGATGCTTATAGATACGTAATAAGTCTAAGTTTAATGATTGTCGTTTTAGGCATATGTCAATGTTTACCTTCAAATATCTCGGTAATGTGACATTTTGAGGTAGCATGTTACTGAAATTTTATGCGCCAAGATTTCTAAAAAAAAAAACAATTGGCAGTGGCTCGACATGTCAGTCTTCATACAAAAAAGTTCGAACCCCTTTCAATTTAATCAGAATAGTTCCATAATTCAATCTTTATTGCAATCATAATTATGTGTTAATAAGATCTTAGTATAAGTAGTAGCTCACATGGACCCTTTCGGGCACAGCAATTTACATTTATAATATGTTATTCAGTCTCCACAGATAATACTAAGCTTTACTCTATGCTCGACCGTGCTGCCATTGCCATATCCATAATAACGATAATAATAATAATAATACTGGGATCGGTCCATCATCACTGACAGGACTATTGTAGCCAATAAGCCTGATATAGTGGTGGTGGACCGAATCGTGAGGCGTGCCATGATTGTCGACATAACCATCCCGCATGACGAGAACCTCGTGAAAGCTGAGAAAGATAAGCAAATCAAGTATCTTGACTTGGCACACGAGATTGTCGACATGTGGGATGTGAGCTCGGCAATCATTGTATCGATAGTCATCTCAGCCAATGGCTTAATAGCCAAGAGCCTCGACCAACACCTCAGGAGGCTCTCGTTAGACGGTTGGATCAAGGGCTTGCTTCAGAAAGCGGTACTCCTGGACACGGCGCGTATCGTCAGGAGGGTCCTCTCTATGGAGCCCTGACCGCCGGTAGCTTGGACCCTGTTCCCGGTACCGGTGGGCTACTATTTTTTATATTTTTTAATGTTTTTTTTTTAGAGAATATTTAAAAATGTAATTTATATGTATATATTGAAAATAAAGACATAATAATAATAATAATAATAAAGAAGCTGGCAACACTAGCCGTCAAATCAAGTTTTGTTTTCTGTTCGTACAAAATAAATCCGCAAAAAATTGTGATACGTTTTCCCCACCCAAATTTTTCAACTTATACGAAAAGAGGACCGATTGAACCAAGAAAAATAATATCAACTTAAAAAACCACCAATATTATAATGAAAATGAAGAAAAATATTCCATCGGCAACTGTCAAATCCTTTGTCATTGTCACCGATAATGAAAAAATTCGAGAAATAGAAATAATGTAAACAAACAAAACTTGGATGATGCTAACGAGAGCAGCTTCGCGACGTGCACGCCCACCATCCCCGGACCTGTCGCTCAGCTCCGCCTCGCCGCCGCCGGACTTAGGATTACCAATGTCACCGGCGGCTGCAGCCGCGTCGAGCTCGAGCGACGAGTATTTCTCTCCGCCGACGTCGCCAACACCTGTGCGTCGGCAGGGGAGAGGCCGGCCACCGAACAGCCTGGGACTTAGGAGCCAACCGGCCCCGAGTCGGGTCCCCGCTGCCGGTGGTGTGCAGCGCATGAGATGGACTCAGTCCATAAACGAAAACGTCATGCGCGCATATTATGGGTCTACAGAGGGGGGAACTAACCTCACTGCGTATCGTGTCAGGATGCTGTCTCTGTTCCAGGACCTAGAACCAGCTGTCAACGTCTCGGCCCAACGACTGTCGGATCAGGTGCGGGTCATCCAGCGTAGCCACAGGCTGGATGACGCAACACTTGAGAGGCTGCGCTCAGAGGTACTGAGCAACCATATCATCTCGTCCCCGACACAAGCCGTGGTACAAGCGCCCACTAGTAGCGCAATGACATCGCGGCTTTATAGTCATAATAATGAGCTAGATGATAGGGTTGTCACGGTAAGTAGCCAATGCAACGATCGACTGAGGAGCGCACTGGAGGATGCGCTTCGCGAGTATAGATCAGCTCCGCCGGAACTTAGACCCCGGTTACCACGGTTACCTATGCACAAAAAAAATAGGGCGCTGGTGTGTGCTTTGGACTCGCTGCTTGAGAACATTTTTGAGAGCAGCGAAAACCTTGTTGATACGCACTCAATCCTGTATTGCGGGGCTGTTGCAGCATGTCGCTTAGCTAACGTTAAATTCCCTAATAACGACGAAGCTATTCGACCAAAACCTGCTGTACCAGCCTGGCAGTATAGGATCGAGAGGCGTATCAATGAGGCCAGAACACTCATCGGCAAACTATACTGCTTCAAGGAAGGCAATGCACGCCCACGTGTTATGCGTTTTGTACGGCGGGCTTTCTCGGGGACTGGAATCAGCCCTCGAGAATACACACCCCACATTACGGAGCGCATTGACTTCCTGAAGCAGAAAGTTTGTGCATGGGCAAGCCGTATCCGACGGTTTAAGCGGCGGGTTGAACGGTACTCACAGAATCGCATGTTCCAGAGCGATGAGAGGTGGGTATACAGAGCGTGGGAGCGACCCAATCAAAATATGACTGACGTGTGCCGCCCGGATGATACCGCCACGAATTTATTCTGGCGCAACATCTGGTCGGTACCCGTCTGTCATGTTGAGGGTGACTGGATGCGTGAAGTTGAACGCGTATGTGAAGCTATACCACAAATGGATAAAATAACCATCAATAAGTCTGATGTAGCCAAAGCAGTTCATCCGTTACCAAACTGGAAGTCTCCAGGACCGGATGGACTGCACAACTTCTGGCTCAAGTGGTATAGCAGCTCGCACGCGCTTTTGGCTTCTCAATTCCAGGCATCCTTAGAGGCTGGGTCTCTACCAGAGTTTCTTACGACTGGCTGTACCCACCTGCTCCATAAGAGTGGTAGTCCCATGGAACCCAAAAACTATAGACCGATTACTTGTTTGTCTACGGTCTATAAGGTTCTTACGTCCATTCTGAGAGTGAAAATAAATATGCACATTGAGTGCAACTCAATTATGTCCGCTTCTCAGAATGGATGTAGGAAAGGGTCCCGTGGCACTAAGGAGCTACTCCTCATTGACATGGCCATTAGCCAACAGGTTCGTCGATCCCGCAAAGATCTATCAACATGCTGGATAGACTACAAAAAAGCCTATGACTCTGTTCCTCATACCTGGCTCATGAAGGTGCTAGAGCTTTACAAAATAGATCCAACTCTACGCACCTTCCTTGAGTCATGTATGAGGCAATGGAAGACGGTACTTCGCTATCCAGGATGTCGACCGATCCGAGGGAATGATGAGCCTATATGGATCAGACGGGGAATATTTCAGGGTGACAGTTTGAGTCCACTTTGGTTTTGCTTGGCCCTGAATCCTCTAAGCACAATGTTAGAGGACTCAGGCCTGGGCTATCGGTTGAGAAGAGGAGGTCAAAGTATATCCCACCTCCTTTACATGGATGATTTGAAACTCTTTGCCCCCAACAACTTGCAACTGATGGAACTACTGAAGGTAACTGAAACTTTCAGTAGCGCCATCAAGATGGAATTTGGTGTGGACAAATGCGCAATCATGCATGTAAAACGAGGAGAGATTATGGAATCTGAGGGAATTCAACTTTCAGACTCCATACACCTTAGATCTCTCTGCTTGACCGAAACTTATAAGTATTTGGGTATGTCGGAAGCTTTGGGCATTAATATTGCTGACATGAAGCAATCGTTGAGGGAGCGCTTCTTTGGCCGCCTGACAAAGGTATTAAACAGCCTTTTGTCGGGAGGAAATAAGGTGCGCGCCTTCAACGGTTGGGTCATGCCGGTGTTGATGTATTCTTTCGGCATACTCAAATGGACTCAAACCGAACTGGACGCCCTGGATAGGAGGGTCCGCACACTGCTAACCGCAAATCGGATGCATCTCCCACGATCATCGGTGATGAGACTGTACATCCCGCGGAAGTGTGGAGGTCGAGGCTTTTTAAACGTCAAAACTCTCCACAACCGCGAGATTTGCAGTCTCAGGGAATATTTCCTTCAAGCCGATGTGGGTATGCACCGAGATGTGGTTGCAGTGGACAAGGGACTCACCCCGCTGACCATGGCTAAAGAGAACTGGCACAAACCTGTTATACTCACCGCAGATGACCGCAAGGAGGTATGGAAAAGCAAGGAGCTTCATGGTCGCTACTATCGGGCTCTCTATGGGCCCGATGTAGATTTGACAGCTTCGGTTGCCTGGCTACGCTTCGGGGATCTCTTCGGAGAAACTGAAGGTTTTGTCTGTGCAATTATGGACGAAGTTATCTTGACGAATAATTACCGGAGACATATTATGAAGGACGGGACGATTGACGTGTGTCGGGCATGCCATCATCCTGGTGAGTCCATCAGACATATTGTCTCCGGTTGTTCTCGTCTTGCTAACGGCGAGTACTTGCATAGACACAACCAAGTAGCCAGAATTATCCATCAGCAACTTGCTTTGAAATACAAACTTGTCGATTCTGAGGTACCGTATTACAAGTATGTGCCCGACCCAGTTCTCGAAAATGACCATGTCACGTTGTACTGGGATCGGTCTATCATCACTGACAGGACTATTGTTGCCAATAAGCCTGATATAGTGGTGATAGACCGATTAGTGCGCCGCGCAATAATAATCGATGTTACCATCCCACAAGACGAGAATCTCGTGAAAGCTGAGAAAGAGAAACACATAAAGTATCTCGACTTAGCTCATGAGGTTGTTGCCATGTGGAATGTGGACTCGGCTGTCATTGTGCCGATTGTCATGTCAGTCAATGGGCTGATAGCTAAAAGCTTCGACGACCATCTGTCGAAGCTGGCGTTGCACAGCTGGATAAAGGGCCTGATACAGAAGGCAGTTCTCCTCGATACGGCTCGCGTTGTGAGGAGGTTCCTTTCTCTGGAGACCTAACCACCGGTAGCTTGGACCCTGCTCCCGACACCGATGGACTGCCATTTTTTATATTTTTAAATGTTTTTTTTTTTTGGAAGTTTTTGTAGAAAAATATTTAAAAATGTAATTTTTGAGATATGTGTTGAATAAAGGAAATAATAATAATAATAATGTTTTATTTGTCAAAAAGTACATATTACAAGTGACACATTATTATAATAAAAATTGACTGTTGTTTAATAAATTATTTAATACAGTTTTTATGTTACTGAAGTCTCAAGTCTCGTTATTCCCGTGACCAAAGATGTTAGTCTCGAGTCTCGAAAATACTAAAAAATCGTCGAGATACTCGAAATTTTCGAGACCGAGATTCCCGGAATGAAAGCCCTAATAGTTACTACGGAACGGTTAACATATGAATGAGCACAGCTACACAACAAAATACCAACATGTATAAAAAGACTACCCTCATTCAATGCATTTAAGACAAAACTAGCTCAGTACTCAGTGATAATAATGTTCTTATATATATATATATATATATATATATATTACGTAAGTGACTTTTTGTCTTTTGTGAGAATAAAGATCTTTAAACCTATAAAGCGGCAATTTTGTTTGTTCGTTGGTTTAAACGCAAACGCAAAGTAACTTTGAAAGTAAGGTAGGTACTCGATGGATTTGGTATGAAAGTAGCTTGCATCTTGAGCAAGGTTTATACTTTTGACCCGACTGCAAAAGGATGAGGGTTATGTTTTTATCGTAATAAAGTCCACGGAAGCGAAGCCCCGCGCGAAACCTATCTTTACATTTGTTACAACTTTATGAACACATATGTGCGGAG
Source organism: Tholera decimalis (assembly GCA_943138885.2). Lineage (NCBI taxonomy): Eukaryota > Metazoa > Arthropoda > Insecta > Lepidoptera > Noctuidae > Tholera > Tholera decimalis. The sequence continues at coordinate 22,849,187 of OW964548.2, forward strand.
GCTGTGTAAAACTTAGGGCATGTATTTTTAATGTTGATAGGCTTGTGTTTGACTAACATCTCACCTGATGTTAAGCGATGATGTGGTCGAAGATGAAGCACGCTTGCCTAACCTATTCACTCTTGACTTAAATACTATGTTTGACCACTTACGATGTTTCCAATCATTTACTTTTTTTATTTCAACTTAGACCCAATTTTAAATTGGAACTTATCAGGTGTTGCTGTTTGGACTTACGAAATGACAATTTCAGAAAAGCCAGTATCTATTTTGACGGACTTTTTTTTTTTTTTTTTTTTTAACGTGGTAAAATTATCAAATAAGTTCTCCCACTCCGGGCAGGGTGGGAGGGACTGTCAGACTTTTACTGACTAAAATCCACGGTGTTCCTTCAATAACCCTTTACATACCGGGGCCACGGTAACGGGATGAGTCCCACGACCCCGGCAGGCTTCGGCCCTCTGCAGAGGGGGCCTCGTCATGTTGCTGACGCTCTTTGAGGCGCGCGTGGAACACGACGCGCCGTCGATCCGGGCATAGTCCATGGTCGGACAGCGAGTTGCCCTTAACTCGCTGTCCGCATGCCCGCGCCTACGGTGGCCGGAGATCGTCGGCCGACGTCCGACGCCGTGGGCGTCTACCACTGCGGCTGGGCTGGAGGGAGGACGCCATCCTCTCCCTCTCGCGGCCCGCCTCCTCCTTCGGAAGCATGACTGCTTCGCAGAAGGAGGCGACCGCTTCCCACTCCCTCTCGCCCCGCAGCATGGCCTCGACCAATGCCGGGCGCGAGAGGTCTCCGCCTATCGCCGCCGTGAGGACACGTCGGTGCTCTGCCCAGGCGGGGCAGTCTTGCACCGTGTGCTCTACGGTGTCCTCAGGGCGACCCTCGCAGTGGTGACACCCAGACGTTTCCTCCTTTCCCATCAGACACAGGTACCTCCTGAAACTTCCGTGTCCGGTGAGGACCTGCGTCATGCGGTAGGTCAGGACGCCGTGACGCCGATCTAGCCACTCCTCAAAGAGGGGTCTTACCGCTGCAATTGCGGCGTGCCCGATTTTGACGGACTTAGACCTAAAATTTTATTAGTACCTACGTAGTAGGCAGTACGCAGTAGCAGTTTAGTTTGTGTATCCCGAGCAAATTGTTGACGCTATTGTAGAGTCTTTGACTGAGATAGGAAAACTGGTGTTTACTAAAGATTGTTTTGTGCCTCAGAGGTGGAAAAACTGTATCAGCTCGGCGTTTGTTTGTGTTTGCGTTTCCACCAGAGATGTGCGATGGAAATGTGTCGTGCGAGGATGTCTAACTGTGCTGTGAAAATGTGCGGGGGTTTCCACCAAAGCTGTGCGATGAAAATGTGCCTACGAGGATGTGTAGCGGAGCTGTGAAAATGCGCATTAATGTGTGGTGCGAGTATGCGCAAACCTCGCAACACATTCTTCTCAACACACATTCCTCGCAACACATCCCTTGCAACACATCTCTCGCACACATCCCTCGCACACATCCCTTGCTTGTTTTGTATGCGCATAAATCTAGCTCTGCTGAGCCGTTTCCACCAGAGCTGTGCTGACCGAAGCGAGGTAAATGAAGCGATTCTATTGGTTCTTTACAAACACATCCCTCGCTATGCATCCTCGCACAGCTCTGTTGGAAACGCAGCCTAATTGGTACACGATGTTTTTTCAATATACACTGAAACAGAAATAGTTTCCTTACTGAAAACACTTCGCAGTCCTTGTAAAGCTCCTCTGTTGGGTATCTGTAGGGCCTGCGATACATGACTTTAAGGATTGCCCTTTGTGCTCTTTCAAGTTTAAGGAAATAGGTCTTACAGGCTCCACCCCATGCAGACAGTAAGCAAGAAGTGACTGACAGAACGACAAGTAGACAAGCCTGAGAGTACTTGTGTCAGATGCGTTGCGTAATTTTAAAAAAGTGTAGATAAGCTTCCGAGTTCTTGCTACTAAGTTGTCCATGTGAGCATACCAGTTCAGATGTCTATCAACACGCCCAAATATTTTATATTTGTTGTCATTGCCAGAGCGGTACATGTGCACGATTGAAGACCTGAATGATCTGGGTATGAATGGCATTTAACTACAAGCGGCACCAGCCCCGGATCTAATGGGGGAACTGGGGCACTTGTCCCGGGCGGCAGCTTCATGGGGGCGCCAAATCCTTGAGACAAGAATTCGAAATATCGAACAAATAATCCCTCTTTTCCTACAATCTCATAGGTAGGTGAAAAACGAACTTTTCTATTTCCATACGCCCAGTTGGTTTTTGAACACATACTAAGTGATTTATGAACGCATCTTAACAGATCAAGTGAATTTTTGAACGCGTGCGTAGTGGCCTTGATATTTCTGCCAGAGGAATCCGCGTCACATCTATACGAGCCGAGCCGAACAAAATAAATTCAAACAGTTGAACGTCAAGTGACAACACTGTTTGTTTATGTGGTTGATTGCGTTTGCAAGTAATCAGCATTAATATAATAAGTAATTTATTAGTGAAATCATATATTATCGTAGTGGAAATCAAGGTTGCAGTGAAGCCTTAGGGGCGCTATGGAGCGGAAATTTTCTGGACAGAAAAATGTTCGTTGTTTTTTAGGGAAATTTAAAAAAATATGCAGTATGGGGTTAACCTTGACCATAGAAACCATTTAGGTTCTCAGAAGCATGGTCCTACGACGCACCGTTTTCGAGAAATTTTTAGGTATCACCATGTCGGTCTGTCCGCGACTTAGCTCAGAAACTTGCCATACATACTGCAACGCTGAAATTTGGGAAAATAATGGGAGTGTGGGAAGACCAATTTTCGATTCAGTGATCCGTTTGCAATTTTAGATAGTGAAATGCCCCAAAAATTTATCAAAAACGATACAAAATTAAATCATCGATATAATGGCAAACAAAGTTCGAAATACCATTTTCAATGAGATCAAGGATACCAACTATTCCACAATCATGTTTGACTGTACTCCAGATATATCTCACACAGAGCAAACGAGCCAGGTGATTCGATACATCAAAATAACAGAAACTGGTTGTGAAATAAAGGAAAGGTTTATTGATTTTATTAAAGTTGACGGAAAGACTGGAGAATATATCAAACAGCGCATTCTAGAAAAACTAGAAGCTGATGGTTTGGATGTGCATAAATGAGCTGGTTCTTAAAAACAAACGAATTTCTAAAAAGAAAAAGCAACACGGCGAAATCTGTGAAACGAAACAAGAATTCTAGATCCGACTAGGCTATTTTCCAAAGAAATAAAAGTAGTGTTTGACAAAATTTTATCAGAAATTGAGATAAGAGTAGATAGTGCAAAGAGACTACATGAAAAATTCGCCTTCCTCAATGACCACGCCTTTTTAAATATGTCGACAGAAGATCTGCCAAAAAATGGAGCCGATCTAGCTTTAAAATATTCAAAAGACAATTCAATTCAATTCAATTCGTTTATTTGTGAGCATATGTGTACAAAAGATGTTAGTCATATAATATAGAATCACTATGTCCTACCATTCGATGGTGTACAAATACATAGTAAATTAACGAAATTTAAAGCTTACTTAGATTAAAATTACAGCATTCAGTGAAACAGCAGACAAACTCCATAAAAAAATAAAATAACAATAATAATAAGGATATCAGGAAAATTGATTATAAATACAGGCTAAAGAGCTAGTACATGAAATTTATGAAAAATCAAGTGCCTTCGACCTATTACAGCATCTGTACAAGCATGACTTGCAAGAAGCGTTTCCCAATGTTAGTATAGCTTTAAGAATTTATTGCACACTAGCTTTTGCCCGCGACTTCGTCCGCGTGGAATAGTTACTTTGGGCTAACGTTAAATTTAACCCCGATTTTGAAGCATTCTTCATTGGTGCTCCGCTCCTATTGGCCTTAGCGTAATGATATATAGCCTATAGCCTTTCTCTATAAATTGACTATTTAATTAAAAATATCTTTTCAATTCGAACCAGTAGTTCCTGAGATTATCGCGTTCAAACAAACAAACTCTTCAGCCTTATATTATTAGCATAGATAGCTGTTGCCCGCGACTTCGTCCACGTTTCCGTCGTTTTTCGTAAAAAAAAGTAGCCTATGTCCTTCCTCACGGTTCAGTGATTTTGATGTAACACACAGATTAACTTTCGTAATTTAGTAGGGAAATATAATATGTCAATCTATAATACTGTTGAAAAATATCGCAATACCGAACCGCACAATATTATTGTTAATAGCTGTGCCCGCGACTCCGTCAGCGTGTAACTCCTTGTGTGCTATTAAGTTAATGTATTGGTAATATTGTTTAGATCACGTTCACATGAGGCTTAAGTACCTATAGAACGACAATACTTCAGCGCAAAGCTTCGGGTAAACTATGTTGAAAGTTGACCCGTCCGGAACATAAAGATTTCTAGAACTGCTAACCTGGGAAAGAGCGACGTACAACTGATCATCCGAGAAACAACTGACAGCGAGATCTACTCCAGCAACACGAAAAGTCTGCCCTTGAGCCTTATTAATTGTCATTGCATAACACACCGATACTGGGAATCGCGTTCTTTTAAATTGGAATGGAAAATGATTTGGTATTATGGGAATTCTGGGAATAAAGACGGTTTCTCCTGCACCGCAACCTGTTAAAATTTGAGCCTCGATTATATTTTGTTGCAACTGGGTTACTTTTAGCCGAGTTCCATTGCAAAGTTGTGGTGGTTTTAAATTTCGGAGCAGAATAATAATCAGAAAGCTTCGACTGCTAAGCTATCGGGAGTTACACGTGTTATTGTGAGTCAACCATAAAAGATAGATACATGCTGTCGTGGGATATTTTTTATATAATTTTAAGGATAACATTTCCGTCATAAATGATTTCTGTGTAGCTTTAACCATGCACACGCGACGGAAGCTTAAAAAATGGAGTAACTTCTCCCGTTTTCCCAACATTTCCCTTCACTGCTCTGCTCCTATTGATTGTAGCGTTATGAAAAGTATACTATAACCAGCTCAGGAGTATGAAAAATAATTGTACCAAGTTTCGTTAAAATCCGTCGAGTAGTTTTTGTTTCTATAACGGTTATACAGACAGACAGACAGACAGACAGACAGACAGACAGACAGATAGACAAAAATTTTACTGATTGCATTTTTGGCATCAGTATCGATCCCTAATCACCCCCTGATAGTTATTTTGGAAATATATTTCATGTACAGAATTGACCTCTCTACAGATTTATTATAAGTATAGATTACCAACAACATCTGCAGGCTGTTAGTGAAGCTTCAGCAAACTGAAAATAATTAAAACTTATCTACGTTCTACAATGAGTCAGGATCCTAGCCATTGAAAACAAAACTGCCTATGCCACGGACTTCGAGGAGCTAATAGACCCTCGCTGAAAAGAAAGCACGCCGTGTAAAGTTGTAGTCTTTCCCGGTTATATATTTTTTCTGTTTCTGGTTTATGTCACAAATGAAAGTTATTAGATTAGAAAAAGTTTAAATTTATTAAAGGATTAGTTATTATTTTAACAAATGGTCACAAAAATGCTATTCATTGGCAGTTACAGTTTTTCTCAAACACTGAAGGAAGGGGGCGCCACTATCAAGGTTTTGCTCCGGTTTGAAAAATTCGTAGATCCGGGGCTGAGCGGCACATTAGGTTGGGATTTTTTGTTAATAGAAAATGGTAGTACCATTTTAGTTTTGTCAGATTTTAATGTTAATTTTGCTAGCCATTTCATTACAGTGTGCAAAGCCAACTGAGCATGCAATTCTGTAGCCCTCCAGTCCGTGCCATATATAAGAAGAGCCGTGTCATCAGCGTATGTATACTATGTGTTATTATTGAGTAGTTTCAATAGCCACCTGGGGTCTTCATCATCAGTTCCACCTCCTCAAATGGTGCTTTTCGAGAGCAACTGCAGCATACATAAAAAAAGTACAAGATGAACTGAGAACCTCCTTCTTTTTTTGAAGTCGGTTAAAAATATAAACTATCTAGCTAGTACCCGTGACTTTGGTCACGTGGAAATTTTGCACATATGTATTTCCGCGATGAAAATCTTGTTACCTACTTTTTCACGCAAAAACTACAGTACCGAACTGGATGAAATTTCCACAGAGATAGATTTATTATAGTCCAGTATAGCATATACAATCATGAAGATTTTGTTTAATTTGACCATGATATAACAATGAGTAACAAGTAAATCGGAAAAGCTCCTGCCCCCTGTGAGCTCTCAGCGATAACACCGCCATTGTAACCATTTTTACAATATTGTTATTTAAGTATGATTCAATTATTGGTCTACAATAAAGTATAGTCTATCTATCTTGGCGTGCGCTGCCTAATTCATTAGAGTTACACGAAGATTAGGGTCGTTATCGGGGGATTGTTTGTATTAAATAGTTCTAAAAAAAAATCCATGACTGCATATATAAAGGATCTCTGTCTCTATCTATCAATCGACTGTCAAATACAATAAACTAAGACATTCTTTTCAAAATTGATGCATTTGTCGCGTTCAGTATTTAAAGTAGTCACTCACACATATTAACATTGTCTTTTACACTTCGTAACTAATTTGGACGAATAGTTTAAAATTATCATGATATGATTGATTCGAGCGTAAGCCTAGTGGGTGAAATGCAGAAAATATGTCACTAATTCTCAGAAAGTTACGAACCTGAGAAATAACTAAACTGATAAAATTAATAACAAAACTGATACTATAAAGGTGAGATCACACAATATGGTCAAGTCAGGTTTGAGGGCTTCACGTGTCACTTGAACATGGTATGTTTTATATCAAATGTGCTGAAAGCACATTGTTTTTAATCTTGACGTACGAGAAGTTGTCAATATTTAATTTCCGAGATATTCACTATAATCAAAATAAAACAAAAAATTGAAAATTTAAAGTCATTTATTAGTATCTGCTTCACTAAGTAGCAGTGACTGTACTAAACTTTTATTTATCCTCTAATCAAATAAAAATAATTCGTTTATCAATATTACTTTTAAAGGAACTTTCTCAACTAAATCTTTGATACTTGGCAGTATAAAATTACACTTTTGTCAGTCTAATTCAGTCTAATCATATTGTTTTTATTTTAATCACAACAAATAATCTCAACAGTAAACGTCTAATTATAAAACAAACAATGATATTATAAAGTACAGATATGTTACGTTCATAGTAATTTGCGTTGAAATTTGTTCCGCGTAGTAAAAACTGCACACATCACGGATATCTATGACACACATTGACAAGTTTTACTGATAAGTAGAACAAAAGATACGAAACAACACTCAAGTGAAAGAGATAGGTATAATTCTAACAGTTGCGCTTCAAATGAGTCCTTGTGCCGTAGGATAACATTTTTATAGCCGTAGAGTGGACACTCGATTGAAAAGTAAGTACGTAGGTAAGAAATTAAACATCATAATGGTTAATCACGGATCAAGTATTACCACTAATGTTTTTATTCAGCTTAGCCCATTATATTCAAAAATAAAATAGACATTAATAGTCATTATGTTAATGAAATAATTTATGATCAGTCATAACAATAATTGTATGATTCGAAAACTTCGTCAAATCGGAACTTTATCTTGGATAAAGCAGGTGGAAAGCTAGTAATCAATAAATAATCAATTTCATGACACAACTATAGGTTTCATAATGAAATGTCATGTAGCGGTTTCTTACCTATACTAACCAAACAAATTCAACGTTGGCGAAAATGCAATCAACAGGTAGCTGACATTTTATAAAACATTATGCAGGCTGCATTATGTTTTATAAAATGTTTTAGTTACCTACCTCTATAATTAGAACTGCATTTTTTTAAGCATTGTTCGACCACATTTCGAAACATGTTTGTTAGTACTTTGGAAGTGATTGCTACATATCCTGCTGTTTTTTGATGTTACCCAGACTGATTCGCTTTTTTGTTTACGAACAATTGCGATCCAATCTTGAAATCGAACCTGATCCCTCAGAAACCTAATTCAATAAAAAAACAGTTATAATCCTCAATAATCAGTCAAATGAACTTTAGTCAACAAAATTGTACACAGAACAAATTAAAACAAGTCAATCAATATCGCTTTTACACTTGTAAACTTTTAACTAATCTATGTCCGCACGCAAGCATCCTTATCGCTCTCGCGACAAAACAAGTTTGCTCTCTCTGTCTTCACCTACATATGGCTCCTAAGCATAATTTATTGGCAAGTTTTGAAAATAAATGAAATATAAAAAATAATCTTAATATATTTGCATTCTCACATGTGGTATGAGATCCTTTGTATTTTGTTTACTTTGGAAGTATAATTCGTACACTTCCGAAACTCACACGATGGCATTTTTCATAAATAAAATCTAAAGACACGGGTATTACGGTGCGGCACGCTTGTGGTTGCGTTCGACGCAGACTAGTTGCAAGACGTTCCAATTAGCTCGTGTTTGAGTCTTCACGACGCGCGCGCCTATAACATATCTGTACTATAAAATATCATTGAAAACAAAGAAAAGAAAATAATCGATATAAACCTCTTATTATCAAAAAAATAAAACTTAGAAAAAATTAAACTGGCACTATTACACTGGCTAATTAAGGTGGCATTTAGTTGGCAAGATAAACAGCTTCTTAAAGTCATTTTGTACTAAACCTTTTGTACGAATTATTTTTATTTGATTAGACTCTAATCAAATAAAAATAGTTCGTTTATCAATATTACTTTTAAAGGAACTTTCTTAACTTAATTTGACCATATAAAATTACACTTGTATCATATGTCAGTCTTATTCAATCTAATCAAATTGTTTTTATTTTAATCTCAACAATAAACGTGTTAACACATGAAAATAATCGAAATAAACTTCTTATTAACAAAAAAAAATAAATCTTATAAAATTCTTCTAGTAACTGAATAGTCATAAACAAAATAATTATTTAAAATATTGAAATGAAAAACCCTCTTTCAAATCTTATTTAAAAAAATATTTTCATCGTCACTACTGAGATCATCTCTTTGGTTGGAGATTCTCTCATCATAATTTAAATCGATTTTGGTCAACTGTAAGGGACCTTCCCTGGTTACAACCAAGTAGGCGCAATTTTCAGCAGAAAATTTTACGTCGCTCAATACTGTCACCTTATTTTTGTTCTGTGGAGCCAACTCCCTGTTATAATACAGTGAAGAATTTTTGTTACTTTCAGTTTCATACCATGGACCATAGATGATACATATAAATACTGAGACAAGGACTATCATCGCTCTCTGCATATAAGTTGCTATCCATTTCCGAAATGTTGTAGTACTGGCTGTTTTGAGTAATCTATATAAAAAAATTTGAATTTATGATAATTGCTTCTGTCAATAAACGTCTAACAAGTTACACGTATTTTTCCTTTACTAAAACTAATATTTAGTAAAAACAACACGTTATCAGCACGAAAAAGGCTGTTAAGCATTGATATACTAAACTGTTAAGTGATATTGTTAGTTCTTTTCGTGAAAATATAAAAGTTCCGGAACTACAACATATTTTTCTGGATTTTTGTGAGCTGTCATCATTCATACAAATAATGAGTTCGGGCTCTGCGGAATCAAAATCCAATGCTATTAAGCCACTATGCAGTAGAGAGGGGTATGTAACTTGGAAGTTTAAAATGAGAATGTATCTTCTACATGAAGATCTTTGGGAAGCTATCGTAGGGTATTCTGAAAATGACACCACTCCCGCAGACGTAAAAAAGAAGCGGGATGTTAGAGCTCTGTCTAAGATTTGTCTTGCGTTAGACGATGCTGCAATTACGCATGTCAGAAAGGCCAAAAATGCCAAGGAAGCATGGGATTCCTTAGCAGTAGCCTACGAGGACAAAGGAATTGGACGTCGATTGGCTCTTGAAAGAAGACTTTACAGATATTCTCTCACAGATTTTGATTCAGTAGAGAAGTACATAAGCGCAGTTATGAGCACTGCACAAGACTTAGCCGATATTGGTAAGGAACTTGAAGATACATCCTTAGCGGCTATAGTAATAGTAATAGTAATATTTATTTGCATAAAAACACGGTATAAAAGATGGTACAAAAATACTTCTAGGAGGTTTGACTTCATTTTATGATCCGTTAGTTATGGCTTTAGAAAACAGCAATGCTAATATAACCACTGACATGATCAAGACAAAAACTCTTGAATGAGTTTACGAAGAGTCTCTCCACTAAAGAAACTGTTCTGCGGACTCAGTGTAATAAGAAGACCAAACCAAAACCAAAACCTGTTGTTTGCTATGGATGCAATGAACCAGGACACAAGCGTCCAAACTATCCACACCGAAAGGACCACAAGCAGGTATACTCGAATCTACATTCTACACACTTAGGAGCTATGAATGCTGACTCAAAAAATGGAGCATTTTCAGAAGAAAAATGGATTGTGGACTCAGGAGCCTCATTTCATATGAGTTTCAGATCGGACTGGATGACAAACAAAAGGTCCTTCACTTGTGGTAAGGTAACAGTTGCTAATGGTGACGAGCTATCAAGTGAGTGTATTGGAGATGTGTCTATTTTGAGTGATTTACAAACTATCAATGTCATAAAAAAATGTTGTCTTTGTACCGAATTTAAAATCAAATTTAATTTCTGTTAAAAAGTCTATCGAAAAGGGTTTAACTATATTTTTTGATAAAGATGGTTGTAAGTTTTATAAAAATGATGATTTTTCTTGTACAGGTGTTCCGATACTTCGTGCTTCTGAGCGTGATGGATTGTACACTTTAAACTGTACTAGTAATCCATCGAAACAACAAGCGTTTGATGTGCACTTTGATATCTCTCAGTACAGACTTTGGCATAGGCGTTTAGGGCACTTATGTCGTATAGGTATGAGTAAACTTGTAAACGGTCTTGCTACAGGAGTTATCTTTGGAGACGTTGATAAGGAACCTTGCGTAGCATGTATAAAGGGTAAACAAGCCAGAAAACCTTTTAAGCCACTTTTGTACAAGAAAGCTTCTTCAATCTTGGAATTGGTGCACTGTGATTTGAGCGGTCCCATGTCTTCAGCCTCTTTTCAAGGTAATGTTTATGTTTTGTATCTTATAGATGATTTTTCGAGATATGTTTTTATTTACTTTGTTAAAACAAAGACTGAAGTAAAACGCAGGATTTTTGATTTTCTAGCTATGGTTGAAAGACAGACTCAAAAACAGGTAAAAACATTACGTACTGACAATGGTTCAGAGTTTGTAAATAAAGAGCTTTCAGATTACCTGCTGTCTAAAGGTATTGCTCATCAAACTATTGTTCCATATTGTCAACAGCAAAATGGAGTAGCAGAAAGGACGGGTCGCTCTCTCATGGAAAAAGCTCGTGCCTTACTTTCTCAAGCCTCTCTGCCAAAGGCATACTGGCAAGATGCTGTTGAATGTTCAGTCTACCTGAAGAATAGATCCACCAGAACCAGATCTGAGTCATTTAAGAGTCTTTGGTTGTAGAGCTCTTGTACATGTACCTACCCAGCTACGTACAAAGCTGGAAGTCAAAGCAAACGAGCACTTGTTTGTGGGGTATACAGAAGATCCCCACACATATCTTGTTCGGGAATGTGAAAATCCTAGAAAATCATCTAAGGCAAGAGATATAACATTTTTTGAGGATTGTTTTACTGATTTAAAGACTAAGAAGAACGATAACAACTTAGTTCTATTGTTGTTATCAACTGATGAACAACCAAGTTGCTCTTATTCAAATCGTGATCTGGATACTGATGATCAGATACCGGCTGCCCCTATTATTTCTTCAGATGAAGAGTATGATACACCGAATACGTTCATTGAGAGTGACGCTGAAGATGTAAGTCATACTAGAAGGTATCCACAGCGTGAACATAAGAGACCTGACTATTTAAGTTTTGATTCTTGGGTGGCTGAATCTGTGAAGGTTTTATCAAACGAACCAACAACGTATTTAGAAGCTTTGAACTCTGAAGACCGAAGGAAGTGGATTTCAGCTATGAAAGAAGAGTATCAATCCTTGCAGTCGAAAGAAACATGGGCGCTGGTAAATAGACCCAATAATAAAAGAGTTGTTCCTTGCAAGTGGGTATTTAGACTGAAAAGAGATGCTGATGGCAATGTTAGAAGATACAAGGCCAGACTGGTGGCAAAGGGATTTGCTCAAGAAGCAGGCATAGACAATAAAGAAACCTTTGCACCAGTAGTACGAAACTCGTCACTTCGTACGCTGTTTGCTTTAGCTGCTGAAAATGAGCTAAACATGCATCATCTTGATGTTGATACGGCCTTTCTAAATGGCGTTCTACAAGAGGAAGTTTATATGGAACAACCAGAAGGTTTTGTCAGCAAAAGCGAAGAAAATAAGGTCTGCCTGCTGAAGAAGTCTCTATATGGCCTAAAACAGGCTCCAAGAGCGTGGAATATTAAATTAAATGAATCATTAAATTCTATAGGTTTCATGCGAACTCCTTCGGAACCTTGTGTCTATACCAAAAAGTTTGGTAATGACACCGTCATACTGGCATGTTTTGTCGATGACGTTATAGTTTTCTATAAAGACATGTGTCATTTCAAATCCGTGAAATTTGACCTGGAAAGTCATTTCACTCTTAAAGATTTAGGTCCTCTAAAATATTATTTAGGAATGAATATTGCGATAGAAAAAGGTGTGATTTCCTTGTCTCAACATAGTTATATACAAGATTTAATGAAAAAGTATAACTTGCAAGATTGCAAAACTGTTGATACTCCGTTAGTGCAAAAACTGGAAGATTCTACTGAAATGTGTGATCAAAAAGAGTATCAAACTTTGATTGGATGTTTGATGTTTCTAGCAATAAATTCAAGACCTGATATAGCGTATGCAGTGTCATACTTGAGTCAGTTTAACTCAAACCCTGGGAAAGCCCATTGGTTAGCAGTGAAACGAATCCTAAGATATCTAAAAGGTACCTTGCATTTTTCTATAACATACAAGAAAACTGGTGATTACCTATGTGGGTATGTCGATGCTGACTGGGCAAATGATAGGGATCGTCGCTCATATACAGGCTTTGTTTTTTTGTTAGGTGGTGGCCCGATATCGTGGGAAGCCAAAAAACAGTCCACGGTTTCTTTATCGTCCACAGAGGCGGAATACGTTGCGCTTTGCTCAGCCAGCAAAGAAGCGGTTTTCCTAAGACGATTTCTCTCTGAGGTAAGTGGTACAATAGATGTGGTGGCTCTGTCAGGAGACAGTCAAAGTGCGCAAAATATTGCTTTGAATCCTATTCATCACGGTCGGACAAAACAAATTGATACCAAATATCATTATATAAGAGAGAAGGTATCGGATGGTACGATTAAACTTAATTATGTTCCTACGGCCGATTTACCTGCAGATGTATTTACAAAACCTCTGCAAAGAGTAAAATTTAAAAGATGCTTAAGTCGGCTAGGATTAACCTAATGTAGGTTAAGCTTTTGTAGTTTATTTTTTTATGTAGATTAAGGGGGTGTGTTGTAGTACTGGCTGTTTTGAGTAATCTATATAAAAAAAATTGAATTTATGATAATTACTTCTGTCAATAAACGTCTAACAAGTTACACGTATTTTTCCTTTACTAAAACTAATATTTCGTAAAAACAACAGAATCTGAGGTAGAATACTCTATTAATTGCTTTTTCTTACGACCTTTACTTTGCTTAATCTTATTTTCTTTTTCCCTCTAAGTCCTGCTTGGGGACTTACTTCATTTTCTTTGTTTTCCATGCTCGTTTCTTCTTCTCTGTCATTTGTATCAACTGGTGTAGTGGATGATTGACCAGTCATCTTTTTTTATAATATCTAGACGAATATTTTCTCCATTTTTTTCTCATTTCTTGTTTTCCTTTATAACTTAAATCTTTTATATAGCTTTTTCGGGCTTTAACTCTTTCGAGATGGTTTTTTCTTAATTCTTCATATTTTATTGGATTTTCTTTTAGACGCTCACGGTACTTTCTTTGCCTTTCTGCATTTAATAGTGGCGCCATCTCTGCAATATATATATACCTACTTAATTTTAGAAATAGATTGATTCAGTATTAATTTTATGTAAACGCAGCCTTACATTTTCTCAGTTTTGTTACGTAACGAAATAATAACGAAATTGATTAGAACATCTGAGAAATTATTTTCTAAAAATGTTTATATTTCATAGCTTTTGAAAAGGAACTAATATTACAGCGGCTTACAATATCATAGGAAACATGTGCATAGTTTCCTTTACAGAAAACATAGTTTTAAAGCATAAAACATATTGATTTATCACCGTTAATCACCCTGATAAAATATACAAGCAAATTGAATACTCACCGAAACGCGCACTTTTTCCGCCGTAACAAAATGGCTGCAGTTTGACATTTGGCAAAGAACATTCGAAGGTAATATGGCTAACTTAAGAAAAATACGAATTCGTTCTAAAACTTAACGTACGTCCTTAAATTTCCCATAACGAATCCTGAGTAACGAAACATTTATTTTATATATATTTGCCAATATATTTGACAATATATTTGCAGTAAATAAATATAATAAAAAAGGCGTATTATGAGAACCACATAAATAATATAATATTTATTTGATATGAAGAATCTGTTAAAATAAAAATTAAACAGGTAAGTTCATCAGAAAAAAAAATAATAATAATGTAATGTGTAACGAAATGAAAAGGACGAAGAAATAATTTTAACCCATTTTTCAAAACCTATTATAGATTTGTTTTTGCTATTATGATATGACGTTATAAATAAATGTTTACGATGTCGGTTATAAGGTATAATATTCAAAATAAATATTTATTGCGCATTATTTAAACATGCTATTAACTCAATGCATTTTAAAACCATAGGACACAAACAAATTCAAAAGTTACAAGTTTTCTGCATTTCACCCTAGTATGAATCATCGCGGTGCACTACGTCGAAACTCATCTGATTTAACAATTCCTTCACCACTAGAATGCTACGTTTCCACTGACTTAGGCTATCGCGTGAATAAAACCTATTTTTTTAAATTGGTTATAGTCTTGCGTTTGATCACCATCTCACCTAATGGTAAGCGATGATGTGGTCAAAGATGAAGCACTCTTACCTAGAAGTAACCTATTCAGCCGTGACCACAAGCTTATAGCTATCAGGAAATTCGGCAGGGAATCCCACTCTTTAGCTGGAAAATGACAGTACGCAAAATGAAAGTATTATAACTTAGTCTTGTATAGTCTTGTAGTCCAATGGTGGAACGGGCTTGATGGAATTAGATGTGCAATTCCGTCCCACACTCCGCGAAATGTTACCCGTGGCTTCGCTGGCATGATTTTCTATAGAAAATCACGCGAGCGAAGCCATGGGCAGAAGCTAATCTATACTATTATTATAAAACGGAAAAGTTTATTTGTTTGTTTAAACATGCTAATCTTCGAAAATTCTTGATGGATTTGGATGAACTTTGGTATGAAGGTAGCTTCAGGCTTGAGGAAGGTTATATGTGACATTTTACCCAACTGTAATAGAAGGAGGTTAAGTTTTTATGATAGTTCTTCATAAAACTTAAATATTTACCAATTTCTGCTGGTTTGCAAAATAGCATTTATTGACAATCTAGATAACGGTCGCAGGTACCCATTGTCTAGGTATATTTATATGCAGAGGATTTATTTCTCAACGGGGGCAACGCCGGGCTGTTAATGCCAAGACAATATTCCTATCGTTAGGTAATGATTGATATTAATTAGGTACATATGCACGTAGGAATACCTAAGAAGATTCATATATGGTTGTTCATCTCTCAGCTACCACTGACTTATTTTGATCTTAGTTTTATGATTTTTTTAAAGAAAAAAACTTTTAAGCAAAAAATAGAACCGACTTCCATATAAAAACACTACAAAGGCAAAAATAACTTTAATTTCGGAAGGCGGTGTCAAAAACGAAAATATATACAAAACTAAAGACACAGCCTTCCGAAATTAAAGTTATTTTTGCCTTTGTAGTATTTTTATATGGAAGTCGGTTCTATTTTTTGCTAAAAAGTTTTTTTTCACGGTTTTTAGTGCGTCGGTTTGTAATTTATCTAGTTACAAAAGCCAAAATGTCAACTACTTATCACCTTTTACAAAATATTGCTTTTCCCGGTGCAGAGCCATTAATTTTTGAGGAGTTCTCCTGGTACATCAACATCAGCTCTACTTCACCATATGCATTGTGACGAGCATAAAGTGCTTAACATCCATATTCAAGTAATCTAATCGCAATCAACGAAATACTTATTATTGAGTAGTTTCGGTGGCCATCTAGGGTCTTCATCATCAGTTTCACTTCCTCAAATAGTGTTTTTCGAGAGCAACTGCACAAGGTACTATAAGAAATACCCAAAACGCTATAGGTGTGCCTATAATATTTGAAGAGTTCCCTCGATTTCTCCATGATCCCATCATCAGATCCAAACGTGACGACAATGGGACCAACTAGAAAGTATACCCTTTCAAACAAAAAAAGAATTTTCCAAATCGGTCCAACCATACATTAAAAAAAAAAATGTTCAAGACGAATTGTAAACCTCCTTTTTTTGAAGTCGGTTAAAAATAGCAGTTTGGGTAGAATTTACATCACTAGCAATATAGTTAACCCCCAAATAACTAACCACTAGGCAATAGTTTAATGGGTAGAGTTGGAACCCGCGACCCCTCGATCACAAGTCCAACACCTTAGCCATTAGGCTATTGTTGCTTCCAAAACAAATTTATAAGAATACAAATAAAAAAAAAACTTGTGTAGATAGTTACAATGGTCTTATCGCATAGGGCAATCAGTTACAGACAACCTTTGGATGGACAGAATTTAAAGGAGATTGATTTGGGGTTATTGCTGTACAAATATTATAAATCATATGAAACTTAATAATATAAAATAAAAATATAGGTATAAGCTACCAAAAAAACAAGTGTCGATTGAAAAATCGAGAAAGAGGGAGAAAAATAATTATAGATAGAGGTAACGCTACGAGTAATGCTCGTACTTCAACGTTGTGCATTACCAAAATGTCTGTGGAGTTCATAACTAACCAACCATTTTCAATTCAAAAGTATCTACCTACGTATGAATGATATTAGAAATAAAAGGTTTGAGTTTGAAATAAGAAATGAGACTTACATATTCGTTTTTTTTTTATGTATTGTCACATCGAATATAAATCAATTGCTTAGCTACCTGGATACTTTTAATTCTGGCTGCACCTAATGAGAATCAAATCAACAGAAAAGAAACATAAATATTTCGCGACATACACATGTTTGCCAATATCTACCTACTATATAAAACTATTTAAGTAGGAAGGTATGTTTTTCGCAGGGAATATTAAAAAGAATCCACAGCGAGTGCCTAATACTTACGTTACGCGATATTTTATTGTTTTCGTAATGACAGGGTATTGAAATCACCCAACAAACATTTTTACCTTCTTACAGACGACTACACCTTTGCATATCAGCAAACGAGTACCTAGTTAGTTACACAAAAAATAAATAAAATTCGCAGTGTTAAAAATATTAAACAGTAATCCTGTTTATTTTACCCTTAAAATTGAAATTGCTAGGTACCTACCAGAGTCAACATTATCTACAGGGGAGCGCCATTTCACTTAGGGTTTTTCTAGAAGAGTGGACCAGTCAAACCACGCATGTAAGTTAATGTTAGAATCGTTGACAGATGGACAATGGGTCAGGATATAGGACTAGGGTGAAGAGTGTCAGTACAGGGGCAGTGCGGCGGCAGTGTGTGAAGCGCCGCCCATCCCGTGCCTGGGCGTGTAGCACCCCGGCGGCGCGCGACAGAGACGCGCGCGCTGCGGGCGGCGGCGAGAGCAGGACGCGCGTCCGAGGGAGGGGCTCCAGCCAGCCGCACGCCGGTCCCATACCACCGCTCATTCGTCTCTCGTTTAGCCTCCGCTATGTAAACCGGCCTTGTTGTGAATCTAAACAAAATCGGTCAGTCGTCGTTTTGTTGCCGTAAGAGCAACGCGTCGGAGGTTCCGCGCTTTCGGGTTGAGCATGTTGCGACAGTGAACGTAGCCGGCAAAATGCACGCGTTGTTTGGTGAACAGAGCCCGTATGCGTACCGCGGAGGAGCCGCTGGCGGCTATTCTGCCGGAGTCACACCCTATGCGTACGAACAATACCGCTACGGATATGGAGCCCCCTACCTGCATCCACATCAACAACACGTAGGCGCTCCAAAAGATATGGTCAAGCCGCCCTATTCATACATTGCGCTAATAGCGATGGCCATACAGAACGCCCCTGAGCGACGCATTACACTAAACGGCATTTACCAGTTTATAATGGAACGATTTCCTTACTACAGAGAAAACAAACAAGGCTGGCAAAATTCCATTAGACACAATCTAAGCCTCAATGAGTGCTTCGTGAAAGTGGCCAGAGACGATAAAAAACCTGGCAAAGGAAGTTACTGGACTCTGGATCCTGATTCGTATAACATGTTTGATAACGGTTCGTATTTACGTCGGCGGCGTCGCTTTAAGAAGAAAGATGCGCTAAGAGAAAAAGAGGAAGCATTGAAGAGACAACAGCAATTACAGCAGGCCCAAGAAGCGCTCACAGCTCAGGAGACGTTGAGCGCAGCGGACACGCTGGGCCAGCCTCGAGACGTTAAGCCGGACGTGAAGCCGCGCATCTTCGAGTGCCGGCCAAAACGAGAACCAGGCGCAGATTGTGCTAGATATGATAAGCCAGTCGATTCTCTTGATGACTTTAGTGAACCGAGACTTCCAGCTTCCGCAGTTTACTGTTCGCCTCAACCGTACTCGCTGGTAGCCGAAGAGTTTCGAGCAGCCACTTCTGGCTGGTACACCGCGCCCGAACCTCCCGCGGAGCAGCTCCCGCCGGCGTTCCGTGACCTGTTTGAGCCCCCCAGCTGCCAGCTGGCTGGCTTCCGCAGCAGTTCCCCCGTGCCAGATGCGTACCGCGCGTCGCCACCGCCACACCACCACTACCGCACGCCCGCACCTTCCTACTACCATCACCAAGCCTGCGTCGCCGCCGGTCCTGCGCCAGCACACAAGTCCTACTGAGACCCTGCCCTCAGGTGAGCTTCATTATAGTTCAACTTTCTAAAAGCTAAAGCCTGCGCTCTGCGATGTTTGTTTCGTTGAAGTATAGCGTTCGCGAATTCCGCTGTGCGTGTCGGTCAGCCGCTCCGTCGGTCCGTGGAGGGAGCGAGGGAGCGCCGGTGTGCACCGAGACACTCCGTGACGTGGTTGTGGTTGCAGGAGGCCCGCATCGCTCGGCGCCGAACGGATTTAGCCGCACGCGTCAGTTCCAGAGCGGATAAATATAGCGCAGTAGCCGGAGATGCCGTGGAGGCAAGTGGCGGCACGTCCATAACTACTGTTTACAGATCGGCGGCCGACCCTGCCGCCTCCCGCTCCGTTCACACCTATAGGTATGTCGAAACTCCACATGTGTTAGAATACTAAACGTAACAATAAGTGGTGACGCTGGCAGGGTGTGCGTGCGCAGGCCCGTGTGCGTGTCCGCCGCTGCACCGCTGCCACCACCGCTGCGTCGGAGCCGCTACGAGATGTGATGCTTCACGGAAGTCTCACAGTAACTTTTGTTTTGATTTGTTTTGGACATACCTTATCCACAGAATGTGCTGCGTTGCCGAAGTTTGGGTAGTTACAAATATCCATTATAGATAGTCACCTATTTTCTTTCTGGGTATGTTCAACTATAATCTTACAACTCTGGTCATATATCCCGTGTTCATCATTACTTTTTTATTCATATGAAATCTTAAACAATACTAACAATGTTGGTTGTTTTTTTTTTTTTTGTAAAGCAACTGACCATCTGGTGACCAAGTGCTCAACCACAGTTAAAAAAACATAAGTATGTGCTTGGGAACTTGCAGCTAATAATGAAGCAATATTAACATTTCTTGAAGGGCTAAGCTAAACACTAAACAAAGTAGGTACATAACCGTGTTACATTACGCCTTTTTGTGTAGTTATACTGCTTTATCCTAATAGCATAATCCTGATAGCATAAACTTGTACGAGTCAGACAGCCTTATACAAGTGTATAAGACTTTCTTTTAAAAAAATTGTGAAGACCCATTGAGTTATAATGTACTACGTACTTATAACTCAATGTGAAGACCACGTCGTGGCCCAGTAACAGCCGATTTAGATTCTACTACTAAATTTCACACATACATTACATTTTGTTGATGCTATACCATCTATTTGGTCGCCCAGTCGTCCAGTTCTAGCACAGTCCCTGTTCAAAATATGATACAAACCTTGAGAAAAAGGCAATAACTGTATAATTAGTCTGACTTAAATAATTTTGAAAACTAAATGTTTATAAACGATAATTCCATGATTTTAACTACAAATGCGGTAAGCGCAAGTAAATATGGCAGTGTTTGGCGCAAGTTTTCAAAATGTTTTTCTAATTAATGTCTTATTGAAGATGCATTTTTAAAACTCTTAATAGGTGACATAATTTCTATCTGGAAATTGATTACAATCAACCACTATTTTCATAAGACATCCAGCTAATCTGCGACTATGCTAACGATACAGAATAGAACACATAGTAGTCACAGATGAATTAAAATAAAATAAATTATGAAATATAGTTTGGTTAGTAAGACCAAAAAAATTATAAATAGGTAACTAGTTGGCGCAAAACGCATATTTTCTTTTATTCAGCATAGATATGGGCATTGTAGAATTTTGGAACAATATCGATACTTAATCAAGATATTAAACTCATTTTTTGCAAAATCGTTCGCTTGTTTAAACAACACCAGAACATTTTATATTTTCTATGGAATTATTTAAAACACGAAGTGTTACGAAGGCTTTTATTGTAAAACATTCGATAGTAGTGCGGAGTTACGGGAGCAACGCCATGTTCCTCTATGGTATCGCTAAAACGGAAATTCCTCGCTTTAATGCCATGAACAACTTCTTGGAGTGTTTAGAAAATACCTCAAAGAGTATATCTGTATATTTTCTTTCTTAGATCATATTAATTACATAATCCAAATATTCATTTGTAATTCAAGGGTATCGGTATTGAGAAGGTATGCCTAGTTCGGCCCCAAATGTACTTCCTTTTAATGTAATACTTATTCTATGTTTAATGGGCCACTGATTATGCATACATTTTACTCATTTGTAATGGAGATAGATATCTTTTGCACTTACATATGTCAAATTTTATTGAAAACTCTCTATACCTTTGTTATTTCAATGAAAGCATTCAAGACAATTACTGCGCTATTGACTATCGTAAGCATTGAATATTCCCACTCAGTCCCTTCGTGGCCATTCTGTTATTCTTTAAAGCAGGGTGAAAAATCTTTTCACTATCTATCTAGGCTCTTCTCTTACCTCAGGCCGGACGGTGGTCCGGAGACCTCACTCAGCTCAGTGTGTTTACAGTCTCTCTATAGAGGTGCCCCAACAGGCGCTGCACAAGGAACTTAAAAGCTGCCTGCTAAGAAAACCTGGGGCTTCCTTCCACGTGCAGATTGTGACCAATGGTGTGGTTTTAGTGAGATAAAAATCGCACACTCCTAGGCCTAATCTCCAAACACCGACCCCCATTTGAAGGTCCTCCCAATAACAAAAAAGATGAATCTTCTCAATTTTTTTATTAGCCTACACTGTCCAACTGCTGGGCAAAGGCTATTCCTTCCATAAACTCTTCTCTCGCATCGCATCAAACCAGCCATCATGGAATACGTCCGCGTTGTCTTCACAGGCAATAATCTTGCTTAAAATGTTAGAGGTTTTTAAAGAAATTTTAATCGAGTTAAATGATTGAATATGCCTGATGGAAGTAAGTACCCGCACCTTACATTAAAACACCGGGTGGAGAATCCAAACCTCAGGAGGAGGAGGAACTGAGTACCTCATAAAATATCAATGTCGTAAAACCTAACGATTGAAAGCTATAAATATTTAAACGCCCCACTAGATTCCATAAAACATACATATGTAAATAAAGTGTTATTTATTAGGTGTCGGTCAATACTTATAGATCGTACAATAGTTTATTTTGTAAGCAATTTATATTTTATTGTTAGTGCAGTGTAGCTAAAAATATAATATGGTCTTATTCTGTTATATGTTGAAGCGCGCAGAAGAATGTATTTAAATCTTCAATTCTTACATATGTATTATAAAACAAAGTCCCCGACGCGACGCTTCTATCTGTCAGTATGTTCGCGATAAACTCAAAAACTACTGAACAGATTTTCTTGAGGTTTTCACCAATAGCTTGAGTGATACATGAGAAAGGTTTAAGACTATCATTTATTAAGAATTTGTGTGAATTAGCAGAATGAGACCGTGCGAAGCTTGGCAAGGTAGCTATTATTATATTTATTTATTTATTATTATATAATAAAGTAGTTTCCTACATTTAATACCAAGGGGTGTCTTAGATTTCTCTGCACACTTCAGTTAAAAATAATATATGGTTTAATGCAAATTTTAAATAACATCATACCTAAGTACCATAATATTTTTTTTAACTTTGGTTATTCTAATGAAATAATGTGGATGTCACTTAGGAATAATGTAGCTTCAAAATTGATTCGGTTGATCCAAAGATTCTTCCTATAAACTTTACCTGTTCCTAATATTAGTAGGTATAGATAACTCCAGGGTTGCGAGAATGTTCTAACGAGATACCGCGGCCCCGGAACTCTAGGGCAGCTGAAGGAACAGGGTGGGTTTTTAGTTAGTAGAAGTCTGATACACCCTTTCGCTCTAACCCGAGCGGGAGAAGTCATTCGATGAACTGGAATTTTGGCTTTGTAGTGTTTTGATATGGAAGTCGGTTCTATTATTTGCAAAAAAAAAAATTTTCACGCTTTTTAGTGGGTCTGTTTGTAATTTGTCTAGTTACTAAAGCCATAATGTCAACAACTTATCACCTTTTCCAACCCGAGCGGGAGAAGTCATTCGATGAACTGGAATTTTGGCTTTGTAGTGTTTTGATATGGAAGTCGGTTCCATTATTTGCAAAAAAAAATTTTTTCACGCTTTTTAGTGGGTCTGTTTGTAATTTGTCTAGTTACTAAAGCCATAATGTCAACAACTTATCACCTTTTACAAAATATTGCTTTTCCCGATGCATAGCCGTTAATTTTTGAGGAGAACCGACTTCTATGTTAAAACACTACAAAGCCAAAAATAACTTTCATTTCGGAACGCGGTGTGAAAAAAAAAAGAAAATCTAAAACCAATAACACCGACTACCGAAATTAAAGTTATTTTTGGCTTTGTAGTGTTTTGATATAGAAGTCGGTTATATTTTTTGTTAAAAAAAAATTTTATCATGTACATTTGGACTGTTATTCTATTTTACTCATTCCATTTTGACGTTATAGATCTTTTTTGGCAGAGACTTGTATTCTTTTCACTGTGGAGTTACCTATTGAATACTAAGTAATAATAAGTAGGTAGTGTTGGTTTAATTATCACCCTTTAATTGTCAAAAGGGTCAACTATTGGTTAGGTAACCGTCAAACATGGGTTTAATATGATTTTATAGCTACAACTAATAAGTACAAAAAAAACTTTTTCGAAATAACGTGTCAGTACATATTTGTAACACACTGCTATCAAAGTAACTACGTACTGTGAAGTAACTACCAAATTATGCCCCCACTCAGAAACCTCAAGTTGGTTGAATGAAGTTTGTAGAGTTGTGTAAATATTTTAGATGAACACTAAAGTAAGTATAATCCATTCTATATTATGGATACTTACTATACATTAAGATTCGAAGTAATCAAAGATCAACAAAGCCACTGAAACTCTAGCAATGCTAAATACTAAGTGACCCTATAGGGTCTTTATTTTCCTGTGTTTGGCCAGCTACTAAGTTTGTACTATGTACAGTACAGTACGGAATTACTTTAGTAGTAGACTAGGCTCACGTTTGACCACCTACTTATACGTTTTTATCACGATTGTAGTTACGTATTACTTAGATAAATGAAACAGCGGGAATACTTTGTAGGCAATGTAAATACAAAACTATTTAACGGTAACTTCATATTCAAATTGTAAAAAAAAAACATTGTATTTGGTTGGCATGCATTGAAGTGTACCTGCCGTTTCACGAGCATTGGCAAAATATTTTCCAAGGTGGTTTTTATGGTCCAGTCAAAATTCGCTGGTGTTTTGGCGCTCATTGGCCAAAACAGATACAGTAGATTGGGGTGGGAAAGTTAATGTTCAATATTTTAAGAATAATTTATAGTAATATAAAAAAAAATATTCAAAACCGTAATAGCCACGAGCTGAGCTGTATTGCTCACAAAAGGTTTAAGTGGACCCACGAATTCCGTCACAAAGTTTGTAAACCAATAGACCTGTCAGCCCACCCCATGGCGGAAGATATCCATGAGGATATCCACTTGTAGAAGAAAAAAATAGCTTAGTAGGTAGGTAATTAAGTTTCAAATTGTATTACCTACCATGTATATTGAAGGATCTGTTTTCAATTTTTTTATGAAATCTAGACACGCGGGAGCGTGTCAAGCCAAGAACTGGCGCGCAGCTCACCGTGTGTATTATAATTACCTACCAGAACCAAAGCAAATCACTCTGCTTTTTAGGGTTCCGTAGCCGAATGGCAAAAACGGAACCCTTATAGTTTCGATATGTCTGTCCGTCTGTCTGTCTGTCCGTCCGTCCGTATGTCACAGCCATTTTATTCCGAAACTATTAAGACTATACATGTGAAACTTAGTAGGTAGATGTATTCTGTAAACCGCTTTCCGATTTTAAGAAGAAAATAAAAAAATATTTAAAACTAGCTTTTGCCCGCGACTTCGTCCGCGTGGAATAGTTACTTTGGGCTAACGTTAAATTTAACCCCGATTTTAAAGTATTCTTCATTGGTGCTCCGCTCTTATTGGCCTTAGCGTAATGATATATAGCCTATAGCCTTTCTCTATAAATTTACTATTTAATTAAAAATATTTTTTTCAATTCGAACCAGTAGTTCCTGAGATTATCGCGTTCAAACAAACAAACAAACTCTTCAGCCTTATATTATTAGCATAGATAGCAGTTGCCCGCGACTTTGTCCACGTTTCCGTCGTTTTTCGTAAAAAAAAAAGTAGCCTATGTCCTTCCTCACGGTTCAGTGATTTTGATGTAACACACAGATTAACTTTCGTAATTTAGTAGGGAAATATAATATGTCAATCTATAATACTGTTGAAAAATATCGCAATACCGAACCGCACAATATTATTGTTAATAGCTGTGCCCGCGACTCCGTCAGCGTGTAACTCCTTGTGTGTTATTAAGTGAATGTATTGGTAACATTGTTTAGATCACGTTCACATGAGGCTTAAGTACCTATAGAACGACAATACTTCAGCGCAAAGCTTCCAGGTAAACTATGTTGAAAGTTGACCCGTCCGGCACGTGAACATAAAGATTTCTAGAACTGCTAACCCGGGAAAGAGCGACGTACAACTGACCATGCGAGAAACAACTGACACCGAGATCTACTCCAGCAACACGAAAAGTCTACCCTTGAGCCTTATTAATTGAGGCCATGAGAGCCAGATTGGCCTAACTGTATTTTTGTTAATACTGATTTTAATTGATAAAACTGCTCTAAACGGTAAAAGTCATAGCACCACAGTGGCCTAAAATTTAGTTCAACATTTTGACCTTATTTAGACAGTTGAAATTTTTGAGGCCATGAGATCCAGAGTGGTCTAGCTGTAATTTTTTCAATAAGTCGATTTTACGGTTAGGCCACTCTGGCTCTCATGGCCTCAATTGTCATTGCATAACACACCGATACTGGGAATCGCGTTCTTTTAAATTGGAATGGAAAATTATTTGGTATTATGGGAATTCTGGGAATAAAGACGGTTTCTCCTGCACCGCAACCTGTTAAAATTTGAGCCTCGATTATATTTTGTTGCAAGTGGGTTACTTTTAGCCGAGTTCCATTGCAAAGTTGTGGTGATTTTAAATTTCGGAGCAGAATAATAATCAGAAGCTTCGAACTGCTAAGCTATCGGGAGTTACACGTGTTATTGTGAGTCAACCATAAAAGATAGACATATGCTGTCGTGGGATATTTTTTATATAATTTTAAGGAGAACATTTCCGTTATAAATGATTTCTGTGTAGCTTTAACCATTAAGGTTGCACACGCGACGGAAGCTTAAAAAATTGAGTAACTTCTCCCGTTTTCCCAACATTTCCCTTCACTGCTCTGCTCCTATTGATTGTAGCGTGATGAAAAGTATACTATAACCTGCTCAGGAGTATGGATATTAATTGTATCAAGTTTCGTTAAAATCCGTCCAGTAGTTTTTGTTTCTATAACGGTTATACAGACAGACAGACAGACAGACAAAAATTTTACTGATTGCATTTTTGGTATCAGTATCGATCCCTAATCACCCCCTGATAGTTATTTTGTAAATATATTTCATGTACAGAATTGACCTCTCTACAGATTTATTATAAGTATAGATAAAGGGGGGTCCCCATACATGGAACTAGAACTGAAAATATATCTTTTTCATGAAACCTATGCGTGTGTGGTATCTATAGACAGGTCTTTAAAAATGATATAAGGGTTTCTAAAACCACTTTTTCATAAAGTTAATCGTTTAAAAGATATAAGCTTCCAAAGTGGTAAAATGTGTGTGTCCCCCCCCCCCCCCTCTAACTTCTATAATAATGGAGTGAAAATTCTAAAAAAATATATATGTCTGTAGATCTTAATGTAAACTTTCAACCAAAATTGGTTTGAACGAAATCGGGTCAGCAGTTTTTGAGATACATAATATTTTCTAAAACCGCAAATATAACTTTGTAATTCATACAAACACTATGAAAAACAAAGTTATTTAGCGTAGTTGTAAAAATTTAAATAAGCTAGTTTTAAGAAACTTTTAAGGTTTTTTTTATTCGTCAAATAAATATACATATTATATTATATTATTATAGTTACTACGGAACCCTTCATGGGCGAGTCTGACTCGCACTTGGCCAATTTCTTTTTCTGGTGGGAAAATCATCAAATGACCCGCTCTGGGTGGAGCGCAAGGCAGAGTCAGACTTCTACTAACTAAAATTGACCAAGTGCGAATCAGACTCGCCCATGAAGGGTTCCATAGTAACAACGCAGAATAACTTTGTTTTTCATAATGTTTGTATGAAATACAAAGTTATATTTGCGGTTTTAGTAACTGTGCTATATCTCAAAAACTGATGACCCTGTCTCGTTACAACAATTTTTTTGTTGAAAGTTTTTATTTTTAGATTTTTCACTTCATTATTATAAAAGTTAGAGGGGGGCGACACACATTTTACCACATTGGAAGCGTATATCTATTAAACACTTGACTTCAAGAAAAAATGGTTTTATAAACCTCAATGTCATTTTAAAGACCTGTCTATAGACACCACATACACACATATTTTTAGTTTAATTTTTATGTATGGAAACAAAAATAAAATTAAGGGTGGCCCCTTAATTTTATATATATATATATGTACTAGCTTTTGCCCGCGACTTCGTCCGCGTGGAATAGTTAATTTGGGCTAACGTTAATTTTAACCCCGATTTTGAAGCATTCCTCATTGGCGCTCCGCTCCTATTGGCCTTAGCGTAATGATATATAGCCTATAGCCTTTCTCTATAAATTGACTATTTAATTAAAAATTATTTTTTCAATTCGAACCAGTAGTTCCTGAGATTATCACGTTCAAACAAACAAATAAACCCTTCAGCCTTATATTATAGTATAGATAGCTGTTTCCCGCGACTTCGTCCGTGTTTCCATCGTTTTTCGTAAAAAGTAGCCTATGTCCTTCCTCACGGTTCACTGATTTTGATGTAACAGAAAAATTAACTTTCGTAATTTATTAGGGAAATATAATATGTCAATCTATAATACTGTTGAAAAATATCGCAATACGGAACCGCACAATATTATTGTTAATGGCTGTGCCCGCGACTCCGTCAGCGTGTAACTCCTTGTGTGTTATTAAGTTAATGTATTGGTAATATAGCATGATTCAGTTTTCACGCGCGATGGCTTATTATTAGCGTATTTCATGTATAACTTTGGTGTTTCTATACCAATTTATATGATTCTTTTTTATGGAATAGTTAATAATGTTAACTTTTTCAATTAGGGGTGACTGAGAGTGTTATAAACGTAAGAGTAGACAAATATTATAATCAGAAAGCTTCGAACTGCTATGCTATCAGGAGTTACACGTATTATTGTAAGTCAACCATAAAAGATAGACATATGCTGTCGTGGGCTATTTTTTATATAATTTTAAGGAGAACATTTCCGTCATGAAATGATTTCTGTGTAGCTTTAACCATTAAGGTTGCACACGCGACGGAGGCTTAAAAAAATTGGCCAAGTGCGAGTCGGACTCGCCCATGAAGGGTTCCGTAGTAAGTATAATAAATATAATATACTTAATATATTTATTTAGAAAAAAAAAAAAACAAAAAACCTTACAAATTTCTTAAAACTAGCTTATTTACAATTTTTACAACTACGCCAAATAACTTTGTTTTTCATAGTATTTGTATGAATTACAAAGTTATATTTGCGGTTTTAGAAAATATACTGTATCTCAAAAACTGCTAACTCGATCTCGTTCAAACCAATTTTGGTTGAAAGTTTACATTAAGATCTACAACATATGGTTTTATTAGATTTTTCACTTCTTTATTATAGAAGTTAGAGGGGGGGGGACACATTTTACCACTTTGGAAGCGTATATCTTTTAAACGATTAACTTTATGAAAATGTAATTTTAGAAACCTTAATGTCATTTTTAAAAACCTGTCTATAAATACCACACACGTATAGGTTTCATGAAAGAAAATATTTTCAGTTTCAGTTCCATGTATGGGGAGCCCCTTTTATTTTAAATATATTTTTAAATTTTCTCTTAAAATCGGAAAGCGGTTCACAGAATACATCTACCTACCAAATTTCACATGTATAGTCCTAATAGTTTCGGAATAAAATGACTGTGACATACGGACGGACGGACAGACTGACAGACGGACAGACATGTCGAAACTATAAGGGTTCCGTTTTTTGCCATTCGGCTACGGAACCCTAAAAATGGAGTAACTTCTCCCGTTTTCCCAACATTTCCCTTCACTGCTCTGCTCCTATTGATTGTAGCGTAATGAAAAGTATACTATAACCAGCTCAGGAGTATGAAAAATAATTGTACCAAGTTTCGTTAAAATCCATCGAGTAGTTTTTGTTTCTATAACGGTTATACAGACAGACAGACAGACAAAAATTTTACTGATTGCATTTTTGGCATCAGTATCGATCCTTAATCACCCCCATGATAGTTATTTTGGAAATATATTTCATGTACAGAATTGACCTCTCTACAGATTTATTGTAAGTATAGATTTTTAAACTAATGTCCATTTCAATCAAGTCGATAATAGAAGTCGATGGGCTGTAAAAATGGCAAAAGTGACACTTTGAAAACAATGTTAGGTCAGACATACTTTGATTAATAAAATACACAACCTCTCAAGACTATTCTTTTACACGTTTTTGTCCGTTTTATGTTTCCATATTTTTATATTATACATACCTAGCTTCCGCCCGTAACCTCGTTCGATTTCACTCTTCGGTCCTTTAACTACATATTACTACACCAACTCGGTCCGTATTTTAACACTAGTACTCTCGCGGGGCTTCGCTCCCGTGGATTCTATCACGGTAAAAACATAACTCTCCTTTTTTGCAGTCGGGTAAAAAGTAGCCTATAACCTTCCTTAAGCTTCAAGCTACTTTCATACCAAATTTCATCCAAATCCACCCAGTACTTTCGAAGATTAGCGCGTTCAAGCAAACAAACAAACAAACAAACAAACTAACAAACTTTTCCACTTTATAATATTAGTATAGATATATATATATATATTATTTTTTTCTTTAAAAATAGGAAAGCGTTTCACAGAATACATCTACCTACCAAGTTTCACATGTGTAGTCCTAATAGTTTCAGAATAAAATGGCTGTGACATAAGGACGGACAGACAGACAGACATGACGAAAATATAAGGATTCCTTTTATAGCCATTCGGCTACGGAACCCTTAAAACCTTCCCGTTTCCTTCAGTTGCCCTTGTGGTCCGAGACTGCGGTATCTCGTTAGAACATTTCACTTGGCACCTAAGTTGTAATTATTATCTAGCAGAACAAGTAATAAGAATTTCTCACTATAAGTAAGCGTGCATAAATATGCATATTTGTTTTGATTATTCACCACTTAAATGTTATCACAAAATTTAATAATAATAAAAAAATAAACCTATTTTCAATTAAAAAAAAAATTGTACAACTTTTTTGTTGGTCATAATGGCGGAACGGAATTTAATCCCGTTAAGACGTCCGGATTTCATTTCGAACAAAAGTCCATATTATCGCAAATGGTAATATGATTTAAATAGCACAAAATACTAATACCAGCTTAATGTTAAGCCAGAGGAAAATAGGTTTTAATCATGTCACGATTTAGCTATTTGTTGCATCATTTCAAACTATGTAGTTCTTCCAATATTTTAAAGTTTATCAGTCAAAGGGACTCGATTCAGTATAATATTCTTGCAATAGTAGGTACCATCGTCTTGTCCTAAGTACACCACAAAAAAAAATCGACATCACTTGATCGCACTTGTCTGATGATCTCTCTTACATTCAGCGATTGATTTTTACTTAGCTATACTTAGATAAATATACTTAGTTCAATCTACATAAGTGTTCACAAAACTTTTAAGACTTACGTCTTTTTGCCATTTGCAAAGTAAATAGACATTGGACTAGACTATTACGCTCAACGGAATTGGTCCGAGCTTTAAACCTGAATTTATTAAAAAAAAAACTAAACTTACTCTGCAGCTTCTACTGACTCGCAGTTGGCCAGTTTAAAGTAGAGTTGCCACGAATATTCGGCAACGATTTGGTATTCGGCTATTCGGCCATTTTTTTCGCCATTCGAATAGTAAATTATGAAAAAAAGAACTCAAAATATTATTCACAAAGATGTTTATTTAACAAACAAATTAACATATTAATATTTAAAATCTACCAGTGTTAAGTTATGATGCATGAAAACATTTTTTTCAGCATTTGTCGACAGCAGACGATTGCATTTTTCCTCATAAATTATACCTGCTTCTGAAAACAGCTGTTCACTATATACACTGCTACCGGGAGATGATAAATACATTATAGCAAATTGTGAAACGGTTGGATATTATATTGCGTTTGATTTGCTGACCACCACGTAAGGGTTTGCTGTCTGATCTTGGAGAACAGATGCCATGCAAAAATCAAGTTAATTTGCTACCGAACTTTTTATGTTTCACACTTTTATCTGAACGTAACTCAAAACAATTCCAGAAACCATCCTGTGTCTCAATGGTTTTGTCATTTTCATTGACATTCCTTTTCTTTCTACGTGGAGATGAATCATCATCGGTGCTATTCTTTTTCAGAGTATCTACAACTTTCGTTTTTGCTGTTTGTTTTTTAACTACTCCCAAGAAACTAGTTTTAAAATGGGATCAAGAAAAGTGGCAAGCAGATCTACATAACTTTAACTTTAAGCTTTTCTTGAACAAATAGTGATTTTTTTATCTATACTAATATTATAAAGAGGTAAAATTTGTAAGTTTGTAAGTTTGTATGTATGGGGTAATCTCTGAAACTACCGAACCGATTTTGAAAATTCTTTCGCTTATTTGTAGCTGCATTATCCCTGAGTGCTATAGGCTATAAATTATCTTTATATCACGCATATTAGCCGAGCTATTATAATCTTTGTCAAGCAAGTCGGGGACGGGATCCCGTGGAATATTTTCGACTTCTACGCGGACGAAGTCGCAGGCAGAAGCTAGTTGATAATAGGCTCGCATTTGACCACCATCTCACCTGATGGTAAGTGATTATGTGGTCGAAGATGGAGCACGCTTAACTAAAAGTAATCTATTCACTCTTGACTTAAAGACCCCTAGTTTATAGCTATCGGGAAACACAGACTCCGGCAGGGAAATCAACTCCTTAGTCGTATGTACGCACAATGAAGGTATTCCCAAAACATTGTGTGTATATGGGTGGGTGATATTTCTTAAGATAATCACATTTAAAGTAATTTTTAGTATACAGTACGTACAGTATGATACACCAACAATCAACAAATAAAGCGTGTTGTGACACTACCGCAACCTAATCACAAATGAAACTACTGCCCGCGCCTACTTGCTACTTCAGCGATGCAAGTTTAAACTCATAGGAGACGAGGTGTGACTTGTCACCAGCTGAAAGTACTAAGTGTTACCGAATATTCAGCTGCCGAATATTCGATATTCGGTCAAATAACTATTCGTGGCATCTCTAATTTAAAGTAAAAAATTGGCCAAGTGCGAGTCAGAATCGCCCATGACGGGTTCCGTAGTAACTACGCCAAATAACTTTGTTTTTCATAGTATTTGTATGAATTACAAAGTTATATTTGCGGTTTTAGAAAATATGCTATATCTCAAAAACTACTGACCCGATCTTGTTCAACACACATTTTACCACTTTGGAAGCGTATATCTTTTAAACGATTGACTTTATGAAAAAGTCGTTTCAGAAATCTCAATGTCATTTTTAACGACCTGTCTATAGATACTACACAATCATAGGTTTCATGAAAAAAAATTCAGTTTCAGTTCTATGTATGGGGAGCCCCCCTTAATTTTAAATATTTTTTCTTAAAATCGGAAAGCGGTTTACAGAAGACATCTACCTACTAACTTTGACATGTATAGTCCTAATAGTTTCGGAATAAAATGGCTGTGACATACGGACGGACGGCCGGACAGACAGACATGACGAAACTATAAGGGCTCCGTTTTTTGCCATTCGGCTACAGAACCCTAAAAATGGTAAAAAAAAATTACGGCTATGGAGTGGAATTCCCTGCTGGAGTCTGTGTTTCCCGATAGCTATAACCTAGGAGTCATTAAGTCAAGAGTGAATAGGTGACTTTTAGGTAAGCGTGCTCAATCTTCGACCACATCATCTTTTACCATCAGGTGAGATGAAGGTCAAACGCGAACCAATAATGAAATAAAAAAAATTGTTACTGCCATGGCTTGGTTAATGAAATGCAAAAGAGCGGAGAGTTACTTTGAAACTGAAATAAAATTTAATATTATTAATCTTTTTTATTACATTCGTTTCTCAATTCAATCACTTGTATGGGTACATTTACAAGTACCAAAGCGTTTTACCCACCGCTAAAAACAAAGATGTTTTTTTAATTTTTAAGTTGTAAATCTTTGCTTTGATGATAATGATTACTTATTGACGTGAAGGTTACTTATCAGATCTCAGTAAAAAATAACAAAAGCCTCATAGCACTGATTTTCTGTTCAGACGCTTTCTACAAGTTCCAAAAATTTATAAATTACTATCTGTTGCCTGTAACTTCGTTCGAGTGGAATTTTTAATCTATGCCGCGGGAAGCGTATATTTTCCAGGGATAAAAAGTAGGGACCTACCTACTACACTCTACATCTGTCATGTTGGCGTGATTCAGTAACAAGCATCCAAACATCTAAACGCGTTATATTAGTATAAATTTACATTATTACAACACCATGTTCAATGAATTTCGGATACAAATTGCTACCCCCTTGTGATTATGCTGCATCAGCGCTGGCCACGGCAGCTTGTATTGAAAACTTATTCTGGTAATATCTGACTACTGTATAGACGTAATATCAAGGACTGATAATGCAGATGGATTGCATTTAACTTATTTGCAGTCTTGTAAGCAAACATCCAGTAGAACGATGGATTTAGTTCATATGCATTTAAGTCTTGGAGCACAACTATATTCACGAGAGCAAATAAGGACAACTAAAAAGGCTACCCAAGCATACTAATAAGGACCCGTTTTTGTAAGCCTTCCGATTAAATATTTTCATACAAAATTATAAAATAATCCTAACTTTTATTTAAAGACTGCGTCATCAATATTTTTTAAATGTAGTATTGAGTGTGTCCTAAAAATACTGATTCGAAAATGTAACGAAAAAACTGAACAGTCTGTATCTGTTTACCTATTATTTATATTATGAAGTTGTTTGGTTTAAACATATCCATAACTTTTTATAAGATAGTATTAACAATCCATTCTCTATGTCCATATCTCACAAACAGAAACCTTTTAATATTATCTTCTGCTTGCGACAGGAATAATGGCGATGTCTAACTTAGCTACTTACTTGGTTATGTTTAGTAGAAGTCAGGGTTTCGTCACGATGTGCCATATTACCTTTAATAGCGGCCCTGCTGACGTCTTAAGAACATGTCTTATGTAGTACTTCACAAATTACAAACTAGGGCAGAGGCTAGTAAGAAAATACAGGTTTAATAAATTAGTCCAAAAACTATTATACCTCCATCTAATAAGAAACATTAAATTAGAAACAAGAAGAATAAGAAACATTAAATTAGAAACAAGAAGAATAAGAAACATTTAATTGTGGATCTGAAATG
This sequence comes from Tholera decimalis, assembly GCA_943138885.2. NCBI lineage: Eukaryota > Metazoa > Arthropoda > Insecta > Lepidoptera > Noctuidae > Tholera > Tholera decimalis. Next base: position 22,883,916 of record OW964548.2, read on the forward strand.
GTGGAGGCATTGAGGTGAAACTATATTTGGAAATTAATTGTAATCTAAGACCTTAATTTTTTTATTGATGATAGGCAAGCATTTAACCACCATCTCACCTGATGGTAAGCGATGAAGTAGTCGAAGATGAAACTCGCTTACCTAAAAGTCACCTATTCACTCTTGAATAAAATACCTCAGATTATAGCTATCAGGAAACACAGACACCGGAGTGGAATTCCACTCGTTAGCTGTACGCAAAATGAAAGTATCCCCAAAAAGATTTGTGCGTATGGGTGGGATAGAAACGGTTAAATTGAAAATATGGTGTGAAATGTGATAATTTTAGGTTTCAGCACCTAGCATAATACGAAAAAAATTATATTGATTTTCCAAACTTTTCATATCATTCATGATTGAACTTTGTTTCAAATCGATATCACTCGACTTCTGAAATAAGCTAATGTGATAGACGGAGAGCCCGCAATGACCAGGTTAAGGATCCAAATGGAAAAAAAAACAGAACATTAATTAACAACAACTTAGGTCTAAACATTAAGTACTTATGATTAAAATGTGATATAAGCAGTCTACGTAGTCACATGAACAGTCCTTTCTATTTTAAGGCTGTAATGATGCCTAAAGAAATTCTTTAAATGACGAGAGCAAATACGGCAATGTATTAATTGGAAACGTTCATTTGTCTCAGGTATGGCGGATGCAGAATTTGGGAGGCGGAGTGCAGGGATCACGTGCATACTGAACGTGTGCGGAACATGGCTACTGAGCGCTGTAAGAACTGTATTAACGTGGTGCACATATTGTAGCAAACGTCACTTATTTATAAAGTTAACGCTATCATCGTATCTCCACAAAAGATATAGTCGTATGATAGTGCCCGAAGACTTATTTTAGTATGTATATTCGTTTACCTATGAGCTTAATGAATAGATAAGACGAAATTCAATAATTCCGACATAGCGTACTGTTCAATTATTGTTGTAGGTACATAGCCCTAGACATACCCGAATTTCAGTATTATCCAATCAAATAGTATTATATACCTACTTAGAGAGTATAGGTATCTATGTACGTATCACAAATGATCAGTAAACAAATAATGTTAGATGAAATGTAAATAATTAGTTATAAATACCTAGTTATTGTATGAAACTTAGATGACCCCGTGTAAAGAAAGCAAAGTTGTTGTTGTTAGGGGGATGTGCTGTTATTCTAGTCTGCTACTTTAAGCAAAATATTTGTGTTGTTTTGAAACCGACTCTAGAGAATACATTTAAGGAATCACCTAGCTTATTAAAAGGGGAAACAAATAAACTTTATGGCTAAAGCATCGAATAAAACACTTACTCTTAGACTAATACTTGTCGTCACATTTATTTAGAATACTTACTAGCAGTTCTTTCTTTTCTTAAAATACATTCTAATCTGCATTTGATTATTGTACCAACCTATTCATAACCAGTTCACTAAACGTATCTGTTCGCCAGTTACGTTAAGTGCACGATAGAACGATGTGAAAGTTAAAATGTTCTTGTAAGTCTTAGATTATAATAAATTTCTAGAATGATATTGTGACACCGAAAAATATCAATTTTGCCAGTCCCTTTGACACACACATCTTCGAAAAAGTGCGCTTACAAATTCGCATCGGAGCTATATGCATGATGCTCGTTACAACGCGCAGCCGTATCTGGAAATTTATAATAATCAAGTTGTAAGTGTAATGAATAAATTATGTACGAAAATTAATGAATATAATTAAGCTTAGCCGATAGTATAGTTGTATGAAGTCATAGAAAAAGCAACAACTGGTGTTTTCTTCAAACAAAATAAAGAAAGTTTTACACAGCACCTAAAATTATTATATGGAGCCAATTACTGAAGCAGTTTGGCTTTATAAAACAAAACATAGATTGAATTGTGCATTTTTCGTGCTAGATTAGTGAAATTGTGTAAATAATAGTGTAGGTACATACTCTCAGTACTATGTTTTCAGAAAACGCACGTTTGACTCATCAGTTGGTCTGTAGATATAGCTGAAGTTTTAGGCGTAGAGACACAATATACTGTGGTAAAGAGGAAACCAGTGCTCCTTATAGTAATGTGCATATGCTGAAAGTAAAAACGGAGGAGCATTCACACGGAGACTGAGCGCCACAATGAAAATCTTGTACACCGTTGTCATTTATGAACAGTGGCGTGACTTCGCGTTCTGTGATAGATGTAATAATATACTTACGAATACTAAGTAAAGGAATTGAAAAGCAAGATTCACCAGATATTTAGGTTAACTTGCAATAACTGCAATATAAGTTCTAATTACTGCAGAAAAATGTTTGTGAAGGAGCAACACGAAGAATTAAGCTCGTTGTTCATTCATAAGTACCTTATTACTTCTAACAAGTATTCAACAAACTACATCTACCTAGGTATACCGAGTAAATTTTAGAGCAAATGTATACAAGTATTAGTCTTGAACAAAAATCTCATCATTTCTCATTATTTAATTATTTTCAATAGATATATATTGTTTTTGAGTCTTATTGAAGCAGATTTTGCACAAAATATACATGTTTTAATATTCCAGCAAATTTTATGGCCTCTCGTGATTTGTTGATAGTTTACATTGCATCACCCTATTATTTCGCATAGTAAAATATTGGATGACCTACCTATTAGTTGGTAAATTTGTGATAATTATCGTAATCGTGTGTACATAAATGTATTTAATAATAAATGTTTATTTGTATTTAGCGTATCGAATTTAAATGTGTTTTTTAATTATCAATCTTTAGAAAAAATAAAGCTTAACTTCTGCGAATGAAAAAGTACCTACAGAAACTAATCAATATACCTTGGCCTTTTCCCAACTCCGTAAAGGCCAGCTATTAGTCTAATCGGATTCAACTGAGTCCCTATATTTTACACGAAGTAGTCGCATATCTGACCTCTACAAAAACCATTAATTTCAAATGTACTGACACGTACCACTGACTATCCAAAAACATTTAAATTAAAGCTAGACTGAAAGTGCTTTTCCAAGCACGAAGGATTCTCGTTATGTGGTGGATGGTCTCTCCTATGGACAAGCCTTGGTCCTTAGCAAGAGCTGGGGTGAACCCAAAGATCGTCCTGTGCTGCAGATATTAATTAATTAGGTAGACGCTAATGGACTAAAAGTATTGAAACAACGATTTTCATAATCCTACAATTCTCATAATTAGTAATAATAGATTCGACTCAAAATATTGATCCATTCAGAACTCAAGTGTGTTTAAGATTTCATTATGGTCAGTTCTCGGAAAAAAGCAAAATACGTGTGTCAGCCACAGAGCGTTCGTTAGTAACAATTTTAGCTTGTTTGTAGTGTGAATGAAACGAAACGCACAAGTGGCCACTCGGCCCGTACGAGACTGATTTTATCGAATCATCACTCAATCAAACACACATTTTTTTAGAAGTTGAAGCAGAGCCATTGAAAAAACATGTCCATAAAATTAGGCAGGCCAGTAAGTGGTTGAGTAGCTTTAATTAAATGAATGTAGCAAGTTAAGCTAGATCGTATATCAGTGTCGTATCATTGGATTTCAGGAATTTTTCAGTTATCAATATTTGATTTGTTGTTATTGCGATTTAGTACTCGATTACAACATAGCTAGTAATGATCATAAATGTTTAATGATACATAAAAATCTAGTGTCACAGTAAGATATTTTTATGTTTATTTGGTAGGTCTAGGTAGGTTTTGGTAGGTTTTCTTCTTTACAGTGTTACTGTGTTACAGTCTTTGCCGAGTGGTCATAATTATCAATATTAATGGCAGCTGTTTTACAATATGACGCTACTCATTGCTCGCTTTCCGAGCAACTTTTACGCAGTGGTCTGTTGAAGGTCTTACTCGTATTTATTTGATCAGTCCGTCTTATTGGGAATCTGCCGCATGGTCTGCCATCGACTTTGTGCTGCTCTACTAGACCCTCTATGATTTGCAAAAGTGAAAATACGAGTTTATACTGTTATTGGTAGTCTTTGTTTGATAATCTCGGAGAATGGACTCATTGGTTCGGAATTCGGCCTACGATATATCGAGACTATTAACTATTAGTTAAGCTAGCTAACATAAATAAAGCGAAATCTATTCTCGTTATCGTTAACTTAGTCCGCCAAGCATCTTGTGTGTCCACTCGTCTCCTCTTGGACCTTATGCATTGCTTCACACAATAACCAATAATAAATATTACTCCTAAAAAACTTTTTACCAAAAAATTAAACCGACTTCCAAAAAACACTGCAAAGTGAAAAATAACTTTCCTTTCGGTAGTCGGTGTCTTTAGTTTTGAATTTTCGTTTTTGGTACCGACTACCGAAATTAAAGTTATTTTTCACTTTGCAGTGTTTTTTGGAAGACGGTTAAATTTTTTTGTAAAAAGTTTTTAATTCACTCTTTTTAGTTGGTCGACTTATAATTTACCTAGATACAAAAACCTAAATGTCAACGAATTATAACCTTTTACAAAATATTGCATTTCCCAATGCTGGGCCGTTAATTGTTGAGGAGTTCTCCTGGTACTTCACCATCAGCTTCACTTCACCATATGCATTGTGACGAGCATATTGTGCTTAATAACCATATTCAAGTAATCGAAGCGGAACCCATGAAATACTTAGTATTCCTACTTATATATTTAGTACTTCCAGTGGCCATCTGTGGTCTTCATCATCTGGTCCACTTCACAAATGGTGCTTTTCGAATGCAACTACACACGTTACTATAAAAAATACTCAAATCACTACAGGTATGCCTATAATATTTGAAGAATTCCCTCGATTTCTCCAGGATCCCATCATCAGATCCTGACTTGGTAACAATGGGATCAATTTTGAAGTATACCCTTTCAAACAAAAAAAGAATTTTGCACATCGGTCCTGCCTTTGAGTAATCGGTTATGATAGATTAAAATATATATATATATATATAGGTACGCGTCGCATTGATAACCTCCTCCGTTTTTCAGGGCCTGATGAATAAAAAATCAACTCTTTTTTTTAGGGTGGCTATAGCGTATCTTTGTGTTTGTGTGCTACCTGTGTGCTAGTGATATCAATTATAAAATATAAATACGTTATTAATATAATAATTTATTATATAAATAATTTGAATACTCATTAGTGTTAGTGTTGAGAATAAACCCAAGATGCTTGGCAACTGGATTTGTCCCAGTTGTAAATGTTCCTTGATGCCAATTGGTCAAGCTCTGTTCTGTCTGTTTCTAGTCTGTCGGGTAACAAAATTAAAAACGTAAAACCACTTCAATAGTTTAATTGATGAGCTTTAGGTATTAGGTTGTAATTTTAATTTCTCAGCCTATTAATTCTCAAGTGGTGAGTTCGACTTCGTAGCAACTCTCAGAATTCGTATTTGCTATTTCATCATCACAACATCCATTCACCTTCATTTTTAGGTATCGAGGGAAACCTTCAAATGCGGCTGGACTTTGGGGAAAAAGACCAGGTAGTGCGGGATTTTTACGTTTGAACAACCATCACGGTGATCACCATCAGCACATAGAAGGGGCCCGGATACTACATAAAATACCACTTTGTAAACAGGAATAGGTCTTAATAGGCAATGCCTGTGAATTGGTTATTGGGGAGACCCCTGATATGAATCCCTGGAAACGCTTTTTCACCTGCTTGATTGCTTTCCCTACTCCCATCCATCTGATGCACCTTGTAGCTCATATCTTAGGAATTTCCTAAATCTCCTCTCAAAGCCTCCGATTTCTATTCCTACTCCTTTACTGATAGATAGATAGATATACTCTTTATTGTACACCATAACAGAATTAAATAAGGACTTAAAAACTACAAAGGGTGTTGTTACAATAGTGTTACAATGGGCGGGTTCATATATAAATAGTTACATGTGTATTTTGCGTTATACTGATATAATTTAGAATATTCATCTATATTTGTGATATTATTTTGCATGTAGTATAGTTTTTTTTTTTTCACTAGAAAAGTCAATTGTTGTGAACTCTCCCGCGCATCCTGAGAATGTCAGAATGAAACACTCTGCCAAAGTTTTATCATAATCACCAAATCATCGCTTACCATCAATATTAAAACCTGATCGATGGTTTGTGAACACATAAAAGACCAACATTGATTTTATAGATTATGTGTAAGTACACTAATTGATAAATAAATTAGAGAAGAACATGGCTTTAAAATATTAAAAGTACAATCAAACACAAAAGCTTTTAAGATCTTATAAGAACTTTTAAGTTCTCATATGGTTTACCGATCTGGCTAAAAAATTAGGTAGGTAAATAAAATCAACTCAGATAAACTAATAACTACTGGACCGATTTCATAAATGTAAAGCTACATTATCAGCAATCTATATTTTAGTTTGATAGTCACATATTTATGGACCGACATCGGCAAGGGTGTCTTAACCTTGAAAATCTACCCAAATGTTTACAAATTATACACCGTGAAATTTTAATGGTTCTTTTCCCAGAGCGAAATGGCTTTGCCTTGGTAATACAATCGTTTTATGGCGAAAAAATGGCGCAGTGTAGTTAATGCATTATCACCACGCGTGAGAGGTTATTTTGCTCTGAACATTTATTAATCACTTTTTCCTTTGTTGGCAGCGCACAGCGGTGCGTGTTTCGTGTAGGTATCTACGTTACGTCTACTGAACTACTGATGATTCTCGCGCTTTCGAGTTTATGAATATGTTTTTAATAATTTGTAAAAAAACACATTCGTTGTTTTAAGTTTAACTGTATGTTTCGATTTAAAGTTTAACCGTACTGTCACGGGAAAACAACCATTTCAATTTCACGCTGTATAGTAACTAGCAGTCCGGGCCGGTTTCGCACGGGGTCCTTTGAACAATTGTTTTCTTCGATAGTTCGTTTAGCTATAGTTTACTTTAAACTATATATGTATATACAATAGTTTCATCTTGAATCAGAATAAACTGCCAGTAACTACAAAATGTCTTTATAAACAATGTTTACAGCAGATTTATCATTAGACAGCCCACACAGATTTTGCTATGAAGTTACATGTGCAAGGGCTACAACGCTACATTATAGTTGTCCATGTGAAAAACACTGAACGCTTCTGAAAATGTGTACCACATGACTTGTATGTCGTGCGATACACATTTTCTAAGGCAGACGCGGGGCGGTGCACGATGCCAGCCGTTTCGCTGCAATGAATTTCTTAATTGCATATAATTTTAAATCTGTGATAACTTCCAAAGTACTCATTTAAATGAAAAAAGTAAAAGACAATTTTGATCTACATTAAATGGCCAAGATAACGAATATACTCATTTGGATAAGGATTAATATTTATTAAGAGAAATTAGCTTTCATAAATAAAGTAATACATTGGATTTCGGGTATAACGCCGATGAAGGGACCACCGAGATTTCGACGTTATATCCGGAGGTTGTTACAAGCAAAGGTAAAGAGATACATACATGTTTATGGCTTATAATATCAAATTGTAACTCTCCGAAACGTACACGCTTACCTACCTACCTAGGTAATATCTATAAACAAAAAGCCTTTCAGCCTTTAAAGCAAGAGTAAATCGGCATATTCTGGGCTCGCTCGTCACATCGTAGACCTCATCTATCGCTTACCATCAGGCGAGATCGATGTCAAGAGCGGGCTCATCCGTAATAAAAAAAGAGATCACCATAGTAACTGACTATCTGTACCTTTAGCAGCTGACTCCGCTCGCAATATCTGCATAGGATTTCTAAGAATATGTTACAAATTATTAATTAAAAACAGTCGCTACACACGAACTCGGAGTTATACCCAAAGTCGCTATTGTGATATATTTTGTACTAAAGTATGCTCTAGATTTAACAAGAGACTAAGGCTGAGATTCAGAGACAAGAACATAAGACGGGCGAAGACCGCTCTAAGCCAAGTCGTGGCTAAGCGCATCTTAGAAATTCGTATTCAGAGACACAGTCCCTGTCAAACTTACGTCGGTCTTAGCAAGGTCTTAGCTAAGCTTACACTCTCTTCTCTATGGCCATTTTTAAAAGCAAAATGTTCATCGGTGAGTTTACAATCGTAATTTTACAATCTAAAAGAGGAAGGAATACCACGCGCTCGAATAAATGTCAACTTTTTCATTGTCGAAATTAGTTACACCTTAGCCCACTTGGTGGCGCTAGTTCCGTCTTAAGTAGTCGATATTGACTACTTGGCTTATCTTAGTTCACGCTAAGTTTAAGACGTGTTCCGAACGTCTCTGAATACAAATTTAAGGGTAAGTCGTTGATTTTGACAGATGGAAGTGTAAGTTCAAGACTCGGCTCTGAATCTCAGCCTTAGACTTAACGTCGTTAGACAAATGACGTAATTACAATGGCGGTCTTATCGCTAAAAGTGATAGATTCCAGACAACCTTTGGAAGGACTTTGAAAACTTTAATTAAAGTGGGGAGGGCTAAATTAGTGTACTCATAAAACAGAAAATAATATAATAGGTTGGCGAAAAAGTTTCTTCGCATTTTTTAAGAAAATTCAAAACATTTTTTAATATAGTTTATTTACATTTAACTAAAGTATGTAGGTACCATTTTGTTCAATAACTTTTTGCCATCTTGTAGGTAGGGACATGATCCCATTGCTATAGAAATTTTGGGACTTCTGATCAAAATACCGCGACAAGTGGTTTTGGCAGTCCTCTCGTGATGTTAACCTGACACTGCCTAAAGAATTCTGAAGAGGCCAAAACAAGTGGAAATCTGAAGGTGCAAGGCCAGGACTATACGGCGGATGCATTAACACCTCCCAGCCAAACTCTCTTAATTTTGCTGAGTGGCTAAAGATGTGTGAGGTCTAGCGTTATCATGATGAAAAACCACACCCCTTTTGTTGATTAATTCCTTCTGATGATTAATGATGATTAATGCTTTCTCTAAACTTCTTGCTTTAATCTCATCAGTTGTTCGCAGTACAGTTCAGAATCGATAGTTCTGCCTGGTCCAAACAGCTCATAATGAATAATGCCCTTCCAATCCCACCACCACACAGCATCACCTTGTTGCGAGTTAACCCGGGTTTCGCCACAGTCTGTGAAGCCTGATCGGCCTTTGACCACGACCTTTTTCGCACGTTCTTGTCGTACATGATCCACTTTTCAACACCAGTTATCAGCTTCTTCAAAAATGGTTCGGTTTCATTACGTCGTAATAAAGAATCACAAATGAGTACACGGTTCATTAGGTTTCTTTCAGTGAGCTCGTGAGGTACCCAAATATCGAGCTTTTTTGTGTACCCAGTTTTTTTTAATGCGCCAAAACTGTTTTGTGGTTAATTCCCAGTTCTTCAGCTACGTCCTAACTACAGATACGCCGATCTTGCTCCACTTTTTCAAGAATGGCATCCATTTTATCCGTAATAAGGCGACCAGAGCGACATGCATCTTGAAAATTTATGCTACTCTCACAGACACTACACTAGGTCCATAAACATCGCAAATTTTTTTCGCGGCTTGCTTTGCATTTTTACCTTTTTTGTAGTAAAATTTTAAAATGTATCGAATATCTTCATTAGATTCACTCATCTTGACAATACGAAAAACAAATGAAAATCACACATTTTTTAATTTGAATTTGGAATTATGTTCTTTAAAATTTAAACTTTTAATGATACTAAAACCTGGCTGGTTTTGGTATCATTGAAAGTTTAAATTGTACAAATAGTATAGCCAAAGAGATTTTATTACAAGTTCATACATACTATAATGCGAAAAGACTTTTTCCCCAACCTTATATATATATATATATGTATACATACAAATATATAAATACAATACAATACATATGTAATTATATATAAATATAATGTGTTCTTTGACGTCATGTGAATAATCATAAGTTTGAAAGAAAATGATTAGCAACCGAGCTCTTAAAATTAGCGAGTGACTGAGCTTGTCTTACTGACACCGGCAATGCATTTCACAAACGAACAGCTTGCACCGTAAACGATGAGCCATAGAATTGAGTGGAATGTGCAGGCATTGAAAGTCTCAAATTCTCCGATGATCTCGAATTTCTAACATGTGTGTCATGAAGGAACTTAAAACGTTCTTTGAGATAAATCGGAGTTGTTGGATTGAAGAGAATACTGTAGAGTAATGATAAAATACCTGCATTCCGGCGAAGGTGGATAGGCAGCCACTTGAGTTTAATGCGAAACTCAGAAACATGATCTTTTTTTTTATTGGTAATAGGTTCGCGTTTGACCACCATCTCATCTGATGGTAAGTGATGATGTGGTCGAAAATGGAGCACGCTTACCTAAAAGTAACCTATTCACTCTTGACTTTAAGACCCCTAGGTTATAGCTATCGGGAAACACAGACTCCGGCAGGGAATTCCACTCCTTAGCCGTACGCACAATGAATGTATTTCCAAAACGTGTAGTGCGTATGGGTGGGATATCCACCATGTAACGATGGTGCATCTCCGTTTGTCTTGTAGTCCGATGATGGAACGGGCTTGGCAGAATTAGATTGTGTAAATTGTATTTGCGCACACCAAATATGAATCTGATATAAAAATTTTGGAGTCGTTCAAGCTTATCTAGCTGCACTTTAGTAAGATCTGAATAACTTGTATCAGCATAGTTGAGAATAGGGAGAAGAAGGGATTGGGCAAGCGCAGTTTTAGTGGCAGTTAGCATGAAATTGCGCAATCTGCGTAAAGACCCCGCAGAGGCAAACAGTTTGCGGGTCACTTCCTGCAGCTGGGGACCCCAAGACAAATCCTTATCAATATAAATACCAAGGTCTTTTACTGAGTCACAGTAAGATATAGCAACTCCATCAAAAAATATTTGTGGAAGAGTCGTCCAGTCAATTTTGGAACGTAGCCTTGGGCTGCCAACAAGACTTGAGACTTCGCAGGATTAACCCTCAAACCATGATTCAAATTCCAATCAGAAATACGCACTAAGTCTTTATTCACTATCTTCACCGCCTCAGACAATTCCTCAACGGGAGCTTGTGAATAAATTTGCAGATCGTCAGCACAAAGGTGATAGGATGAGAGAAGTTCATTAGAAATGCAATTTATAAATATGGCGAAAAGAAGAGGAGAGAGAACGCCCCCCTGTGGTACGCCAGCAGTAGTATTACACCATGAAGATGATGAATCTTCACTTCAAATATGTTGCTGGTGGCCACACAGGTAACTACGAAACCAATCAATAGCTGTTGGAGATATGTTAAGAGAGCACAGTAATCCGAACAGTACATCAAAATCGAGAGCGTTTAAAGCATTACTGAAGTCAAGTAAGGAAAGGACCGTCAGTTTCCCACGGTCCATGCCTGATCTTATATCATCCGTAATGTTTACAAGAGCTGTGGTAATGCTATGTCCTGGATGAAATCCGGATTGGTAAAAATTAAGGAGCCTGTTTCTACAGAGGAAAGCACTAAGCTGATTATGGATAAGGCGTTCTAGGGCTTTGGATAGAAACGGTAAAATAGAGATAGGACGAAAATAAGGAAATATTTTTTGTAGGCTTTTTTAAGATATACATTTCCGTAGTACATTATTTTGACGTATCTCATACGGATTATCCAGCGCTTGTCGTTTTTTCTGACGGCTTCATCACAAAATATGGAATTTACTTGTACAAATACTTAATTTAATTGTTTTGTATATATAAACCATTGGAAATAAATTTTCTATATAATAGTGAAAACTGCATCAAAATCCGTTGCGTAATTTATAAGAAGAAAGCTTAGAAACAGACAGACAGAGGCGGAGGGCGACTTTGTTTTATACCTACTATGTCGTGACACGTGTATCGATGATTGCTGAAACACTGTATAACTTGCTTGCATTTTACAAGTGTAAGCCAAAACTTAATAATTCACAAAAATGCATAATAATGTTAAGTAGGTACAATAGCTGGGATTAATTCATGAAATATTGACAAGAACATTAAAATGATTTGCGTATTATAAGCAGATTCATACTAAGTAGGGTAGACTGGGTACGGTTGAAACAATTAAGCTTTTATCTATACTAATATTATAAAGCGGAAAAGTTTGTTTGTTTGTTTGTTTGTTTGTTTGTTTGCTTGAACGCGCTAATCTTCGAAAGTACTGGGTGGATTTGGATGAAATTTGGTATGGAAGTAGCTTGAAGCTTGAGGAAGGTTATAGGCTACTTTTTACCCGACTGCAAAAAAGGAGAGTTAGGTTTTTACCGTTATAGAATCCACGGGAGCGAAGCCCCGCGAGAGTACTAGTCGTTTATAATTTTGTTGTTTATCAACAAAGCGACAATTATGATACGTGAAATTCAAATGTGAAGTTTCAGCTACGATAGGACTGTGTCATTATAGTTCCCGGGTTACTATTTTTAGAAATATGTGAAATTAATAAAAAAAATAGTTTTGTTTCAACCGTCCTATGCCAGGGGCGGTTGAAACAGTGATTGGAGTCAGTTGAAACAAATAATACAATAAATACTAATTAAACATGTTATATTTTAATTAAAACTAATTATACGAATAAGTATGGCACCGCATGACAACATTAATCAGTAAAATCAAAATTATCCCTTTCTTAGAGGTTGCTGAACTAACTTGACGAGTACCATGTCTAGCTATAACTCTGTCAGGCTTTTGTACGGTGTTTATGCCGGTTTCATCAGTGCTATTATATCTTCGGGCTCAAAGTTATAACGGTCCATGACAATGGACAAATTATCATAGAAGACGGTCTACGTTAGTTTTATTAAAGCTCGTCACCCTTGACAAGCTTGTAGCTTGTCAAGACAACAATTCAGGGTTTCTTCTCATAAACATCTGAAACCATTCAATATTACAATAATCCTCGCTCCTGATCTTATGGGGTATCCTCCTTTATCTTCTTTGCTGGACGCATTTCGCTTTCGAATGTATCTTTACAGAGAACAATGGTTTATATCAAGTTTGTCCGCCACTTTCCGTAGTGAAGCTCCAGCTTTTACCTCCTCATATGCATTACTATAGTTCCACAAGTCAATTTTCTCTCTGAGAGACTTCCTTACCCGGATTCTGGGCATCTACAAAAAAAAACATTAATATATTTTCTGTTCCAAGCGTAACCTCAAAAATGTTTCAACCGTCTCCGACCACACTTTTGGTAAAATATACATTTTATTTACGACAGTAATAATAACACATTAAAAATAGTCGCTATCCCTTATTCTACAAGCTTCATAATAATCAGAAATTACACACTCAATGCATTCACTTTAAAAGAATAGATAATATAAGCGTTAATGTCAGAAGAAAAATACTTACTTTTGGGTGCTAAAAAACAATATGGCGTCCTGCACTCAACGACAACGCGCGATAAGCGGCGCGACACTGAATTCACGTTCGGACCTGTCGTCCGCTTCGTTTTCCCCTTGCACCCCTCACTCCACACGTAACCGTTTACGAACTCTGTTTCAACAGACCTTTGTTTCAATCGTACCCAGTCTACCCTAGTCTACATACATATACATGCCAAAAAGTATTTGTTTGTATGTCTTTCTTTCACGACAAAACGGACTGATGATAACGGTTCGATGGGTTTCCTGATGTGAAGATAGTTGAAGGGTAGGACAGTGACATAAGCTACTTTAACTATGTTGAAAAAATAACATTTTCACGTGACCGAAGCCGCGGACAGAAGCTGGTTATAAATAAGTCATCGGGAGTTTAATACAAAGGAAAGGTTGTTCCATAAATGTTCTAATTACTTGGGATAGACTAAAGGGGGTGGCATACCCATAGTTTAGTTCTAACATAAATAATAGATTTACTAGATTTCACGATGTCAGAATAACCGTTAAAATTGTACAAAACTTATTTTTATTAAATTAATTACCAGATTAAATTCAGAGAAGTTTAACATTGGTGGTGAGTTCCAAATAGAGCTACTTTTGAACTAGTCACTTTATAAATAAGTAGATACAGCATCAGCAATTCTAATCGAAATCTGAGACACCGCTATTTCTCCGCTATACCTATGTTGTCAAATCATTGAATGGGTACTAAGGCAAAAGGTAAGATACGATAAATCCTATTCTTGTATGAATATAAAAAGTTCTAAATTAACCTTCTTGATACGCTTTACCTTATGTATTCCTTAACCAAAAAATACTTATACGAATCTAAGAATTTGAGTAAATTTTGAGACATGAAAAATAGTAACAATGATAGGTATTTAAACAAAAAAGCATCCAGGGCTCATCCTAACTACGAACAAATCAAACTTGACTAAGAATCTTCATAAAACTCAGGCCTAAGTTTAGCACTCAATCGACGATATGTATATTATACTATATAAAGCTAAATTACCACTGACTGACTGACTCATTGACATAATTGTTCTCCCAGATGGTGGATGGGGAGGTGGGTATATTTTGACAGATTCGTAAACAAGTAACTCTCAAACCTACGGGAAAAGTGCCAATCCTCCCCTTTTCCCCCCCCCTTCTCCCCCTTCCCTATCGTATCTCGGAAACTACGAGACCCGTATTTTTTTCTTTTTACAGATTCGTATAGAGGAGGCTCGTTAAAGTAAAAACCAATTTTCTAAGTCCCCCCCCCCCCGCCCCCCTTCTCCCCCCCCCCTTTAGGTGGATCTCGGAATCTAAGAGACTTGGAACATTTTTTTTTTTTCAGATTCATTTAGAGGGGCAATGCTTTAGTCGAAATAATTGTGCAACCCCCCCCCATTTCCCCCCCCTTTTTTTTTTTTCACAAGCACGCGAAGTGCTTGCACCTCGCGCAACACGCAAATACTTGATTTAGAGGGGCAATGCTTTAGTTTTTTTCACAAGCACGCGAGGTGCTTGCACCTCGCGCAACACGCAAATACTAGTTATACTATATAAAGCTAAATTACCACTCACTGACTGACTGACTCACTCATTGACATAATTGTTCTCCCAGATGGTGGATGGGGAGGTGGGTATATTTTGACAGATTCGTAAACAAGTAACTCTCAAACCTACGGGAAAAGTGCCAAACCTCCCCTTTTCCCCCCCCTTCTCCCCCCCCTCTATCGTATCTCGGAAACTACGAGAACCGTATTTTTTGTTTTTTACGGATTCGTATAGAGGAGGCTCGGTAAAGTAAAAACCATTTTTCAAAGTCCCCCCCCCCGCCCCCCTTCTCCCCCCCTTTAGGCGGATCTCGGAATCTAAGAGACTTGGAACATTTTTTTTTTCAGATTCATTTAGAGGGGCAATGCTTTAGTCGAAATACTTGTGCAACCCCCCCCCCATCACCCCCCCCTCTCTTTTTTTTTTTTTTTTTTTTTTTTCACAAGCTCGCGAGGTGCTTGCACCTCGCGCAACACGCAAATACTAAACCCCGCCATCACCCCCCTTTTTTTTTTTCACAAGCACGCGAGGTGCTTGCACCTCGCGCAACACGCAAATACTAAACCCCCCCATTTTTTTTTTTTTTTTCACAAGCACGCGAGGTGCTTGCACCTCGCGCAACACGCAAATACTAGTTATACTATATAAAGCTAGATTTTATATTATACTATATAAAGCTAGATTACCACTCACTGACTGACTGACTCACTCATTGACATAATTGTTCTCCCAGATGGTGGATGGGGAGGTGGGTATATTTTGACAGATTCGTAAACAAGTAACTCTGAAACCTACGGGAAAAGTGCCAAACCCCCCCTTTTCCGCCCCCTTCTCCCCCCCCCCTATCGTATCTCGGAAACTACGAGACCCGTATTTTTTTCTTTTTACGGATTCGTATAGAGGAGGCTCGGTAAAGTAAAAACCATTTTTCAAAGTCCCCCCCCCCGCCCCCCTTCTCCCCCCCTTTAGGCAGATCTCGGAATCTAAGAGACTTGGAACATTTTTTTTTTCAGATTCATTTAGAGGGGCAATGCTTTAGTCGAAATACTTGTGCAACCCCCCCCCCCATCACCCCCCCCTCTTTTTTTTTTTTTTCACAAGCTCGCGAGGTGCTTGCACCTCGCGCAACACGCAAATACTTGATTTAGAGGGGCAATGCTTTAGTTTTATTCACAAGCACGCGAGGTGCTTGCACCTCGCGCAACACGCAAATACTAGTTATACTATATAAAGCTAAATTACCACTCACTCACTCACTCACTCATTGACATAATTGTTCTCCCAGATGGTGGATGGGGAGGTGGGTATATTTTGACAGATTCGTAAACAAGTAACTCTCAAACCTACGGGAAAAGTGCCAAACCTCCCCTTTTCACCCCCCTTCTCCCCCCTCCCTATCGTATCTCGGAAACTACGAGAACCGTATTTTTCTTTTTTTACGGATTCGTATAGAGGAGGCTCGATAAAGTAAAAACCATTTTTCAAAGTCGCCCCCTTTCCCCCTTCTCACCCCTTTTTAGGCGGATCTCGGAAATTAGGAGACTTGGAACATTTTTTTTTCAGATTCATTTAGAGGGGCAATGCTTTAGTCCAAATAATTGTGCAACCCCCTCCCATCACCCCCCCCCCCCAAATTTCTTCTTTTGTTTTCACAAGCACGCGAGGTGCTTGCACCTCGCGCAACACGCAAATACTAGTTATACTATATAAAGCTAAATTACCACTCACTCACTCACTCACTCATTGACATAATTGTTCTCCCAGATGGTGGATGGAGAGGTGGGTATATTTTGACAGATTCGTAAACAAGTAACTCTCAAACCTACGGGAAAAGTGCCAAACCTCCCCTTTTCACCCCCCTTCTCCCCCCTCCCTATCGTATCTCGGAAACTACGAGACCCGTATTTTTTGTTTTTTACGGATTCGTATAGAGGAGGCTCGGTAAAGTAAAAACCATTTTTCAAAGTGTCCCCCCCGCCCCCCTTCTCCCCCCCTTTAGGCGGATCTCGGAATCTAAGAGACTTGGAACATTTTTTTTTTCAGATTCATTTAGAGGGGCAATGCTTTAGTCGAAATACTTGTGCAACCTCCCCCCCATCACCCCCCCCCTCTTTTTTTTTTTTTTTTTTCACTAGCACGCGAGGTGCTTGCACCTCGCGCAACACGCAAATACTAAACCCCCCATCACCCCCCCCCCCTTTCTTTTTTTTTTTTCACAAGCTCGCGAGGTGCTTGCACCTCGCGCAACACGCAAATACTTTTTTTTTTCACAAGCACGCGAGGTGCTTGCACCTCGCGCAACACGCAAATACTAGTCACTTTATATTTTTTTATTTGCCATTGGAATGTCAGATGTACCTGACATTCCAATGGCAAATAAAAAATATAAAGTGTCGATACAAGGAGCAGAGCTTGATCGTGACCAAGCTCTGCTCCTTGTATCGACACTTTATGTTTTTAGTTGGCCACGGCTAGGGCTTTCAAATACCGGATTATTTCAATACCGGTATCAATACCGGTATTGGAAAAGTCAATACCGTGATCCCGGTATCAATACCGGTAATCCGGTATTAAACGCAAGTTCAATTAGGACATAAATAAAAGAAATAAAATACGTGTTTTTTGTTTTCAAATCAATCTTTATTGTTCTTATTTATTGAAAATAATAATAATAATTAATAATAATAACAATTGAGTCCACATTGGTTTTGCTTAGCCTTGAATCCTCTAAGCAGACTGCTGGAGAATTCAGGTCTAGGTTATAGGTTGAAAAGAGGTGGTCAGGTTATTTTTCACCCCCGTGACATGGATGATTTAAAACATTTTGGCGCCACTAGTCTATAACTGATGGAACTACTGAAGGTAACTGAAACTTTCAGTAGCGCCATCAGGATGGTGTTTGGTGTTGACAAATGTGCGATTAGAAAGAAGCGAGGGGAGATTTTGGAATCCGTGGGATCTCAACCCTCGAATTTCATAAACCTGAGATCCCTCTCTCCAACCGAAACCTATAAGTATTTGGGTATGTCGGAAGCGTTAGGTATCAATGTAGTTAACATGAAGCAATTGCTGAAGGAGTGCTTCTTTGGTCGCCTAAAGAAGGTATTTAAAAGCCTTCTATCGGATGGGAACAAGGTGCGTGCCTTCAACGGTTGGGTCATTCAAGTGTTGATATACTCTTTCGGCGTACTCAAATGGACTCAAACTGAACTTGACGCCCTGGATAGGATAGGATAGGAGAGTTCGTACATTGCTGACTGCGTATCGAATGCATCACCCACGCTCGTCGGTGATGAGGCTGTATATCCCGCGGAAATGTGGAGGTCGAGGCTTTTTAAATGCTAAAACTCTCCACAAACGCGAGGTATGCAGTCTCAGGGTACATTTTCTGGCTTCCAAAGTGGGTATGCATCGAGATGTAGTAGCGGTGGACAAAGGACTCACCCCGCTCTCCTTGGCTAATGAGAACTGACGCAAACTTGCAGTACTAGACACTAACGATCGGAGGGGGATATGGCTGAGTAAGGAGCTTCATGGACGTTTTTTCCGGGCCCTACATGGGTCCGACGTAGAT
The DNA here is from genome assembly GCA_943138885.2 of Tholera decimalis. Classification (NCBI taxonomy): domain Eukaryota; kingdom Metazoa; phylum Arthropoda; class Insecta; order Lepidoptera; family Noctuidae; genus Tholera; species Tholera decimalis. The sequence goes on from OW964548.2 coordinate 22,902,418, forward strand.
CAAGTAGCTTGGTTGCGCTTCGGTGACCTCTTTGGGGAAACCGAAGGTTTTGTCTGTGCAATTATGGACGAAGTTATCATGACGAACAACTACCGGAAATTTATTGTGAAGGATGGCACGGTTGACATATGTCAGGCATGTCACCGTCCGGGTGAATCAATCCGCCACATTATCTCTGGTTATTCTCGTCTTGCTAATGGCGAGTACTTGCACAGGCACAACCTTGCAGCCAAGATCATTCATCAGCCGACTCAGTTCTCGATAACGGTCATATCACATTATACTGGGATCGGTCCATCATCACTAACAGGACTATTGTAGCCAATAAGTCTGATATAGTGGTGGTGGACTGAATCGAGAGGCGTGCCATGATTGTCGACATAACCAACCCGCATGACGAGAACCTCGTGAAAGCTGAGAAAGATAAGGAAATCAAGTATCTTGACTTGGCACACGAGATTGTCGACATGTGGGATGTGAACTCGGCAATCATTGTACCGATAGACATCTCAGCCAATGACTTAATAGCCAAGAGCCTCGACCAACACCTCAGGAGGCTCTAGGCGGTTGGATCAAAGGCTTGCTTCAGAAAGCGATACTCCTGGACACGGTGCGTATCATCAGGAGGTTCCTCTCTATGGAGCCCTGACTGCCGGTAGCATGGACCCTGTTCCCGATACCGGTGGGCTATTATTTTTTATATTTTTAAATGTTATTTTTATAGAGAATATTTAAAAATGTAATTATATGTATGTATTGGAAATAAATAATAATCAATACGTTTTATCCATAGCTCTCTTATATAACAATTTGGTAATGGTTGATTATTTAAGTAGGACTAGGAATTAGGAACATAATGAAAACTGAAACTTAATCTATTACTTTTAAATTAAATGTTTAAATTAACATAGGTACCATTATTTTCTGTAATGTAAGTAAGTAAACTAACGCTAACTACTTAAGCTATACTTAAGTAGTTAGCTAGCAATCAACATTCTTAATAATGATGTAATAAAAAATAATCGAAAAATCAAAAACTAAACAAGTAACAAAATAAATCATAGTAAAAAAATGTAAAAGTATACAAATAACACAATAATACAAGAAGTTTTAATTCAAATTTCTGAATTTCAAACGCCAAGATCGTTTTGGGTAAGACACGAAGAGGCAGCAAAGACGGCTATTTAATTAAACTAGCAAAAATACGCGCTATTATATCACAACTTCACAGTCACAAGTTAACACAACACAATAACAAAGTCTATATACGCATTATCCGGTCGCCTTTGCAAAACTGACTGACAATAACAATAACGACATAAGTACAGCTCGATTTCGGCTTAAGACTAAGACTACAGCGAGACGCTTGCGCTGGTAAAAACTAGTATGAGAATAAGATCACATACATTTTCAGATCTAATGTTTGTAATACCGTAATCACGGTATTGGGGCGTCAATACCGGTATTGTACAAGGCCAAAATAAAATCCGTGATCACGGTATTACGGGATCCCGGAATACCGGTATTGAAAGCCCTAGCCACGGCTCGCAACAAACGTTAACCCACCAGTGTTCATGGCACGTTGATCCTACTAGCGTTTTGAGTGGACGAGTGTCGATTGAACTGATCAGCAGCAACGTGTGCCGAGTCGAGAGGCTCCGTCATTTAGTAGCGGATTCTTCAATTTGACAAGCCACCGCCCGCGTAGATGTCAACTTGGGTTTTTATTGAAGGCAAACGATTGTCGTTGTTTGAAACATTTTGTACTTGTAGAGCCCAGTAGGAGTAAATGGTTAATAAATTCACGTCTTACGATAGGGAAGAAATTAGTAACCCACTAAATCTCATTTTACGTGCATCTGGAGTCCAGAAACTCCTAACTGCCAAAAGTCCATCAAAATTAAGTTTACTTGAGAAGCACTTTCAATTATTTACTCTTATGCTGTGTGTGTTACAAATATAATAATTAACATTCTGTTCACAAATTAACATTCTCATGTGTATACATTGTGGAAGGTAAGGGGTGCTTATTTTGGCAGAACATATACTGAATCGGTCAATGAACCAATGTTTATTGTTTTTCTACAACAGCAGTGTTGATATTGGCACAAATTCTATTTGTTTAAAATGGTAAGTCTCGTACAAACAGGTAGATTTACGTAACCATGACCTTATAATAACACAATACCTACAAACTCGAGGCGCGATGCGCCAGTAAGTATACTGAGTGGGCAGGAGCGGCGTCGTGACCGATCACTATTTTAAGTTTCGTAAATTATGACATACCTGTTTTATATTTTTCATTACCGAGATGATTTTATTTTATCACCACTAGATCAACTTCTTATTTTTACTTTAGCCTTATGTATTTTAACTTAATTTTGGCTATTTCTTGATTCTGAATACCAAGGACTAAACTATAAAAGTCTTCTTTTATAGTTTTGTCGGTCGCGTACAGAGATCTCATTTACCCATATTTGTCTCTTGACAAATATAAATGAGATCTCTGTTCCACGTGTGCGCTGCATTCGCTCTATTCACTTAGCAAGATTCGGTAAGTCGCTGATGAGAAACAAGACTCCCGTCAAGCAATCGATTCTGAGATGTCGGTACAGCCCAACAGATACCAAGCCAATTTTCTCTCTCAGTGTGGCCCCTCTCATAGCCCCGTTTCGATAAAGAAAACTAAATTGGCAGTAATAAGAACAGAGAGCGCAAGCACTACCACGACCTCAAAGTAGATACCTACGCCCCAGGCGTAGGTAAATAGTAGCTTGTAAAGTCCGAATTTAGCACCATACGATGGGGCTAGTAAAGTCCGAATATAGCTCTTAACGCAACTGTGCTATGAAGCCAAACAAACCCGTACTCTTACTTTCTTTGGCCATAGAACTCGACGCGGGTGCGAATCTGTAGAGGGCCTAGAAGACTTTCCACGAACCACTGCCTGAAATTATTTTATATTTAATAATTTTATCGCAGTTATCTTAACATTTTTTCTGGGTACAGGCTTTCTTTATGTGGAAGGGAATAGACCGTCATCCACGAAGCAGGCCCAGAACGGGTAGGAGGATGTCCAATGGGCTCTGATTTACGGTCCTAGGACACGCCGGTTTCTTCACCATGTTTTTCCTCAGCATTTTGAGAGCAGTGGTGACTGACCTGACTAAGTTCGAACCCACGTCTTACAACTCGTAAGTCGGTCCCGTTACCGCGGGGCCACCACTGACTGCTTACATCACACGTCACATCTGTTACATTAAAAAAACTTTTTACCAAAAAATTAAACCGACTCCTAAAAAACACTGCAAAATGAAAACTAACTTTAATTTCGGTAGTCGGTGTCTTTAGTCTTGTATTTTCGACTTTGGCACCGACTTCCGAAATTAAAGTTGTTTTTCACTTTGCAGTGTTTTTTGGGAGTCGGTTTAATTTTTTGGTAAAAAGTTTTTATTTCACTCTTTTTAGTTGGTCTATTTTTAATTTACCTAGTTACAAGAGCCTAAATGTCAACTACTTATAACCTTTTACAAAATATTGCTTTTCCCAATGCTGGGCCGTTAATTGTTGAGGAGTTCTCCTGGTACTTCACCATCAGCTCTACATCACCATATGCATTGTGACGAGCATAAAGTGCTTAACATCCATATTCAAGTAATCGAATCGCAATCCACTCAATACTTATTATTGAGTAGTTTCGGCGGCCATCTGTGGTCTTCATCATCAGTTCCACTTCCTCAAATGATACTTTTTGAGAGCAACTGCACAAGTTACTATAATAAATACCCAAAACGTCATAGGTGTGGCTATAATATTTGAAGAGTTCCCTCGATTTCTCTAGGATCCCATCATTAGATCCTGACGTTTATGAAAATGGGACCAATTTCGAAGTATACCCTTTCAATCAAAAAAAGAATTTTCCAAATCGGTTCAGTCGTCTTCGAGTAATCGATTATCATACATTAAAAAAATATATATATACGCGTCGAATTGATAACCTCCTCTTTTTGTCGTCGGTTGAAAAATAATAAATTACATGTTTCTTAATTGGAACTTGCTAAGCATTTGCTAATCTCTTATATACAAATTTTATTTGATGGTTAGTAAACTTGAATTCATTTATTCCAAATATTATCAATACGTCCGATACAGATTTTTTTGGTAACTTTTTCATGAAACATATGATATGTAAATAAATACATAAAATTAAGTTGTATATTTCAAATAAATTCGAAAATAATGGTTGACACTTTCAGTAAACGAAATTTGGCCAGCGGGTGGGTAATCATAATCACTGCCATACAACGTGGAATGGCCACCAATTTCTTGGGTACATGACCAACCAATAGCCTAGTGCAATTTGTTTCAAAGCTAGTATAATTCGTTTGTATTGAACCAATATTTGTAGGTATATAAAGTGATAGTACGTAATCCGATGCTATAAATAATAATTTACCTGACAATGTGCACAATTTTAATGATCATCTTCAGCTGACAATTTATTAGTAGCGAAACATGTGTTACATACCAAACTTTCACTTAAACACCGGGAACCAAAGATCTCAACTTTAAAATAAGTCAAAATGAGTCAGAGCATTACTTTCCCGGAGATCGGAGGTCAACAACCAACTCATCTGTATGGATTATCTCTCTCTTAACGCGATAATTTAATCCTTTGTTTATCCAATGCCTCTAATAGTCCCGATGCACCGGAACGGTAAGCATCTGAGCACAGTCATGTATCATACTCCAACATATAAGAAAATAATCCACCCGCTTGAGTTACGACCGGGGTTGATATTACAACGAGCTTCAACGTATCAAGAAAGTCTCAATTAAAGAATAAGTTATAGCTTCTAAAACTCTGTTGTTCGTAAAGCATAAAATTCTAATTTTAGATGTTTTCCTATCTAATCTGCTGTATGGTTTTATGGTGTGTTCAGCTAAAATGTTCTAATCGTAAAAATCTGAAACCTTCCAATGTTTGAACACAATTAAATACGAAATGTTGCCCAAACCTGAAGAAAATCCATCACTAACAAATTGGCGTGACTGCCTTTCGAGCCAGTTCCCCCTCTTTATTTAATTTTCGGTCTTAATTTTACTATTTCATTACTCGACCGTCGTAAATAAATTAAAACAAACAATTTTTTCTCTCATCACCTTTATACATGTTTAAAATTCCAGTGACTTTTTGTATCTATCGTTCCAATTCTTAGCAAAGGTGTTCGCTTTCCCCGAAAACTTTCACTCTTCCCGATGCCGATGCTTTGCCATCTGCCAATCTCCCGTGAACGCGTTTGACGTTGCGCCAGTGTTTTTTTTTTAACATTATAAATCCTTATTTATTTGGTTTACTAACAATTGTTACATCAATGCCTAATTAAAATATAGCACATAACATTTAAACTAGATGTATTATATTAAGCAGTAGACACTACATGCTACACAATATATAAATGACTAATGACCAAAACAAAACTGACCAGAAACAATTTTTGTATGATGGTATTACTTAAAATATAATACATAGATGGTGGTACTAGTGCATCTTCTATATACAACGTGTAATTTAAAGTGTATATACATACAAAGTGCATGGCTTCTTTGGATGATAACAAACAATATGGCAAGGGTTTTATAATCCTAAGTCTACGTGTGTATAACTTATTGCAAATTCCAATACACTGATACCTACCAGAGACCGAATTTTTCAAATTAAGAAGAACGAAAAGAATTATCGTGTTATTGGCAAGTGACGTGGAAAGTTATTGACCCTCATAGTGCTGTGACACGTTTGTTATGATTGGTATTCAAGAAATATATGAAACCAATAATTTGGTATCAATTCTTTGAGTCAGTTATTTTGTGCCGAAACTGTGCATAGAGACTCCATACCAGATGTTGGCTTCAGCCCTTTTGGATAGATATGGGGTTTCCGTTACACGTTGTATACTAAAACTTTTTATAAATATAATGATTACTTACCTCAATATGCCTACTTATATATAATATACAAAAAATGTTACTAACAAACTCACAACTATCGAAAGTGAAAAGGCAGTATTATATTTAATTAAAATGTTGTAATTTTTACATAATGAAGAAACGTTTAGATATCCTCAACTGATCTTTACAGTCGAGTCCAGGATAAAATAAAGGACGATTATGAATTAATCTTATAAAAAAAATTGTAAGGACCTAAATGTTATTGAAAATAAAAAAATTACTGAAACAGTAGATCTTTGAAGTTGAAGTTTTAATTAAATCTTTCTCCGTGGCAGTTTCCTGATAGATTCCCTATTTCTAATCGCATTAAAATCTCAACATTGGAAATCCGAGAAACGCGCGCCGCAACCACCCGCAGTCTAGTCGAAAAGCAATTTGATTTGACGGCTATCTCACCTCCTACTACGTTTATATCGAAAGCTAGATAAATATTTATTTTATCGAATCTAATTTGGCACGAAACTGGCCAGAGATCGCCGCCCTTCCAGACAAGATGTTTCTAATGAGAAATGAGATAATTTTAAAACACAGTTAGATATTATGGATATAGGTAATAAAATATGTCGTTAAAAAACTTTTGAATCGTATTGTACGCATTAGTGAGAATCTTTCTGAAATGTGATGGACTGCTGAGATTTTTATACAAATGATATTTAGAATGTTAAAAAGTATAACACATGTCGGAAATGACACGGCGCAGCCGTCGCCGACGCCGGAGCGCGGCGGGCTGCGCGCCACCGGGCTCGGCTCTCGCCGGGTATCGCGCCGTATACACGTTTTAGTTTACGTTTACATTACTAAGCACTTGTTGAGTAAATAAATAGAGACGTTTTAAAATAAACTTTACTATTAATCCTTGACTTAGTAACGTTTACATAACCGTGAGATCGGTGATGGGTCTGGACAGACAACAACACTGTGGTGGACTGGTCATGTCATCATGTGCCGTGACTTGTCGCTAGCTATATTGCAGATAATGGTGGCCTTTAATAATGGTGCATTTTATTACAGGTTTTTCATTTTAATTAATATGACGGCACCTACCTTCTTTCTATATTATAATTATTCAGCATTTTCTAAAACTCTAAATTACACTATGATGGTGTACGAGTATGGTACACAAGATTAAATTAATTACCCACTTATTTATAGGTGAGCACCGACTAGTTCGAAAGCTTTAATTATTTATTTCGTGATATTTAAATCACATGCTCTATACAATCCATTTGATATTGGCTGTGTTAAATAAAGCAAAGCTTAGGTATCTGCTCATTCATCATAAGTATGGCAGCTACACCACAATTAGGTGTTTCCCTGAAGCGATCGGCGGCCGTCGGCGTTGGCGTCTTGCGACCGCCTGCAAACTGTCACTACAAAAATAGTGGCCCCAGAAAGGGTAGTCCGAGACAAGTCCCATATGGACCCGAGTGCAATGCCGCAAGTTATTTTAACTTCTTTCATTGCCACACTACAGCTCTCCATTCTATTTTATATGTATAGGTAAATACTTTTGGAATGTATATAATAAGTGCCTACCTTTTCATTTACCATATCTACGTAACATTTTTTGAAGGCTACTTTTAAATCAAACAGAATCTTTTTACCATAAGTAATGTTAATTGACTAAAAAACTTGTAAATTATACCGTATTGTGATCTATGTCAATAAAAATGATTAATGTAAACATCTACGAATTCCTAGAAAGATCTCCCGTATGATCTATCCCAAATTAAAGTCCCAAAGTAAATCTTTCGGCTACATGCCGTACAATTAAATAATAGATAATATTATATTTTGTATGCAAGTGCATCAATTAGATTTAGGTGAAAATTGTTACTACTAGATACTCAATTCTTTAGACTTGCGCAAAAGCAGGAAACCTGTCACAAAAGCTATTTAATGTTTAAAAAAACAAACGCAACGTGTCGGTCGGCCAACTGTCGAATAAGTTTTTAAACAAAGTGTGTGTTACCGGCGACTGGCGATCTGCAGCAGGTTTTCGTTACAGTTGGATTACTTTGATCACTTCGCACGTTCTTTTGTTAACAATCGGGCTGTTCTCAACATTCCCGTGATACTGCACGTTTGTGTTGTGGAAATAATAATGAATTCACCAAAGTCTTCTTTTACAATACACCTACTATTATACTCAGTGCAGTAACCTAAACTGAGAACGTACGAATTTTACACTGCAAGAAAGGATGTGATGAATAGTGACGATTAGAAAGAATACTTACAATGATTCACGCGCAAAATCGCAGTTTCTCCAGTTTCAGGAACTGCAGTGGTTCGTATCATTGGACATTGACATTATTGATGAAATTCCTTACGATACATTTGTGCCTCGACAATAAATCTTTACCTCAACATTAACACAAATTAGACAACGTGACAAATAGATGTGACGAAAATAGAAACGCTGACAGTAGAACACACGTCGATCTGTTCGCGTGCTAATGCCGGCTTCACATTCCATTTTTCATGTTAAATTTAAAATAGTGGGAACTATGTTTTTGTCCGTGTGTAATAATAGGTATACATTATGTTGAAATGTAACAGGAAGAGAGAGTTCATTTCGTAATTGATCTTAACATTTGTTAAGGAGGTTCCTACATCAAATTCTACTTAGGTAAAGCATACATTATACTAGGTACCTAAGTCGTCGGTCATGGTTATGTGCCCACCTATATGAAATGTTAAGATGGGCCATGGTATGCCCTTCATGGTCATCGCTCTATCAGTTGAATTTTAAACGACCAAATATTTATCGAGTTCCGAAAATGTTTGCCTGGTAACCTATCCGATGCACCACGAACAAATATGCAGAGATGTTCTCCTATAAAAAATAAAAAGCAGGGAGTCGGCACCAATAAATCGATTTGGAAATTGTTTGCTGAAGGGTGGGCCTGCGGTATTTAAAGAACAATTAGTCGGCTGCTTCCCAGCCCTTAGGGCAAATATTTGCCTATTCCCGCCAACCCTCGTTTGGGCCAATGCCGCCTCGGGCGTCGTTGGAAACGGTTTATAGCTAAATGTTTGTCCGCTCTTCCCCTATATACTCAGCTATAGGTAAACTTCCCCTCCTGCCAGCCCCGGTGATCATAATTTACATCCCGCTCAGCGTTGCCGAAATTCTGATCAATACAGTTACGACGCTGTCTGATATATAAAACCTATCTACTTATATAATACTTCAATAGGGTTTCAGTTTCGACAACTTACTTGTTTATGTTATGAAAAGTTTCGCTGGTTTCTGATCTGATGCAAAAGTAGATTTAATATAAGAATGCTTTTTAGAATTTTATTTAACGATAGGTGAATTGCCTATACTTAATGAAAGCTCTACAAATTTTTAAGTTATACCTTCAGTGTCAATTCATACTTATCTATACTAGGTGCAAAGTGGAAAAGTGGAGTGAGTGAAGAAAGAAGTGGTTTAAGTGTGAAAATGTAAGAGACAGACCTCTGTCTGTCTCTTACATTTTCACACTTAAACCGCTTTTTCAATGGTTATGGAAATAATATAGTTAGTGACCCTAGGAGGGACTAAAGATAGAGATAGATAGAGTTAATAGCTTGATAACCATATTTCGCGGGGCCAAAAAGCTAATTATTTAATACTTATTAATGATCTCAGTTGTACCTAATCGTATTTTTTAAGGGATATTAATTATTTCAAGGCGAAAAGCTATAAGTATGCTCTCAAAAATTACAAAAACATGAAAACAGACTCTAAATCGTAACTTAACTTTTTCTACATGATATTGTGACACAAAGATTAGTCGGGATTTGTGTCGGCTTGCTGTATTTTAATGACGTTTTACAAGAGATTAAATGTCGACACTGTTTTGATTTCTTCCAATATAACATCTCGTAAGTTTTGACCACGAATCTTCGTAGTTAATTTATTTGTTGGATATAATTTCGCTGATGAATACATTAATGTCTCATACGGTGCTTTGACAGCGAAAGTAAGTAATAGCTACTCGTAAATAAAAATAATTTGCGAGATGCCTGCTGTATTTTTTATAGGGTTCGTATTTTCAGTACAAATGATGTATGACAGAAAATTGCTCTTGCGTGGCACAATAGTGGGTTAAGATTTGAAAACATTAACAAGACAGTCGCAAACAAAAAGTAAAGCTGCTTAATTCATTTCAAATGTGTGTTAGGTAGACACTGGCAGAGTACGGTGACCACCAAGGCGAGTCGCCGCCGGCGGTCCGGGCGTACTTACAAAAATACCAGAATGTAATTAAATGTGGATAACTTGTGCTTTATAGACGGCTGCGCGCGCCTGTGTTTGTTTAGTTTGTTATAGATGTGTTTTTACGCAATCTGGAAGTCGTAAATCGTGAACACCAAATTATGTCGTTCGCTAGAGTGATGCTACCTTGCAACGATTTCCAGGTTTGTGCTACACATTCATGGGCAGCTTTATATAGGGTTGCCATACGACCGGAATTTTCCGGACATGTCCGGTAATATAGGGAGTTGTCCGGAATGCGGAGGGAATCCTAAACCGTCCGGAATTTCTACAATTGAACGAAAGAGTGAAACATAAAAAAATATAATTAATATATATATATAATATAATATAATGTTTTTATTTCAAATTAAAGAAAGTTAGAATTTTCATCAAATTTACTCCGGATTTTCGATTTTTTGATCTGGCAACCCTAGCTTTATATGTCTAAATACAATTGAACAGTAAAAATACAATAGCAGCATTGGCGGTACTCAGATATTTTACTGAAATTTTATACTTATTATAATAACCTAGCAATATATATACGTAGGTAGCGTTTGACTTTCTACGTATAAAAGACTAATTTAATTACCTATGTTTGAAATTACACGGGACTCAAAAAACTAAGTCGTGTTTGTGTGTGTGTAGCTTACAGGTAGGTAATGCGAGGCGTATTGACGTTATTTAATTGATTTAAATAAAGATTTACACAAAAGTGAGGAAGAAAAAAGCTAACAAAAGATGGGTAACGAACAATTTATGGAGACACAATAAAAATACTTATTGTAGATGCACACAAAACTAATATCTAAATGCGCAACAATTTCCAGATCGAACCCGCATCGAGTTAGAATCCGCACCCGCGGGTAATGTGGCGAATAATCCACCTCGCGCGCCACCGTGCCTCGGGCTCACACAATGCCCAGATAGCGTTAATCCGCAAAAACTAACAGTACACGGATAACCAAATAAACTTCACGATTTTCTAACTAAAATAACGTCAACTTTCGACCTTCTGGCGTTAGCGAAACGAACCAGTTCCCCGTGACTGTAAGCACAATATTTCAGTAAGAACCTTTTTTAATAAAACTTTTATTTACAATATCGACACGCTAAATGCTTCGCAGTCGATTTAATTCAATTTGTTAACAATAGTAGTAAAAATTGGACTCCATTATAGGTGGTCTTGGCAATAGTAACTAAAGAAGTTCATAGTTTTTGGGCCCCTTGAATTTTGTTTTTTTTTTTCCAATTTGTTTTTTAGATCGTTGTGCACTTTTTGTTAGTTTATTATTACTATTTGGATAGACTCACTGTTTGCATTGAGATCATCAGACCTAGGTAGACACACGTGACCGTCCAAGTTAATTCCAAGTCCAAGTCCAAGTTATAGTTTTTTAAGTTATAGTTTTTTTTTTATTATGTTCACTCGTAGTCTAGTGCTACATAGTATACACGTACTACACGTCGTCGTGTAGATAATTTTGATTTCATAAAAACTGCAAGTTCCTTTATCAGGTATGTCAACATATTTAAGTTCATTATTGTACACTTTGACATAGTTATTTATGTTTCCCACGACAATCTAGTCATTTACGTTTAAACAATTTGATGGGCAAATCAACTGACAATCGGATAAACGTTTAGCCACCGGGTCTATCCTAAACTGCAAAAAAATCGAAACGGGCTTGTCATTTTGACACCATTCATCCATCCCGTCCGGACCCAGTTTTTTTGTGTACTAAAACATAAACATTATCTCCTGATCTTTATTACCAACTAGTAAGCTTCAAACTGCTGTACCAGTATGAGTCGCCTTGCAACGTAAGTTGTTTTTTCGCAGCAATAAGCGTCCATTCATGTCATTTGCTGAATAAACACAGACTTTTATCATAAGTAATTAAATTTTCAGCGACAGTTTGGAAAGGAAATAAAGAATTCTAATACCGTGCGTCAAAAATTTCCTTGTGTGTAAATATAACGCGTCCTGGTGACAAAACCGATGGCCAGGTATGTTTTTTGTTTATTGTTTTTAGACTCCATTTGATAATGATGACGTGAGAACAGAGTAAGAAATTAATAATATAGTAATCGATCCGAGCAACTTGGAAAAAGATTAGTATGTCAGTAGCAACTAGCAGGTAGCAATTTTATCGATGTTTAAAAATTGAGATGCGAGCAAGTGGTAGCGGTAGGTGGGTGCTGACGTGGCGTGGGCGGGCTGCGGGCTGAACAATGGCGGGATTAGTGCGCGTTGTTCATTTTGTTCGCATTGTTGCGTGGCCGCGGCGCGGCGCGGAGCAGCGCGCATGCAACGCGGATCAAGCCGCGATCACGCATGGCCAGCACCACGTTATCACACCGCCACACGTCCGCCACCCCTTTCAACTCTATTTTAGATGCGGTTTCAATTTGAAACTGTTTGCGGATCAGCATATTTTACTCGCGGCGTTTTTGTAATGGAGTTCCATTCAATCTGCTATCTATTAATGAGATGGGGATGAGCCTATTGTTAACTTACAAAATAATATAGTACCTACCTAAGTACATTTTATCCGTTCCACCGCGTTGAATAGTTTATTGTGATAAAAATCAGCAGTTTTTCGACTAAAATTCTAAGGAGTATTTTTGACGTATCTATACTTACGTACCTACCGATACCGAAGGAATCATTAATTCAAAATAGTTTTTATTTTCAGCCAATCCGGATGCCACCTATATCGGCATCTGCCAAACTTAACGCATAAATAATCTCGAACGGAAACGGAGGATCGATTTCTGGACGGGGGCCGCTCATCAATCCATCACCCCGACGGACTGATCAAACGTTTGTCGCGAATCAGCGCCATCACAGGACCCGATGACATCTGACACAATATCATGAAGATGCTTCAAAGAGTTTTAATACGAATTACCTGCACCTGAACGGATATGCTATGCTACCTATTTAAATTTTCAGACTTCTATCTCTGACTGATATCTTAGTTATTGTAGGTAAATTAGAATCGTATTCACAAACGTGACGTTCCGTTGACATACGGACTTCCTTCTGGATTTATAATACACATCAAAGGCGAACGCGATTAATTGAGCAATCAACGAAGGGGAAAAACGCGTCAAAGCGCCCTCTTCATGCCCCATGACGTCACCACGCACAATTTGCCACGACACGTGCGTTTTACTTTTGTTTTCGCCTGTGTCAAGTATGTGCTTTTGATTCAAACTTGTAGCAGATCTACGTCTGGGAATGTTACTTTGTGTCGGAACGAATCACTATACAATCATGGTTTCTTTGTAAATAACCATGAGTTATTATAATTAAAAAGTGTTTTCCTTGTGTGAACTTAATAGCAGAGCTTAACGTTAGGTTTGTTTAACTACAAGTAGGTACGTACCCTACAAGTAACCATGTCGGCGATTTCATTTTTATGGCTGTTTATTTATATTGATAGAAAGATTTAGTATCCGGAGTGCCCCAAGAACGCTTCACCTGTACTTCCAGGATATTAATGATGCCACATATGCTGTAATTACAGATGTAGGTAGTCACCAACCGGGCCCATACAATTTAACTTAACTTACAATCGACTAGAAAATAAATAAAACTCTATCGAAATAATAGATAGATAGGAATCTGCTTTAAGGGGCAGATATTCGATTTTCGATGATTTTTAATCCAAGATCACGTCTAAACGGCTAGTCGGTATGCTTTGAAAAAAAATAATGATAAACTAGACTATTTCCTTAATAATTTGATATATGAATATTTAAATATTTTTTTGTAAAACATTGTGTAATTTATTTTTAAAAGTACGTCTAACGCGGGCATAAAAGCGAAGATCAGGCAACAACCATTGGGTGTATTTTTATGAAACTTTCACAGTCTAAAAGATAATTTAATTGCCAATCTTTTAGTATACGGCTTTTCTTCATATTGTGTTTGGTAAAGTCATGGTGTATTATTATTCGAATAATCTAGGTGCGCAATGAATCGGGGGCTCTTGCGGGCGACGGGCGGCAGTGCATCGCTGACCACTGTCACGAGTAGACGCTAACGCTCCGCGCAAAAAATACAAAATGATTTTATTCGCATAGAAGTTTAACGCCAAAATGGTTGGTAAACCCAAAACACTAAAAAAGAAACGCCTTACAATGTTAAAAATAGATTAATGAAGTAACGAATTTTAATTATTTATATAATTTACTGCCGCCATGGTCGAGTGGTTTAGGGGTTTAACTTGTGTGTGGTCGTGGGTTCGATTCCCGAGGGATGCATACTTCTTAAATTTGTTTCCACTTTGGCTAGGACATTGCAGGCCTGAATCACCTGATTGTCTGATAAAAAGATGGTTCCGTGCTTCAGAAGACACATATAAGCCGGTAGTCCCGGTCGCCAAATGGCGGTCGTCAGAATAGACCACGTCAGAGGCTCTTGAGGCAGTCTAGAAACTCTGACACTAGGGTGTATGGGGTCATTAGACATTACTACCCACACGATAAGAAGAAGATTATTTATATAATCTCTATCAATAGTTTAAATTAGAATATTGGAATAAAATAAATGTGATTTAAATGTAGTAAACAAACTTTTATTTTATTGAAATAATTATGTTATTTCCTTTTAGGAGAACACCAAATAGTAACGATTCTTGAGTCAAAAATGTAGAGACAGGGTGAGTATTGAAATGTAATTTACGAGTAGGTAACCATGGTTATATTGGAGCATAGTAAGGACAGTTCGATTAGAGTTTCAAAAAGTACTTGAGTGTTGCTGATATTGGAATAGTTGTAGGTATAGCTCTTGATACGTAAGTAGCATGACCTTGAATGCGGAGATCTAATATTTAGTAGGTACTTACTTAAAATTATTTTTATTTTATTCAAATTACATGACCTTGAATGCGGAGATCTAATATTTAGTAGGTAGGTACTTACTTAAAATTATTTTTATTTTATTCAAATTATGTTTTTTTTTTTGGAGTATATCAAATAACTTAGATTCTCGCCGCGAAAATGCAGAGACGAGGTAAATATTGCAATGTAATAGCACCATACTACAGCGTAGGTACTAAGGACAGTCCGGATTAGAGTATCAAAAAATACTTGAGAGCTGATATTGACACGAGTTGTAGGTATGGGTCTAGGGTAGGTACTTATGTAGCATGACCTTGAATGCGGAGATCTATTGTTTAGTAATTTTTTATTTCATTGAAATAATAGTGTTTTTTTGTGGTGAGTACGAGGTGAGTATTTAACTATAATGTAACCATACTACAGAGTAGTAAGGATAGTCCAGATTAGTTTAAAAAATACTTGAGTGCGGTTTTTGACATAGTTGTAGGTACTTATAGCTAGCTATGGTACGAAAGTACCATGACCTTGAATGCGGAGATCTAATGTTTTGTTTACGCACAACTCTCTAATATTCCAATTTTCGCCCATATGGTCAATCCTACTTTCGCGCCCGTGCCTATACTTACCTAAAAGACATCAACCAAAATACCGCAAACAGACGTATTTGGAAAAAAGGAATTCATAGATAATTTAGTTTTAATATTTAATGAACATTGGTCTCTAATTGGGAGTGTCAAAATAAATAATATTAAAAACGAATTAAAAAGATTTTTTGTTGATTATTTTGTTTGTGTATGGTGACAGTTGCGGTACAGCGTGCGGGGTGCGTGAATGAACAAAACGCCACCGTTTTTCCGACGACGAAAACGGTTGCAGAAAACGGTTGTCGTTGCAACAAAGTTTCTTGCAATGTTCAAAGTACAAACGGTTCAAGTTGCAAATGTATGAAACGGTTTACTGAATAAAACGTTTTATCGGACAACATTATGATGTTTAGCTTAATTATTCGTGGCATAAATGGCTTTCAGCTTTTTTATATTTACTGTCTTTATCGAAATGCGAGCAAAATCTCTGGTGTATTTTCGCGGTACAGACGTTGCGATGGGTTGTAAATTATTATAAATAATATAATTAGTTTATTAAATATTATGTGTACACTTGAATATTTACAATTCACTCATAAGCAGATCAATTTGTAAAAAAACAAAACAAATAATGAGGTCTCAGTTTGCGAGTGCAAGATTATAACTGACCAAAAAAATGTAAACAAACACTCAAGCTCACTGATTCCAATTCCAGGAATTATATCGTCTATATAGTTCACTTTTCATGGAAATAACTGTTTGTGCGAAACGAAACGGAACGACGTCGCGTCAAGTGTGATCGTTTAATCAATGATTCCTCAACTGTATTTTCATAATTGTAAAATACAAAATTGCATCAAGTAATTCGAAAACTGGTTTGTGCAACGAAGATTGATTGGACCCACAAACTTAAAACGGTTTAACCGTCGCAGAACGTAAAATGGTCTTTGAAAACGGTTTGTTGTCAAAACACCCACGACTAGTGACGATTGTCAATGTCATTCCATTCGATCGTTATTCGCTTTGCGTTTGCGCTCTTTTTCATATCGTGAATATTATTTCGACTTTGGCTATTTTTGACGACTTGTGCTATTCAAAATGGATTCTGATGATTAGCTCACCTGATGGTAAGTGATGATGTGGTCGAAGAAAGAGCATGCTTACCTAAAAGTAACCTATTCACTCTTGACTTAAAGACTCCTAAGTTGTAGCTATAGGGAGTTTTACAAATAAACGATTTTTTTATATTAATCAATTTGATACAAAACTTCTTATCTATATGTTTTCTTTGTTTTGTAAGCCACTCAATAAAATTAAAAATAGTGCAATATTTTTATGTTCATGTTCTGGCCCAAACGCCATACTGAGTGGTTGATGTCCTTTAATTTATATTATATAACTCGCTTTATATTATATAGATCGCATCGAACTTCTTGAGGTTACGTTGACATCCACCCTTAATTTTGGTCCGTTTATCGAGGCTAAGGCTCAATTGGCTGCCAAAAAGTTGGGAATCCTAGTAATTACACCCTAACTATTGATGATAATATAATAACATTAGATTCACAAGTCGCCACAGAATTTGAAAATTTTTTCAGTGACATACCCGTATCGACAATCAAGTCGCTAAAATCATCTGCCATTGCTGCAGACACATTACTTAAAAAAAGTGTTCCAGTTTGTAGTTCAGAGTTTAAATTCCAATATGTTACTTCTAATGACATCATCAAAACTTTTAATTCTTTGAATGTTAAAAAGGCTGCAGATCTGTGGGGTAATTCTGTTCTTGTTACTAAGTCCATTATACACATTATAGCTCCTACATTAGCTGTTATATTTAATAATTGTATTGATTGCGGTGAGATTCCTGATTTAATGAAATATAGTAAAATAATCCCTCTATTTAAATCAGTTAGTACATCTGACCCTACTAATTATAGACCTATTTCTGTATTGCCCACTTTCAGTAAAATTTTTGAGAAAATTATTTTAATGCAGATGCAAAGATATTGTAATACACACAAATTGCTACATAATAAACAATTTGGTTTTACAAAAGGACGTTCAACAACTGATGGCCGGTGTTGAACTTTTAGGACACATTTATAATGCATGGGAAGATAAGTGTTGGTAAGTGTTGGGCATTTTTTGCGATTTTTCAAAGGTATTTGACTGTGTTCCCCATGAGACATTAATCGGGAAACTGCACCACTACGGATTCCGGGGCGCCTCTCTGAATCTTCAGACCTCATACTTGAGTGAAAGGATTCAGAGAGTCGACTTGAACGGCAAAAGATCGCCGGGATCTGTGACGACAAGATGGGGGTCCCCAAGGCTCAATTTTAGGTCCCTTTTTGTTTCTTATTTATATAAATGATTTACCGTACCTGATCAAAAATCATGACATAGTGTTATTCGCTGACGATACTTATCTTTTATTTAAAATCAAAGTTAACAGCAGGTTACTGAAGAAGTAAACAGAGCCCTTGCAACTGTAGTTAGCTGGTTTAATGTTAATAATCTTCTTGTTAATGAGAAAAAAACCAAATGCCTAAAATTTACGTTACTTCATGTTAGACAAGTGAATACAAGTGTATCAATAAAGGGCGAAATATTGAAACCCGAAGATACCACAGTTTTCTTGGGCATAAATTTGGGTGCGAAGCTTCAGTGGGGCCCCCATATAAATTGTCAAAATAGCCAAGTTCTGCAGCATATGCCGTTAGAAAAATACGTGGATTAACTGATATCGAAACAGCACGTTTAGTCTACTTTAGTTACTTTCACAGAGTGATCTCATACGGCATTATACTTTGGGGAAACGCCGCCGGCATTCATACAATATTTGTATTACAAAAATGGGCCATTCGTGCAATTTATAAATTAAGTCCTAAGCACTCCTTAAGAGACAAATTTAAAGAGATTAATATTATGACTCTGAATGACTCTGACTATGAATATTAATCTCAGTATATTTATGAGAATCTCTTGTATGCACACAAAAATATTAATCTTTTTAAAAAATACAGTGATATTCATAGTGTAAATACAAGGAACAAAGACACATATGTCATTCCTAAAACAAGGAAAAATGATTGGTGGATCGTTTAGATGCCAATGTATACGTTTTTATAATAAAATTCCTAGCCATATTCAAGAACTAAGTATTAATAAATTTAAATTATTTATAAAACGTAAGCTATGTCAGAAAGCTTTTTACACAGTTACAGATTATATTGAGGACAAGAAGGCCTGGGAATGAGATGCTCCAGTGATATACGTGTGCCTTTTCTATTTAGTTTTAAAATTTTGATTGATGATTTATTTTTGATTGATTAGAATATTTGCGTTCTCAAGTATTGTATATCCTTATAATCAATAAAGAGAAAAAAAAGTATTGTATATACCTATTAATTTTGTTTTTGTTTATTGTTTTTTTTTATGTACAACGTGTAACGGAAACCCCATATCTATCCAAAAGGGCTGAAGACAACATCTGGTATGGAGTCTCTATGCACAGTTTCAGCACAAAATAACTCACTCAAAGAATTGATCCCAAATTATTGGTTTCATATATTTCTTGAATACCAATCATAAAAAACGTGTCACAGCACTACGAGGGTCAATAACTTTCCACGTCACTTGCCCATAACACGATAATTCTTTTCGTTCTTCTTAATTTGAAAAATTCGGTCTCTGGTATCAGTGTATTGTAATTTATAATAAGTTCTACACACGTAGACTTAGGATTACTAAACCCTTGCCATATCGTTTGTTATCATCCAAAGAAGCCATGCACTTGGTATGTATATACCCTTTAAATTACACGTTGTATATAAATATAATTATTTCATTATTGTACTTGTGAGGACAATGTAGTTTATTCTATCTTCGTAGTTTTTACTTTCACTATAATTTCTTTAATGATGTCAAGCAGTTTGAGTACTTGTGTGGCCTACCCAAATGGCCTTACTTTGGTATTGTTCGTCAAATTGTTGAGCTCCTTAAATTCTAAGTTGAGCTACACGATAACTGACAAATGCTTGCACTGACTGGACAGGTCCGCTCAAATTTGCTTGGTTATTTCCTCAAAAAAATACCACAGACGTGAAGTTACATGCTTCTCATATACAAATACAAATTGTCTGGACTTTAAAAGAGACTTTGACCTCTGATTTTGTTTCGGTGTTTCTTCTCAGAGTAGTCAGTTAAGAAATACCGGCCTCATCTAGCTAAACTAAACACGCAAAAAAACATGACGTGTAAAAGTGTTATTTATAACCAATTTACAAAATAAATATTTAATTTCATTTCATTTCAAAAGTGAGACGGTACTTCACACCGGAACAGCTGCTCTGCTCTGCAACCTCTATCAAGCGCAAGTTAGGTCGTGTATGGAGTGCTGCTCTCATCTCTGGGACGGATCTGCCAAATACCAGCTTAATGCACTTGAGTCTATAGAGAAACGGGCCAAAAGGCTCATCGGCAACGAGAAACTGGTCGAGACAAAGGTCCAGAGCCTAGAGCATCGGCGACGTGTTGCAAGCCTATCAGTATTCTATCGGTTACATTTCGGGGAGTGTGCGATGGAATTGCAGTCTTATTCCACCAAGCCCGTTCCATCATAGGACTACAAGACAAACGGTGATGCGCCATCGTTACATGGTGGACATCCCACCCATACGCATGAAACGTTTTGAGATTACTTTAATTATGGGTACGGCTAAGGAGTAGAATTCCCTGCTGGAGTCTGTTTCCTGATAGTTATAACCTGGAAGTCTTTAAGTCAAGAGTGAATAGATTACTTCTAGGCAAGCGTGCTTCATCTTCGACCACATCATCGCTTAACATCAGGTTACATTATGGTCAAACGCAAGCCTATAAACTCTTAAAAAAAAAATCAGCTCTGGCTGTATACAAAAGGGAAAAACTCAACTCAGCATGTTGAAAATGAGGACATGATTGCTGACAAGTAAATTCATACTTATTTCAATATTCCGATTTCAATGTTATTAAAACTTAATTATTTACGAGTATCAAATGAGTCTAAGTAGCGTAGCCACATAGTCATTTTTATATATATAGATAGATAGATTTACTTGTCTAAATACACATAATAGTTTTCAATGACCAGACAATTAAAATCCAGAAAAA
This sequence comes from Tholera decimalis, assembly GCA_943138885.2. Classification (NCBI taxonomy): domain Eukaryota; kingdom Metazoa; phylum Arthropoda; class Insecta; order Lepidoptera; family Noctuidae; genus Tholera; species Tholera decimalis. Next base: position 22,923,268 of record OW964548.2, read on the forward strand.
AGTTGTATGGTGATAATAAATCAGGCAGTACAGTCTTTACTATTTGAAACGTATGGTTACCTTACGAAATTTCGAGCTTGCGTTGCGGGGGTGCATTGCGCGGTCGCGGGGAGTGACGCAAGCTTCTCCCCAGTCGCTCAAGGTCGCTGCCATATAATGTCGCCTTAATGCTCTTAACACACTTATGAGTTATAATTTCGCATGATGCTGTAGTATAGTTTTTAAAATGATTTTAGGTTTAGGTTCGTACATAGAACCTAAGCACATTAAGAGTCTCAATAAATTATTACCGCCAACTTATCGATCGAGTGAGTTACAACCGCAAACGACTCAAAAAGCAAACAGCTGCAATTGGGATTTAGGCTCCACGCCTAATTTCGGTTGGTAGACTTATTTTAACATTAAATACACACACAAATATCTCTTGTATAAACACATCGCCCCTAATATTGGTATCGCGGGAAGGAAACAGCTTAACTTCAATTAACGTTGCTTCACAATTTTCGCCTCTAACGCAACTACAAAAGGCAGGAACGTTTGCCACAGTATTTGTATTATTTAGCTTACACACAAATTGTTTTAGAATTTCTTATTGTATTTATGCTGAGATAGTATTTATTCATTTTAGTATATAGCTGTAAGGATATATTTATGTAAGTACGTTTCAACATTAATCTATTTGATGAGTCACAATGGATTCTTAATGAGTAACGCGTTGGATTTGTGGAAATTTCAAAAATAAATAAATAAAAAATCAAATGAAGCATCAATTGAATTAGACTGGAAGTATGAATGGTACCGTCCTATCACCATTTGCTTTCTTGAGGGTTTTACTTTAGTAATACGAGTAAGTAACATAACCCATGCTTTAGATTTTTCGACGGTAAAATCAATCAAAAAGAGGAATCGAAATGTCATCGAATAATAATTATTAAAAGTTCTAGACAAAATGCCTCTTGACAATGTTTTTTCATAAGCTTTATTTATTTTACAAACAACGTAAAAAGAAATAACTCACGCAAATGTGTCGCGAGTGGAAACGTTTCCAGAACCCGTTGAATCAGTTCCCACTGTACCTACTTATTAGGTATAATACACACAGATATTGATAAAGTTATCCCCTACTTTGTGCCCAATCCTTTCCCGTGAGGCCGGTCTTAATAAACAAATGACGGACAGTATTTGGTTTTACCTTTCAATACGTTGCCCGTTAACGCGGCCGGCGTGCAATGTGGCGAGCACATGGGCGTACTCTTGGGTGACCATGATGCCTTGGTACGCGGGAAACCCACACTGAATAGTGTGCTAAAAAGGTCTCACCCCTATATTCTCAGACATTTCCTTCACTCAACTCAACCACCCGAAATCAAATTGTCAGTAAAAACTAGATAGTTATAGGTAGTTCCTTTCTTTTTAGTATAACCGCATAGTCGTACTTAATAAATAATAAATTAATTCTTTATAATTGTCAGTAACATGTAGTTGTAAACTGTATGACAGGAGCCAGTATAGTAGGTATAGTTTATATGTATTATAATCAGATAGGCAGTCGCTACTTGCAAAACTACACAGTGCAATAAGTTTTGAGCGAAAGCGGTCGAGATGTACCTACCTACGGAATTTACAAGAACGACAAAAATGTCATGTGTCATGTCATCTCGTTCATTGAGACTTTCCTAACATATTATCGCTGATGGCATGCCACTTTGCATAAGTCCACAGGACATGTCCCACGCGTGCGTCAGCCGTGTGGTGGGCGCCACTTCAGTGAAGCAACGGTGAGCCGGGTCGGCTGCACGCCGCGTCATAACTCTTCACCAGATTATTAACGAGCTTATTAACTTTAACCCTAATGTCTTTGTTGTGGGGATAAACAATTTCCAACAAAAAGTAAGCCGCTTTAAGATAAACAAAAGCGTTTTTATTATATTTTCGTTGTTAATAATTATAGTTTGTACACAAGGTAAAAAAAAATATATAATGTTGCGAAAATACAAGAAAAATGCAGTTTTTTTTAAGTTTACGAATCTCATAGTTGACTTAAAATAATAATGTCAGCATTAAACATTTTTAATGTCTAGTAAATGCTGTAATAAAACTTGAGTTCTTGTAGCGGCGGCGGTGTGGTTAAAATACAAGATAAACAGAACCGTGTCGGTACACTCTCGGGGCTCGAATCCTATTTATTTGTCTAACTTTTTAGATAAATAACATTTTGTTTATTTAATAACTTCTGCCTGTTGCCGATATCGATTTCAGTATCTGTTACTGAAGAATTATGAAGTTTTTCTTGCTGAAAATTGCCAACCCCTACCAAAAATGAGTACCAACACAGGATATCTTACATGGAATTCTAATGTAAGTTTTAGGCTAACTGATCATGACACTAATGCTGAAATAAGTGGTACTAAATATTTCATTATATATTATGTAGGTTTATTTGTTTCATTTTGTTTAGTAGTGTAGCTATATCATTTTAATATTGTAAATAAAAGAAACAAATTATTATGTAGTGAATAGAATAAAATAAAATCTTTTTTCAACCACCCTACAGTATTATGAATTAACCAATAAAATTAATTTAATATATATAATAAAATGAATAAACCAGCCAAGTGCGTGTCGGACCACGCGCTGTCTAGGGTTCCGTAGTTTACTACAGCGCCAAGTAAGAATCGGATTAGCTTACCGAGAGTTCCGTACCATGCTCTAACAATAACATATCTACTACTCTATTTTACAAAAATACAAACTAGACAATGAAACTAGATCTAATAAAAATTCATTGGAATTTGTCTGAAAGCAGAATACAGAAGCAAATAATACAGATGGTCGACTATTACTCGTAAATTTGTGAAGCCAACTTAGGTCGGATAGTTTTCCTTTTAATTTGTTATCGCATTTAATTATTCTTTATATGATGAGCCTCTTGCAAAAGAAGTACAAATATGTGATCTAGGTGTGAATTACATTTAAATTTGCACATTGTAAAATAATTTCTAAAGCATTCCAAATGTACAACTTTATCATAAGATCGTCGGACTTTAAACGTCCAGCCACTTATATTTATCTTTATAATACTTTGGTTCGAACTCAACTTGAATATGCATGTACAATATGGGATCCTTCCTATTACAAAATTTGATAGAGCAATAGAAAGAGTGCAGCGCAAATTTCTTAAAACAATACAAATGGCACTTGCAGCTACTTCCTTATGATGAATCATTAAATAAGTTTAAACTTCTAACCCTCAAAATCTAGACGCCTGTTACTGCAAGCTCTGATGCTGTATAAACTAAATCAAATTCGACTGCTCCGAACTAGTCAAAGATATATGTTATATTGTACCTAGGACTGTGATGAGGCGAGGTTTACGCGATTACCCACTATTTTCTACGGCTCCTTGTCGCATGAATGTGCGTGAACGGGCGCCCCTCCATAGAATAGAATAGAATTAAGACATACAATAACTTTTTCAATACACTTCCTCGAAAACTGGCTCTTATCGCACAACGATTAGGTTCAACATGCAATGTATTTCACACTCGTCGATTTTTTCATTTTTCACACACGAGGCTTTTTTTCATTCCAGATTTTGCCACAGATAACATTTAACAACTATTCAATTCCCTATATTCAGCGATGATTGTTTTTTTTTGTCACAGCAAAGAGGCGCATGTTTATAAGGCCTTATATTTAATGTAAATTAAAATTCTGTTTATGAACAGAATATTAGAAATAAATATTATTATTTGTAAAATAATTTTGCTTTTATCAACAAATTAATATTTATTTGTGTTCTACATTAAAAAAGATATATTTTAATATCTGGCTGTTTTGCGGCTTCATACCTTTGCTTCTCTTTTAACCCGCGAAGGTAAAGCGCGGGGAAGAAGTAAATGAAATCTTATTAATTTGTGTTTTTTGCGTGAGTATGTCGAATTTAAGTTTTGATGAGAACAATTTAGATGCTACGCCGCTAGATATTGTGATTGAGGCACAAAATGCTTGCGATAACCTGTTGCCATCTAAATCGAACTAAAATATATTCAGGCAACTTTGCATAATTTTCTTCAAAGGAAAACTAATAAAAATGCGTCGTCATTTTCGGAGCAAGTATTTTTCTTCGAAAGTGTATTGAAAAACGTCATTTGATACACGTGGACATTTGTTACTGCAGTAGGTACTCGGCTCCATAACTCCGCCTCGGCCGCAATAACAAACTTTCTCCACTTATATCAAAATGTACTATTTTGTTAATATTGATATTTTTGCTCTTACGGCTAAAGTATTTATTTAAATCAGAAATCATTAACAGTCTTAAATAAAATAAATTAACTGCCTTAAATCCTATGTTTTAATACTTATTTAATAGAATATAAGTACCTAGTTGTACCACCACTGTATCAACTAGTCTTTTTTGTTATCTGTGGAAACTTGTTGATTGTACATTGACCTTACTTTAGTTGTAAAACAAAGTGTACAATTGTTAGTTTTCCCAATAAAATAATTAAATAAACTTTGATATACATACATATGTAGATACTAATACTGTGACGTTTGAATTCCTACCTACAATCACTTACTTGAAAGGAGTTGACTGTAAAGAAAATCAGCACTTTAAATATTTTAACGTAAACTGATATATTCTTTTTGTTTATTTATCTTACAATGCTTTAGTTTCCTTCATTAGTGAAGTCTAATGTTGTCTCTTGTCAAGTTTATTTTAATATTTTAGAAAGCCTTTTTTGTGAATGATAGAACCACAGAAATTTTATTTTATCTATGGATAGAACACTATAGACTCTTAGATTCCTTTTTATTTGTAATTACATTGTGCTGTGTTAATTGGTCTTTACTGTCCTCTCATACCTATTAAACCTGTGTTATGGATACATTGTAAAAATGAATGATTTTTTGAATAAAGTAACTGTGGAGTTCGTTGCAGGTTCTTCTCCATAGAAAGCAACGATAGACGTGACGTTTTATAAGTGCCCATGTAGGCCTATGTGAAATAAAATATATCAATAATTTGTATTCCGATACTCCCATTATTTTTGAACGACCTATCTAACAATATTCCACACTATGGGGTAGACGAGATAAAAAAAAACATCCTACACCATTTACATATTAAAAATATGTCAGGTATGTCCTTACGGAATCATTTAGGATTATCCAAAATCCTAAATGATTTCCGTAGTAGTCCTTGCCATTATGAATTAGTTGCATACAGTTGCTGTCTCGTGTAGATAAACAGGATAAAGGGCTGGCTATTTATAAAATGGAGTTTTAATAAAATTTCTTAGTGGAAAGTTAAAGTGGCGTCGGGACTAAGCCGTGGTTAAACTTAGTGCCGTTTGTTTGGATAAGCCAAACGCGTGTGACGCTGACGGCGACCACTGCGGCCGGCGGGCAGTAGACACACTGCGGTTGACAGCGGAATATAATTAAATCATCACTTTTAAAAACAAATAGCGTTTTGGGAATACTTTTATTTGGCGCACACTGTACAGCTAAAGAGTGGAAATCCCTGCCGGAGTCTGTGTTTCGTTTTTTTTTTTAATTCTTTTTTTTTTAATTAGTGGTTTTTATCCACAAGGATACGTCAACCCCATTTGTTTCTTGATAGCTATAACATGGGGTTCTTTAAGTCAACGGTGAATAAGTTACTTCTAGGTAAGCATGCTTCATCTTCGACCACATCATCGCTTACCATCAGATGAGATTGTGGTCAAACGCAAGCCTATAAACAATTTTAAAAAATGTGGCGGATCGAACAGCAAAGGTTATTTTTTCACCCATTATATAGGTTTTATTTAATAAAAAAAAATCTACCATCTTCGACCATCATAAAGAATAACTTTGTTACAGATTCTCAGTTAGGAAACACAGGCCTTATCTAGTTTAAATTTACGAAAAAAATAAAGTAAATAGGGTTACCACCCGTACTATATTATATAGTATCGTGCTATATTTCAGTCAATTGTACTATAAGTTATAGAAAAATAGTATAGTATGAATAATAATAACAGGACAAACGCCCCTATAGAACCGTATAGCCCAAGCACTGTATCATATACGCCTTCTAGGCAATCATCACTATCTCTACCATTGTCACCTTCCATACCACCATCACCTCCCACAATTAGTTTAAACACAATCCCACCTACACCAACCTTGAATGTTGCGCGGGAGGCTAGTTCCTTCTTGCCCGCGTCCACCAAGGCTGGAAAAGCTAGAGTTCGCATGAAATGGAGTAAAGAAGTAAACCTATTTATCATGCGAACTTACTTCTACATTACTAAATTAGAGACAGATATGACCACATATAGACAACAACTGCATGAACTTTTTACTAGACAATACCCAGAGATTTCTGTTACTGAACAGAGAGTTTCAGATCAAAGAAGGGCAATTATAAGAAATAAACTCCTGCCCCAAGCAGAAATAGATCAGCTAAAAGAAGAAATACGTTTAAAAATACAAGTAGAATTAGAAAACATTGAAAGCACCACCATCAGTACGTTAACACAAAATGCACTATACTCACAAGAAGAACTACCACAATCTATCACACACTTTCAAACATTCGGTCACTCACAAGCATATTCTCAAACCACGCATACATCCACACAAACCGAGAGCATAAGTATAATGTTAGAAAATGAAATTGAGACCCTAAACGATACCAATATAACTCATCTGACAGACATTTACACCCAAGGTGTACACGATAAGTTCAAAACTACCCTTACCCAATATTCCGGCATGGACCCCGCAGCCCGACCGAAACTGCCCAAACTGAGATACACACCAAAACTTTTCCAGCTAGTTAACTTATTCAATAAAAATATTCTCAGTCAGTATATTAGCGAAGAAACTCAACTTATAGACGTACATACCCTTATATATTGCACAGCATTAGTTATTTCCCAAGAGCTTAATTTTAAAATCTCAGAATACACAGCCAATACTCGCCAACGAAATAATAATAAACCAGCATGGCAACAGAGGCTTGAAAAAGATATAGATAGACTACGAGCAGACTGCGGCAGACTAACTCAGTATATTAATAACAATAGGTCAAACAAAGTAGTTAAGAGAGTAGAAGAAATATTTAAAAATATGGCTATCCACACCAAACACGAAACTGACAATAGGAAACCGGAAGAATTCTTAGATACACTAAAGCAAAAATTAGCTTTAAAAGTACACAGGCTGAGGAGGTACAAAAAAGCACAAGAACGCAAACATGATAACACATTATTTGCTACAAACGAAAAGAACTTTTACAGAAATTTACACAAACCGCAAACTACTATCGATACACCAATAAACGACACTCACATAGAACTGCCAACAGCACATCAACTTGAGTCATTCTGGTCAGGTATTTGGGAAGAGCAAGTGCATCACAATGATAAATCTGACTGGTTATCAGACGAAAAATCTAAATGGAGTGCAATAGAAGAAATGGAATTCACTGAATTAACTGAGTCTGATATAATTAGAATAACTACGAGACTACATAATTGGAAATCCCCTGGTATCGATAAAGTTCATAACTTTTGGTATAAAAAATTAAATTCTTTACACAAAATTTTAGCTAAGAATTTATCAGATATCATTTTAGGAAGACAAACTATACCGGAATTTATTGCTACAGGAATAACATATATGTTACCTAAAAACCAATACTCACCACAACCTTCTAATTACAGACCAATAACATGCCTACCCACAATATACAAGATCCTAACGTCAGCCATCACTTCAAATATCAATAAACACATAGAACATCACAATATTATAGCAGAAGAGCAAAAGGGGTGCAGACGGGGACACATGGGCTGTAAGGAAAAATTAGTTATAGATTCGGTAATTCACAAACATGCAGCCACAAAACATAGAAACCTACACTGCACATACATAGACTATAAAAAAGCATTTGACAGTATACCACACTCTTGGCTTATCCAAATATTAGAAATCTATAAAATTAACACAAAATTAATAGACTTTTTAAAGAATATCATGCTCCATTGGAAAACTACACTTCAACTAAACTATCGACACAACACTATCACTACTCGACAAATAACTATAATGAAAGGAATCTACCAGGGAGATTCTCTGAGCCCTTTATGGTTTTGTCTCGCTCCTAACCCCCTATCTCACTTACTAAATCATTGCCAGGCTGGATATTCACTTAAACATAACACAGAAGAAACTGTTATCTCACATTTGATATACATGGATGACATAAAACTATACGCAAAAACTGACACAGAGATGAAACATTTAATAGATGCTACGACCAAATTTAGTAAAGACATAAAAATGCAAATTGGTATAAATAAATGCAAAACAGTTCATATAGTTAGAGGAAAGATAAAACCAGGAGACTATAGTATTAACGACACCGACACAATTAAAGCGATGGAACCATCAGATTTATACAAATATTTAGGGTACAAGCAACTCAAAGGGATAGATCATACAGCAATTAAACACACATTAAACACAGAATACAAAAGAAGAATAACACCTATGCAATCCCGATATTAACTTACTCCTTTGGAGTAATTAAATGGTCAAAAACGGACATCCAACAGATAGAGAGAATAACACGCACTACACTCACTAAACACAACAACCTACATCCTAAATCTGCTGTTGAAAGACTGACCATTAAACGTCAATACGGAGGGAGAGGCCTAATTGACGTCCATCACCTTTGGCAAAAACAAATATCCCGACTAAACTCATTCTTCCACACTAAATCAAACACAAGTCACATCCATAAAGCTATAGTCGTTAACGATCTTAATTACACCCCACTCAACCTTAAAGATAAAATCGAGACAAATACTATCAATGATGACCCACAGAAACAAAAATTAGAAGACTGGAAAAAGAAAGTGTTGCACGGCCGCCACCCTCATGACCTAGAACAATCTCACATAGACAAAATAGGATCAAATAAATGGCTTAAAATAGGTAGCTTATTTCCGGAAACTGAGGGATTTATAATTGCGATACAGGATCAGATTATAAACACCAAAAATTATAGAAAGTTCATTATTAAAGACCCTACGATAACAAATGATAAATGCCGCAAATGCCATAGTCAGCCAGAGACCATACAACATATTACAGGTGCATGCATAACACTCACACAAACAGATTATACACATAGACATAACCAAGTAGCAAACGCCGTACATCAAAATCTAGCACTCAAACATAACCTCTTACAAGACACAAACACTCCTTATTACAAATATGTACCACAAACAGTTTTAGAAAATACAACCCACAAACTCTACTATGACCGCGCCATACTGACTGACAAAAGCATTCACTACAATAGACCAGATATTACTCTCCAACACAAAGTTAATAAAGTCACTTACCTTATTGATATTGCAGTCCCTAATACACATAATTTACAAAAAACAATCAGTGAAAAAATAAGTAAATATGCTGAACTCAAAGAAGAAGTAGCCAGAATTTGGAGACAGGAAAAGTGTATGTTGTGCCCATTGTTATTTCCACCACGGGGGTAGTACCTAATCACCTTCACCATAGCCTAAAACTACTAGATTTAAAAGACTCAGTTTATATTACCCTCCAAAAAGCCGCAATTTTAAACACCTGCAGAATAGTAAGGAAGTTCATGCAAACCGACGAAAATGAAATCTACTCACATAACACATATACATTAACATAAATACACACATACGCTACATTGACTTGGCTTGGCCCGTTAATGTAGCTTAAAACTAGCCTAGAGCTAAGAAAACATCACGTTTGCCCAAAAATAATAATAATAAGACATTTATTTCAGACGAGTTGTCCATATTCTGTTTGTAACACAAATCTTATAAAGCTATTGTTAGTACACAAAAAAAATAAAAAATAACATAAAATAAAAGTAACCGTAAGGTAATACTGTATTTTCGTCGGTAATTCAGTCGAGATTTTATACTTAACTGTCACTAGATCGCACCCGCAACGCAGCATTGAGAATTTCAGAATAATATTCCACAACTTTTTTTTTTTTTCACCCAACGCCATCTAGTCCCAAACTAAGCAGAGCTTGTGGTATGGGTACTAGACAACTGATAAACATACATATATATTTCTACATACATACATATTATAGATATTACATCCAGACAAAGAACAAATGACCGTGCTCATCACACAAACATTTGTTCTAGGTGGGAATCGAACCCACGACCTTGCGCATAGCAGTCAGGGTCACTGACCACTATACCAACGGGCCTGTCGAATGAAACGCATTCACATCGTTTGTTGTTTGTGAACCAATGAGCATAACAAATACACAACAATAACATACAACAAATACGCATTCATTTTAGTCATTATTAATTTTAATAATGACTATAAATAAATGCGTACTATTTTTTCCATGAATTTCCGAATAGTACTACTTTTTTGCAAAGTTTTGAAAAAAAAAGAAACTGTTTTACCTTAAAAAAAGGTGGCAACCCTACGTGTAAACGTGTTATTTAATAACCAATTTGTAAAATAAAAATCAATTATTAGAATTATATATGTTATCATGCTCGTGTATAAAATAATAGTAGCGATACGGGTTGGTTTTCAGTTTAAAGCAAATCTTTTCGAGGGCAGTCCGTGGATGGGTAACTATCTTGATATTTTTGTGATTCCTCTGTGCCTCGAAAAAAAAATTAGGCTGTTAGTCCCGGTTATCATTTGTACATCTTTGACAGTCGTGCAGTAATCAGAAGCCATAAATCTGAAACTATTTTTTCCAAGGGGTGTCGTGTTATGAAGTAACTGGGTTGTGGAGGTCATTTAGGCTGTCGCTTCATGTAATATACTGGTATTCAACTATATCCGGTAAGACTGTAAGCTGACCTATAACTAAACAGTATAAGGACCGAGAACGACTGAATGCAAAACTTGAATTTAGTAAGTAGGAACTGAATCAGTCCACTGAATAAACTGCCTGTGACTCTTTTTATTCAAAATCAGAAATTACTTTTTAAGAGTCGATGAATATGTCTGGCCTAAGAGAAACTCTTTGCGATAAAGAATACAGAAAATAATTTGATCACCACTAAATTAATAAGGTTAGGTACTTCAACATCTAATTCTCCTCCTTAGGCCTATTGGCTTTTGGGCACGCCGCAATCGCGGCGATAAGTCCCTGCTTTGAGGAGTAGCTGGAGAGATGCTAGGGCATCCTCACCTTCCGTCTGACGCAGGTATTGACTGGACATGGCTGTTTCGGGAGGTACCAGTTTCGGATACAGCGGGAGGATACGCCCGGGTGTCGTCATTGTGAGGACCATCCGGAGGACACGGTGGAGCATACAGTGCAGGTGTACCCTGCTTGGGCGGAGCACCGCTGTGTCTTCGTGGGGGCGATCAACGGCGGCGACCTCTTGCGCCCGGCCTTGGTTCAGACCATGGTGCGGAGCAAGAGGGAAATGGGATGCGGTCGCCTCCTTCCGCGAAGCAGTCATGCTAGCGAAGGAGGAGGCTGAACGGGCGAGGGCGAGGCAACTCTCTTCCTCCCGCCCCAGCCGCCGCGGTAGACGCCCTGGGCGTCGGGGCTCGCGGGCTGATCCCCGGCCACCGTAGGCGTGGGCTTACGGACGGTAAGGAATCAGGCCCGAGTCGGTGGCGCGTCGTGTTCCACGCGCGCCTCAAGGAGCTGCCAGTATTAGTGACGGGGCCTCATAAGGCCATTGCCCGCCAAGGTTGCGGAAATGTACTAACAAGATACCGCGGCTCCGGCACTTACGGGCAGCTGAAGAGATAGGGTGGGTTTTTAGTTAGTAGAAGTCTGACACTCCCTTCCGCTTAACCCAGAGAGAGAGATACACTTATACACTAATTTATATATTAATACACGGGAGAAGTTATACGATGATTTTCCCACTGAGAAAAAAATATATAAAAAAAAAGGCTTTACACTAATTTAAATTCCACGATTCAATTTATTTTATTGATAATAGGCTCGCGTTTGACCACCATCTCACCTGATGGTAAGGTTATTTTTTGGAAGAGTCATCAGCCTTATACGAGTATCTATTTCTACCCGAACGGTGTAGTTATTTTTTCTTTTTATAATTTTATAGCTTTTGTGTAAAACTACTAGTTACATATTGGTTATACTGGAGGAAACGGTGGATTTGGAAAGATCGAAAGAAGATGTCTTTTTCCAGCGGAAGCTCGGAAATAACATTCAATGCTAGGCTTGCTGCGCGAATAAGGTTTTCATAAAAGAAATCCACTCATTATTCAATCAACAAGTTAATTTTCAAAGGCACCAATTTTCATTTCTTATAAACTGGTGGTATGACGTTGGTGCCTTGGAAGATGGGTAGGCCTCTAGTATGGGACGCAACTTGTGTCGACACTCTTGCGCCATCTCATATTCCAAGTACGGCGAGCTGTGCTGGTGCAGCAGCCGCGACTGCAAACGGCGAAAATACTGTAACCTTTCCAGTAATTACAGTTTTGTGCCATTTGGGGTCGAAACGCTTGGGTCATGGGGCCCGAGTGCGCGTCTCCTTTATAAGGAATTATCTCGCCGGCTGATCGATTCCTTGCGTGACCGGAGGGCCGGCTCATTCTTTGCCCAAAGAATAAGCATTGCCATACAACGTGGCAATGCTGCCAGTCTTCTGGGTACGTTTCCGGACGACAGCGATGAGGAGGAGTACTTTGACGCCTAAGCTTGTTTTTTATATTATTTTTTTATGTACATAGTTAGGTTTAGTATATATGTATATATTAAAAGCAATAGGATTTCAAAATTAAAAAAAAAGCTTATAACCTTATAATTTATAGTTTCTTATACTTACAATAAACTAATATTGTAAACTTATAGTTTATTCCCCAGATGAGTGATTCCAATCACAAGACGTAACAAACCATGCAAATTAATTTAGTGAGAACCAGAAAGGATAGAACGACTGTGTTAGTCTTGGGTAGTTCGTGAACGATGAACGAATAGGAACCGTGTCTTCGTACTGTACTAGAAGAAACGTTTCCGAACGCTGAATCGGTCTAATAGCTCTTTTTGAACTCGTACATTCTAAACCGCGCGATTATAATGTGCGAACGAGAAATGAAATACAGTCACTGATTGTTTGACAGAAACGTTATACGAATTCATTCGACGTCTGCGAATGAATGAGAACAGGAGAGAATATGCGACGAATGACGATGCTACCTGAACCCGACCGACTGAATTCGCAAGAATGAGATAAGATGCGTGTTATTTCAATGGCATAATGTCTAATTTAGCTTATCACCCGAATACGCAAGACATGTCTAGTGACCGCTGACTGCTAAGAGCGAAGACCGAATAGAGCTATTAGAACTAATAGAATGAACTAGTTCACTGTCCGAAATGAACCAGTACGGAGCAATCTCAAAAATGACCGAGCAGGTACAAGACTAGACTGTGTTGCGTAACAAAAATATGAAAGTACTAGCAGCCCGGGCCCGGCCTCGCACGGGGTCCTTTGAACAATTAATTGTTTTCTTCGACAGTGATATTACGTCGTTACAAAAAGTGCGTATAGCTATCATTTAATTGAACATATATATATATATGTATACAAAAATTTCATCTTGAATTGTGGCAGTAACTACAAAATGTCTTTATAAACAATGTTTACAGCAGATTTGGCATTGCACAGCACACACATGCTACATTATGGTTGTCCATGTGAAACACGCTGAACGCTTAGATCTACCTGTAACATTGAACGTTTGACCCAGTGATGGTCATTGGAAAAAACGGTTTCAGGGAAATTGCAGTTTTTTAAATTGAAACGGTAAATTAGTAGGTATTAACACAACTTCTCGAGTTTCATATCCGGTCAGTATTGTGCACACTATTATGTAGGTTTTTAAAGATTTTAGCTGCAAACGTGTACCATTGCACAGTTTGGGTGGATTAAGGTTCCGTAATATAATAATAGGACTCTACTTTCAACAGTAGTTTATGTAGGGTGAGTCTAGAGGGCTGCAAGGAATTGAAAAATTGTGTAGGAAAGTGAACAGCCTCTTCAAGATCAAGCTCAGTATACAGTGCCTGCGATACGCATTTTCTAAGAAAGACGCGGGCGGTGCACGGTGCCAGTGCCAGCCGTTTCATTGCAATTTATTTCTTAGTTGCGTATAATTTTAAATCTGTGATAACTTCTAAAATACTCACTTAAATGAAATAAATTAATAGTTTAAAAAACACTAGAAAAACACGCTTTTATAAATACACGTAAAAACAAAATAAATGTTAAAAAGAACCGATAACGGATTTTCTTTAGGTTTGTACCTTGAAACCTGATCGTGTTCAAAGTCCATTACGTGGCCTTTCTCACAAGTGCAAACACGACTGTGATACGATATTCCATCATGGAATGCCAGTGCCTATCTTCTGGCTTCATCATCAGACCTTGAAACCTAATTGTGGTCAAAGTTCATTACAAGACTTTTCTAAAAAATTCAAAACATCTATGATACGATTTTCCATCATGAAGTTCCAGTTCATATCTTCCGGCTCCATCATCAGATCAGTTAGACTGTACCATATTATTATATTGTCATCAGAACTACATACAGCTGCCAATTTTCATTACGCTACGACCCTTGAAAGATGGTTAAATTAGTTACCTTAGATTCCATTACATAGTTAGTTATATACAGGTCGACCTAATAAAAACGTGTAAAAAAAGTAAAGAACAATTTTGATCTACATTAAATGGCCAAGATAACTAATATACTAATTTGGATAAGGATTAATATTTATTAGAAGAAATTAGCTTTTGTACATAAGGCAGTTGTCCGACTGCCGGCGAGTAAACGACTAACTATCGGCGATTTACTCGCTCAAGAAACGCACAATGAAATATACATTCCGTATAAACGAAAGAGACGCATATATTAATAGTTGCTCTCTGACTATTCACACTGCCGACGAGTACTTACTTCACTAGTTTTGTCGCTGAGCGACAAGAGCAGTCAAAGATAATACCCACTCAGCGATCTCTTGACGGTCAGAACTCACGCTGAGAGATCAACCAGATGGTAGCTCAGCGACTAAACTATCGGAACAACACACTCGCTGCTCGCCAACTCGTTTTCAGATGCTAGCTAGCAAAATATGGAATTCTCTTTATTATACAAATACTTAATTTGAATGTTTTGTATATATAAATCTTTGAGAATAAATTGTCTAAATAACAGTGAAACATGCATCAAAATCCGTTGCGTGGTTTAAAAGAAGAAAGCTTAGAAACAGACAGACATAGGCGGAGGGCGACTTTATTTTATACTATGTAGTATTACTTGAAGTGTACTGTAAACGCGGCGTATAAATGTACTCTCAATCGCGACGAATTGACAGTATACTTATGTATTCGTAGTCACGCTCGGCGCCGCACTGTGTACACGCCCTTACACCACGCGTCCTTTATTTTGTCACTCAGTGGGAACTGTTACTTTTTACTGTTTAATCAAATTAAATAAAACGCTGTTGCCGTCATCGGAAGTGGGATTTACGGCGAATAAAAGGAAGGATTGAATGACTACGTAAGAAATTAAAGTAATTTAATATTAATCACGCCAAAAGTTCTAAGGTGAAGTTTTTACGGGTTATGATGATATTAGTTTAAACCCGTTTCTATTGCGTAGAATTGAACCAGTAGCAATACATTATTGATATCCCCATAGTTGAACCTTAAGAAATAAGAGGATCTTCACTTTCACCATTAGGTACCTACTTCTCTCTTATTTTACGGAGGTTATCATCGTTCGTTAACATCACCTGATAAAATTACCACAGTTGTTAGCACCTACTTTATTTTATAATTAAAAACGTGACTTGACAAATAATGACCCAACTATTAAATTGTGTTCATGAATTTATAATTTTTCATGAATGGCGGGCGTGCCTAATTTTGAGACTGGCCGATTATCTGTCAGAACAATCCGATGTGTAAACACTGTCGCCGCATTCCCAACATCTTCACGCCACACGTAGGTGTTACTATGGCCCACACAAATTTCAATGGAGGCGTAACAATACCCGTCACTTGTCGCCTACCAAATCTGGTCAGTTTTGACATGTTGTCATGTTTTTATATTCGCCCGCTGTCAATGCTTCCACGACGATTTTACGGTCGAAGGGCTGCCCAATTTACCACAATGGCCTACACTTCTAATTCCCATTGTAAAGATTACGAATTTACGTCTCCATGTTATTGCGACGCGCCTCACAATGCGGATTAAGCATTATTTGTTCAAATGACTTAACTTTTTAGTTCTAGTTGTGACGGGAAGAGATTATATTTGTCATCCTGTTCCGTGTGACTTTCCAATATTGTATAATTGGCTTAGGTGCCTTTTAATCATATCATTGAATTGAAATTGAGCTTTAAAATTTTCCCTTAGCTAATGTTTCAACGCGAGCCTATCAAAGCCGAATAAAAACCTTTCCCTTTGTTGAAACTTGCAAAGAAGATACTATTATTATTTGTTTTAAGCAAAACCACCCATTACATAAGTTAAAAAAAAAAAAACAAAATCTGCCATTCAACACACCCCGATGCTTAGCCATGCTAAAGCTTAGTACGTATTCAAGTATAAAGAATTTAAAATTTTGCCTTATTTCAAATATTGATGGAGATTGCACACATGTATCGAGCGATTTTGATAGATCACATAAATAATTGTGGTTAGCCATAATTATGGCTTTTTCTTACACTTTCTACGCTTTTGTCCGAACTGATCATAATTCCGTTGCATTATATAGGTAGTGGCGGTACAGTCGAGATAACTTTTCCGACGGCGAGTTTCTACTCGAGATTTTTAATTTGGAATGTTTACACAGCCGATAGGGCGATGACTAAACGTTTTGTGACAGTTTCTGATCTACAAAGAGGCCAATAAAAGCCTCTATTGTTGTTCCTTATAAAAAAATAATAATGTTGAAGTACTTCTGTCCTGAACTATTCATTACTTTATATCCGTATTATAATACGTATTGCACTGCAATACGATTTAAATTGGTTCGGCCCTGCTACACAAATTGAAGGGACGTCATCCCTTTGTATGAGTTGATTTTGTGTGAAAATGGGGTGTTACTATAACAACTCGTCTGTGGTCAGACCCCCCAGTCAGCCGACGAGATATTAATAAAACTGTTCAGATCTCAAGTAAATCTTTATTAGTAAGAAACTTAGATTTAGCAACTAAGCTATAATGGTAAATAACCTTTAATACTTTTTTATGACATTATAAATAAATAAATTCATTAATTGCATTACATAAAACAGTCATGTTACATTACAGAAACATTCGAAATAAAACTTTCAAAATAGATTTATATTCATTAACTTGTATTTAGTTCGATACTAAAAGGAATATTTATGTAACTATATTATTATTAAGTTACCTATTCCCAATGTGTTAGTACCTATTTTACTCGTACTAGCCCATCATTTCTACAGCAATCCATATAAAGACAAGTATGTACAATCCTAAAAGATAAGCAAGCTAATAGTTAATGATGCATAATTAGCTTACTCCATAGAATAGGCTTACTCTATAATGTGTGTGAATGTGTTTATATCTATAAGTTAAGTTTTATTCAGTTTGCCCTAGTTTTTAGTTTTTATTCTTTTTTGTAAGCCTGATGTCTAGCAACTAGTTATTTTATGTAACAATCTGTGGATAACGTTGTGAGCAGTGTATTTGTTACATCTAACTCTTAAGCTTCTTTGTTAATTTTTAGATAACTACTCTGTTGTTTTTATCCCTAATAAAATAAAAAATAAAAAGCAATAATCACATTTTGGTTATTACTACCTAATTATCTTTATAAACCAATGCTTAGTTCATATTATTTTATCGCGAGATTATAATCTTACGAGATTTGTAATTATTCGATGATGACAAACAGATGAGGTTAAAATTGCGAGGAATGTTTGACCCAGTGTTTATTCGTTTATGTTTGAGTTAAGTTATAAATTACAAGATAGAAAAAAAGGTTTTCTTATACAGCAAAAATAAGTAAATCATAGCTATTTCTTCTAAGACGCAAAACAACAACAAAAACTTTAGACCCCTTTTTACAAAATTACGCAGACGGAGCATTATGAAATTTGGCATAGCCAAAGTTTATAGGTAGAAGTACAGATAGGTAGGTAACACTTATAGGTATGTAAATGACCTATGGTTAATTTGGGACTACTTGTCAACCACTAATTTGATTAATTGTCTAGTCCAGTCTATATATTTTAATTTTCAGTGTAAATTCCATTATTCAAATGGACAGGAAATATGTCTTTTACTTGTGAAGTGTTCATGAGACTAAGCTTCTGCACAAAAGAGGCCGTCATAAATGTATGTAGTAACTAAGAGAGTCGAAAGTTGAAGTATACAGCGCGGTGTAGCGACCGATTCCAGGTCGCCGGCAGGGCTTCACGCATGCGTCCTAAGCTCTGTAGTATCGAGCGGCTCTTCCCCACCTTATATCTTGCCCATCATTTAATGTCTACCTAAAAGCGTCTATTATATTCAGGTATTTGAGGGCAGTTTCTTTTCCTTTATAGAGAAAAGCTGAACGTTTTCAAGAAGTATTTTATTTTTGTTATTAGTTTTGATAGGTACTCTGTGTAGTTGAGATTAATTTTATGGTTTTATTTTGATGGGAATTCCAGGATACCAAGTTTAATTCAGTACCGTTCAGTGAATCTTCGAGTTCTTTTATTACATCCAAAGATTATCTGGTAGATAATTTAATTACGTCTAGCAGTTTGAGTACTTTACGCAGTCTACCCAATTGCCCTTAACTTGGTACCTAAAGTTCGTCGAATCGTTGAGCTCCTTACAGCCCTAAATTGAGCTAACAGACTACTGACTGTACTGTCTGTACAGGTTCACTTGAATCTGTATTGTATTTCTCTCATACAAAATACCACCACAGGATCTACAGGATTCTCATATGTTTTGACTAATAATTTTATGGACATAGAAAGAGACCAAACTTCTGAGTTTGTTTTGGTGCTTCGTCTCAGGGTTCACAATTAAAAAACAATGAAAAAATATTGAGTCCTAAAAGAGATATTTATGACATTCGCAAATAAATATAATTAATCACTGCTCCCAGCGTCTCCAGCAACTCTATATTTATTTATAATTTTATTTAAGAATACATTGTAAGAATCTTATATTATGATAGGTACTTGTTATGTATTATTTATAAATACTACATCAATATGCCATTATTATTAGTACAAGAATACAGAATCAGCATTGCCATTCAACGTGGCAATGCGGCCAGTGTTCTGGGCACTTTTCCCATTGATAGCGATGTTGATGAATTTTTCGATGCCCTATAAATTCCCTTTTATTTTCGTCTGTATTATATTTGTTTTTATATTTATGTATATTCGAACTTGTACTAATAATAATGGCACTCTATCTTAATAGGTACTTATAAATGAATATTTCTTGTGAAATAGTAACAGTTCGTTGCTGTTTTACAATAGAGTACTTAGACCCTTATCCAATATAACTAATGCAGGAGCATTGGTATAAAGAAGTACCGTAAATAAAGCAATGACGGTAGTAGGTACCTACGTCGACGTATGAACTTATGACTATGCACTATTGCTATATTGTATGAAGGCCCCAGCACATGACACCTTCGGTTAGTTTTATAAAATAACACTGCCTACTGACGAACGTGCGTTGTCATCGACAGAATTCGAGCGAACATTCGGCCCGTCATTATGGACGTACAATTAAAGAGTAAATGTAAAGTAAATACTTAACATTTATTGTCGATTTGATCCGTGACATTCGTGGTGAAGTGGCTTTAGGATCCGACTGCTCTTTACCAATCTAATATCTACCGTACTCCTTTACTACAATGTTGCTTTTCCAACGACCACAATGTAGCTTTGTCACTGGAATACAGCCCACACTGCCTTTAAATTTTTGTAGTGTCTGAATATATTTAATGGAATTTATTTTCACTTTAAGCTGAACATACAGAAGTATTGAATTGAAGTAATACATTGGTGTTGTGATCATCATGCAAAAAAAATGAGTGTTTAGGGAACTGATTAACATAATTTAATATTAGGTGTACAATAAATTAGTAATAAACATGAATCTTTAAGATTTATAGAGAGAATACGAGAAATAGCAAGTCTAACTAACATAAGACTTTATAAGAGCAAGAGAAGAGCATAGGTAGGTTCTAAGAACAAAAGCATGAACGAATATCAAAGTTCTCGAAATAATTAGCTATCGATTGATAAGTAGGTAAGTGGATTGGAAGAATTGCAACTAAGTTTAGATGACCCCGGGCTCTGCGCGAACTTGCCTCTCAATATTCATAATTCGATATTCATCGTCGTCCGCATAACTTGATGGTATTACACAGCTTGGTAAGGATTATACCTACTTTGCTTCTACTAAAAGAAGATTACGATCTAGACTTTCCATAAATAATATAAAATCCATGGGTATCAGCGATAACAGTGATATAATATCTTATAAGGAGAGTGTGTTAATTATCTAGTTATCTACTGTATATTACATATTAAGAGTACCTATTCAATATTTTTATTGGCTGTGCTTACAACATACAATTATAAAAAATCTGCGCTATCCAGCAAGAACAGCTATTCAACAGCTTTTCGCAGCTCTACAGATTACTATGATCCAAAATCAAATTCAAAAATCATCATTATAGGCATAATACTAGCGACTCGTCCCGGCTACGCACGGGTAGGTACAATGTACTAATAATATGCATGTTTTATACATGTAAACCTTCCTCTTGAAACACTCTATCCATTGCTGAAAACTGCATTAAAATCCGTTGTGTAGTTTGAATGATCTAAGCGTACTGACAGCGGGAGCGACTTTGTTTCGTACTATGTAAAGATATTAGTTAATATATAAAATATTTCAGTAACAACAAATACCTACCAGCTAGATGATGAGGTATCAACTCTACTCTATCAGTCCTATCCACTGATCCTATCTACCTTTACGAATGAGACCAATCAGAGTAGCTAATGACAGTTATCACTACATAATACTATGAGAATTATGGCATTTCTATTTAGTGGGCTTTCGGGGACACGACCGTTCCTATAAAAAGTTTTAAAAAGTACGGAACTAATAGAAACCACCTAAGTCTTAAGATTTTTGGCAACGTTAAAATTATGTATTTATCCGGCGGCGTGAGGTCCGATTCAAGCTTGACAAAGGCTAGTTCCAATAGGGACGTCACAGATGTACTGCGTAAGCAAGCATGTGTCCCATTGTTTAAGGATGGCCTTAGATTCGTCGTAACAGAAAAAAACACCGACGCCCTGCGCCCATATGGCTTACAATAACAAATTCTTAACGAAAAGTAAACCGATGTATCCTCACGTTCCGTTTTTAGTTAGCTTGCTGCATTCAAGCGAAAATGGTATTAAACCATTTGAGTGCTTTTGTTTCTTTCAGCCTTGAAGTGCTTGAATCGAGTTCTAAGTCAACATCGCATTCTTTTTGTAAAACAACTGACATAGTCAATAGAAAATTTTCATTAAAATTGGGTGCTTTGGTGCGTAATGTAATATGAAACATTGATCATTAGTACGTATACAAACATTTCGGTGGAAATCCAGAATAAGCCCAAGTTTACATGGCTAGTAATCGTTATTACATTATGTATGTACCTACTGCTCTACTGCAATCAGCACGCACAATCTACCTGTATGGCAGTCAATAAAAAAAAGAAGTGAAGAGTTATTATACGTCGCAAGTAAATCTATTAGCATTTTTTAGACGTTGAAAATGCTTCGGTTGAAGAATATAGGTAAAAAAACCTTCCTAATAAATCATGAATTTCGAACCACATGCAGTATAGACGTTCTGTAGCTGCCCATATCATAGCCATTAAAATAAAAATAGTGATATTTTATGCCTACGAAACTGACAGCAGCAAGGTGAAAATCTTCGAGGTCTATCTTCTATATGAAAGACTCTGAAGCCTGTGAAAACGATACCCAAGATGAAAATATTACGTTGGCGCCTTCTAAAACGTTTCATGCTGTTAACAATAACTAACTGTTTCACAGCTTTACCTAGAATATTGGCATTTTCTCATCACTGTTGCTCCAGTCTAACTGGATATAACTACGCACAAATACTTTACACGTCGACT
This sequence comes from Tholera decimalis, assembly GCA_943138885.2. Taxonomy (NCBI): domain Eukaryota; kingdom Metazoa; phylum Arthropoda; class Insecta; order Lepidoptera; family Noctuidae; genus Tholera; species Tholera decimalis. The sequence continues at coordinate 22,945,520 of OW964548.2, forward strand.
ACAGCCTTGCCTGACCTTCTAAAACTAGTAACTGGACGCCTTGTGACAGGTTTTCTAGTTTCAGACTATCCTTAAGGACTGCCAAATGTCTAAAACCTGTTTCAGCTCGTCCAAGAGCAATGAGGAAGAGAAGATTGGGTATGTAATGGGTGACACCCAACTACGAACCGACATCAGCAAGCATTGCTTAACCTCAAACATATCCGGCCTGCTACAGAATATCACTGAAACGGTCTGAACGCGATTTTCAAACGATATACAAATGTATAAACAGTATGCGTTAAAGGTACTTTTTAATCATAACCAATAAAACAATAAATAATGCTATGGTTAGTACTAACTAAAGTAAATTGATCTTTGTCTCCCCGTATGTATATTTTTATATTAATTACAGTAGGTATTGTAGATAAACATTATTTGTAATTGTCAATTGATAGGAATTGCATAGTGCCATACGCCGTTTTTTCTTTTACTAGGATGAGTCTGGTTACTCTCTAATGGAGGGGGTGTGCTGGGTTCCGTATAATCACTATTATCATTGTTGTTTGGACTCTCTAGCAAATCCAGCCAGATTGGAGCCATATCATTCCGACGAAAAAACAAGTCATATGCAGGATTCATCTTGTCCGATTGTATATTCGCGTCATGCATTTGCATCATTGTTGCGAAATTTAGAATTTCATGAGCCAATGTATCTACATCCGCTATTGCACCAACAAACTGAAAAACATATAAAAATGCGTTAACTGTGGACAGACTGTCAATATTGGACTAGGCCAAGCAACAGTACATACATGACAGCAGGCGTGAAGTTATAAAAGAACTCTCATTGTTTGGTTGGAGGGTTTTCTGAAATAACTTTCACGATGTGGCAGCACCGATGCGTCAGCTTTTTGACGTTAAAACAAACGTATAGTTAGCGTCAAGCAACTTTGCCGCTCTGGAGTACGTCGCAATGGACTGTACACTAGTCAATCTTACAACCAAAGACGGGACCGCACAACCGTGGTTTCCCGAAAATAGCGCAAGTAATGGCGTCTCTGTCGTTCGTATACGTTCGATGCTTACTTGTGTCCCGCTTAATAAAACTGTTACACGTTGTTATCTTTAATTCGTTGTTTTTTTGTTATTTCTTATTGTTAAAGTATCTTGTTATTATTACTATTGTGTTTGTTGCATGTTTTTGTGTGTGAGTTCTTTTGTATGATATGTCAAAACTCAAAACCGTTTTATGCTGTCAACCAACCAAAATTATCCACACTGTGGTTATTTACAAAACTTAAGACTAAAACGAGTTAGCTGGCTATACTTCAAGTGAGTGCATGTACCTTTAAATTTATCTTGAATTTATTTCTTGTGAACACAGTCCTTCACTTTCAATTACCTAGGTTAAAAATACACTTTATAAGAACATACATACATGAATACGTATAAAACAGAAATATATTCTACAAACGTAAAACTTTATACGCGATTGCACCTGCGCGGCCGTCGCGAGCATCTAACTTCAGAACAGTAAGGTTGCTTGACGAGAACTGTAAACGTTTATGTTTTCAAAGAAGACCTCACGCCTCGGTGGCGAAAACTAGTGGTGTGAATTCTCGTGAAAACCCTCATTGGACGACTTGTGACATTGACTAGTGACGAAGTCAATGTTAGTGTGCCCAGACGACCAAAAATGTTATGGGATTGACAATTGTCATCGATACCCTATAGATATTTCCACAACCGTATTTGTAGACAGAAGGGTACTTTGCAAGCATATATTCAATGTGGTAAATAGTTTATGTATATTTTTTTCGCAATTATAGCAGTACTACGCGCTGCAAGGTATACAAATATTGAGAATGTTTTCTTTACAGATACAGAGAGGTGAAAATCTCTCTGAAACTCTGTATTATAAATACACGTAAGTTATTACGTTCGTTCCATCGCCTCATCTAGATTTGTCAAAAGTAAAATTGTAAGGTGTACAATAAGGTATATAATAAATAAATTTCGAAGTGATGGTACTGCATCTTAGGATGGAACGAAGCATTCTAGGTGTCAATAGTTGTGTGACATCCACTTTTTGGTACATTGCGTCATAATTGTAGTAGGACTGGGCTGAACATGTCGGTCACTTGAGCTGTGAGGACTCAACTAAGGGGTCCTGGTGGGAGCCCTTTGATCTGAAGGCAGTTGGTCCAAAAATTCGGGTGAAACTTTGATATTTCAGTAATATACGAATTTAAGGATACATGTTTAAGAAAGTACAATTTACAATATACCAGCTCGTCCGTTCCCTTTCCGGTATCTACGGCTTGTACAACATTATTATAAATGATGAACATTTTTTTGTGCCTGGTTCTCATTTCGTAAACTAAGTTTCCATATTGGAAATGTATACTCTTGTGAAGTTGAATTTTAAAATGTTGTACACTTTCAATCTTCGCCATGGCATCCAAAACCAGCTCTGCAGCCAATTTGATAAGTTTGCCTTTCATCCTGATTTCAGTGTCTTCTCCTGGATAAGAAACGCATGGTTTCCATATAACTGCAAAGAGTTTTATCAATAATTAGATCGTTTCTATTTATATTGTAGATTATACACAATATGTCGCCTATCTATACTAATATTATAAAGAGGAAAAGTTTGTTTGTTTGTTTGTTTGCTTGAACGCGCTAATCTTCGAAAGTACTGGGTGGATTTGGATGCAATTTGGTATGGAAGTAGCTTGAAGTTTGAGGAAGGTTATAGGCTACTTTTTACGCGACTGCAAAAAAGGAGAGTTATGTTTTTACCGTGAAAGAATCCACGGGAGCGAAGCCCCGCGTGAGTACTAGTCTCTGCAATAAAGGAGGTACTGTGGGTAAGGTATAAATTACGATATATTAAAAAGACCACACCAGGCATACGAAATAACTCCCGATCACGGGGAGACCGAGATAGTGAGAATTAAGTTTTGGTAAAAAGTTTCCTTAAAATTATTTTTAGCTAAAACAGTAAATAAATAAAATGAATAATTACTTAGGCAATCCATTTTTAACCTAATTATATAACACTATTCGATAAAAAAAACACTCAGATAAAATAGTAAAATTGAATTGAAATTAGAATTCTTAGCCAAAAAATAATATTTTGAATTTAAATGGTCAGTACGGCAAAACGGTAATTTCATAGGTGAAGACCTAATATAAATAGATAGAATATACTTTATTGTACACCGTAATTTAAACACATCTATTTATTAACAATGTTTCTTTTTTATGGTTACAATGGTGGTGTACTAATAATTATATGACTTCCTCTATTCACCGTTACCTGCCTTTTACATTTGCCGTTACCTTACTGCGGCGAAGCAGGGAGAAGGGTTATGTTTTTATATCGTGTATGTATGTATGTCCGTTCCTTTGTTCCGTCGTAACCATTAAACCACTGGACGGATTTTAATAAATGATACGTCATTGGATTTGTCTTGATGACGCGAGTGTTATTGGATACATTAAAAGAAAAAAACTTTTTAGCAAAAAATAGAACCGAGTTCCATATAAAACACTACAAAGGCAAAAATAACTTTAATTTCGGAAGGCAGTGTCAAAAACGAAAATATATACAAAACTAAAGACACCGCCTTCCGAAATTAAAGTTATTTTTGCCTTTGTAGTGTTTTTATATGGAAGTCGGTTCTATTTTTGCTAAAAAGTTTTTTTCTACGCTTTTTAGTGGGTCGGTTTATAATTTATCTAGTAACAAAAGCCAAAATGTCAACTACTTATATATACACCTTTTACAAAATATTGCTTTTCCCGGTGCAGAGCCGTTAATTTTTGAGGAGTTTTCCTGGTACATCACCATCAGCTCTACTTCACCATATGCATTGTGACAAGCATAAAGTGCTTAACATCTATATTCAAGTAATCTAATCGCAATCCACGAAATACTTATTATTGAGTAGTCTCGGTGGCCATCTGGGGTCTTCATCATCAGTTCCACTTCCTCAAATGGTGCTTTTCGAGAGCAACTGCACAAGGTACTATAAGAAATACCCAAAACGCTATAGGTGTGGCTATAATATTTGAAGAGTTCCCTAGATTTCTCCATGATCCCATCATCAGATCCAAACGTGACGACAATGGGACCAACTAGAAAGTACACCCTGTCAAACAAAAAAAAAATTTTGCAAATCGGTCCAGCCATCTCCGAGTTATGAGGTAACATACATAAAAAAAAAAAATGTTCAAGACGAATTGTAAACCTCCTTTTTTTGAAGTCGGTTAAAAACAAATCACCACAATGGCAACCACATGCCATATTGTCAAAAATAAAAATCTAAAATCGACAAACTATATCAAATGGGGTATTATTAAATAGACTTTTAAAAATATTTTGAGGTTTCTTTCACCATTTTTCATTTTAAGCAACCGTTTAGGAAATATAACGTTTTAAATCGGATTTTAATCGTATAAAAGGACTGAAAAATTTTTAATTAATATTTAAACTAAAAATCTGAAAATAAAAAGTAATTAAAAAAAAACAAAAAACCAGACTGCTCAATCTAAACGCAAGAAACAAGCACATTTTCATTTAAAAACGTGACAAGCAGGCGAACATAAAAAAATGCTTTTTTTATGTATATTCTGTTCACCAGGTGATTTTCTATTTGACCTTAGTTACTGTTTCATATTACGATACAGATAAGTATAAAATGAGTACCAAGTGAAATAAATGTAGGTACTTAAATTGCCAAATTTAAGTACATTTATTTTTGGAACTATAATGTTTATGACATCTAGCTGTGCTCGCGACTTCTTTCGCATGAGATGTATTTTCCCGCGTAAATGCCAAACTCATAGGAGTTCTGGGATAAATAGCGTATGTTTTATTGCAATATTTCAGCTATCTCCATAATAAATTTAATTCAGTTACGTTCAGTAGTTTTTGCGTAATATGGTAACAAACCTCCATCCATTTATCCATCCATCCTCACAAACATCGAATTTATAATATTTTTTTTACTAAGATAAGATTAACTTTTTTACAATCTATTTAATTTAAAACAAACTAAAATAAAGCATAACAAAATTCGTCCTCAACACTACCGGCAGAAATACCTAGGTATAAGAATGGCGTCATTGCCACGTTGTATTGCGCTCTCGGTAGGCTTCACAACTTGCTGAATGCACGCAGCAAGCTCTCCCTTAGATGCAAAATGCGCATTTTCACGACGTGTATACGTCCTATCATGACATACGCCTGTCCGGTGTTTGCCCAAGCCAGTCCGGCTCAGATCCATAGGATGCAAGTCATTCAGAACCGTTTTCTCCGAAAGGCCACGGGCGCGCCCTGGTACTTGAGGAACGAGGATCTCCATGTAGACCTCAAACTCCCGACCATAAAGCAAGTGTTGAAACGCCAGTCAGCGCGTTACTTCACCTCTGCTGAAAACCACACAAACCCCCTGATCGTATCAGCCGCCCGATACAGACCCCCCAAAATTTTTCGGGTTCATCGCCCGCGTAACGTCGTAGACGAACCTGACGACCCCACCACCATCCGACAAGAGAGCAGTAGGGAAACTAGCACTCTTAGAAAACACAGAAACAAAACGCGTTCCGTATTCCGGCCTCGCCGACGAGGCCCATCGCGACGTCCGCGTACTTGTAATGGCAAACCCTCCCCGTCATTTGCCAAACGAGCTAGCCCGCGATGCTGAGCCAGTAGCGATAAAGAACCCCTTAAATAATATGACCAGCCTGTCCCTTTGCTGCCCTTCACCAACGACCCCTATGCCAAGGCCCGTACTCAACAGGGAGTGCCCTTAGCGTGCGGTTGTTTCGAATATAATTTAGTTTGTAAGCCCTGGCTGGGGGTTTTCATTTTAGAGGTCACCACAGGATCGCCCGGTTGAGTAGTGACCAGCCTTAGTGTGCTGAACTAAGAGTGGCCCTACTTAAAAAAAAAAAAAAACTTTGTATTGCACTGCTTAATCTCTGGCCAAAGTGAACGCCTGCGTTTTGGTCAAAGGTATTTTTATTCGTTATTTATATTAGTAATAAAACTTCTTTAACAGATATTATAAAATTTTAAATGTTTGAAATTTAATTAATGATCTAAATTGTGGATAACTCATTAGTGTGCCTATAATAAATAGATACATAACAATAGAGTAATAAAAAGTATTAGTTTTATTCTGTCAATCCCTTCTTAGTGGTGTGATGTGTGCGTATGTATCCATATATTGAAAAAGGGGAATCGTTTTCAATTGTGAATTTTGTATATCTAAAACAGAACAACTAAATACATATTTATAAGTTTATTCTGCTTAAACATACTAGGTACTAATAAATATGTATTTGGTTGTTCAGTTCTTATTCCCCGTCTTCTGACTTGGAATTTTCGTGTTACATATCAAGCACATTTATTTGTCTTAGGTATTTTAGATAGTCGAAAATTCTGCGACCGTGTAAAGTCGTACGCGCGCACAAATTTAATACCATTTTTATTCAACTGCAATAAGCGATAGTGTAGAGAGAGTAGAGTACCTACATACAAATAAAAATATCAATATTCGAATTCAAAAATAAAATGCTACGTTGTTACATTCAGTTGGTAGGCCTTCTGTGAAAAAATTAATAGGTAATTAGCGATTTTATGTATCTTATAATTTGAATTTCGCATCTGCTAATAAGAATTCATAGCAAAATAATGATCATTTTTTTTTTATGATTGTTGTAAGTCTGTCATTTTCGTTATACAAATTTGTTTCAGTCTGTGTTATCAAAATTAATATAGGTAATACTTAGTTTGAGTTAGTAGCATGCGAACTGGTGAGCAATAAAAAAACAAAAAAGTCCCCAATGTTATCCAAAACAGTCATAGCTACTCAACCTTTTTCTTCGTGAGCCACATGAATGACCCTTCCGACGACGTACTTACCTACTAATTATAATCATAAATTATAACTATACTTAACATAAAATAAAACGGCTGACTTTTTTGCATTAATTTGTGAAAAATTGGCCAAGTGCGAGTCAGACTCGCCCATGAATGGTTCCGAAGTAACTTTAATAATATAATATGTATATTTATTTGACAAAAAAAAACCTTACAAATTTCGTAAAACTAGCTAATTTACATTTTTTACAACTACGCCATATAACTTTGTTTTTCATAGTATTTGATGAATTACAAAGTTATAAATCTCAAAAACTGTCGACTTGATCTCGTTCAAACTAATTTTGATTGAAAGTTTACATTAAGATCTACATACATATACTTTTTAGTTTTTTCACTCCATTATTATAGAAGTTAGAAGAAGAAGGTAAAATGTGTCCCCCCGACACACATTTTACCACTTTGGAAGCGTATATCTTTTAAACGATTAACCTTATGAAAAAGTAGCTCTTTGAGGAGTGGCTAGATCGGCGTCACGGCGTCCTGACCTACCGCATGACGCAGGTCCTCACCGGACATGGAAGTTTCGGGAGGTACCTGTGTCTGATGGAAAAGAGGAAACGCCTGGGTGTCACCACTGCGAGGGTCGCCCTGAGGACACCGTAGAGCACACGGTGTAAGACTGCCCCGCCTGAGCAGAGCACCGGCGTGTCCTCACGGCGGCGATAGGCGGAGACCTCTCGCGCCCGGCATTGGTCGAGGCCATGCTGCGGGGCGAGAGGGAGTGGGAAGCGGTCGCCTCCTTCTGCGAAGCAGTCATGCTTCCGAAGGAGGAGGCGGGTCGCGTGAGGGAGAGGATGGCGTCCTCCCTCCAGCCCAGCCGCAGTGGTAGACGCCCACGGCGTCGGACGTCGGCCGACGATCTCCGGCCACCGTAGGCGCGGGCATGCGGACAACGAGTAAAGGGCAACTCGCTGTCCTACCATGGACCATGCCCGGGTCGACGGCGCGTCGTGTTCCACGCGCGCCTCAAAGAGCGTCAGCAACATGACGTGGCCCCCTCTGCAGAGGGCCGAAGCCTGCCGGGGTCGTGGGACCCAATACCGTGGCCCCGGTACGTAAAGGGTTATTGAAGGAACACCGTGGATTTTAGTCAGTAAAAGTCTGACAGTCCTTCCCGACCTGCCCGGGGTGGGAGGACTTATTTGATAATTTTACCAAATAAAAACAAAAGTGGTAGTTACACTCACCCATGAAAGGTTCCGTATCCAAGAATAGATTAGCGAAAAACAACATTGTTTCTCATACATTACGAAGTTCATTCGTCAATCTTCTTACTAATATTATAAATGCGAAAGTTTGTGAGGATGGATGGATGTTTGTTACTCTTTCACGTAAAAACTACTGAACGGATCAGAATGAAATTTGGTAAGTAGATAGATGATATTCTGGAATAACACATAGGCTACTTTTTATCCCGAAATTCCCACGGGATCGGGATTTGCGCGGGAAAACCTTCCTACGCGTACGAAGTCGCGGGTAGAAGCTAGTAGTTTATATAAATGACCAAGTTGTATTTGGAGTTTTTAAAAATGTTCTATATATCATAAACTTAGCTGGCAATCTACCAAAGCCTTATAATACCTACCTCGTTCAAAATAATTTTCGTTGTAAGTTTACATTAAGCATATTATACTTTTCTAGATTTTGCACTCTCTTATTATAAAAATTAGAAGGGGAAAACACATTTTACCAGTTTGGAACTCTATATCTTTTAAACGATTGACTTTATGAAGGAATGGTTTAGGAAACCTCATTTTTTAGCTTTTAATTATTTTTGTATAAAAATCGTAAACCGGTTCACAGAATATATCTATGTAACAAGTTTCAACTTTGTTGTCCTAATAATAGATCTTTACCTATGTAATTGGAAATTCTATAACTAGCATTATCAGATTTGATATCGTTTTAAATCTGGAAATTTTAAGTTGAAAAACGAGCCTCGCGACTTCGACGAATTGAAGGTGATAGTGGAAATGGTTCCAACTCAATCTAGGGCCGAGCTTGCTGCAAGTCTTGGAGTTAGTGTCAAAATGACATTGAAGCACTTGCGTCAAATCAGAAAGATAAAAAAGCAAGCGACCAACAGCGGGACTTACGCGTCAAAGCATGCATAGCACTACTGAATCAGCATAGAAACGGGGGAATTCTCAATCGAATTGTTACCTGCGATGAAAAGTGGATCCTGTATGACAACCATAAGCGTTCGTCCTAGTGGATGGACCCGGATACAGCACTCAATGCGCTAAACAAAAGATTACGCATAGGAAGATGATGGTGACCGTCTGGTGGACTTGTACATCACATCTTCTTACCGAATGGCACAACAGTGACGGCAGATGTCTATTTCAAGAATTGCAATGATGGAGAAGCCAAATCAAAATCAAAAATATTTTATTTCACATAGCCCTACATGGGCACTTATAAAACGTCAGACGATAGTGCAAGGTTCGAAGTTGGTCGTTTCCTATGAAGAAGAACGGGCAAGAAACTCCACGGTTAAACACGCAATTGAAACCAAGACTGTTCAATCGCGCTTCCCCATTGCTTCTCCACGGCAACGCGCGTGATCACACTTCACGACAGACCATCACAAAGCTACAAGGTTTACAGCTGGAAGCTCTCCGTCACCCACCGTACTCACCGGATCTTGCCTCTTGTTTATCTGACCCCACTGGGCTTCCTCCAGGGATTGGAGGTCTCACCTGGTGAGGATGGACCGCCGAAGTGTCGTGAAGAAGCGACCTTGTGGCCGTTACGGCGTCTCTGCGAGCCTACAGTTTCACTTTCAAAAAACAACAAATGGGTGCGCGCCGAAAAAAAGGCAAATTCTCTCGCAGATTATTTTTGGGCAAAGGTTTTTAGGGTTCTGTAGCCGAATGGCAAAAATCGAAACCCTTATAGATTCGTCATGTCTGTCTACCTGTCTGTCCATCCGTATGTCACACAGTTAACGATTTTATACACATGCTCCCAAAACAAGGAGCTGAAACATTTTTTTTTAAACCTATTCGTATATGCCTATAGATACGTCTTCTCTCTAAATATAAGAAAGTGAAAGATTTTACAATTAGGTTTTATATAGCACTTTCATTCGTATTTTTTTTCCTAAATGCAAACTAGACGAGGCCGGTGTTTCCTAACTACCCCTGAGTTTGTTTCAGTGTTTCTTCTCAGGATAGAAAATTTATTTTCAAAATCAATAAATCGAGTAATATAGGCCCAATGGTTAGCGGCACAACTTACGATCGCGAGTTCAAATCCAGGCAGGCACATTGTTTTATATCTTAATCATGATCACACAAATATCGTGAGGAAACCGGAAAATCCGTAGTGATCAAATCATATGAGAGCCATGTAGGTTTATGTCTGTGGCGCCCTTTAGAGGACAGGATCACACAGATTTGAACAGACCCGTCCAAACAGTGCAAGCATTTGTCAGTTATCGCGTAGCTCAACTTAAAACTTTAAGGAGCTCAAACTGCCAGACAGTGCGGTAATCTACTCACAATATTCATTGTTTTCCCTTTTCTATTCATGATTTTACTGGTTTCTGATTACCCGTAATGACTTTCAAAGATGTCGAAATGACAGACAGGACCAACGGCTTAGGGTGCGTTTCCACGAGAGATGTGCGATGGAAATGTGTCGTGCGAGGATGTCTAGCTGTGCTGTGAAAATGTGTGGTGGTTTCCACCAAATCTGTGCGATGAAAATGTGCCTACGAGGATGTGTAGCGGAGCTGTGAAAATGCGCATTAATGTGTGGTGCGAGGATGCGCAAACCTCGCAACAGATCCTTCTCAACCCACATTCCTCGCAACACATCCCTCGCAACACATCTCTCGCACACATCCCTCGCACACATCCCTCACTTGTTTTGTATGCGCAAAAATCTAGCTCCGCTGAGCCGTTTCCACCAGAGCTGTGCTGACCGAGGCGAGGTAAATGAAGCGATTCTATTGGTTCTTTACAAACACATCCCTCGCTACGCATCCTCGCACATCTCTGGTGGAAACGCAGCCGCAACGTGCTTTCTGTTTCACGGGGGTATCACACCGCCAACTTCCAAACTCCGGGCTAGTACCTACTAAGAAATTTCTTACAGAAAATCCCCATAGCACTTTTTGCCCAGTTCGGTAATTGAACCCGTAACCTCACACTATGCAGTCACGCTAGTGACAAACGACCAAAGTAAAAAAAATAATATCATTACAATTTATAACAGGATATTTACTATGTGTATTGGATGATATTTATAAGACCACGTTAGCTTAGAAACTTATAAAAGTTAGTTATAGTTTTCATCAAACCTATGTGTTGGCTCAATAAATAGGTCGTTGAAAATAACATTAAGGTATCTGAAATTATTTTTTCTCCAAGTCAATCGTTCGAAAGATAGACTCTTCCAAAGCGGTAAAATATGTGGCCCCAACCCCTCTATATGCTATTGATCTTAATGAAAACTTACGAAAAAAAGATTGAACGAGATACAGTCAGCAGTTTTTGAGATAAAGCACATTTTCAAAAACAGCAAATAATAGGGGTTAAATTATGAAAGCAGAAAGTCTAGAAGCCAATCCGAGTCAAACTACCCAGGAATTGGAGGCATGGTTTAACCTTACCTTACCTACAATATTGACTCATTTGCATGAAATCAATAAGATTAAAAATATGAAAATCGATGCCTCATGATTTGACCGATCTGCAGAAAGAAACGCGTGTTGAAACTTGCGATGCCTTGTTGAATCGGTACTGCAAAAAAATAATATTGGATCGAATTCTGACATGTGACGAAAAGTGGATTCTTTACGAAAACCGAAAGCAAAAAATTGCAATGGATAACCCCAGATTAATCGCCGCAACATAACCTTAAGGTACAGCTAACCAAAATTAAGGTAATGGTACCTGTTTGTTAGTCTATTTGTGGTGTTATTCACTAGCTTTCTCAGAACTGATCTGGCAATAACGGCAGATGTTTAGTGTGCCGAACTTCGAACAATAATGGTGAAACTAGCAGTGAAACAGCCCTGACTCGCGAATCGATCTTCACCATTATTGCTAAAGACATTCAGCTAGTGTTGCCCAAATGCAAGACCAAGACGAGACAAGCCAGTCTTGGTCTTGGTCTTGCGTCAGTACACCTGGTCTTGGTCTTGGTATTCATATTGCGCTTCTAGTCTTGGTCTTGGTCTTGCGCAAGAGTCGCGCAAGAGTCTTGCAATTAACAATTGTCTTAACGATTATCCTATTGCTATTTATTAAACGGTAGTTTAGATCTTAGAAAAATTTAACAAAGTACATTACATTTTGAGCTTGAATTGACATAGGCATAGTAAAGGCCAACCAAACTAATAAATTTAATAATAAATTTGAAATATCAACTGACACATCATCTCTGTGTGTTCATACCTCATAGTCTGAACCCACGACCTCAGTGATCCGTGCTGATGCTCTAAACAACTGAGCTACCCACCATGTCCCACGAAAGTCCGTTGGTTTCTTAATGAAAGTTTATATTTAATAAGCTTACATGTGCTAAAACATGGTTAAAACATAATTATAAAAAACCTTGTACTTCCGAATAGATGCGAACTTTCTTTGGCAGGTTATAGTATCCGACCCAACATTTTGATGTTGCCAACAACAAAGCCGCGCACGATCAAAGTGCCGCTATGGTCCAAAATAGGGATGTACTCTTTTTTTAATCAATATTTTGTACAATGTATGTTTATTTTATTGTTCGTAATGCGCAAAAGTCGATATTGTACAAATAATACATACAAGTATTAACTAATCACTACAATACGACATGACAAAAAATAAAAACATTTTGTAATAAAATCCAATGAAAACTGTGAAACAACAATACTGACTTATTTAATGCAGACGAGATTAAAAGTATCAGTATCTGTATTTAGTTTATTTAATTACTTGTTTCATTAATTACTTGAGTACTTATATTAACGAAAAAAAATACAAGATAGTTTTATGTGTATTAACATTTTGATGCACTGATACCTACGCTTTAAAAGTGCATAAATTAATCGATACAAAAATCCTGTCCCTAGGCAAAGGCACCGCCACCGGCACGGCGGCTATCCTGATCTTCATTGAATATAAGGTACTAGTTATCACTTTAAAATTTTGAATTAAGTTGAAAAATATTAAGTTAACTACAACAACTTAATATTCTCCGCTAATTTTAATTTTAAAAAACCATGGCGCGAATATTGCGATTATTCCCAATAGTCCCCTCTAGCCCTTGTGTGTGCTAATCTTGTGCGTTGTTGCCGGACCTGTGTCACTGCTGGTGGTAGTAACTTTAAGCAGCACCTCCGTCAGAGCAAGCGCATTAACGTTCTCATCGAATAATCCGGCTCTGAACAACGATCCAAACTCGGAGAACACATTAATATTTCTTTTAAGAGGTGCCTAAGTTTAATTGTTTCCCCCGCATCGCCCGCCCTTCCCCTGTGTTTTTGCAATGTAAGTTTTCTCATTTTAATAATAATAACACAAAGAAAACGACAGGTTGAACTAACTGCAAGATGCAACAGTCTCGCAGGCTTAGTCTTGTTCTTGCTTAAATCTTGCAGGGTAAGTCTTGGTCTTGGTCTTGCAAAAATGCAAGAACAAGACCAAGACTGATTTCGGGCAACACTACAATCTTCTGTTATCATTCTCTTGATAACAGAAGACATCACACGGCACGAGAAACCGTTGTAACTTTGTAGAAGCTGCGGTTAGAAGCCATAGGTCATCCTACGTACCAACCAGATCGAGACACCATACCTTGCTCCAACGGACAATTTTCGATGAGGTAAAAATTTCTTCCCAAGAAGCAGTACAAAATGTTTTCAAACAGTTTGTCGAATCTAGATCCCGAGAGTTCTATCGCAAAGGCATAAATAACTTTCCAATCAGCAACAATGTATATATTTATAATGAAATATTGTATATACATACTTATTTAATCAAAATTTATTAAATAAGTACACACATCAAAAGTGTCTAGGGATCAAGCATTTTTATGCGGATTTCTTGAGATTGAGATGTGGCTTTGTAATAAATTTATGATTTTATAAATTTATATGGATCCTTTTTGGTGCATTTCATAATTTGAAACAGGAACTGTTAATCAAATTCGAGTAAAAGATGAAAATCAGCTGTCAATATTTTCCCTATAAAAACATACAACGCATTGAAGACATTATTAGTGCTACTGTTTCCCTACTACTGATTAAAACCAACGTTATTATGGAGCGGCGACGTCATTTAAGCAGGGAAGAAATGCTCAGAGCCGTGGGAATGATAGAAGCTGGTTCCCGGCAACGTACTGTGGCTTTAGCTCTGAATACAAGTCAGAGTGTTATCAGTCGACTTTGGACACGTTACCGAAGCACTGGTACCGTGGCTGAGCGCCATGGAGGACGGTATCGCTGCACCACACGGAGACAAGACCGATACATTCAAATCTTAACTCGAAGAGCTCCAACAATAACCGCCATGATGTTAGCCGTGAGGCTTCATCACTCTTCAGGGAACTTAATTAGCGACCAAACAGTCAGAAACCGCTTGCATGAAGAGAACCTTCATTCCCGAAGACCGCTACGGGTACCACCTATAGCAATGCACAATCGTAGGATTCGATATCAATGGGCTCTTGAACACAGAAATTGGGCAGAAGAACAATGGCGTTTCGTGTGCTTTTCTGATGAGTCTCGTTTTGGTATGAGACCGGATACAAGACGTATACGACACTGGAAAACCCCTGGACGCCAACAGCGATTAAAATCCTGCCAGGAAGTCTATCCTTATAGTGGTGGAACCATCATGGTATGGGCGGGTATTTGGATCGGCGGAAGAACTGAGTTGATTTGGATCAGAGGCAACCTCAACGCTCAAATTTATGCTGAGACGATTGTATCTGACGTCATCGTTCCTCTACAAGTGCAAATCGGTCCCTTATTTCAGTTAATGCATGATAATGCACGACCGCACACCGCAAGAGTTGTAAGACAGACTCTCGCCGCAGCTAACATCAATGTCCTGCTCTGGCCTGCTCAGTCGCCAGACTTGAGCTCGATTGAGCATGCATGGGATATGCTACAGAGAAGAGCTCTGCCGAATATGGAGGGTATCCAGTCGCAAGAAGACCTTTTTTTGTTGTTGCAACGAACATGGGCGGCCATTCCACAGCGTGATTTGGATGAACTCATTTTGAGTATGCCAAACCGATGTTCTTGTGTTGTTAGTGTTCGCGGTAGAAACACGGATTATTAATTGTTTAAGTTACCCAATAAAATTTTAAAGAAAACTGTTATTTCAGTCTTATTTTCGAACTTTAATGTTAGTGGTTCAAATGTCAAAAATCCCTTTATTAGGAAAATGGCAAATTTCTTTATTAATGCAAAGGTGACTTGGTTTATCGTTACTGTGACAAACGAAAACACTTTATTTGATGAATCCTTAAAGAAAATTTTAATTAATATCAATCAGGAGAAAAGTTATTGCAAAAATATATGTTGATCCCTAGACACTTTTGATGTGTGTATGTAACATAGGAAACAAAGGAATTTCATACTTTAACCCCTAGTATAATTTCGTCATTTATACAAATGTTACAAAAATCAAAGTTATTTTTCGTTAATCTATACTTGCTACTACGGAACCCTTCATGGGCTAGTCCAGCTAGCACTTGATCACTTTTTTGGAAATACATACTTACGATTGACTTTCCAGACTTGTCAAATTATTTCACGTGAAAATTTTCATTTCGTACATTAAGCGTTAACGCAACTTCGATAAGTGATCATCGCTTCTACCACTGGGGGCCAGGCCCCCCCTGGAAAATACCTCTAGATACGCCCATGATCTTCATCATCTGCTTAGCTTTTTCCCAACAATGTTGAGGTCTGATTCCAGTGTAACCTTATGCAACTGAGTACTAATATTTTACACGGAGCGACTACCTATCGAATGTTCATCCACCAGTGGATCGGTAACACGATGGCCCTTGGCAACACTGGGGACAGATTTTCTGGCTCCTGACAACCCGTAACGACTGTCACAGACAATAAATAGTAGCCGGGACCAACGGCTTGACGTGTTTTCAAAGCACGGATGGGTCTCGATATGTTAAGATGGTCCCCATCCGTGGCCCGACCTCGGCTAACTTAATCGTTAGTTTTAGTTAGTCTATTCGTGTTAACTAGTTTTTGTTTTTAAGTATTTTAAATTTGTTATGTATTAGTTTATTTATAAGATTTTGTATTTGTTTTGTATAGACTTAGTTGCCTGAAATAAAGGATATATTATTACTAGTACTCTCGCGGGGCGTCGCTCCCGTAGATTCTATCACGGTAAAAACATAACTCTCCTTTTTTGCAGTCGGGTAAAAAGTAGCCTATAACCTTCCTCAAGCTTCAAGCTACTTCCATACCAAATTTCATCCAAATCCACCCAGTACTTTCGAAGATTAGCGCGTTCAAGCAAACAAACAAACAAACAAACAAACAAACAAACTAACAAACTTTTCCGCTTTATAATATTAGTATAGATTATCTTTACTTCCAATATATACATACAAATTACATTTTTAAATATTCTCTAAAAAAAACATTTAAAAATATAATAAATAGTAGCCCACCGGTATCGGGAACAGGGTCCAAGCTACCGGCGGTCAGGGCTCCATAGAGGGGAACCTCTTGACGATACACGCCGTGTCGAGGAGTACCGATTTCTGAAGCAAGCCCTTGATCCAACCGCCTAACGAGAGCCTCCTGAGGTGTTGGTCGAGGCTCTTGGCTATTAAAGCCATTGGCTGAGATGACTATCGGTACAATGATTGCCGAGTTCACATCCCATATGTCGACAATCTCGTGTGCCAAGTCAAGATACTTGACTTGCTTACCTTTCTCAGCTTTCACGAGATTCTCGTCATGCGGGATGGTTATGTCGACAATCATGGCACGCCTCACGATTCGGTCCACCACCACTATATCAGGCTTATTGGCTACAATAGTCCTGTCAGTGATTTTATTTATTTATTTATTTATTTAGGGACAAATAACAGTTACATAATAAAAACATATTAACTAAAATTTGTATAACTAATTAAACAATTATGCAACCCACACCATTGTCCACAGGTTAACAAAAGAAATGAAAGTTACAATGACACATTATAGCTAAAAACGAAATAGTTAAAATAACATTATCTAATAAATCCGTAACTGATTAACATATTATTAAATTAAATCTCAGACAAGAGTTTACAAGCTTCTACTTTAAATTGCTTATTAGATAGACAAAATATATCAAGCCGTGTGAAGTGCGAGTTATATATGTCCACAATACGACGCAGAGGCACGCGCACTCCGGCATTAGTTTTACAGGACTCTGTATGAAACAGACGAGGCACGCGCACTCCGCGCTGGATAACAGTTCTGGGTACTGTATAACATAATTTATTTGTTAAATCTGTGCAGTCAAATCTGTTGTTGCACAAACCATGCAACATCATTACTGACAGAAGCAATCGTCTGTACTCTAGACTTAAAACATGATATTTATTTAATAAATGTGTATAGGGAACTTTAGAGTGATAACATCTGTAGTTCATAGAACGCAAAAACTTTTTCTGTACCATTTCTAAGCCAGCACCGTACTTTTTGTACAAAGGATTCCAGATAGGTGAAGCATATTCTAATTGTGATCTAATCAATGTTTTGTATAGCATTAAGAAGGTAGAGGGACGCACAAAGTCACGGGACGATCTCATGACGAAACCGAACATTTGAAAAGCTTTATTTACTACTGTATCATAGTGTAAGTCAAAGTGTAGACAGGAATCAAGTATTACTCCCAAATCACGTACTGAACGAACAGTATTTAGGGGAACGTTGTCAATGGAATAGGTATATATGTGTTTCTTTTTGTTCTTAGTAAAAGAGATAGTGTGGCATTTTGGAAGGCTAAGAATGAGCTTATTAACAATGCAGTAAGTATGTAACCTGTCTAGATCATCTTGAAGAAGTTGACAATCCTCTATCGTTTTGCAAGGTTTATAGATTTTGATGTCATCTGCGTACATTAGAAACCGAGAGTTAACGAAACATTGTTTAATATCGTTTATGAATATGACATAGAGAAGAGGACCTAAGATGGAACCTTGTGGAACTCCAGACGTAACAATTACAGTGTCAGACTCATAACCATTAACAACGACTTTCTGGGTTCTGTTAAAAATATATGACATAAACCAACGCAACAAGTTTCCGCGTATACCGTTATAGGCTATTTTATCCATGAGTAATTTATGATCCACCTTGTCGAAAGCCTTCTGAAAGTCTGTGTATACAGCGTCTACTTGTAATCGTTGATCCATATTTTCGAATAAATAGTTAGTGAAAACCATAAGATTTGTTATGGTGGAACGACGTTTTACAAATCCATGTTGTTCCGGGATAATATGGCGGTGAAGACGAGAATATATTGATTCATGTACCAGTCTCTCGAAGACCTTGGACAAGGTGGAAAGTATTGAGATGGGGCGGTAATTCTCTACATTGTTTTTGTCTCCACTTTTATAGACTGGAGTAATAAAGGCATTTTTCCAAACTGCGGGAAAAACACCTTCTCGTAGGCATTTATTAAATATTATTTGCAGGGGAGTACAGAGGATTTCATACAATCTTGTGAAGAAACTAGGTGGCAATCCATCCGGTCCAGCTCCTTTAGAAGGATCAAGCAACTTTAATGACGTACTTATAACATCTTCAGTCAAGTAAATGTCTGATATACATATTAAATTTTCACTGCAGGTAGTAGGTGGTTGCCATGTATTTGTATTAAAAGAAGAAGGTTCGTAGACGGAACAGAAGTAAGTTGAGAATAAGTTGCAGATATTTTTGGGGTCATCGGAGGTAATATCCTTGAAATGATGATGGATCGATCCCAATATAATGTGACATGGCCGTTATCGAGAACTGAGTCGGGCACATACCTATAGTACGGCACTTCCGATTCCACAAGAAATTATTTCAGAGCAAGTTGCTGATGAATTATCTTGGCTGTAAGGTTGTGCCTGTGCAAGTAGGTACTCTCCATTAGCAAGACGAGAACAACCAGAGATAATGTGGCGGATTGATTCACCCGGACGGTGACATGCCCGACATATGTCAACCGTGCCATCCTTCACAATAAATTTCCGGTAGTTGTTCGTCATGATAACTTCGTCCATAATTGCACAAACAAAACCTTCGGTTTCCCCAAAGAGGTCACCAAAACGCAACCAAGCTACGGAAGCTACTTGGTCTACGTCGGACCCATGTAGGGCCCGGAAAAGACGTCCATGAAGCTCCTTACTCTGCCATATCCCTCTTCGATCGTCAGTGTCTAGCACTGCAGGTTTGCGCCAGTTCTCATTAGCCAAGGAGTGCGGGGTGAGTCCACCGCTACTACATCTCGATGCATACCCACTTCGGAAGCAAGGAAATGTTCCCTGAGACTGCATACCTCGCGGTTGTGGGGAGTTTTAGCATTCAAAAAGCCTCGACCTCCACATTTCCGTGAGATATACAGCCTCATCACCGACGAGCGTGGGTGATGCATTTGATATGCAGTCAGCAATGTACGAACTCTCCTATCCAGGGCGTCACGTTCAGTTTGAGTCCATTTGAGTACGCCGAAAGAGTATATCAACACTAGCATGACCCAAC
Organism: Tholera decimalis; assembly: GCA_943138885.2. Classification (NCBI taxonomy): domain Eukaryota; kingdom Metazoa; phylum Arthropoda; class Insecta; order Lepidoptera; family Noctuidae; genus Tholera; species Tholera decimalis. Next base: position 22,965,181 of record OW964548.2, read on the forward strand.
TGTTGAAGGCACGCACCTTATTCCCGCCCGATAGAAGGTTTTTAAATATCTTCTTTAGTCGGCCAAAGAAGCTCTCCTTCAGCGATTGCTTCATGTCAACTGCATTGATACCTAACGTTTCCGACATACCCAAATACTTATAGGTTTCAGTTGGAGAGAGGGATCTAAGGTTTATGGAATTCGAGGGTTGAGATCCCACGGATTCCATAATCTCCCCTCGCTTTACATGCATAATCACACATTTGTCGACATCAAACTCCATTCTGATGGCACTACTGAAAGTTTCAGTTACCTTCAGTAGTTCCGTCAGCTGTGTACTAGTGGCACCAAAATTTTTTAAATCACCCATGTAAAGGAGGTGAGGAATAACCTGACCACCTTTTTTCAACCTATAGCCTAGGCCAGAATTCTCCAGCAGTGTGCTTAGAGGATTCAAGGCTAAGCAAAACCAAAGCGGACTCAAACTATCGCCCTGAAATATACCTCGCTCGATCCTTATCGGTTCGCTGTACCTTGGGATACATCGACATTCTGGATGGCGAAGAACTGTCCTCCATTGTCCCATACATGATGTCAGAAAGGTGCGTAAAATTGCATTAATTTTATACAATTCTAGCACCCTCATGAGCCATGTATGAGGCACTGAGTCATAGCCCTTCTTGTAGTATATCCAACATGATGTCGATGTCGACAGATCTTTTTTGGAACGTCGAACCTGTTGGCTAATGGCCATATCAATGAGGAGTAGCTCCTTAGTACCGCGGGACCCATTCTTACATCCATTTTGAGAGGTAGACATGATGTGTTTGTTAATTTTAACCCTCAAAATAGATGTCAGAACCATATAGGCCGTAGGCAGACACGTGATTGGTCTATAATTTTTGGGGCCCGCGGTACTACCAGATTTGATGAGCAGGTGGGTAACTCCAGTGGTAAAGAACTCGGGTAGTGAGCCAGATTCTAGGGCAGATTGGTACTGAGATGCCAAGCGAGCGTGCGATCTTGTTAGCCATTTGATCCAAAAGTTGTGCAGTCCATCCGGCACTGGAGACATCCAATTAGGCAGCGGACGAACTGCATTGGCTATATCTTGGGGGCTGATGATGATTGCCCCATTTCTGGTACTGGATCGCACGCTTGCTTGACCTCCCGGGTCCAATCACCTTCGGTGTGACTGACAGGCACCGACCAGGTGTTGCGCCCGAACGTACATAAGGAGTCATCATCGGGCAGGCACATATCAGTCGCACCTTGGTCCGGTCGCTCCCAAGCCCTATATACACGGGGCTGAGCGACGAGACCGGTGATCTTAGGTGTGTGGATAATATTCGTGCCCGGCTTCTTGTCAACATTTTAAATCACTCTGTTACAATTATGGTGTTGCGTCCAAGACGGTGCAGCTTCATATTTGCTGTTGTTCTTTTTTTACGGTCTTGAAATTGCAGTATATCTTTTGTATGGTTATTACAATAAAATATTATTTAAAAAATTCGGGATGACAATTTCTGACAGCTTGTTTACAGCCGGGCCACAGATTATATTTATTAATATTATTATTAATCTTGAAGATAGACCCACGTGGATGTTAATATTTAGCCACGTGCTCCTTGATACTAGTAGGTTTATTTATACTAATGTCATCATGTTAGAGTAGGTATCCTCGCGGATACAGGACTTAAGGGATATACTTAGGTAGTTACTTAGTCTAGAATCTCGATCTAAATATCCGGTAATTACTTTGTCCAAAGACTAAGCATTGCCATGCAACTTGGCAATGCCGCCAGTCTCTTGGGTATGTTACCAGCGGACATCATTGAGAACCAATTTTTTTATACTTTATTTTAGTGTGTGGTGTTAGTAGTTCAAATAGTTTACAAAATATGCACTCGATCACACAAATATAGTTAGAAGACTAAAACGAACAAAACGGTTCGAATTAGTGTTTAGTGAGAGTGAATAGTGTAAAGTGCAAAAGTGCTACCAAATAAACGATTATTCCCGATGTCCACCACTTGTCTGGCCACCACTGGGGGACAGCGAGACAACTAAACACAACAATGAAGTGTGTTCCCCTTAATAGAGACAATAAGAAAAGTGCCACTAGACACATTCTTAGTAAAGACAATTTATTAGTTTAAGTTAAAATTAAATTAATATAATTAGGGTTCATCCTGCTGATGACCACTAATAATAATAAAAAATGCATGAAAAAAGAAATAATAAATCTTATAAGAGGTATAAATAGCAATAATTGGTATGCAACACTTACTTAAATTGTATAAAATGAGCAATTGAAACAAGAAAAACATTTCGAGCGCAATTTTCCACTGTTGATATAGCAAACTTTTATGAGTCGTGCTACTCATAAAATAGTGCAGGGCTTGCTCTCGGCAGTTTTCGGGTAAACACATCCCACCAAATACATTTACATGTAAAATGTTGCCAAAAAGAGACCATATGGCACTGCCAAAAAGTTACCAGATCTAATGTTGAGTCAAGCTTTTATCTCTACACGCCCTAAATCTACAAATCCTCTAACTTCACAAACTGGAAAGAGAAGTTAGGCCAAGCCACATATTTTGACTAAAGCGTAGGTCATAGTCAAAATAGCTTCGCTGTTTCGCTATCGTCATGGCCACAAGGTCGTGAGGTGAAAAATGTATTCAGTGATCATTACTTTTCTGTTTTACCTACAATATTCCTTATCATAACGTGATCACCAGTGAGTCAGTGACAAAATAGGAGTTTTTAGATATCAATAAAACGTTAAGTATAAGAGGTACGCAATTGAAACTTCATAATCCAATAAGTTCACTACTGACATCATATCCTGAGAATTTTGTTGATCTGAAATAATCGATGATGATGATGTTTATTTTGCAAATGGGTTAAAAATAACACTTTTACACGTCATTTTTTTTCGTAAATGTAAACTTGATGAGGCCAGTGTTTCCTAACTGACTACTCTGAGAAGAAACACTGAAACAAACTCAGAGATCAACGTCTCTTAAAATTCAAACAAGTTATAAGGATTCTATAAACGACAAAGCGCTTCGAGGAAAAGTAGGTATTGCCCTTGCGCTTCGCTTGTCTCGTCTTGGTGGGGGCACTAGCAGTTTGGTTTTGTGGAGGAACACTCGTTCCCTGAATTTAACCCCTGCGAGTTAAGACTGTGTAAAATACTACCTACTCTCATACCAAATTTTTGAAATTTTTCGGACTAAAGAAGAAATAACAATATGTTTGGTTCATCATCACCTGCATAGCCCTTTCCCAACTAAGTTGGGGTCGGCGTCCATTGATCTGACCTCCACAACCCAGTAGCTGGGTAACACGACCTTGGCCCGACCAGAGTCAGATTTACTGGCTTCTGACTACCCTTAACGACTGTCAAAGATGTTCAAATGACAGCTGGAACAGACGCCTTAACGTGCGGTGTGATGGCCCCGTATCACACCGCACCGACCACTATTGAGAAATGCCTTACAGAGAAACCCAATATCACTGTTTGCTCGACGCGGAAATCGAACCCGATACCTCGTGCTCAGCAGTCGCGCTTGCGATAATTCGACCAACGAGGCAGTTAAATAACAATGACATCGTTATTGATACCTAATGACCTCGTAACGAACGTTTGTGCCGAATTCGGGACGTTATTGATTGATTCGGCTTCAAGTTCATCATTGATTCGGCTTCATTTGCGTGGTTATTTCCTCAAAAGAATACCACAGACATGAACCTACATGCTTCTCATATAAAAATACAAATTGTCTGGACTTTAAAAGAGACTATGACCTCTGAGATTGTTTCGGTGTTTCTTCTCAGAGTAGTCAGATAGGAAATACCGGCCTCATCTAGCTAAACTTAACACGCAAAAAAACATGACGTGTAAAAGTGTTATTTATAACCAATTTACAAAATAAATATTTCATTTCATTTCATTTCAAGTTCAGATTCTGCTTCAACCTCGAAATTTTGTCCCCACTTTTTTTCATTTCATTCAATACGCACTTAATGAATAGATGAGAAATAGTTATGAAGCAATTAACGGTTATCAAATAATTAGGTACTTTCTGAACTTTAATTTTACACACGTTTTCCATGAACATTGCATTTATATGATTTCTAAATATCAAATTGATTCAAAGACAAACAACACGAACAGGATTGATCGCATTCCAGTTCCTTAAGCCTTGAAACAAACCTTCAGTTACTTGACCCAACAAAAAAATGAAGTAAAAATGACAATTCCTATATAGGAATAGGTACCACTTTTTAAAATTTAATCAAGGGCATTTGAAGTAGGGAAATTTAGAGCTTTTAAAAGCAGCAAGTGGCTGTCCTTGTCTAACTGACAACGGCAATGCATTCCACAGACGAGTAGCGTGCACAGTATACGATCGAACGAATACGAATCATAAAATTTTGTGGAATGTGCAGGCGTTAAAAATGTCAAATTTACCGATGATCTCAAACCTATGTGTGTCATGAACTCATGAAGGAACTTAAAACGTTCTTTGAGGTATAAGGGAATTCTTGGATGGAACAGAATATTGTAAAGTAATGATAAAATATGCGCATTCCGGCGAAGACAGATAGGCAGCCACTTGAGTTTAAAATATGAAACTCAGAAACATGATCATATTTGCGCAAACCAAATATGAATCTGATACAGAAACTTATATAAATAGATAAATCAATTAAAATAAATTTTAAGTGTGGGCTCCCATACAACTTTTTTAACCGCCCGTTTTTTATAGATTATGGTACTGTACCTACCTACGTGCGTAAGTCCGACTCGCACTTGGAATAAACCATGATTTAAAAAAAAAAATAATATCTGTAGTTACTGCTATGTATCTAATTAGTCATGTTAAATATTGTACGATATGGTTATATTAAGATTATAGATATAATATGTATCTACTATACTATATATTTCCTGTATTTAATAGCTGTTAGTCCTCGATACTTCTTAAATAAATAAATAAATATTTATCCACTCGACTGGTTATTTACTAGGATTCATAGAGCTCCATGCCAACTCCATGCCAAAATATATGCCGTAGATCTTACTGAAAACTTTCTACAAAAAATTGGTTTGAGCGAGATCGAGTCAGCAATTTTTGAGATATAGCACATTTTCTACAACCGCAAATATTACTTTGTATTTCATACAAACACTATTAAAAACAAAATTATTTTGCATCGTTCCTACGCAACCCTTCATGAGCGAGTTTGACCATTTTTTGTTACTATGCCCTGCTTTCGATGAAAGAATCCCGCTTTTTCACTCAAAAAGATTCAAAATTCCCGACTTGGCAAAAAAGAAATCTGGCAACGCTGGTACCTACCTAAATTTCTCCATCGAAATCTTAATTTAGCTTCGGAGCTTAATTTGTTCGCTTGGCTTTAATCATACAATATTAATACAGGTTTAATTAAATACTTAAATATGTAGATATCTTGTCTTAAATTGAGTTTTTGTGGTTCGAGGCTATAGGGGTTGATACAAGTGCTCACGGTGACGAGGAGGCGGGGCGACCGCGCCCCTTCCAACTCTATCATTCACGCTATCCCACTCTAGCAAACATTATCGATTTGGGTCTGACTTCCGGCATTCTGCACAATTTATGGGCAAAGGAATTGTCAGAAAAATCTCCGTGTCATATAACTCGCTCTATGACACAGTCGAAAATATATCTATGTTATCTTCAGTATGAAAATAAAAGTTTAGGTACCCACTTGGCGAAATTGATTTGCATCATACAAAATGCATCTGTAACTAAATAAAAGCACATAGGTAAGTATTAGGTACCTACCTACCAACTTATTAAATAAAAAAGCTAATAAATTGAAAACAGGGCTCTTTTTTGTTGAGTTTGTGACAACCAACCCCATCTATAAAAGTAGTATAGTATCTAAAAAAGCATCTGACTATATATTCATCTAATATGAATCGGTTTTTGTCATAATTTCCATACAAACGAAGTACTTCCGTTACCTATACCTTAGCTAGTAACAAAAGATCTATTCGACCACAATCTACCTAGTTGCTCCAGTGTTTAGTACCTAATGTTCACATTTGTATAACACAGGGCAAATAACAATGCAGTGCATTTACATAAATATACATAGGTACCTGCTTTACTTAAATAAAGTTAGAAATAATATTGTTTTCCTTCTAAGATCTGGAACACTAACAACAGACTGAGGTAGGTACATATCGACGCTGCAAAGGAAAAATTATCCAAGCGACATCAGACTAACTTTACAGTAGAGCAGTTTAAAGTTTGAATTTTCAGAAAAAAAAATCGTGTAAATTCTTGTCCAAAAAGCCTAATTCTTAGAAATTTATTTGTATATTTTTTTATCTACATTATAGTATACGTAACTATTAAAAATAATGCTTAGTTTTAAAGTTAGTGTCGCTTAGTAAAATTTTCCCTAAAATTAGAAACGGGAAAAAAAGGCTAACCGACAAGCTTTGATCAAGGAAGGTACGGTAAAAATGTAGTATATATATTTTTTTAAATTTATATCAGAGTAAAAGTTGCCTTACCTAAATAAAAAACATGTGGAAGTTGAGGCAAAATAACCTAAATATTAATTTAATGTAATTTTTAATATTACCTCAATGCATGTAGGAAAAAAACCAAATAACTCAAAATTACCTAAGCACCTAACACTATATTGCCAGATACTGGAAAAATTAACTAAGTGGAGTAATTACCGCACGAACAGAAATGTCAAACTTGACCAAAGGCAAATTTAGCATTTCACAATTACGACAACCACCAAATTTTCAAAAAACTCGAAAATTTTGTCGTTTAGTAAGGAAAAAAAAGTGAACTCTCGCGAACTTCAAAATGTCAAAGCGACATCAAAAGTCGTCGTAAAAGGACGTGAGTAAGACCAAACGACGCAGAAAAATCAGGCGATTCCAACAATGTATATAACTCAAATGGCCAAAAATGTCACCTGGATAATTTTTCCTTTCCAGCGTCGATATGTACCTAATTATTATGTTGTCATTGGTCAATTTTAATATAAAAGACAAATAACTCTGATTTATGAATAAAAAATAAAAGCACATATCTGTAGAAATAGAGTATTTTAACTAACTAATAACTTAATTAAAGTAACTTATTATAGTTTCCCTGTGGTGATAGGTCACTACCTATCACCACAGTTGTTCGTCACTACGAACAACTATAAGTAGGGTGACAAAGGCGGCGGCGCAGCGGCGTGTTACGATAAGGCGCGTGTTCCCAGCCCACGACCCGCCCCAACGACACCCATTTACATTTTAATTGAACCTCGAGGGTAACTGCACCGGATAAATTCCAAATGGATTAATTGTGTTTCTCGACGATTTCACGTTTCCAACCCGTGACGCTTCTCTTAAAACTTGTAATAACGTAAAAGGAAATTTTAAACATGATTACTAAACTATGGAAAGGGATATTATGTTTAACTTTGTATGCTAAAATAGATGAATAAAATCACCCCATTAGGTTAGAAAATTGGTCTTTATAACTGTTTGGGCAGTATGGGCTACCATCTATACTAATATTATAAAGCCGGAAAGTTTGTTTGTTTGAAGGCGCTAATCTTTGAAATTACTGGGTGGATTTCAAAAATTATTTCTGATTATGATAGGCAGTTTCATGAGGAAGGCTATAGGCTCTAGCATTACGTTACTACTCTCGGTTTTCCTAAAATAAGGATATTAGTGAAGTAAGTTGGAAGAAAATACGCCGCTAAATTACTAATATCGCGTGCGCTGGCGAAATGCTGAGATATACGTAAAGATCATGTACAACAAAAATGTAGGGCTTATGTAGATCTAAAAAAAAGTCCGCGGTACTACTTATCTAACTTTTTTAAATAACCCACAAATTATGCAAAGAAAATATGTAAAAAATAAGGCATGAGTTTGTAGTATTATTATTATGTGGCCATATTAAAATAATTTCATCATCAAGACAATTTTATGAGCATAAACTTTTCCTTTTACAGTACGCAATTTGGACTTATAGTTTAGGAGAAAATGTTAAATTAAAATTATTCAACAACGCTATTCGGCGTGCGGGTATTCTCGCGTACTCTACCACTCCGCGATAGAAACCACACTGATATTGTACCTAAACTTGATTTAATTTCGACTTCTTTGCTAAAAAATTTTGTCAGCTTTTTTACGCCAGATGTGTATATTTGTATCTATTTTATTCTATATTTGAATATTTTTATTTTACTTTCTGTTTAGTTGAATGAGTAATTTTGATAGGTTGTTATTTCGTTTATCCCATTTTTTTATGTCATCGTTTAGTTTAAAGTTTATAGTTAGTTTATTAATTTTGTTTTATTTTAGTTACATTGATGTATACAGTTTAAAAATGTGTATTTGTAATCTATATTTTTACGATTCTTAATTTCGTGTGCATTCAATTCCTATTTATGTTTTGATTTATTAAAATACCTTCAAAGCAATGTTATAGTTGCTATAGTTTTCACTGAACCAGCGGCTAGACAAACGGCACTAATACCTCGAATCACTATGGTACCTACAGATTAACCTTTTAGTTTTAAAAAGATAAAACTTCCTGCAAAGGTATCTTTCGAAGTCACCATAAATAAAGCACCGGGGTTGCGGGAACGCAAGGGCAGCTGAAGGAACAGGGTGGGTTTTTGTCAGTAGAAGTCTGACACTCCATTCTGCTTCACTTAGGGCGAGAGTGTTAGGGTTCCATGGCCAAATGGCAAAAACGGAACCCTTATAGATTCGTCATGTCTGTATGGCCGTCTGTCTGTCCTTTCACATGTTACAGTCATATTATTCCGAACTTTTATTCCGAAACTATTACGATTATCGAGTTGAAACTTGGTATATAGATGTCATCTGCAAACCACACTCCAATTTAAAAGGAAATATTAAAAAAAAAACATTAAACATTTTGCGGGTAGATAGATATTTAAAAATTAAATGAAGGTTCCTTAAATCATTTTTCCTCAAATCCAATCATTTGGAACATACCTATATACTTCCAAAGTAGAAAAATGTGTCTTCTCTAACTTTTAAAATAATAAAGTGTAAAAAAAGTATATAGGTACTGTAGATTTTAATGAAATCTTTTAACTATAATTGGTTTGAATGAGATACAGTCAATTGTTTTTGAGATATTGCACATTTTCAGAAAGCGCAAATATATGTATTTCTTTATGTACACACATGATACTTAAAAGAGAAAAACAAATAGGTACCTACACACAAAAGAGCACAAAGGTGCTGCTTATTTCATAAGAAATTTCATCTAGCAGACCTGCAACAGGAGTGTTGAGTAAAAGATGATGGACACAGTGTGAATAAATATTAAATACGTAAATTGCTATAAACATACATAGAGGTAAAATACATATTTATATTAATATTAAATCTGTAAAAATATATACAAATAAAATATAAAATTACAGGATGATAGAGAAGTTTTTGAAAATATGGATCGCTTGAAGTTTGTTTATATAAACACTATGAATAAACAAAGTTATTTGGCGTAGCTACTACGGTACGCTTCATGGGCGAGTCTGACTCGCACTTGGCTAATTTTTTTTCACATGGCCATTTATATGTTACTTTAACTATGTAGATCTAGACCCAGGGAAAACAAATACATACTTATACTACAAGAAAATAGGACTAAAATATTTTTTATATACCGAAATACTATAAATCTATTCTTAACAATATATTTATCAACTATCTTTATTTACTTCACGATTCTCTATCCAATGTGAATCCAATGTGAATAGGGTGGCATCTTATCTCCTCCTTTACTCTTCGCAATATTCATAAATTCTATATCAAAAACACTTCAGTCCTCCTACCACCTTTATGCTGATGATTTGCAGATTTACAGAAAAGCTCCCTATACAGATTTGCATGCTGCTATTGATATCATAAACCAGGACTTGGCCTCAGTTTGCGAATGGAGTGAGCCACATGGTTTGCAGGTTAACCCGTCAAAGACCCAGGTCATTGTAGTTGGTAGTTCCAGGTTGGCACCTAAGGTAAATTGGTCGCAGCTTCCTCAGGTTATTTTCAACGGCACTGCTATTCCATTAAGCGAGAAGGTTAAGAACCTAGGGGTTTGGGTTGACAAATATCTTTGTTGGGGTCCCCAATTACAAGAATCAGTTGCAAATTATTTGCTTCTACCTATTCCCTAAGACGGTTGCGTAACTTTCTGCCAACTGCTACTAAAATTGCGCTAGTACAGTCTCTTTTACTTCCCATCCTTGACTACGCTGATGTCAGTTGTCTTGATCTTACTGAGGCACAATTTAATAAAATTGAGCGACTCCATAATTTTTGCATTAGATTTATAATTGGCTTGCGCAAATATGATCATGTATCCGAATTTCGTACGAAACTCAAGTGGCTTCCAATACATCTTCGCCGGAACTTACACATCTTGTCTCTGCTTTACAGTGTTCTGTTTAATCCCAAAACCACCACTTATCTTAAAGAACGATTCAAGTTCCTTCATGACACACATGCAAAATCTCTGAGATCATCAGAAAACTTAAGGCTTGCGGTACCGAGTCACAACACCAATTACTATGGTAAGTCGTTCGCAGGTCAAGCAGTACGGCTGTGGAATGATCTACCAGTGTCAGTAAGACAAGACAAACAAGACAAACCCTATCGTCTTTCAAAAACCTGGAAAAGGATCTTTATATCTCTTCTTAAATTGTTGTTATTATTGTATGTCTTTGTTTCTTTTTTTATATTTATATGTATATCGACGCTGGAAAGGAAAAATTATCCAAGCGACATTTTTGGCCATTTGAGGTCTTACTCACGTCCTTCTACGACGACTTTTGATGTCGCTTCGACATTTTGAATTTCGCGAGAGTTCACTTTTTTTCCTTACTAAACGACAAAATTTTCGAGCATTTTTAAAAATTTTGTGGTTGCCATAATTGTGAAATACTAAATTTGCCTTTGGTCAAGTTTGACATTTCTGTTCGTACGGTAATTACTCCACTTAGTTAATTTTGCCAGTATCTGGCAATATCATGTTAGGCGCATAGTATATTTTTTCCTCAGAAAGGATTTGTTCTTTTATCACTTAGGCAATTTTGACTTATTTGGGTTTTTTCCTACATGGCGTTTAGTTGAAAGGGGTGCAAATGAAATCGCAAGTATTCGCCACAGTTATATAAAATCTGTGGATGAAAGAGAAAATATAAAACACTTTCTTCTATACTGCGAGTCGCAGTCGCAGTCTGCGACTGTTGCCCTGGGCAGAATTGAAATCGCACTGTCCTAGCCATGATACATGATACTTTGCAGGAGTGTAATAATCTTCAGACGATACAAATTAATTATTTACTAACAGGACACACATATATGCCTGTTGACAGTGTACACGCCGTTATAGAGAACAAGCTTAAAGAAACTATAATTCATGCGCCTTCGCAATAGTACACTGTATTTGCTACGGCAAGAACCTTTTCCGTATGAAGTTTTTATTTAGGAAATTTTAGGAAAAAAAATATATTTAATTAATATTTAGGTTGTTTTGCCTCAATTTCCACATGTTTTTTATTTTGGTAAGGCAACTTTTACTCTGATGTAAATTCTAAAATAAGATATAAAATCTAAAATAAGATATATATTACATTTTTACCGTACCTTCCTTAATCAAAGCTTGTCGGTTAGTAATTTTTTCCCGTTTCTACTTTTAGGGAAAATTTTACTAAGCGACACTAACTTTAAAACTAATCATTATTTTTAATAGTTACGTATACTATAATGTACATAAAAAAATATCCAAATAAATTTCTAAGAATTAGGCTTTTTGGACCATTACAAGAATTTATACGATTTTTTTCTGAAAATTCAAACTTTAAACAGCTCTACTGTAAAGTTAGTCTGATGTCGCTTGGATAATTTTTCCTTTCCAGCGTCGATATGTTTTGAGAATGTTATTTATTGTTTTTATAAAAATAAATAGTACACCGTGGACTACCCGCGTATTTATTTTCTCCTGTGTCAAATCCATCCAAAGGTTGTCTGTAAAAGATAGCTTTTAGCGATAAGACCGCCCATTGTATCACCCTTTTTAGTTGTAAAGTCCTTATTGTTTTACTGTTATGGTCTACAATAAATAATATATCTATCTATCTATCTATTAGTACTTAAATTTTAACATCTATTCATTAATATTCAGAAATCATTGAGTGAATAATAGTAGTAGGATTCTACGCGGGTGAAACCGCGGGGCACAGCTAGTACTGAATATATTTTCCGGTTCTCTAAAAAACTCTTCTCTACAAAAAGGTAAAACAGTTTTTCTTCAGCCAAAATCACCACTGCTGCAACATGCCAACTATACGTAATAACAGCAAGGGGCTGGTCACATTAATCCAAGAATTTTTTTTAAGTGTTTGAGACAAAGGTCTGCAGACATCCGGTGTAGCGTGTAGGCGACAGGCTGTCTGCCATGTTGATGTTCTAAAAAAATCTATCGTTCTCTTAAAGTCTCCCAAATAGCTAATTATCCACCCGCTAGCAGATCGATGCCGCAAAAGATACTTTAAGCACTGGCCCCAAGGAGGATTTTAAATGCAAGAAAATATTGTTTTACATATAATTTATGGAGAAATGTGTTAGGAGGACAGACGGTAGCGCTTCATGTCACACGTAATTAATTACCAGGCCTTCAACAGTCTTTTTTTAATCTGTGTCTGTATAGACGTCCTGCTATATTTTTTTCCTTACTATCTCGGAAGCGTTCCTAATAAACGACAAACGAAAAACATTTATACGCGTAAAAAAGCGTGTTGAGTTCGATATATATTTTTTACTAGCTTCTGCCCGTGACTTCGTTCGCGTGAGACTTCTCCGCTTAAATCCCGATCCCATGGGAATTTCGGGATGAAAATTATGTCAACTATCTACTTACCAAATTTCATGAAGATCCGTTGAGTAGTTTATGCGTGAAATAGTAACAAACACAAACTTTCGCATTTATAATATTAGTAAGATGGTCGCGCATAGGTATAGGTATCCTAGCTTTTCCGCCATATTCAGCTCTTTATGGCTCGGCTTCTCTGCTGAAAAACTAAGGTGAGGAAGGTGAGTTATTCAGGTACCTAGGTGCCTACCTAGCTCTGTGAAGATTGTCTTCTTAAAGGTACCTGAATGAAAGTAGGCTAGGTGATGTTTTGTTATACCTACAAAACAAACTTATCTTTAAAAAGTTATTTCATGCGAATCACCAAAATGAGATATTCCCGGCATAAAGCCAGCTCCTCTTAATTGCACAGTGTAACTTGTAGGTACCGTAAAATGGGGCGAATAGGGCTCCAGGAGTGAATAGGGATAAAACCAGGAATCAATTTTGACCTCAATATTAGTTACCAAATCGTTACAACTTTTACCATTTTTCGTGGGATAATAGTAGATTATTTGAACGTTTTTATGACACACTAGAATGCTGGACACGTACAACAAGATCTGTTCCAACTACCAGGATATTGACATTTTTTCGAATTCCTTAGCTCAATTCCGCTCGAAAATTATAAAAACCACAATTGATTCGTAGTCACATTGACTCTTGTTGCAATATTATTATTATTGTCAAAGAATTTGCTTGTTCATAATTCATAATTTTTAGTATTTATTCTTAACTGAAATCCTTAATTGAATTTTTAGTTGAATTTTATTTGAATTTATATGTTTTTTTATTGAATTGATATTGTAATTTTTTTGCTTACTTCTAATTTTTTTTATTGGTTTTTGCACTCATTTTACTTATTGTTAAATTTTATAACTATTATAGAAACGTTATGTATCACATGTTTATAACCAACTAATCAGTCCTCTGTGAGTGTTGTGCATGCCTTGTTTACACAGGTCTATTAATGTATGTTTATCTGTATATAATTTTGTAAATAAGTTGTTGGTGTGCCTTGGAAATAAATCAATAAATAAATAAACAACATTGAACTTGCATGAAATTAGCAACAAACTGCCAAAATTTTTATTTAAAAATAGCTTCAGCAAGACTCCGATTAAGACAGTGTTTGAAACTTTGCTCTGCACGATTTATTTTGTAGTAAAAGAATACGCGTGTTATACCAAAATACTCTAAATCTATACTCACTTATGTTAACTATTTTTACTGGTACTGCTGATAAGGGATTTATAAACAAGACAAAAGTGAGGAATAATTTGTATATTCACAAATATAGACAATACAGACACAATCTCAACTTTAATAACGCAAAACTAAGCACAACACAACCGTACACGTCGAGAGCTCAACCCAAAGAGAGACGGTGATCGCGCCATGTCGACCGGTGTATCCGCTTCGTTTCCCGCCACAGCACCACTCGCGCTAGCTTCACTCGGTGTTGCCAACACTTAGCAATACGATAAACCACTATCTTTACTTCGCGATTCTCTAACCAGTGCGAATGAGATAGGTATACCTACTTAAATTTTAATATTTATTCATCCATATTCAGAAACGTTCGTGTTTATAATAGTAGTAGATTTACGCGCGGGTGAAACCGCGGGGCACCGCTAGTAAGCAATAAAAATCTAGGTTTAAAGTAAACTTTATTACTGTTTGATCTGGTCACGCGGCACTGAATTTAACTAAATAATACACTGTACTACTTGAAAAATTCTTTTATTCAACGGAACCTGAACTTACAAAAATCGTACATACTACGGAGGGTCATGAATACCCGGAGAGTCTCGACAGCGAGTTATAAAATGATGACGTATTTGCACAACGCAACGCAACATCTATGACAAAACATGTGAACAACGTTAACCTCAATATCCGTAAATATAGTGTTAGAACTTGAACATACCGCCCACCAAGGACATTATTGCAGAATGGCCTTATCAATTAAAATGTAAACTCGAATACTATTTTCCTGCAGTTGATCCATGATTGACTTCTTAGATTTAAATAGTGTCTTTGGTAAGTGGTAGCCTGTTAGAAATTACAATAAGAATATACAAACAGTAATAACTTAAGTCTAATTACAAAATTCAATAAACGTTACAACAATGTACTATCTTCCTAATATTTAACCTTAAGAACAAATTTAAACTCAATTAACATTTTAACAAGAACCTGCGATGACAATAATCAAACAAGAATTCCAACAATTAATTTGTAAATAAAGGCATGAAAGTGTTATTCATCTACCGGTAGAATACATAGTTTTGAAGTCGGCCGCTTCAAGAGACCTTTACTAGTGCGTAATGTTAGCACCCTAGTTACCCCATCCAAACCAGGATGTTTTTCTACTATTTTTCCAAGCAACCAACAAGCAGGAGGTAAGTCTGACTCTTTAATTAGTACTATATCCCCGATTTTAGGCTCTGGAGTTTGAAGAGACCATTTGTATCTATGAACTAAACCACTCAAATACTCCGTGGACCAACGCTGCCAAAAGGTTTGTAACATTTTTTGTATGTGCTGCCACCGGGACAACGAACTAACATTGGTATTGTATAATCAGAACTAGGAACATTAATTAATGATTCCCCAACTAAAAAGTGACCAGGAGTCAATGGCATAGGTTCATTAATATCTTCTCCACTTATGACGGTCATAGGTCTTGAATTTAGACAAGCCTCTATTTGACTTAATAGAGTACTCATCTCTTCATATGTCAGAGTAGTGTTTCCGATCACGCGTTTCAAATGAAACTACGTGGATTTCACTGCTGCCTCCCATAGTCCACCGAAATTAGGGGCACGGGGAGGTATGAAATTCCACGTAGTTCCACGTGCCTCTACATAAGCTGCACTATCTTGCTGGGCAGCAAGTATCTCTCTGAGCTCTCCTGCAGCTCCGACAAAATTTGTTCCATTGTCGCTCCATAATTGTGCGCAATGGCCACGTCTAGCTACGAATCGACGGAATGCTGCTATGAAACCTGATGTACTCATATCGCTTACTACTTCCAAGTGTATGGCCCTAGTAGCCATACACACGAACACACAAATATACCCCTTGTGTGAACGATGACCTCGACCCTTGACCGTACGAATTTGAACTGGACCTGCATAATCCACCCCGCTATGTAAAAATGGTCTAGTTGGAGTACAACGTGCCGAGGGAAGTGATCCCATCAGCTGATTGTAGGTTTCAGCCTTGGTCTTTACACACGTTACACACTTACGTACGTGACCCTTTACTGCACTCTTCAATCCAATAACCCAATAAGCTGATCTAATAAAGTTGATCATCATCTGAGGACCACCATGCAAGGTACGCTCATGTGAATCAGCAATTAACAATTTTGTGAGATGAGCATTATGTGGAAGTATTATAGGATGCTTTTGTTGATCGGACAGAAAGGCTTGGTGTAATCTGCCACCAACACGGATTATATCATCCTTATCTAGAAACGGACACAGTGATTTAAGTTTACTTGATTTATCTATTAATGGTTTCCCTTGTTTTAACTGATCATATTCGTTTTTGAACTCTATTCTTTGACACCGTCTTATACAACATTTTAACGCCTCATCTAACTCTTCCCTACTTAAATACTTAGACCTATCATTTCTAATATTACCTTTAATAAGAACGAAAATCCTACATAACGCTACAACTCTTAATAATTTCCTTAACGAACTAAACTTGAACCATGGAGAATCTTCTTCGCTTAGAGCTAAATGACACTTAATATTTTCTTCTAAGTGGACATCTAAATTAACTGGTCTATTGTATCTAATATTTGCATTGTATAAAAATGTTGGACCTCTAAACCATTGCTCCCTTTCGGACAGCAATGTGGGTAATACACCTCTTGATGCATGATCTGCCGATTGTCTTTTGATGACTCGTGCGACCATTGATCTGCTTCAAGTGTTGTTAAGATTTCTGACACTGGATTCCCTACAAAAGTCTTCCATCGGCTGGGGTGACTATTTAACCACGCGAGGACTACCGTCGAATCTGTCCAGGCATGGACCTTATCCCTTTCAATATCATTGCTTTAGCCACATCCGATAATAAACGGATCAAAAGCAATGCTGCACAAAGTTCCAGTCGCGGAATGCTTACTGTTTTTATTGGTGCCACCTTTGTCTTGGCTACTAAAAGTGTAATTTAAATTTTGCCTGCACTATCGATATAACGAGTATAGACAACCGCAGCATATGCTGCCTTTGACGCGTCGCTAAACCCGTGCAACTCTACTTGGGCTTCGTTTGACACTCCTAACCATCTAGGAATCCGCACCTTATGAAGCTGTATTAAATCATTACGGTAAGTATCCCACTCATGTCTTATTGTTTCAGGTACCTCATCGTTCCAACCTATTCCTGATAACCACAGTTTCTGGATAAGTATTTTAGCCAGTATTATACTGGGCGCTATCCAGCCTAAGGGATCAAACAGACGCGCAATATCAGAAATAATATTGCGTTTAGTTACCCTTTCAGATCTTGATGGAAGCTGCACTGTATACTTGAACTCATCTGTACTCCGACACCAGGTAAGTCCCAATATTTTAGTATGTTCTACCATTAGTTCTTTCTCTTCCTTACTCTCACATGATTCTATTTCCTTAAGTAATTCTTTGTTGTTACTATTCCATTTCTGTAGCTGAAATCCTGCTTTACTTAATAATTCCTTCATTTCTAGGTACAATTGCTTTCCCTCTTCTACCGTAGAACATCCTGTCATTAGATCATCCATATAATAACTGGTGGGAACCTTTTCAGATGCTTTTGGAAACTCCTTGCGGTTGTCTAATGCGACCTGATGCAGAACCTTTACTGCCAGGTATGGAGCAGAAGCAGTACCAAAGGTCACGGTAAGTAGCTCGTAATCCTGTACCTCTTCCTCGAGACTGTTGCGCCACAATATGCGTTGATATGCCACATCTTCTTCAGCAACTCTCACCTGTCGGTACATCTTAACTATATCCCCTGTAAGTGCTATACGATGGAGTCTCCAACGAAGTATGATGTGCCTCAAATCGGACTGTAAGGTAGGGCCCACCATCATCGTATCATTGAGTGATACACCCTTGCTGTTTTTACAGGAAGCATCGAACACTACGCGGACCTTGGTGGTGGACTTGTCTTCTCTAATTACGGCATGATTTGGTAAGTAAACAGCTTCATTTAACTTACAGTCTGGGTTCTGTACTCTCCTCATGTGGTTTAATTCTAGATATTCCTCCATGTCCCTTGTATATTCCCTTTTTAGGTCTTGATCTCTCGCAAACTTCCTTTCCAATGCTGTGAATCGTCGCCTTGCTATTTCTCTTATATTACCACCCACACAGGACGGTTTTAACTCTTGGAATGGTAGGCGCACTATGTAACGATCGTCAGTAGACCTCATCGTTGTAGATGTAAACAGCTCTTCACATCTCTGCTCTTGTTCTGTAAATAACCTTTTAGTGTGGGGTAGTTGATCTTCAATCTCCCAGAACTGTTTTAAGAGATCGTTTTGTTCTACATGGGCGTGCAAAGAAGTAATTTTAGGTAATAAATGTGATTCGTTATCTGCTTGTGTTGTACCAGATAGAATCCAACCTAATCTTGTACACTGTGCAACTACCGACCCTGTGGGCGCTCTCTTTAAGCCTTGTTTAATTATTTTGCTATAAATATCTGCGCCCAACAAGATGTCAATCTTATTAGGCTCACTGTACTGAGGATCTGCTAACGATATGTGCCTTAACTCAGACCACATAAGAGGCGGCACTTGTTTTTCAGGAAGGTACGTAGTTATGTTATTTAACACATATGTCCTTACCTCGAACTCGAACTGAGGATCTGTCAACGACCGCAAAACTAATGTGACCATGTGGTTGGCTATTGTAGTCTTATTACTACCGAGTCCTGAAACGATACCCCTAACCGGAACTCTCTTTAACCGTAAAAACTGTACCGTAGCTTCAGTGACAAACGAAGCCTGGGACCCCTGATCTAACAATGCTCGAACTACTTGATAATTCTGCGAAGCTGTTTGTGCCTGAACTAATGCTGTAGCCAACAATACTTGTCTAGTGCTAATTGTTTCCTTAGTAGAAACACAGGATACTATTGGTATTGGGTCCACGGAGGTACCACTGTCGGCTGACTCAGAACTTGGCTTATTAGAGCTATGAGTATCCATGTGCAACAGCGTGTGATATTTCTTATTACAGATTCTACAATTCGTTGATTTTTTGCATTGTTAAACTAAATGATTACCGCCTAAACAATTATAACAAATCCTTTTACCTTGCACAAACTGTCTCCTTTGAGAGACATCCATCTTTATAAAAGGCTCACAAAATCATAGTTTATGACCTTTACCACAATTCTCACAACTTATTTTTTCCTGTCCTGAGGGGGTGGAATTCTTACTATCAGTGACAAGCATGACTTTCTGATCTGATGTTTCTATTCGTGAACGACTACGCCACTGACCCGTTGCCCTCTGCGGTTCGACAAACTCAAGGGCCCTAAACCTACTTTCAAGAAACGTCTGGAACTGGCCTAAAGTTGGTAGGTCATTTGTCTCTTCGGAGGCAACCTTCAACTCCCACTGCTTGCGGGTTTCCTGGTCTAACTTAGCTGAGACAATGTGAATTACAATTATGTCCCAGGTGGTAACATCAATTCCCATATTACCTAACGCACTCATACTGTCAGTGGTTGTATCCAAGAGATGCTTTAACGTTACAGCTGACTCTGTACTCACTTTTTTCTGCTCAAACAATCGTTGCAATATACAATTCGCTAAGTGTCGTTTATTATTATATCTATGTTCTAACTGTTCCCAACATATTGAATAGTTAGCCGCAGTAATGGGTATTTGTCTGAGCAGTTGTTCCGCTTCACCCGTTAAATATCCCTTAAGATGTGCAGAGTGCAGTCTCTGTACATCATCTAAGGTCTTATTGAAATGAACAAGCGATCTAAAAAAGTCACGGAAACTAGTCCACTCTTCGTACTTTCCAGAAAACGACGGAATATTGATTTTGGGTAATCTAACATTACAAATTTTACTATCATTGGTAGATATTATTTGTTCTCGCGGTTCTTTTATTACAGGCTGTACTAATAGCAATTGAGTATCCTTTAATTCCGATTTGTATGTAATATAGATCTCTTCGGTTTTATCATATATCTCAGACGTGAAATATGTACTATCCAGGTCACCTAGTGAGGATTTTTCAATTATTTTTCTATGGGTATCACAAAACCTTGCCCATTGTACTTCTAACGATTCTAATCGGGTTTCAATATATCCCAGAGTTATTCTTTCCATGGAGGATTTTCTGAAGTTAGATTTCCCTTTCTCTATTGTATTTTTAACATCAAGTTGTAACTTTAATAATACAGTGCTTAATACAGTGCTTAATGATAGTGCTTAATTGTACACAAAAGTTGTAGAACTTGAGGCCGAACTAGGCAAAACCTGTATTTCGGCTCTCAAGGCCATTCCCCTTGAGTAACCGATACAATGGACGACTAATAGCAACTTAACATATAATGACTCCATGTTCACGAAACAGTATAGCTAAGTGTCGTCTTGGAAGTTCTATTACAAATCTTAACCTAATTACTAATTAAAAATGTACTCACAATTTTTCACTGCACTCACGCGCTCTGTTCTGTTTTAGCGACGCGACGTATCGATCCGTCGCTCGTCTTGCTCTCGTACAGTCGACACCACCGCACTCCTATTGATTTCGTCGTCGCTGCACAGCTCCTAATGTGCTGGCCGATCTCGTTCTGATGCTTGTTTCGCGCGCGCACCGGCGTTGCTGAGCGGGCGCTGTCGCCGCTGAACGCGCGCGCTGGCACTCCTGAGCGCGCACACCGGCGCTGCTGAGCGGGCGCTGTCGCCGCTGAACGCGCGCGCTGGCACTCCTGAGCGCGCACACCAGCGCTGCTGAGCAGGCGCTGTCGCCGCTGAACGCGCGCGCTGTCACTCCCTGAGCGCGCACACCGGCGCTGCTGAGCGGGCGCTGTCGCCGCTGAACGCGCGCGCTGGCACTCCCTGAGCGCGCACACCGGCGCTGCTGAGCGGGCGCTGTCGCCGCTGAACGCGCGCGCTGGCACTCCTGAGTGCGCACACCGGCGCTGCTGAGCGGGCGCTGTCGCGGCTGAACGCGCGCGCTGGCACTCCTGAGCGCGCACAGCGGCGCTGCTGAGCGGGCGCTGTCGCCGCTGAACGCGCGCGCTGGCACTCCCTGAGCACGCACACCGGCGCTGCTGAGCGGGCGCTGTCGCCGCTGAGCGCGCACACCGGCACTGCTGCCTGCTGATGCTCCCGCCGCCCTCGAACTGTTCTCTGCTGCTGCCGTCGAACTGCTCCGCTGCCGGCTGCCGCTGCTCTCGAACTGTTCTCTACCGCTGACCCCTGCTGCTGCAGCTCCCGCTGCCGTCGAACTGCTCCGCTGCCGGCTGCCGCTCCTCTCGAACTGGGTGTTTTCCACCTCGGTGCACAACTTACCAGCACCTTGGCACCATCAGCAGCGATCCACTACTGTGTCGGCGCCCTTCTCCGATGACCCTAACTATGTGACAACAGTCACTCTCCGACTCGTAGGACCAATGTTTGATCTGGTCACGCCGCACTGAATTTAACTAAATAATACACTGTACTACTTGATAAATTCTTTTATTCAACGGAACTTGAACTTACAAAAATCGTACATACCACGGAGGGTCATGAATACCCGGAGAGTCTCGACAGCGAGTTATTTATTTAAACTTTATGTACTTACAACTGTATTACATGGGCGGACTTAATGCAGCAAGGCATTCTCTACCAGTCAACCTTTGTGTTAAAAAAAACACACTGTGGTAGGTGTACAAGAAAATGGAATGAAATAATATATTTAATACTAATAAATATAATACTAATATATAGGTAATAATACTAATAAAATACACATATATGTGCTAAAATTACAAACTAATAGATACGGTGCTTTATAATATTCTTTCTGAATAAGATATGATAATAATAAGTTATAAAATTATGACGTATTTGCACAACGCCATCTATAACAAAACATGTGAACTACGTTAACCTCAATATCCGTAAATATAGTGTTAGAACTTGAACAATTACTTACTAGCTTTTGCCTGCGACTTTGTACGCGTGGGAGGATTTTCCCGCGTAAATACAGATCCCGTGGGAATTTCGGGATAAAAAGTAGCCTATGTGTTATTCCAGAATGTCAACTATCTACTTACCAAATTTCATTCAAATCCGTTCAGTAGTTTTTGTGTAAAAGAGTAACAAACATCCATCCATCCTCACAAACTTTCGCATTAATTATAATATTAGTATTTAGTATTTATTATTTATAATATTAGTAAGATTAATTCACCAAATAAAAAAAATCATTTATAGTTAATATTTTGTCGATAAACATTTCTTCAAAATAACGTTATGTAGGTACCTACGTAAGAAAAAAATTTTTAGCAAAAAAGAGAACCGACTTCCATATCAGAACACTGCAAAGCCAAATATAACTTTAATTTCGGAAGTCGGTGTTATTGGTTTTGGATTTTCTTTTTTATTCACACCGCCTTCCGAAATTAAAGTTATTTTTGGCTTTGCAGTGGTTTGATATGGAAGTCGGTTCTATTTTTTGCAAAAAATTTTTTTTCACGCTTTTAAGTGGGTCGGTTTGTAATTTATCTAGTTACAAAAGCCATAATGTCAACAACTTATCATCTTTTACAAAATATTGCTTTTCCCGATGCATAGCCGTTAATTTTTGAGGAGTTCTCCTGGTACTTGACCATCAGCTCTACATCACCATATGTATTGTGACGAGCATAAAGTGTTTAACATCCGTACTCAAGTAATCGAATCGCAATCCACGAAATACTCATTATTGAGGAGTTTCAGTGGCCATCTGTGGTCTTCATCATCAGTTCAACTTCCCTAAATGGTACTTTTCGGAAGCAACTGCTCAAGGTACTATAAGAAATAACCAAAACGCTATAGGTGTGCCTATAATATTTGAAGAGTTCCCTCGATTTCTCCAGGATCCCATCATCAGATCCTGATTTCGTAATAATGGGACCAACTAGAAAGTATACCCATTCAAACGCAAAAAGAATTTTTCAAATCGGTCTAGCCGTCTCTGAGTTATGAGGTAACATACAAAAAAAAAAAAGTTCAAGACGAATTGAGAACCTCCTTTTTTTGAAGTCGGTTAAAAAAGAGATTGGTTTTACAATAACATTACCAATTACTTTTAATAATTTGAAAGTTTACACATGTACAATTATATCTTCATAGGTATAAAATTTATCAATCATTTATTCATTTATAACGTGGCCGAGAATTTTCACCTAAGTACCTAGGTATATACCTACCAACCACAGTTTTACTCAACTCAATTTTCAAATTCCCGGAGTTGCGGGAACGTTCTAACAAGCCTCGCTTCCTCACATCTCAAAGACAACGGATGGAACAGTCAGTAAGAGTTTGCCACGCCCTTCCGCTCTACCCCGATCCGGGGTTGCGGTATCTCGTTAGAACATTCTAGAAACCCAAAACCCGCAAGATGTTAAATATACCTACTATTACTTGTCATATTAGACATACTTCATTGGCAGTACTGAGTACATAGCCATTAAAAAATATAGTAATGGGTGGGAAAATCATCGAATAACTTCTCCCTCTCTAGGTTAAGCGGAAGGGAGTGTCAGACTTCTACTGACTAAAAACCCACCTGGGTTGTCCCTTCAGCTGCCCGTAAGTTCCGGGGCGCGGTACCTTATTAGTACATTTCCGCAACCCCGGCGGGCTAGTTTTTTTTACGATGAATATACAAAGCGAAGTACCTTATCTATTTACTATTTAGAGACATCAGAATGCGATAGAAAAGTATACTACCTATCTTACTTAGTAGGTACATAATATTTCAAATGCAAATATCAAGAATATACCTACCTAACGTACGTAATAACTATCGTTATTTTGCAGTTATTAGCTTACAATGTTAATAATATTAATTATTAGCCAAGGTATGGAACTCTCTGCCGACTTCTATGTTCCCTGCCACATATGATCCGTCAGTCTTTAAGGAAAGTCGCAAAAAGTCGCAAGAATGAACAGGGTCCTTAGCCAAAGTAACATTGCTTCGTAGCGAGACGATATCTACATTCATCGTCGTCTCTGATTGTCGCGATCGTTGTGTCGAACACAGTGTCGAATTGTTTAGTGATGTGCCAACCCGGAATAAACACAACTCGAGTTAACTCGAGTTGAAATTCACGTAACTCGAGTTCAACTCGAGTTAACTGGGTGAAATGAAACTGAGTAAATGATTTTTCGTAACAATATTTAAACAAAACTGAACAAATTCAGCATAAATATGTCCATACATTATAATGGTCCCCATGGACCATTATAATTAAAGTATGTAGAATTCAAATAAAAAAGAAATGTATTTATTTATGCTTTATGTATTTAGGATTAAATTTTCATAACATAAATAAATTAAGTATTTCTATTAATTAACAACAAAACTATATTTGTATGAATCTGAAAACTGTTTGCACTTAGCATGTCCATTCACTGGCGATTCAAATAAATGCCAAACAACAGATTTCCTTTTAGGTCCCGGCATTTTTTCTATACAGTACCTAATAATTCGAAAAATTAACAACAATAACAACCGGTACTCCAAAATAACCTCAAATCTGCAACAATGCAATGTTGTGTTGTTGTGACATTGACATAATTGACATTTGTAGCGAATTAAATGAATGAAAAAAAAAAAGTTATTTAAAAAATCTAAAAAACCCGACTGCTCAACTGAAATGCAAGGAACAAGCACATTCTTATTTTAAAAAGTGACAAGCAGGCGGGACCCAAAAGATCGTATTTTTTTTTAAATTTTACGGGTCCGCCTGCTTGTCACTTTTTAAAATAAAAATGTGCTTGTTCCTTGCATTTCAGTTGAGCAGTCGGGTTTTTTAAATTTTTTAAATAACTTTTTTTTTCAACTTTTCAGTTAAAATATTAATTAACATTTTTTTAATTTTCCCTGTCGTGTCACATTGGCACCCCACCGGATTCAGAAAGTGAAAGAGCTCAAGTCCATATTTTAAACTTTCTCTTTGTATTATTTTTGCTACTATTACACTAATGATAAATATGATATACCTTTTTGAAATCCTTGTGGTAAGCCCTTTAATTTGATATCCATATTGTGGTATTCGAAAAAAAAAATTTTTTTATCACTATGTATAATGAATTCGCACAGCCGCCATGTTTGATTTTTTCAAATGTCACCTATCTAAGAACATTTGGGCTGCTAAGACAAATCTAACGATACTTAAATTATGTGATTCCGTTCAGTGGTTCTGGAGATATGAGGTAATAAAGAATATTACAAACATACATGCAAGGTACGCGCAAAAAACATAACCCTTCCTTTGCAGTCGGGTAAATAGTCATAAATGATCGGCAAACCTCGCATTAACCTCGGGTATTCAAATCGACTAAATCGAGTTAAAGAGAATTCAACTCGAGAATTCGACTCGATCTAAGCCCAACTCGAATTAGTAAATCAAGTTGACACATCACTAATCAGTGTCTGTCAAGAAGTGTCAAATCGGATCAAAAATCAAAATCAGTCTAGTGAAACTAGGAACAAAAAAACTTTTCTATGGACTTTACGTGGCAAATAATGGTGGATATTGCTATCACACTCCCTCAGTCCGGTTTCTCTTTCTTCCGTCAAGTGTCAGCCATGTTATTTGTCAAAACTTCATTTCGTGCCGTGTGTTTTGAATGTAAATGCTTGTTTGATTGTGAATTTTAACTTTTTAAAGTGTAATTTCTCATCAAAATTAGTGGCGGGTGATCAGTGGTGTACTTTCAATCAAAATGCCACCGAAAAGACGGTTTATTACTTGTGAAATTTGTGCAAATCGAGCAAGTCGTTCGAATGAAGAAAAAAGGATGTTTATGGCGAGATTTCCTATAGATGAAGCCCGGTAAGCACTTTAATATGATACTTTGCAGCCATTATGTAAGTAAAGCAGGCTAGAAACAAATAATATTAGCAAATTTATCTCATTTAAATTTGTGTGCTAGTGATGTACTGCAACTGTAATATCCACATATCGATAACAACGATATAAAATAATATATATGATTTTAACCAAGAAACATTGACTTAATTTTAATTTAAAAAAAATTTCAGATGCAAACAGTGGGTCAAGTTTGTGGGCAAAGAAGATTTAATATATGTTCCCATTGAAAAGTTGCATACATTAAAATATGTATGTGGAAACCACTTTGACAAAAGAGCATTTAATAAAAAAAAAATCGCCTTAAAAATTGGGCCATACCATCAAAAAATTTGAAAGCTGATCCACTTCCTGATGAAATGTTGCTTGAATTTCCCTGTCACATTTATTCAAACATTGACGTTACAACTACAAACACGTCTCAAGGGATAAACGACAATGAAGATACATTATTCCAGGCCGGACCTAGTAACTCAGGTACAATCTCTTTTTCTCAATTTTGTTTGGCAGCTGAACTTTTTAGAACTTTAATACTTATAGGATTTTGGTTCTATTTTTATGTTGCAATTTGTTCCAGATTCATGTACAGCAGGACAGCAGCTGTTGGCTCCAGAATCAAGTGACAAGAAAGAAATTCAATCACGTAAAAGAAAACTGTCACCTAGCTCAGGTAAATATAGTTCATTTCAATATACTTTACTAAACACTACAGGGACAGAAAGTACTAGCATAATTTTTTAGTATTCTTTCTGAATATGTATAAAAATGTCAACCAATGAAAAGTTTAAAAAGTAGTACCACATTAATAGTGTGGCGTAGCGCTAACTCATTAATTTCATTCAAATTTACAGAACCATCAACTTCAAGACTGCAGTTGTCTGACCATGATTATTGCACAAAAAAGGAGATAGTGCTTTCACCTAAAAGAATAAAAAGATCAAGCTCAGGTATGATGTACATTTAATTCTATGCATTCTCGTACATAAAAGATATGTGGCGGCAATATTTTAAGCTTGTATGGTGCACCTATCCAAAACTGTTTCTTTTTGATTTTTTACAAGCTTTGATTTAACTTGCAATGTTTGTATGTTTGTTTGATTTCCACCCACTTTATGTAGTTTGATTGACTTGAAATTAAGAGGAACAAAACTATAGAACACTGTGCATGAGGTGACATGTGTTTATTTTAAGTCATTAAATATTTCATTCAATTGCAGATTTAGAAGTGACACCTCGAAAAAGAAAGCTGATAAAAAAGATAAATTCGTACAAGCGCGAAATAAATGTTTTACGAGAAGGAAATATAATGCCACGTATCAAGTCCTTAGCACTAAAAACTCTGATTAAAGCATATATACGCAACCATGACAGAAAACCTGGAGGAAAACGATGGACTCCTTTAGAAAAAGCATTGGCTATTGCTATATATAAGAAGTCACCTCGCACATACAGATATCTACAACATCTTATGGCATTACCAAGCATAAGAACCTTGCAAACTCTTCTTCAAAGCATCGAGTTAGAACCAGGTATCAGTCCAACTATCATGGATCATCTTAAAAAGAAAGTTACAAAATTAAATGAAAAAGACAGGTTATGTGCTTTGCTTTTCGATGAGATAGCTTTAAAAAAGCGGCTTATCTTCAATCCAAGGACAGACAAAGTTAATGGATTTGTAGACTTAGGTGAAAACCAGCGCAGATCTTCAGAAATAGCTGATCACGCTTTGGTATTCATGCTTCAAGGTCTACACAAAAAAATGAAGCAACCAATAGCATATTACTTTGTGAAAGGTACAGTATCAACCCAAAGCCTGGCTGTTCTTATTAAAGATGTAATTAAGGCTGTTACTGATGTTGGAATTACCGTGATTACCACAGTATGTGACCAAGGGCCCACAAATATTGGCAGTTTAAATTTACTAAAGAATTGGTGTGGCATCCCAAGTACCTCCAATTATTTCTTATTAAATGACATGAAGATCTTTATAATGTTTGATATTCCACATTTATTTAAATCGCTCCGAAACAATTTTCATAATGGGGGAGAAATTGTAATAAATGGAAAAAAAGGAAAGTGGTCTCACTTGCTAGATGTGGCAGAAAAAAATCAAAGTACATTACACTTTAAAAAATTGACAGCCCTACACGTGAATCCTACATTTAGAACTAAAATGAAGGTGAAGCTGGCTGCTCAAGTTCTAAGTAATACTGTTGCTGCCATCCTAAAACTTATGGCTGAAAAGTACGGAGATAGTGTCAAAGCCAAAGAAATCTTAGAGACTGCACACATTGTAGAAAGCCTAGATCGACTTTTCGATTGTACCAATGGTCCCTCGTCCCGAAAAGACATAATCAGGAACAGAAGAGAAAATGTCTCCAAGAAAACTAACCATGTTGAATTGTGGAGAAATTATAAAAAAATTATGAGTACAATGTATTTCCTCAAATCTGATAGCTTTCTGAGACTGAAGAACGTAAGATGCGTCCAGGGATACGTTACTTCGCTGTCATCGTTGGAAGATATTTGGAAGTATGTTGAGTCGAAAGGGTTCAAATACTTAAATCTTCGGCAGTTGAATCAAGATTGTTTAGAAAACCTTTTTGGCATGATACGACAACATTGTCCTACAAGCAATAACCCGACGTGTCATCATTTCACAGCTGCTTTAAAATCCAACATTTTGACGAAATTAAGTTCGCCAGTTGGTAGAGGGGCAAACTGTGAAGAAGATAATTGTGAAGCAATCATTGATTTCGAAGATTTCTTTAGGCAAATTGAAAATTCAAAAGCCGTTCGATTTGAAAACCGGTCTCCTGAAAAACTTTTGGAACAATATGCTGGAATTCCCGTTCTACACCTACCCGAAGTTAATGATGCTGTCCTGCCTGACGATTTCGAATTTCCAGACGATGATGCGGAACATGTTCACATGGAAAATAATTTGTTCGAATCGTTCGAAAAGCAGCCTACTGTATATGTTGCAGGGTATATAGCCTTAATGGTGCTAAAAAAACTGCGGTGGCAATGTGAGAGTTGTGAGCAAAGCTTAAAAATAAAAGACCCAGAACGATGTGAGTCATCAATGTATAGCTACATACAACTTCGTGAGTGGTGGCAAGACAAAAAGAGTCTAACATATCCCACATTAAATCTGTGCAAATTAGTCGACACTGTTACATCATGCTTTGAAGTTCAAGTTAAACCTATTCTTCATGAAAGAAATATTTCTCAGCAAGCCGTTACGATGATGTTGTCAAAATGTGACAATTTGTTGTGGATATGTGATGACCACAAAGATCGTCTGCTCCATATGTTACTGGTTCGTCTGAGTTATCTTTTGATAAGGAATGAATGCCATCATGCAAATCTTTCATTTGTTAAAGCTGAAGACTCAACTGCCAACATTATTAAAAGATCACAGCAACAGGGTATCGCAAAATAATATAATATAATAGCTACGATGTCCTCCCATACTAAAGTACCTAATAATGCTGTAACATGAAAATATTGTAAAACCAAATGATTTTAAAAGAGTAACCATGGAGTTTCTTGCCGGTTCTTCTCCATAGAAACGACCAATGCGAACCGTGCTCGACGTTTTATAAGTGCCCTAGTAGGCCTATGTGAAATAAAATATTTTGATTTTTGATTTTGATTTTGAATAATAAAAATTTAAAAAGAAACAGTTTTTTTATTTTATTTCGGGTCCGCATTTAAGTCCAATCTTGTATTCGTACCAAACATCTCCTTATCAACACTGGACTCATAAATACGGATTCGATACTTACCTAAAATAAATAAAAATATTTAGTAGTAACCTCGGTTTCTACCCTGCATAGTTTATCGATATCGATAAAAAGCTATTTGTTAAGCACTATTTGGTTTGTTAGGTTGGTACTCCTGATGTTGTTTGACATCTTTGTGGTATTTGATGGTTATGTTTGTATTGGAATGCCATGTAAATTGATTCTATTGGCTAGTATATAAGTCCCGTCTCTTAAACGTAGTGATTTATATACTCTCTGATCAAAATCATCAAACCCGTGAACTTTTTATTTGTTGTTGCTTTTAATGATAAGAATAATTATATAGTGAGTGTTGCGTTTAATCTTGTTCAAATTATAATAAAAACAATATTTTGACAGTGGTAAGTGAATAGAGTGTTATTACTTTTAGATCGTCTCCAAAACTTAATGGTATTCAAAATAAAACGATGTTGGAGTAATCTGTATTTTAATTTTTAGTGATAAAACATGAAATCAAGAGTGCGAGCAAATCCCGAACAATTGTCAACGCTGCTTGAGTATATGGAAACGTAAGTAAATCCAAGTTTTATTCATGAGTATGTAATGTAAACAATGACGCGATCTTATCAATGAAATACTTATATTGAATCTTTGTTTGTTTATGTTACAGTCATGGTGACCTGGCGAGGCCTCTTGCTGGATGGATTGGATGGATGGATGGATGGAAGGTCAGACCGATTATGGTCTGAACTTACCAACATTTTGAATGCTGTTGGCGGTGGTGTCAGCAAGACTACAGATAAGTGGAAAAAAGTAAGGTCCTAATGAACATTTTTGGATAGACTGGTGTGATGCTAGCAATCCTAGCTATGTTTTCAAGGGTTTTGGACAAGTAGACACACCCTTGCGGTTATGAAGGTTGGCTTGTCATTGATTCTCTGTTATTACTAGACTGGGGATTTTCGACATGATTATGATCAGTCTCTTACACCCATAGTTCAAGCTATGCTTTGGGGTCCGATGGCCATATGAGAACATGCCCCGGATGTTTATTTACTTTTCAATTAATTTCAAAAGTACTTACCAAATTTTTGGTTTTTTAATCTCATTTACACTTATAACATACTTATGACTATGACTGATCTAGGTGTGGGCAGATTGGAAGTCCAAGACGAAAAAAAGGCATTGACCATAAGGCAATCATGCAAGAGGGACTGGAGGTGGGCTAGCAAGCAGGCAAACCTTGTCAGCTAGTGATGAAAGAGCGCTGGCTATAATGGGTGCTTTAGCAGTGGACGGGCAAGTCTCTGTAGAAGAGCTAGGATTTAATGTAAGTATTTTACATCTTCAAGGCTCATGCTCAATAATGAGCTAATTTTCTCTAGTAGGCAGATGTTTTATAAAATATTCAAATTTCTATTAACAATGGTCAATCAACAATAAAAATAAATGATGTTAGTTAATGGCAACAAAAGTTACTTAGTTAACATGAAAGACACGATTTCATTTTTATTTTTTTATTATTTAGTTTAAATTGGTTTAAGTGGTTATTAATTAGTATTTGTAAATATTATATATATAACTGAAAAAATGTTGTCATAATTTTTACATAAACACATCCTAAAATAAATATTTTTTTCAGTAATATATAATTTCATTAATATATATACATTATTTTAATAAATCTACCACAACCAATCTTTTTCAGGGACCTCAATGTTCTGCACAAGATGATCCCGGCGCCCAAGATGATACAGTATATTTTGGAAATTGTAGATGGTAAGTCTAGATTTAAAATATCATAATATTTTTTATAGTGATTTTTTATTATGTAAGTACATAATGTAAAATCCCTCCCCAAAAAGGAAACCTCAGTTTTGCTATTTATATTCTATATGTGTGTGGGTCAATTTTCATCCAAATTTGTTCAGCCGTTTTTGCGTGATTGACTAAGAAACAAACAAATATCCAAACCTTCACATTTTACAATATTAGCAGGATTTGATTTAAGAAAACATTTTCAACAAACAAAGGAGGTATCCATAAATTGTCCAAAATAACACTCATTTTCTTTTGCAGAAACTCCACAACTGACATCTTCACCACAACCTTCCACTTCACAGCCATCAAATAATTGGCTTCTGCCTTCCTCATCCCAGATGCAAACACCACCACCCCTCCCGCTCGTGCTCACTCCACCTTCGGCTCAAGGACGGGAGCCTGGCTTGGACATGACGTCGTGTGTACATCTCTTCCTGGGATCCTGGTTCAGCATTTGATATAGGTGTCATCAACCAGAACCGCTGTGAATAGCCAGAATCTCCTAAAAAAATATTTTTTTGTTAATAGACTACTCCAGTTCTAATAAAGAATTGTATAATCGTTGTTTATTTGTAGTTATGCTCACTTAAATATAGTAAATTACTACTTGGAGTATAAGGCCATTTCAGATGTCTTGCCCTTGCATATATGTGCCCACGTGACTCGCAGACCATATGTGGGAGTCATGTGCAGCACCATCAAATTTTGCATTAACATTTGTTATGTGTAAGTCATAATCACACATCTGAAAAGAAAATGAAATAAAACTATAGGTAGGTATTGTTTGGTTTCCACAAAGAACCAAATTGCATTGGAGAGAAGGGATTTAATTGAGTGCTGATAAATAAAGTTACTTAATCTGATATATCATATGCTTATTTCTTTACATGATAAGACATATAATAATAATAGCCCTTAATTATTAGAATTAAGGTACCTACTTACAAAACAAGTCATTTTATAGATTTTACAATAATATGTTCCTTTATTTCGCTATGCTGCTTGGCATAGGCTTCCTCTAACATTCTTCATTGAGTTCATATGATAAACAAGGGATATTTTATATTTATAAATACATAGTTATATACATAGTTTCGATGAAGTTTGTTAACCACATAGTTTTATATTATGATTAGAATTTAATGATATCCTTTTCTATTAAAAAACATATGTTCTTCCTCAACCGGTCTTGTGATAGCAATATTAGGTACAGTCAATGCACCCATCACACCAGGCAAATTATTGTCCTTTGAAATCTGTAAATTATTTTACAACAAATACCAAAAAGTTACTATTGAGGTATGTAGGAACCTAAGAAAAAAAATTAATTAGGGATTTGACCTATTAAAAAAAAAATACGTACTTATCTTTAATTAAGGATCTCTCGTGTGGCGTTTGTGGATACACTATCCACCTGCTGACCATTTAATTGTGATTAAGGGCGTTCACAAATCACAACCTCCCTGATGCAGCGACTTGTTGTCCGCTGCGTCAAATACTGGCCCACACCCACAATTTTTTTGTACAACCCTGTAGCTAATAAGCTAAGAGCACACAGCACCTGAAAAATACAATAATACATAGGTAGGTTTGGGTTGACCTATTTCGGTTGATGTGATTTTATTTTAATTTACAGCAGTTAATAAAGTATTGTGCGCATTGTGCGGTACCACAAAATTGTTGTATAGTATAAACAAGCCGGCTCTTCACGTTGGCCAACGCGTGGTGAATGTAGTGGCCAATGCCTATTGGCCAACGTGTAGATGGGGTGTTTGTGTACCCAAGATAACAAACACCATAAGAAGACGAAGATGCTTTAACCCAAGTTATAAAGTGCAACAACTAACAACTTATGTAGGTACCTAGATGCCTGCATTACCTATACCTAATTAAATTGGTTTATTAATGTAAAATTTCTTACCTTTATTTCCAGGGGAATTTCAGGGGAACCTTTTAATCCAGCATGACCTTTTAGATCGTTACATAACTTCCTAAATGTTTTTTTATTAAGCCTGAAATGTTGAATAAACAATAATTCTGGCATATCCTCAATTGTTTCCAATTGCCGTCGCTGTCTTGATCGCTTTTGGCGCCTCACCCAGGTGTTCTCGTTATTGTTTCATATTGAATACGACACGCACTTGGCTGTTATAAAACCTACGGAACCCTACACTGCGCGTGGCCCGACACGCACTTGACCGGTTTTTTGGTTACTTACCGATGATAGGTGACGTTAGGTGATGTGTTTAGTTTTACCCTTCCTTTATAATTTCGGCACAGTTTAATAGCGCATACCGTCATTTTATCACTGTTATTTGTTTATTACTTAGCGCGCATAATACGTAGTGACAACAAAACGACACGATCGGTACTAATCACTAATCGGCGGGTAAGAACTTATAAGCCAACAGCTGGCTGATATTTTTTGACACGTTTGCGCGCATTTGATGCTCCATCTAGAGATTATATGATCTAAGGATTATAAACGAAGAAATAAAAATGCATTAAAGACTAAGTGTCAAAAATCAGCTGTTGAATGAAATCCGGCCAAATTGTTTCAATAACTATAACGTTTTAACATTCGTTTCGTTATCTTTTTTGGCGATCACGATCGAAGCGAAGGCGAACACTGAAAACGCTGCTTGTCTACGCATAGTACGCATTTGTATGGGATAAACACGATAACGATTCGTTGCGAATTTTTAACATTGTCTACCAACTTGCGATAACGATGTCGATTGACCACGTGACTTATGTCAATCCCATACATTTCAGTCTTTTCTAACTTCGTTATCGTTTTAAATTGTTACTTTGGCTAAGCCCCCAGGCATTTTCTGGGCTCGCTCGTCCGATCATAGACGTAGACCTCATCTTACACTTATCATCAGGTGTGATCGAGGTCAAGAGTGGGCTCATTCGTAATAAAAAGAAAATTATAACAACCAAGACTTATATCCAAAAAATAAAATACAACTTATCCATTATTAATTTGTAGTGCTAAAGTCAATAAACACACCACAATAAATCAATGTATAATAATAAACTCACAAAACATTGAATTTACCTCAAGTCTATAGTTGCAAAACTTCTGAATAATTCCGAATAATTCCGGAATACTTCGGGGAAAGTTTCTTTAAATGGGAATTATTCAAAATGATAAATTCATTTTGAATCATTCTGATTTAAAGAAACTTTTAATTATTTATTAAGATTTCAACTTTTTGTGCTGAAAAATCGTATTTTGCATCGATCGTCGATCTCTGTGCGCCGGCCGCTGCATGCCGCCGCGCTGGCACCGCGACGCGCGCCCCCAACTGCCACCGGCCACGAGTCGTGCGTGCAGGCGATGGCGGTGCGAGGTGCGGTAAGAGGGAGGGGATGCGCTCCCCGGAGAAGTTTTCGCCCGCGCGAGAAAGATTCGTACCCCGCAATCGAATGTTTCCGAATATTTCGCCCGAATAATTCAATGGGAATAAATGTGTTTGCTTGTTGTGTGGTGGGTGAGTTAATTATTGTTCACTGCGAGAGTACGTATGTACGCTACGAGAGTAAAATATAAATGTTAATTTTATTATAAATGGGATTGATTAAGTATATGTTGATATTTTTATAGGTAGATTTATTAGCCTGCGATTAACAGGATTTTTATTCTTTTGTTTTTAGGTAGGTACTATCGGCCAAAGATACGCATACTCACTTAAGAAAATATTTCTGCGGAAGCGCAGCTAGTGACAAACCACATCCCTTCCTGTTTTCGCCCAATTAGAAATAATATGCATTTTGTGAGTACAGGGCGTGTAACATTATATTAATACTTACTATTACGAACACTACTAAAATACGCTTCGTGCATCCTATTGGTCAAAATACATGCATTAGGCGATCGAGTTGTAAGTCGTGCTATGCGATTATAGCCTTAAATGTCAGTTGTGAAATAAAAAAACCAGGCCAAGCATATTTGATTTGCTATTTGAAAAAGGGTTACCTATGTTTTTGGTTAGTTTGTATGTAGCTCTGTACGCATCGCGAGTATTCGCGAGTCGCATAGGTAGGTATTAATCATTACCTACCTACTTAACGCGTATAATAGCCAGTCAATAAAAGCAAATAAAGGCAAACCTTGCAAGCAAACACGTTTTGATGCGGTTTTCAGAAAAGTATTTGTTCTTACCTACTTAGGAGCAGGTTTTGGTATATTAACAGACTTCAAAGGTCGATTTTCCTGTTTTTTTTTTGACAGTTGAAATATTCCCAAAGTTTCGCAATATTTCAGAATACTTCCGAAGTATTCGACGGGAATGATTCGGAATGTTTCCCGCCAGCATCTATACTCAAGTCCAACTGCATGTCAAAAAGTAAATCATTCAAAGTAATCGCGAAGTCAAATAATCAATAAAGTATCAAAATCTAAAGCTCAATGTCAGGGGTTAAAGTGATAACGATACTAAGGTGCAAATGACAATAGCACAGTCAGCCCTAGTATACATACATTCACAACACGCACGACCTAAAATTACGTAATTGTAGCAGATAAGCAGACTGACCGGTGAAATTCCGCGAAATGCACAAAGGCACTGGTTCCCGGCTTGTGTGACTGTGTGCGTGCGCCCCACCCCGCCCGCGCGCCCGGGGGGTAAACATTGAAGTGAAATGCAGAATAATTCTTGTAAGAAACGGGCGGGGTGCCTAAAAATTGACGAGTAGCCTTTTAGGAGAAATGCTTTTACCAAAAAGCAACTAGATGTTTTAATTCTAAATAAAGTTATTTAAACTCGTCAATAACTAAACTATGTCAGTACCAATTTTGTTTCAGAGATTTACTTTTACTTTACTTTTATACTTTTAAGGCCCTAAGTTACGTTAAAATTCGTGTTAAAATACGGAACTTTGGAGGCTCAGAACTTTCAAATTCCTTATTCTTTTACTATTTTTGTTTATCACCGGCATAGATACTGACAAGACACATCGATATTATACTCAACTTTGAAAGTACGATATCAAATAATGGAGTAATCCCACAAGTACATTTGTATGGAGAAAATGTCAAAAAGCATAGCCATAAGGTAAAAGTTTTATAAAATAAAAGTAACAACCAATAGAATTAAATAAAACTTTAAAATAAAAATGTAAATACAGAAATGTAAAACTTACAACGACTTAGAAACCCTCTTAAAAATAAATACACACACCTAAAACAACAAAAAAAAAAGTAAAAATATAAAAAAGCAACAAAAAATATAAATAAATAATGTAAATACATAAAACCTTAGGAAATTTAATTCGGTAGGATCAGATAAAAATGTAAAATGTTGTAAAAATGTAAATAAAAAAAACTACGTAATATGTCTCACTTAAGATTAAATAAGTTACAATAAAAGAAGATGAAAAAATTCGGATTGTAAGTATACATAGATAATGTGATACTGCGTTTAAAAAAATATAAATATAAATAAAAGGCAAAAATATTAAAAAAAAAACTTTTGTCCACCCGTGCGAAGGCGGGACGGGCCGCTTGTAAGTGAAACGGATATAGCAGCCTATTGCAACTTCAAGGAGAAAAAAATAGTATGGACTTTGAGGGGTAAATAATGGTAGATTTTGCTGTCTCACCGGTTCCGTGTGCTTTCTCTTTCTTTCATGACAGTCAGCCACTCAAAGTGTAAAGTAATATCAAAGAGGAAAATAATATCGCACACCTAGATAAAGAGTAGCACAACTCAAAATATCACTTTTTTCAGGAACAGCAAAATAACGTTTAAGTCAATTTCTAATTGACCAATTCAAATCATTGTTATTATTTGTTGTATATATTATTTATTATAATGTTTATTACATGTTTACTTACCTCTTTATACATGCATTAGTTAATAATTCATATTTTTTGTGTTGTTTTAGTAATCATAACTAAATCATTGTTTAATAATTCCATCAACTCAAATTGATCCGATATTAGAGAACTATATTTAATTAATCTACTATTAAAATATTAAATTTTTGTAGTCTTTACAAAAAGAGTGGTGTATCCAAATGACGCTTTGTATATTTTATATATTATATTAATGAATTGCAGCATTTTAATTAAAAAATATCTTTATTTAGTATTTAGGTAACAAACAATTAAAGATAATCAAAATCGCAGCACTTGTGTAGCAAACATCTCCAAAATATAGGGAGCAACTTACATTATTATAAATTGAGATCCATATTTGTTTGAAAAATGTTAACATTTCGTATTAACATCCCTTTTTGGTATTTTAACCTATCGTACTTACTAATATTATGTGTATACCAATATTTAAAAAAAAACACAAATCTTCTAAGGTAGTAAATTCACAGCTTTTAATCTTTACTTACATACTAACAGGCACTTGCCACGCAAACTGAAGTGTTTTCAGTTAGCTTAAATTAAAATAATAATAAGAAAGCCACATAAATAGTTATTTAAAATACGTTAACATTAATAAAAATAATATCACTCTCAGTGAAACTTTAAGTCATTATAGTAATAATAACTAATAATTAACTTGTTTAATCAGACTTTTACTTTTAATCTAGAAATATAAAATTATTATCAAAAATCTTAATAATTCAGTCTTTCAAGTCATTTGAAAAGATATTACCTATAAGTAAAAACGTCGTGCATACATAACTCCTAAAATTACTCTAGATCCAGTGCCCTTTTGTAATAAGAATCGACGTAATTCTGTGAAATGATTTTCTTATCAATTAATTCCATAATGTCCCGCTTTTTATTGGCTCCCAATGGTATTTTTTGCAAATACATTTGTTTCAAAGGGGAAAATTCATGAACTTGTGTCCTCCTTTGATTTCTTACAAAAGCTTTCTTAAAAGCAGTCTCTTCAAAAGAATTTTTATAAAAAAATACCATTGGTTGCTGCTTTTCAACCCGCAGTTGTTTGTTATCGTGCCATTTTATTTGTTCTCTGTCAACATTAACAGTGAAATTGATTCCCCATTCTTCTTGCAGAGCCTTAAGATCATAAAATTTGTCATGCGTAAGTTCTTCCATATGATAAGGCTTTTCGGTCTTTTTAGCTGTTCTTATTAAAGTAGCATATTGTTGTGGACAGTATATCGGGCCTGATTTAGTGTATCTTTTGATCTGTTTTTCAATAACGCTGTGCACGTTATCGCCTTCATTTTGCGAATGGCCACGTATGAGATATTTATGAGTGATTGAGTTTATTCTCATAGTTGCAACAGCAAAAGCGTATACAGATAACAAATATTTATTTTTTTGTTGGCCACAGCAATTGTCACTGTAAAATATAATATCCAGTTCTGTATCTGACGCATTCTTCTCAACCAACATTTGCAGATATTGCAATACACACGACCCAATTTCCTCTGCACCGCGTTTACCTTCAATCTCATATCAAAAGAAGCATGTTACATCTTTTGTAAACAAGTCACTAATCGTAAAATTTAGGCAATTTATTCTTGATTTATAAAAATACAAAGATACTTGCCCTTTAGGCACCTGCATCACAGCTTGAAGATCGTAAACTGCAACCACTGTGTCTGTCTGTTTCTTTTCAAACTCCTTTTCTGATCTGGAGAGCTCTTTCTCTTTCAATTGTTCGTCATAGGTCTCACGCAATTTTTGTTTTTTATTCATCGGTAGCATTTTTATATTTTTTGCAAAGATCGCACGTATCTTTTTTCGGGATGTGAAAAGAAATATTAAACTACGTATTAAAAATCCGATTAAAAGTTGATAACGAAGCCAATGGTAAACGTTCATTTTGGCGTAGATCTTTATAATCACGATATAGATCTGCCAGGGATTTATCACCAGGAAT
The DNA here is from genome assembly GCA_943138885.2 of Tholera decimalis. NCBI lineage: Eukaryota > Metazoa > Arthropoda > Insecta > Lepidoptera > Noctuidae > Tholera > Tholera decimalis. The sequence continues at coordinate 23,004,639 of OW964548.2, forward strand.
AAATTCCCTTGTAGTTTGAGCTCGGAGATAATGAGACTCTATTCTAGGTATAGAATTTATAAAAGCCACAACACTCTCTTTTATTTCAGTATCTATGGCAGAATGCTGTCCGTGCTTACCTCTTCGGTCATCTGCTATGAAACCGTTCTCTTGTCGTTTTGTAAGTGCTGTCCTAATGCATTTGTCGCTTATGTTTAGGGTAGCGCTAAAAAATTTTTTGCAAACTCTAATACTACTGCCTTCAACCTCAAAGAAAAATGCAGAATAAAATGACCTGTAATTTTGAGTACTACTGTATCCGTACTTAGGTTTAATAACTTCAGTGTGCCTTACGATGAACTCTCTTTGTCTTTGGAGGTCACCTAATCGCCAAAAATTGTCGAACAACGATTTGCGTGATGTTTCACTTATTTTTGTTTTGCATTTCAATTTGCACTTATCTTGGCATGGAGGTTTGACCACTCTTTCAGGAACAGTCTTATTGGCTGAGCTTACATAGGCTTTTCCGGTATTTCGATGCAATTTCTTAACATTCGAGGACCAATCAGCAGGGTTTCTTATCCTTTTCCTACCCCTTTGGCGATTTTCAGTATCAGTAGACTGGTCTATAGGTGGTTGAGAGGTAGCAGAATCCGGCATTGCTGATGGGACAGAGTTATTACCTACTTCTGTACTACTGCTGCTTGAAGATGTGCTGGAATTACTTGATGAGGAGCTAGAATTTGAGGATGAGGAGGCAGTACTGGAAGCCCGAGACCTTTTTGTTGAAACTATGACAGGCGTCCGGCGGTGCTTTGCTTTAGGAGATGATTTGAAGAGCGGGTCCGCATCGGAATCGTCAAAATCGCCATTGTCGCTGCTCTCCGGTGAAATGCAATTTGATGGATTTACCTGGGTGCTGACTGGTGATGATTCTAAAGTTGATAAGTTTTTTTGGAACTCCAAGGTGTCATTCACCGGGACTTCTTCTGTCACTTTGGTGCTCGATGAAGTTGTTGTTGAGTTCTCTTGAAGTTGCATTATCGCATTACTGTTCTGAGGCTCATTATAACTAGCTTCTATCACCTTTTCTAGAAACAACAGGCCAAGACCTTTCATCATCTGAAGGGAAAAATACGAAGATTAATTAAAATCAAGAATACTATACTAACTCAAAAAATTATTCAAAATCGATATTATATTTTAATAATAGAAAAAAAATATCGCCAATTTCAAAAAAATAAACACTTCTGGAATTGTTGCTTTAGCAAAATAAACAATAGTTTTGAAATTAGAGCGAATTTTAATTTAACCAGCAATACTCAACCAACTCAAACCATGTTAAATATTTTCACTAATATTAAACTATTTTTAGTTAATAACTTAAAAAATACTCACATTTGTAAAGAATACCGGTGTATGTAGAGATAATTTCAAGAACAGCCGAAAAATAAGACGGTTTAAATCATAAATATCAAACCAACTTAAAACAATTACGAAATTAATTGCAAATCACCACTAATACAAAATTAACTCGAAATAATCTAGTCTTCGTGCGTATTGACTGCACCTTCCCGTGCGCCGGACATGTCATGGTGCTATAACTTAGAACAAAAGTGACGAAATGATAACCGACTAGTTTAGGTAGGGTTCTGCTTTTGGATATAAACTACTCAATTCAATTGATTTTTAATTTATTCGTATAGCAATAATCAAAGTTTAAGTTACGTATTGATAGATGGCATTTTTCTCAAAATATCTACACATTTAGCTTAAACTTGTTCTCCGTTTTACTCAGATATTCTAAATTATCTTTAACAAATAACCATTTTATTTTATATAAATTAAAATATTAGGGATATTAGGACACCTTTTAAGTTTAACACCTTTTATAATATATTAAGACACGTATCTTCAAATTAATAAAATCCTCCAATTACGCAATCCTATTTTTCTTTAACTTATTTAATTTTATACTAAAATGGTAACGAAACTTGCGTAAATGCAGTGATGCCAGATTGGAGGGAATCCCCCCAAATTTGGGGAGTTTTTAAAGTTATGTAGGGAGAATTGAGGGACAATATTTTTGGGGGAATATTTGGACTGATGATGTCTGAACGCGATCAAACCACTAACTAATCTGTGAAAGCACACACACGAAAACAAAATACTGTGCACGATGATAGCCGAGTGGCTCCGAAGTTGCCGCAGAATGGAATGATTTGCATCGTACAACTTGGAAATCCACGCAACACACCGAAGAGTTCTGGGTTGAAGTAGGACGGCCTATGCAGTGGTACCCTGATTTGTAGGTAGCTATATCTATATGCTATATATACATACTAGCTTACGCCCGCGACTTCGTCCCCGTGGAAAAAAATATCCCCCGATTTTGAAACATTCTTCATTACTGCTCCGCTCCTATTGGTGTTAGCGTGATGATATATAGCCTATAGCCTTCCTCGATAAATGGGCTATCTAACACTGAAAGAATTTTTCAAATCAGAACGGTAGTTCCTGAGATTAGCGCGTTCAAGCAAACAAACAAACAAACAAACAAACAAACTCTTCAGCTTTATAATATTAGTATAGATGCTTCATACATTGTTGTTGTTACTTGTTGCCAGAGGGCGCGGGCGCTCTGGAATTTTCGAGTGACGAATATCTCAGTATATAAAATGTACTCTGTGGGACATGTCGTAACTGGTAATGCGTTACTGTTGTTGGTGGGGGCTGTAACTGGAGCAACTCGGAAAGACCCACTTACAGCGCCATCTCTGTTTTATTACTGGACTTATTTACACAGGTGTCTTTGGAGTTCACGTAGTTTTTGACGCAGATTCTGATAATGGCAATAACTCGATTTTAAATTATTTTGAGTTGTGCTACTCTTTATCTAGGTGTCCGATATATCGGGTATAGAGAGCCCCCTCGCAGAATTTGTTGAAGACCGCTAATGTCAATTCATAAGACAAATAGCGCCATCTATTATCGCCATCCACAAACTTGTGATATGTATAGCTATAGCTATAGATACTACAATACCTATACAATAGTATTTAAACTTCAGCTTCTTTTCTTACTATTTACTTGTATTGAAGTTGATAGTTTTACTTAATTTTGTTTTCTCTTTATTAACAAAATCATAGCAAAACTTTATCAAAATAGTAAGAAGCTGAAGTTTAAAAAAGTGAGTGGATACATAAATAAAAACAACGTTTATTTCATACAATATTATTTAATTATTATAATATGCTTATGTTTATTCTTATAAATTTGAGCTGCTGTTTTTATTTCATCGTCACCATGATATGTGATTTTGCCAGACAAAATCCTGTTTATTGAACGGCACCAACTGTATATAAGTACACGAATTACTGTGTTTTCAAAATAATTTTTAAATGTTATTTTATGTTTTTCACAATTAAATGGATAGTCAACAAATATGTCTGTGAACATTTTTATTTTTTGTTTTAATCCTTTTTTGGGAACATCTTTCTTTAAAATCTCCGTTACTAAATTTTGCACTTGAATGAATCATTTTTCTATTGCTTTAGAAGTATATATTAGAGATTTTTATCTTTTTTATATTCTTTGGCCCTTATGTACCTATTCATTTGAAGTGCTCTCAGGGTCGCCATACATATCTTTATTGCAAACTTTGCAGCTTTTTGATACATTTTTAATACATTTGGTCAGGACCCACCCACACACATAATTGCCCTGACCAACATCATTTACAGTGGTATTTAAATTAATGAAAGGCACCACAATCTCGTCTTCTGTGCTTTCAGAAAATTGTGGTGCTCCCTCATCAATTGGACTGGGAATATCAGAAGTTGACGACGCAATATTTTCTCTTAGAAAAAAATCTAGATTCTGCAAGCAATTGTCTTCATCTTTTTTACAGTTTGCATGCAGAGAATGGAGCGAGTTAAAATTATTTATCAAAGGGACTTAAAGGTCCCTTCAAATGCAACCGTGTCTGGTGCCGTATTTCTCGCCCCATAACTTCTAATATTCCCAAAGAAATTATTTAGTGGGTCCTGGTTAAAATTACGAGTTAGAATAGCATCAAATGAATACGTTTGAGGCAACAATATCCATATTTGTTGCATTCCTTCAACGGTGCGTATAAAGTTTTTTACAGATGGTATTGCCTTTGTTTCAATTATACGGATTTTGTTATTGTCTTTGTTTTTTTTAACCAATTTTACTGATTTTAAAATTTAATGGCACTGTTCCACAAATCATGGTGCAAACTATTTCTTCGTACACACCCTTTATACATTTTACCATCAGACACATGGAATGTGTTACAATTTAGGGAATCGAAAAGATTGTCCATTAATTTAGTAAACTTTACCAAATTTTGGCATCCTTCTGGAATTTCTCCTGTTGCCACCAGATGTCATGCAGTCGCAGGCATTGTATGACTAAAAATTTGGGCTGCTGGTTTCACCTTCATTTTTCTCATTTTGTCTACATAGGTATATGTGCTAATCAGTGATTTTCAACAGGCATTTCAACTCTCCATATGATTTGTCAGCTTCGTAAGTAAGTAAGCTTGTAATACCCACTCCCATTTAACAATTTCACACTCCACTTCAAAATTATAGTACTTTAAGTCTTTGGTGAGCAAATTATTACGGATTCCTTTTAACAAATGTGGAACATCAAATAGAGGGATTAATTTGGTCTTCCCTATTTCAATAATTTCATTTTTCCATTCTTTTTGTTCTTAAATATTTTTTCCTTGTGTCTTCTATCAAGTCATTAATGACACTTACATTGACTGTGCTTTGATCGCAAGCAGTGCATAAAACCTTTAAGCCTGTACTACGAACATACATAATGATTTTTTGTAAAATTTCTTTTAATTGTACCTTTTTCAAGGCATTGGTGAAATAATATGCAATGGGTTGTTTACATTTTTTTTTAAGTACCTTCACCATACATGGTCTGCAACATTTTTACCATTGAATGTGAACCCCCTAAGCTGATCTTTTGCAGCATTATAGTGAATTTGGGGGGAAATCGACATTTCATCGAAAACTAAGCTGCATAATCGGTCTTCTGGACAGAACTCTTTAACGGTGTTTTTGATTTTTATAAATATGCATTTATTCAGGCCTGGCTCCACTTCTATTTTTGTCAAAAGTCTTTTCAACGACTTAGGAGATGGCAATGTGAAATATTTTGCCAAAAGAGGGTAACTTCTTGGACTCTTCTTATATAAAGAGAGTGAGAACACTTTTTCTTCCAGAGTAAATCTGCTACCAGAAGGCTTCTTTTTTGTCTGGGTGTACTGCATTTTGGTGAAAATTTTTGCTGCTGTAGTCATTTTGCATGTTAGTTTTTTAAACAAAAGGTCTACAGACATTTTTCAGCGTTGGCTATTCTGGATTGCAGGATTTGGTTTCTCTTCAGTGATCTTATCAAGTTCGATTGCAAAATTTAAATTTTTCGTCTTGTTGTTTTTAGTTGATTCAACCAGAATGACGGCACCTCCTGCTGCTGATGATTACCTGTATAAAGAAACACAAAGGACATGGCCAATTTTACTATGGACGTCGGCATAGTTATCGAATTTAGTGTACACCAATGATTTTTGGTGTTTTGTATTCGTGAATATTGACTCATTAAATTGCTATAAATAAAAAACTCAGAAATCTTGTCATTACACCAGACTAGACAAAATCAGTTACAGTAAACCTTTTAATCAGATCGCTAGCAATAAGGTGTTTAGATTATAATTTCGCTATTAAAAACTTAAAGGCGCTTTAAAATAGTGAACAGTTGTGAATTATTGCGTATAACTGATATAGTTTTAGTATTAAACCAATAAACAAAGTAAGGATTTTAAACTGAATATTGACTAACATTTATTATACTGGGTAATAGTCTCAAAAAATGTGACAATAATAACAATCATTAACATAATATCGCGCCTGTATTCCCCGAAGGGTTGGGCAGAGGTGTACCTATATATAGTACACCCAGATTTCACCAGTTATTTTGAGTACCATTTAATAGGGGGCAAGTCTGTTTCTATCAACCAGGCACAAATCTAGACTCCGGGCTGCTACTGAGAAATTCCTGATGAATAAACCCAATATAACTTTGCTCGACCTGGGAATCGAACTCAGGACCTCATGCTCAGCAGTAGTGCTTGCGACCATTAGAACAACGATGGAAACACAGAATAAAACAAAGGAGTAAAAATTATTATTTATTTACTTATTAGAGAAAATAAATAAAAATATTTTGACATATTATAATTATTATATCTTAAATGTTTACGAAGATAATATACATTAGAGCAATGCAGCGATAAGTGTTAATAAAGAGACCTAGGGAGGTCAATCAACCAGCTTGGTTAGAACAGAGCATTTTTATTTCACCAATACACTAACCTGGATTAAGTGTAAATATAGGGCTTCAGTAATTCAAACATAACCAGACTTGTTAAAAAAATACAATCATAGATTTATTTATTATTATTTTACAATTGTGATAACTGTTCCGTGAGAGAATTTCTGAGACATTTTCAAAGTTCAAAATATTAGCTTATATTAGAAGTCAACTTCATAATATAAATTATGTCTTCTATATGGCTATATAGCTCTAAATGTAGAATGTGTCTCATTCATTTGAGGTAATAAATGCCATTGATCGCTGTACAAATGTGTTTCACACACTCTACAGCTGCGAGGAACATGAAACTATGTTCCTGCAAAAGCAGTCTTTTAAGGAACTGCGGGACCAAATGTACCATTCTGTTTCTGCATTGTTGAAATATACTGTGAACAGATGTGATCGAAGCTCGCTTGTAATTAGGTAATGATATGGTATTACTTTCCCATGGCCCTCTTTGAACAGGCGGCATCGGTGGTGGCTCTGGTGGGCTAACAACTTGGCTAACATTGCTACATCATTATCCAAAGCCAATTCTTGCATGTCTCGTGTTGAGTCTTGCACTGCCTGTCTATTTGCTCGCATCCAACACACATGGCAAACATAGTTGTTTCTTGAAGGCTGAAAATAAACCATAGTTAGAATAAACACAATAATAAATTAATTCAATCATTAGATAGGTAATTCTTATGTTTATATAATTTTTAGTAACAAGGGTATCTTTTTAAATATCTCTTTATGTTTTCAAGTACTATGTTATAGTAAAATGAGCATTACTATTTTACACATGCCTACTTTAGGCAAGTATATTATGTTAGAGATGAAAAATACATAAAACACAGATACAACAATCATACATACATAGTATGAAAGCTCATTTTTTTATAGATTAATACAACTGGGTATTTATAATAATGAAAAACAAAATGCTTACCACATAATTAGTATTTTGTGATAATAGAACAGCCAGCAACGGACACTCCATACTGACATTATGGTGTCTTATTTTCCTCACTGATTTGCCACATCCAAGGCAAACCATGTTATGTTATGTTATTATAGCAAGGTAATCGGGTGGTAGAAGGTATCAGTACGTTGAAATAAGCAGGGGTCAAAAATATTAGAAAATAATCGCAAAAACAAACAGGACTCAATGTAGAATCTGCAATAACATAATATTGACATTTGACATAGACAATGACACATTGTCAAACAAGTAACGCGTTCCGTTTTCCGATTAGTTTGTGTGTGAAATATAAAAAAAAACTATCTTACGCATCAACATTATGAAAAGATAATTTTATTAAATGCCAAAAATACCAAGGAAGACAGTTTCATATAAATAAAATGTTTTTAATAATAGCGTTTTGTCGTCCATATCACACGTCTATGTGATATATGCAAGTAGTATGCTTGATGTTGAACACCTATTATTATATTTATCTTACTCTATGGTCCATTATGGCGGACGTTGACAAATGGTACTTTGAATTCATCTTGATTACTAATTATTTTGAAATAAACACGGACTAGATCAGAGAGGTTAAAAACTACGTATTAAATCACTTTTCTATTTTTAATATACAATATTATTTACTATGTATGTGTACATGGAATGTACTTTTTGGTCCATGTCATTTGTTAGTTAAAAACTAAGCTAACTAGCACTTAAATATGGTATGCTGTATGTATTAATCGATTTGTCATTAACTTCTAAAAAATTGGCCAAGTGCGAGTCAGACTCGCCCATGAAGGGTTCCGTTTAACTATAATAATATAATATAATACTACGTATATTTATTTGACAAAAATACCCTACAATTTTTTTAAAACTAGCTTATTTACATTTTTACGACTACGCCAAATAACTTTGTTTTTCATAGTGTTTGTATGAATTACAAAGTTATATTTGCGGTTTTAGAAAATATGCTGTATTTCAAAAACGGCTGACCCGATCTCGTTCAAACCAATTTTGGTTGAAAGTTTACATTAAGATCTACAGACATATTTTTTTTTTTAGATTTTTCACTCTATTATTATAGAAGTTAGAGGGGGGACACACATTTTACCACTTTGGAAGCGTATATCTCTTAAACGATTAACTTTATGAAAAAGTGGTTTTAGGAACCTCTATGTCTTTTTTAAAGACCTGCCTATAGATTCCACACGCATAGGTTTCATGACTGAAAAATATTTTCACTTATAGTTCTATGTATGGGGAGCCCCCCTTTATTATAAATAATTTTTAAAGAAAGACAGACAGGTTGGATTGATTTTAAGGGGAACACCATAGTCTTTCCCTTAAAAGTGCACTTTATCACCAATTCCATTAACAATCTAAAGAATTATACTTTTGTTTTTATTTATTGTCTTCTGCAGTTGGCAATAATTGTGTTCGGAAGATATAATACTGGCAGAATTATCTGTAATGTAAGAAAAATATTCATGACAAATATTGTTATTGTTGTTTTTAGATTTAGTCAACTTTATGTATATATTTCTGTTGGTCTAGTGGTCAGTGGCCCTGATTGCTATGCGCAAGGTCATGGGTTCGATTCCCACCCAGGACAAATGTTTGTGTGATGAGCACGATCATTTGTTCTTTGTCTGGGTGTAATTTATATATTATATAGCTTTTGCCCGCAACTTCGTTCGCGTGGGAGGTTATTCCCGCGTGAATCCCGATCCCGTGGACATTTTGGGATAAAAGTTTCATCTTATGTCCGTCTCCTGGTTCTAAGCCCACTACCAATTTTTAGCCAAATCGGTTCAGCTGTTCTTGAGTTATAAATAGTGTAACTAACACGACTTTCTTTTATATACAGGCTGTTTGGTGCATCGTGTGCCAAATTGAAATCGTCGACTAAAGGGGTCATCTGCTATCCTTTCAGACCCCGTAACACCTCTCATGCCCTATGGAATTTACTTATCGACTTTTTATTGTTTTATTAAAAAAAGACCCAAATTTTACATTCAAATACGAAACAAAAACAAGTTTAAGGTGTAGACTCTGAATTTTTATTTTATTTAGATGTGTATTGTTTTAGAGTACTTTTTTATACAAAATTAGTGACATTAGTCGTCTAGTTTTTTTTTTTATTTACTCGTAAAGTTTCGAACTTAAATTAAAGCTGTACATGTTACAGCTGTTTACATGGCTAAACAAAACCAAAAGCGACCTGGATCTTCCAATTCTCTCAAAAATTCTCTACTCTATCCTCTTGCTAGTGATGTACCACATGCCATAAAAATCTTTTAACAACTCTGTGATTTTGCTAGAATTGTGAATGGAGTCACACAAGACTAAATTCCAAATTCTAATGAAAAAAAAAATATTTTTGCGTTAATGATACCTGACAAACCTATTAAATCTATTATCTCATTCTTTTATGGTAAAATCTGTCTCGTATCTCTATCTTTTCGTGGGTTTTACTTGAAATAAAAAATAAAATTGCATTTTTAACATTTATTTATCAAAAATTTTACAAATCCTGCTCAAATTGTTATCCTCTGTTGCGAATGTAAGCCCGACATCTGTTTCGTATTTCGACAGTTATTGTACGAAGTTGTATTTCCTCCTTAATGGTGTTGAAAGTTGTTTCTATGCATTGGGCTAGTACCTCCCTAGTTGGAACCCCCGTGGCATATACCTGCTCTTTGGCACGTCCCCAGACATAAAAGTCTAACGGAGTTAGGTCTGGCGAACGTGGCGGCCAAGCAATAGGGCCATTGCACCCATTCCACGCATTGGGGAATACATCGTCGAGATATTCCCCCACAGTCAAACTCCAATGTGCGGGACAACCGTCATTCTGGAATACTATGGGCACATGTTCATTAAATGCCTCGGCCATTAATTCGGGCAGGTCATTTTGTAGGAATTCCAGGTCCAATTACCTGATTCCCAATCACTCCTGCCCAAACGTTTACACTAAACCTTCTTTGAAAAGATTTCTGTCTTTTAGCACGTGGGTTTTCCGCTTTCGTTGCCCATTGGTGCAAATTGTGTAAATTGAGAATCCCTTCTTTGTTAAATTTGGATTCATCCGTCCACAGTATTCTTTTTAAAAATTCGGTTTCATCCACATCCGTGTGAGCAGAAAGCGACAAAAATTCACTCGTCGAAAACAAGGTAACAAAATGAAAGAATCGCGGAGTACGGTGAACTAGCATACACGTCAGGTAGCAGAGGCAGTGATGTCTCGACTAAAAAATGACGAGGTCAGTGGCAGTTCGTGATTTGTTGAAACCGGTTTACGCTATGCAAGAAAGAGATAGAATATAGATTTTACTTCGCAAGAGTGAGAAAACAAATTTTACCTGTTTCTCAAGTAACAGTTACGCAAAAAGATTGTTTCATTAGAATTTGTAATTTGGTCTTATGTGACTTGATTCTTAATTCTAGCGATATCACAGAGTTGTTAAAAGATTTTTATGACATGTGGCACATCACTAGCAAGAAGATAAAAAAGAGAATTTTTGAGAGAATAGGAAGATTCCGGTCGCATTTTTTTTTGTAGCCATGTAAACAGCTGTAACATGTACAGCATTAATTTAAGTTCGAAACTTTGCGAGTAAATTAAAAAAACTAGACGACTAATGTCACTAATTTTGTATTAAAAAGTACTCTAAAACAATACACATCTACATATAATAAAAAAATATGAGTCTACGCCTTAAACCTTTTTGTAAATTTTGTATTTGAATGTTTATAATTTTTAAATAAAACAATAAAAAGTCGATAAAAAAGTCCACAGGGCATGAGAGGTGTTAAGGGGTCTGAATGGATAGCAAATGACCCCTTCAGTCGACCACTTCAATATGGCACACGATACACCAAACACCCGTATATAGATATGTATGTATTTAGAAATATATATGTCTGTTTATCAGTTGTCTAGTACTCATAGCACAAGTTCTGCTTAGTTTGTGACTAGACGGCGTTGTGTGAAAGTCGTGGAATATTATTATTTTTTATTATTATTAATATTTACCAACAACATGAATGCAATAAATAATTGAAAGTAAAAAAATATGTCTGTAGATCTTAATGTAAACTTTCAACCAAAATTGGTTTGAACGAGATCGGGTCAGCCGTTTTTGAAATACAGCATATTTTCTAAAACCGCAAATATAACTTTGTAATTCATACAAACACTATGAAAAACAAAGTTATTTGGCGTAGTCGTAAAAATGTAAATAAGCTAGTTTTAAAAAAATTGTAGGGTATTTTTGTCAAATAAATATACGTAGTATTATATTATATTATTATAGTTAAACGGAACCCTTCATGGGCGAGTCTGACTCGCACTTGGCCAATTTTTTAGAAGTTAATGACAAATCGATTAATACATACAGCATACCATATTTAAGTGCTAGTTAGCTTAGTTTTTAACTAACAAATGACATGGACCAAAAAGTACATTCCATGTACACATACATAGTAAATAATATTGTATATTAAAAATAGAAAAGTGATTTAATACGTAGTTTTTAACCTCTCTGATCTAGTCCGTGTTTATTTCAAAATAATTAGTAATCAAGATGAATTCAAAGTACCATTTGTCAACGTCCGCCATAATGGACCATAGAGTAAGATAAATATAATAATAGGTGTTCAACATCAAGCATACTACTTGCATATATCACATAGACGTGTGATATAGACGACAAAACGCTATTATTAAAAACATTTTATTTATATAGTTCAAAATAATGATCTCTCTGTTGGGACGATCGACAAAAACAAGATTTTCATTTTCTCTTGAACCAGTAAGATTTCAATCACGATTTTTGTTTCACAAATTTTGCCAGAAGCATAATTTGCAATAAACATGATAATTATTCATACTTTTTCAGTATTAGGTCGTGTTTTACAAGAGATCCATATAAACCGTAATAAATCTTAAACGTGGCTTTGAAACGAATCGAAATTTTGTTTAGCAGCTTTCACAAATCCTTCACAATTAATTAAAATGCAAATAATCATATATCTCCAAGATTAAAAAAAAACGATCTGCGATGGGTATTATGGTGTATTTTGCTACCGTATAATATTACCTTTTTTTTGTGGTGGCGTGCGAAGCGAGCCGGCGACCTCCGAAGCGTAACGAAGGTTGAGTGGGTGAAGCGTAACTCAGCGGCGACGACAAGCAAACTTAAGAAATTATTTTTCAAAACTCCTCCTTCTCCCCTCCTTCACCCCTCGTCCCCCATCATTTTTTTTCAGATTCTTTTAAAGGGGCCCAATGTTAATCAAAATTATTTTTCAAAACTCCCCCCTCTCCCCCCCCATCGTATTTTGGGAATAGCTTTCTGGTGGTAGGTAGGTCTGAAGTGGAGCGAACAGCAAACCATAGGAATCATTTTTCAAAACTCCCCCTTCTCACCCCACCCCCCTTCACCACTCGCCCCCAAGATTTTTTTTTTCAGATTCATTTCAAGGAGCCCTATGTTAGTGAAAATGAAAAAAATTGATTGATTGGACCAAAAAAAATAAATCCATCACTGGATGTAGTATAATTTGAAATTTTATAGTATATTTTGAATTATAATTATCATTGTTATTGAGGGTTATTTTTGACATTTTACTATATTTAGGGGTTTTAAAAGTGAACAATCCACCACCACAAGCACGCGAGGTGCTTGCACCTCGCGCAACACGCAAATACTAGTCATATTATATATTATACTATATAAAGCTAAATTACCACTGACTGACTGACTGACTGACTGACTCACTCATTGACATAATTGTTCTCCCAGATGGTGGATGGGGAGGTGGGTATATTTTGACAGATTCGTAAACAAGTAACTCTCAAACCTAAGGGAAAAGTGCCGAACCCCCCCTTTTCCCCCCCCTTCTCCCCCCCCTATCGTATCTCGGAAACTACGAGACCCGTATTTTTTTTCTTTTTACGGATTCGTATAGAGGAGGCTCGGTAAAGTAAAAACCATTTTTCAAAATCCCCCCCCCCGCCCCCCTTCTCCTCCCCTTTAGGCGGATCTCGGAATCTAAGAGACTTGGAACATTTTTTTTTTTCAGATTCATTTAGAGGGGCAATGCTTTAGTCGAAATACTTGTGCAACCCCCCCTCCCCATCACCCCCCCCCCCCTTTTTTTTTTGTTTGTTTTTTTTTTCACAAGCACGCGAGGTGCTTGCACCTCGCGCAACACGCAAATACTAAACCCCCCCCATCACCCCACCCCACTTTTTTTTTCACAAGCACGCGAGGTGCTTGCACCTCGCGCAACACGCAAATACTTGATTTAGAGGGGCAATGCTTTAGTTTTTTTCACAAGCACGCGAGGTGCTTGCACCTCGCGCAACACGCAAATACTTGATTTAGAGGGGCAATGCTTTAGTTTTTTTCACAAGCACGCGAGGTGCTTGCACCTCGCGCAACACGCAAATACTAGTTATATAATATAAAGCTAAATTACCACTCACTGACTGACTGACTGACTGACTCACTCATTGACATAATTGTTCTCCCAGATGGTGGATGGGGAGGTGGGTATATTTTGACAGATTCGTAAACAAGTAACTCTCAAACCTACGGGAAAAGTGCCAAACATCCCCGTTTCCCCCCCTTCGCCCCCCTCCCTATCGTATCTCGGAAACTACGAGACCCGTATTTTTTTCTTTTTACGGATTCGTATAGAGGAGGCTCGGTAAAGTAAAAACCATTTTTCAAAGTCCCCCCCCCCGCCCCCCTTCTCCCCCCCTTTAGGCGGATCTCGGAATCTAAGAGACTTGGAACATTTTTTTTTTCAGATTCATTTAGAGGGGCAATGCTTTAGTCGAAATACTACTGCAACCCCCACCCCTTTTTTTTTTTTTTTTTCACAAGCACGCGAGGTGCTTGCACCTCGCGCAACACGCAAATACTTGATTTAGAGGGGCAATGCTTTAGTTTTTTTCACAAGCACGCGAGGTGCTTGCACCTCGCGCAACACGCAAATACTAGTATATTATATAAAGCTAGATTACCACTCACTCACTGACATAATTGTTCTCCCAGATGGTGGATGGGGAGGTGGGTATATTTTGACAGATTCGTAAACAAGTAACTCTCAAACCTACGGGAAAAGTGCCAAACCTCCCCTTTTCCCCCCCCTTCTCCCCCCCCCCCCCTATCGTATCTCGGAAACTACGAGACCCGTATTTTTTGTTTTTTACGGATTCGTATAGAGGAGGCTCGGTAAAGTAAAAACCATTTTTCAAAGTCCCCCCCCCGCCCCCCTTTAGGCGGATCTCGGAATCTAAGAGACTTGGAACATTTTTTTTTTCAGATTCATTTAGAGGGGCAATGCTTTAGTCGAAATACTTGTGCAACCCCCCCCCCCCCATCACCCCCCCCCTCTTTTTTTTTTTTTTCACAAGCACGCGAGGTGCTTGCACCTCGCGCAACACGCAAATACTAAATCCCCCCATCACCCCCCCTCCTTTTTTTTTTTTTTTCACAAGCACGCGAGGTGCTTGCACCTCGCGCAACACGCAAATACTAGTTATACTATATAAAGCTAAATTACCACTGACTCACTCACTCACTGATATAATTGTTCTCCCAGATGGTGGATGGGGAGGTGGGTATATTTTGACAGATTCGTAAACAAGCAATTCTCAAACCTACGGGAAAAGTGCCAAACCTCCCCTTTTCCCCCCTCCCTATCGTATCTCGGAAACTACGAGACCCGTATTTTTTTTTTACGGATTCGTATAGAGGAGGCTCGGTAAAGTAAAAACCATTTATCCAAGTTGCCCCCCCCCCACCCCCCTTCTCACCCCCTTTAGGCGGATCTCGGAAATTAAGAGACTTGGAACATTTTTTTTTTCAGATTCATTTAGAGGGGCAATGCTTTAGTCCAAATACTTCTGCAATCCCCCCCCATCAACCCCCCCCTTTTTTTTTTTTTTTTCATAAGCACGCGTGGTGCTTGCACCCAGGCGCGTGCGCTCCTTGAAAGCATAAATGCAGTGCATTACTTGCCATTCACAGGTATTTTAATAAAACGTTCGCACGTTTTAGATGACTTTAATTAATACTAAATAAATGAATAAACAAAATATAATAACTTAAAAACGCCTAATAGTTTATAAATAGCACCTATTTGCAAGCACACAAACATTGTTTGCCAGGCGCTGCAAATTAACGTACCTATTATTCTCAAGTCCTGCCGCCCTCTTTTTTTTTTTTTTTTTTTTTTTTTTTTTTTTTTTAACGTGGTAAAATTATCAAATAAGTCCTCCCACTCCGGGCAGGGTGGGAGGGACTGTCAGACTTTTACTGACTAAAATCCACGGTGTTCCTTCAATAACCCTTTACATACCGGGGCCACGACGGCAGGATTTTTGTTCGCATGTGTGCAGTACTTTTGCTATTTGTGCACAATTCGCCTACGCACACACCCATGAATGTCTAAAGCCAAAGTCCTGCGGCATGATACCACAGACTACATAGAGATTCTACGTATGCATGAGACAAACGTTCAGAAATGTTGTTCGTTGCCGTTCCGATTAAAAATAATAGACAGAATAGGCTATTTGAATGGTTTCTAAAAACCGTCTCATATTATTTATTGGCGTATAAGGACCCTACAAATAATATTTATGTTCATATTTTATAAATATTTTGTTTAAAAAATAAAGCATTACAAAATATAGTGATTATATAAGCTGTCAAAACGCTTGTTGGACGAACAATATGACGGAGTGATGTCACACGTTTCACGTTTGTATATAAATATTGGGGAGCAAGTCAAATTGAGAGTTTTATGTAGTTTAATAAAGTTTCTGGCTGTAATTTACTGGAAAAAATGAGTTATAAATGGTGTGCAGTACCACGGTGCACAAATACAACGATAAAGATGCCGGAGAAGCTATTTATAACCGTTCCAAAAAATGTTAAAGTTCGTAATAAGTATTTACAACTTGCACGCAGAAATACTAAAGAAATAAAGGATAGTTCGGTAATTTTCGTCTGTCAGGCTCATTTTGATGTAAGTAAACATGTTATTATTACTAACTTAAAACATTTTTACAATATAGTTATTCTTCTGTTTTAAGGTTAGATAACTGAGATGTTTTTTTTGTATTATACCTGAATAGCCACAAATATTTCAATATTCAATTATATTTATTACCACTAAATACATCAACATTTATGGCTTTAAAATAACATTTAAAAATATTTCAGATTGAAAAAGATATGGCTATCAATATAATATGGGATTAAGCAACTTTAAGCAAGAGCATAATCATGGTGCCTACAAAATTTTATTGCCAGGAAGACCGCAGAAAAAGGATGAGTGATGCTAGTACTTCTAGACATGTATTTGTTTAAAAACAAAGAACCCAACTCATTCAAGAGTGCCAAGACACACTGATGCAGGAAGTGTTAAGTGAACCCAGCCCGTCTAGCACCCAACCGACTACAACACCTGTGCAAGAAGTAGTTTTAATGACAACAGGTATGTAGACATAACTAAGGATAAAAATAGGTAACTGAAAAGTGAACTGTGCGTTTGTTTGTATTTATAATTTTATTTATTTTCAGAATCACAGTCAACACAAAATAAAAGCACATGAACAGATCCTATTGTCACCAGTGAAAAGGGTACCAATTTCATTTAAAAGAAAAAGTTAATTATAGATCAAAGGCGATACGGACAAGAAAAATTTTGACTAAAGAGATTACTGTTTCATTTTCTAAGAATACTTGATAATGTGATTGTTATAGCCTGTGCACTTATTAATTTACAGGACTTGCTTATAAAAATAGAAATTAGACAAAATCTGTTGAGCAGCTTTGTTATAATGATTTCAAACAAATAGTCATACATACATGATATCAATACTTTATAAATAAGTGTTATTATTTTTTGGTAATTTATATTGCATACCAATAATAAAAGAAAGAAATCAGCCGTCTTGTTTTATTACTGTTTTCTAACTTTTAACGTTTAACTATTAAGGAATTTGGATTAATAAATACAATAATAATAGGAATCACTGATTTATTCTCATAAAAAACACAATTTTAGACATTATTTAATGATGCACTGCGCTTTAATATTGGATATATATATATTTTGCTTCCAAAAGGAAGATACACTTGTTAGTAATGTTGTTAAATGTATATTCATTGTCATTTTGTAGTAGTATGATATCAACTTTTTTTGTTTTTTTTTTAAAGTCAGGGGGTACAATACAAAAGTACCCTTTCTTCATATTAGTGACATATATTTTTAGTTGCACTTGAGCTTATACTTTTCAGCAACTACACCACTGAGACGGCATAACCTAAACAACACTGCCAGCAGGGTTGCCAACCGCAAAAGAAAATCCCTCGTACACATGCAGCTAAAAATCTCGTATTTTGAATTTCAAACCTCGTACATTTAGGTATTATGCATGCAAAACGTGCTAAAACCAAAATTAAGGCATATTGAATTTCTGGATTTAGGACTTTTTACTCGAAATAAACTATTGCAAGTTTCCTATTAAATAAAACATCACTTTGTGTTGTATTTCCAAAAAATCTTTATTATTAATCAATCAATAAAAATAAAAATAAAAAAACTAAATGTATTACTACTACTATTACTAAATTATTATGAAAATTTGCAAGGTAACTTAGTTTACATCTCTCCAAATATTAGTCAGGAACACCCTCACTGTCATCGTTTTTTCTGCCGTATATTTTATCTGTTGTCATGCGGCTATACACTCCTTTTGTGGGTTCAAAATTGACACAGTTTCCTTTTGCACTCTCTGCAGCAAGAAGTGTGCCGTTCACTGTTTCCACAGTTAGCCGGTTTCTTATCTCTGTCTTTATTAAAATGACTTTACTATTATAAAATGGTGATGCAAAATGTTCGTATGGCCATATTATTAAAATCTCGTACATAATTGTACGAGGTTGATAGTGTCCTCATAACTCGTACGGAACACTCCCAGGTTATAGCTAAGAGTAAGAGTTAATAGGTTACTTCTAGGCAAGCATGCTTCGTCTTCGTCCACATCATCACTTAACATCAGTTGAAATTGTGATCAAACGCAAGCCAATCAACAATAACTTAAAAAAAAATAGTGTAAACGCAATTATCTTATTAAACTGAGTGAATAGTTCGGGCCAATTTCAGTTATTATTTAAATATTTATCATTTTCATTTCGCTTCGTACCTACAGCATTTGTGTCAAAGTATTTGTTTAACGAAAAATTATTGGCGCATTCATTATGCGCGATGAGTGGATAAAAAAAATACCAGTATTTAAATCAAGTAAAGTATGTAAAAATAAATTGATTTAAACTACATTTTTACTGATATTTTAAGCTACATAATTAGGCTACCTACCACTGACTGAAATTCGGCTATATTAGGCTACTTAAGCTGTGAAAAACGGGCGACATTGACCCCCGCGTTGTTGGCAACACTGGTTTTGTGTTCGCGGGGCCTGCGAGCCATATTGCTTTTTCATGTGATGAGCATTGTTTACTATTTTGTTTACGCCAGTATATTTATAGTTTTCTTAAAAGATTTTTCATTTTAACATTTGAAAGTGTGTACATTTAACAGTTTATTACTGAGTTTCTATAATAATTGTATTGTAGTGATTTGCTTTTACTAGGTAGTGCGTTTGTTGATTTTTTTAAAAATGTTATTTGATTGTGAGGTCTGTGTTGAAAATGTGTGTTTATTAAAAATTAAAAATAACAAGTTCTCACAATTATCATTCAATGAAAAGATTCATATTGTCTCTAAAGGTAGGTGTGTACCCGAGTTACAACAATTAAACCAGCAAAAAGGGAAAGTAACTCGAAAGTTTCATGTTAAAAGTTATGAAACGTATGACTGGCTGTGTGGTTTATACACACGATTAAATTATATTGTTTTCCTTGCATATTGTTTAGTAATTCTAGTACAGTGTGGACTGATTCGGGATATTCAGATTTAAATAATTTTTATACCGCGGCAAAGAAGCATGACCATACAGAAAAACATATGGAGGCCTGCTTAAAATTAAATACTTTTGGTAAATCTCGTATTGAAATGAGTATCAACAGTCAGTTACGATTAGATATTGAGAGGCATAATGCTAAAGTCGATCGCAATAGAAACATTTTTCAAAGGCTCATCGATGTTGTTTGCTTTCTGGGAAAACAAGAATTAGCTTTTCGCGGTCACGACGAGTCAGTATCGTCGTTGAATAGGGGTAATTATTTAGAAATAGTAGATTTATTAGCCAAGTATGATGGAGTTTTAGAAACCCATTTACAGAGTGCAAGTACCTCATTCACGGGCATGTCGAACCGTACGCAGAATGATTTGATCTCGAGCGTTGCATCTGTGATGATCGATCGCGTTAAAGCCGAAATTAAACAGTCCGATTTCGTCGCCGTCATGGTAGATGAGACCCCTGATGTTAGCGGCCGTGAACAATTAGTATTAGTTTTGAGATATTTTCGTGATTCTGAAGTAGTAGATCGATTTATCAAATATATTGATGTCAGCGCGGATCGGACCGCTGTAACCTTGAGTTCTATAATTTTGGAAATTTTAGAAGAGTTCGATTGTGTATCCGAATTAGTTGCACAAACTTACGATGGGGCAGCAGTTTTATCCTCACAAATTAATGGCGTGCAGGCCTTGGTGAGACAAAAATGTCCACAAGCTATGTACGTTTGGTGTTCAGCACATATATTAAATTTAGTTTTATCGAAATCGTTCGAACGAGTTGCTGAAACAAAACGCTTTTTTAGTATTATAAAATCAATCGCGGCTTTTTTTCACACCAGTACAAAGCGAATGGCCCATTACAACAACTTTGCCGATATGAAAAAGCTGCCTCGTGTCGCGAAAACAAGGTGGACATATCACTCGCGCACGGTTAATGTAATTAATAATGAGTCCACCCACCTCCTAGAATTGTTTGAAAATATGAACGAAAATATACAAGACTGGGATGGTGAAACACTGACACAAGTCAGTTCATTTTTATTTATTATGAAAGAATTTGAATTTAATTTTCTTTTAAAATCTTTCGCAGATATTTTTGCAGAAACGGATATTCTGTATGATATTTTGCAAAAAAAAACTAGTGACATCGCGTATTGTGTAACAAAGATAAAAGAGTTAGAGTCATTTTTAGAACGTTTCAGAGAGAAGTTCGAGATCTTTTATGATGCCGCCGTTCACATTACCGGACCACCTAAAAGAAAGCGCAATGTCGATGATGTAAAAATACATTATCGGCGAATTTTTGTTGAAATAATTGATAATGTAGTCAGTGAATTAAGAAATCGCTATAAAAACATTAAAGATTTAAAGTTTATTGAGCTACTTTCTTGTGAGAATTTTAAAAAATATAGTGAACGTTTCCCTGAAAATGAAATCAGAGAGTTCACTAATAATTATCAGGCAAATTTTAATTTCGATAAATTGAAAAATGAATTGCGCTGTATTTATAGATCACCTCAATTTGCAAATAGTTGTGTATTTAGTATTATTCAAAATTTGTATAAGGACAATTTAAATAAAGTTTTTTCTGAAGTGTTACGATTAGCGAAATTCATTGTGACTATCCCAGCAAGCAGCGCATCGGCAGAGCGTTCATTTTCGTGTTTAAAACGTATCCACACATATTTGAGAAACACACAAAATCAACAGAGACTCACAGAGCTTTCCATGATTTCTATAGAAAAGGCATTAATGATAGAATTAAAACGCAATCCAACTTTCTATGACGATATCCTAAAATCATATTTAAAAAAGGATAGGCGCATAGATTTAATTTATAAATGAATGAGTAGTATGTTTTTTTTTTACTAACCTGTTGTTTTATTATTAAGTTTATTTATATATTTGCGAATCACATGAAAATCGGCCTTTTTAAAGGCCACATCGGATATCTTCCAAGTGACGTGTTCTGTAACTATCACTCACTTGGATAAGATATTTGAGGTGGCCGAAATCTTGCGTTTACATCGGGATATAGTAACCGGAACCTTGAATATGTGAAAATTGAAGCTGACTAGGTGAGTAGTAATATCTTAGCTTATTATTTTACGTATTAGAATTTCTTCCGCCGTGACGATCGATCGCCGTTTTGTCTGCGTTGCCGTAGAAGATGTACATGAATAGTAGTACATCTAAGACTTGTTCTGTTGGCATGGTTTCCGACTTAGAGATACGTCGCGTGGCTGCGGCTATGCTTAAAATCTATAAAAGAAAAAGTTTTTGTGACCGAGTACTCCGCCGCATACCCAGTGCCATAAACCTGTGCACGCCGCTGCTTGCACCTCGCGCAACACGCAAATACTAGTTATACTATATAAAGCTAAATTACCACTGACTCACTCACTCACTCACTGACATAATTGTTCTCCCAGATGGTGGATGGGGAGGTGGGTATATTTTGACAGATTCGTAAACAAGTAACTCTCAAACCTAAGGGAAAAGTGCCGAACCCCCCCTTTTCCCCCCCCTTCTCCCCCCCCTATCGTATCTAGAGTTACTTGTTTACGAATCTGTCAAAATATACCCATTTTGACAGATTCGTAAACAAGTAACTCTGAAACCTACGGGAAAAGTGCCAATCCTCCCCTTTTCACCCCCCTTCTCCCCCCTCCCTATCGTATCTCGGAAACTACGAGACCGGTATTTTTTGTTTTTTACGGATTCGTATAGAGGAGGCTCGGTAAAGTAAAAACCATTTTTCAAAGTCGCCCCCCTTGCCCCCCTTCTCACCCCCTTTAGGCGGATCTCGGAAATTAAGAGAGTTGGAACATTTTTTTTTTCAGATTCATTTAGAGGGGCAATGCTTTAGTCGAAATAATTGTGCAAACCCCCATCACCCTCCCATTTTTTTTTTTCACAAGCCCGCGAAGTGCTTGCACCTCGCGCAACACGCAAATACTAGTCATATTATATAAAGCTAAATTACCACTCACTGACTCACTGATTCACTCACTCATTGACATAATTGTTCTCCCAGATGGTGGATGGGGAGGTGGGTATATTTTGACAGATTCGTAAACAAGTAACTCTCAAACCTACGGGAAAAGTGCCAAACCTCCCCTTTTCACCCTCCTTCTCCCCCCTCCCTATCGTATCTCAGAAACTACGAGACCCGTATTTTTTGTTTTTTACGGATTCGTATAGTGGAGGCTCGGTAAAGGAATTAGGAATATTATATATAATCCTAGGTGGGTAGATCTTTGCTGATTACGGTGCTTTTACCGTAATTACGGTGCAGTTGGCAACACTGCCTGGAATAAAACTTACAACCATTCATTCGATTTCATTCACTCGGCGTGTAAAAGAAAAATATTGCAACAAATAAAAACAAAGACAGCGAAATTAAAAAATGATCTTGACTTTCGTATTTTCCTTTTCAGGATTGAATGAATATACCAAAAAAATACCATGACAGTTGAAATTGTACCAATATTATACCCATATTTAGGAATTTACTAAAAACATGCTATCATCATTCGTCGGAGCCTCAAATATACCAATTTAGTACTAAAAATACCAAAAAACGGTCATACTGAAAGAAAGACTCATTTTTTTCCTTCTTTGGCAACTGAGGTATATACAAGATCCTTGAGCAACTGATTTTATTAATATTTATTATGATAGGAGATAAACGACACAGACAGATAATAAACAGATCAGACAAGCGAAACCGAAAATATAGAGTGACTGGTATATAAACTACTAGCTTTTGCCCGCGACTTCGTTCGCGTGGGAGGGTTTTCCCGCGTAAAATCCCGATCCCGTGGGAATTTCGGGATATAAAGTAGCCTATGTGTTATTCCAGGATGTAAACTATCTACTTGCCAAATTTCATTCAGATCCGTCCAGTAGTTTTTGCGTGAAAGAGTAACAAACATCCATCCATCCCCACAAACTTTCACATTTATAATATTAGTTTTAGTATAGTATTAGTAAGAAAGTAAGAATAGTAAGAATTAGTAAGAAGTAAGATAACACGTCGACGACGAAGTGCCAATCAAAGAGTAAAGAACAAACACGATCCTGGCCTACACAACTTTTAAATTTAAAATGTCACGGCCATTTATCTTTAGTGTATAATAATTTATACAAAAAATCTAAACCATAAAGTTATATTTATTTTCTTTCGAAAACTTCTCCAATAGAATTGATGTATTAAACAAATAGCTGACCGGAAATTGTCAAAAATAAGTTAAGTTGTCAGTATGCTGTATGCTGCAATTAAACTTATTAATCAGTTTTTTATTTCACATCATTTATTGTTTTCTGCATTCTTTTATCCTTCCTACTAATATTATAAATGTGAAAGTTTGTGAGGATGGATGGATGTTTGTTACTCTTTCACGTAAAAACTACTGAACGGATCTCAATGAAATTTGGTGAGTAGATAGTAGGCATCCTGGAATAACACATAGGCTACTTTTTATCCCGGAATTCCCACGGGATTGGGATTTACGCTGGAAAAACCTCCCACGCGAACGAAGTCGCGGGCAAAAGCTAGTATACTAAAAATAGTAACAATACCTATGTGGTGAACAATAATCGCATTTGATCACATCAAAAATCTGAAATAATATTTTAATTATTGAGAATAAAAACTCTATTTTATTTTTATATATAGCAAGCAAAGGCGATGTCGACTATTCTGTCAAAAACAAACTAGAAAGCAGAAAAAACAAGTGTCTAAAGTGACAAAGGGAATTGATTGACATTACAAACACAAACAGTGGTTGTTGTTGGTGATTTTGCGAAGTGCATAATTATGTTTACGTTTCCTTCTCTGAGAGAGTGACAACTCTGTGGTAAAATTTGCATGTACGGAAAGTGCTGCTACCTTAAGTTTGGAGGGTTAACTAAGGCTCTAATAAATATACATCTACATAGATATGCATACTTACTATGAGTGTGTGTATATGTATGTAGTGTTTCTAAATTTTATTAGGGTCACAATCAGGGTTTTGACCTAAATATAAATAAAAAAGAACACGTATGAAGTTCAGAATAATGTCCTTTTATTATATATTTATACAGTCTGATTTTTTAGTCACCGTCCAAATTTTGATATATTAATCTTTGGCGAAAATCATTGAATACGTGTTTTTTCCTTTTAGTATCACTCAATACAAAACTATTGTGATATCACACCACTAACTTATCTATAAAAAGTTGATGTTTCTGGACATCGCCGCACAGTGGTCACGTAGAAGGTAACGGGCCTCCGATGGCAATGATTGAGCTAAGCCATGATATCTGGTTCAGTTACCCACTAGGTGTCATACTACCTGAGGTTATAAAAGGTTTTGCAATCTATTGTTCACAACATTCACACGCATTTACTATAGGTGCGTCTGAGTCGGCACTCTCGTCGCTGGTCGGCCTCGAGCCTCGACCTGGGGGGGTCAGACCGCCGGAGTGTCGTGAAGAAACGACGCCGAGTTACGGCGTCGCGGCACGCCTATAGTTACACGCAAGCAGTTAAACATACGGGTGTGCGTTGCCATTCACTTTTGAGCAGGCGCTTACAACGCACACCCGATCAGTTACGCCAGGATGGCCACCAAACGACGGTGCCGTGTTTACGGGACACGGCATTGCTCCCGCGGACAGAGGGCGAAGCCCTGTGGCCGCTCGCCGCACCCCTAGCGGGGCGCAGCGACTGCCCAGACGGTTGTTCGCAACATTCCTTTTTCGGCATCGGAAGTGAACACATCTAATTAGTCACAACCGTGTTTATCACCAAGCGCTAATTAGCCTAAGACGCGACGCGTGTTTTCAAGTTCCAACTTGTGTGTGACCTGTTATTTTGCAATGGACATTCAAGTTACAGGTATGTATTAATAATTTACTTTACTATTTTGTATTTTCAATCCACCATTTTTTTTTAATAGAATGCTACGCCGCGCGCCGCAGCATTACTTACGTATTTATTTCTGTATATTTTTTTTATGTTGAAGTTATTCTTTATGTTCGTATCTACTTGTGCCATTGAATTAGGTACAAAATGTCGCTTGAAATCTCTACTACTAGACTTTAAAAAATGTATTTGCGGCATGCTGCAGCTGTAAGGTTCAGCCAGGGTCTACGCCGAGCGCCTGGGCGCGTAACACTTGCTACGAAATATGTATTGTTTTTGACCCGAATTTAACTGTTTTTTAGAACTTAAAACTGGATATTTATTTGATTGATTGCCCGATTGAAATCGGGAGGATGGGTTTCAACTGTCGAGGGGCTGGAATCAAGTGGTTCAAAAGTGTAAAAACCGAAAAAGTTCCGTAGAAAGTTCGCGAGTCGACACGGTGAGTTTTGTGTGTCGGGAACAGAGTCGAGTGTTTAGTGATACATGTATTGTCTATTGAGGACAGCAAATCCGAACTGGAACGGTGCCGTCGAGTTTTTCAAGCCCTGATACAGTTGCTGCCCGATGTTGAGAATTTGATTGCTGATGACTTAGAAAAAAGAGTTACTAATCTTTGTACAAGATTTGTAGCTATCTGGAAGCAAGTCTCTCGCAAGCATTCTCGCGTGGTCTCTAAGTACGGAGACTGGCTGAACGATATTGAAGTTTGCGTTCTACGAACTTGTGCAGCAGCAGAGAGCCACGACAATCAACGGCCAGCAGCAAAAGCTTCGACGAGCACTCAACAGCATCAGCACAGGAAGGGCTTCGAGGAGTGTAGCAAGAGATCTTATTGACAGACAAAGACCTTATTGACAGATGTCATATTCTGCTGCAAGGTCTTTCGTCGGGATCGAAAATTAATAACGCGGCTTTTAAAGAGTATGCTCTAGACACAGCACGTAAGCTTGTTGCTACCTATCCATGGTACAACCTGCCCTCGTCTGTAAATAAGGTCCTCATTCATGGTTCGAAGTAATAGACCATGCATTATTGTCAATAGGTGAGCTTTCGGAAGAGGCCGCTGAATCTTGCAATAAGTTAGTTAAACAGTTTAGGCGTGACAACACGAGAAAAATGTCCCGGGTTATCACAGACACCGACTTGATACATAGACTTCTTCTTAATTCGGATCCTTATATTTCTGGTTTAAGAAGGTTAGCACGGAAGAAGAAGTCTATTCTATCTAAAGAGGTGTTGAATTTGTTGTCGGTATATAATAAAATGTATATAGTTAAATAATAAACACTAGATTTATATTATTTTAGATACAGCTCCTATTATGTAACTAAAATATTTTTGTCCATTTCTGTGTTTGTACTTGGGTAATAATTAGGTATTTACTTTATTGTTACTATAAAAATGTAAATATTTAAGTTTATTAGTTATTAAGTTGCAATTCTTTTCTTGTATTTTAGTATTTCGTCAAGTATAATAACTGCATTATTTTTTCGAATAAAATAGTTTTATCATATTAATTCGCTTATTTTCATTTTATTATAAAGTAAAGTATTACAAAAAATCCTAACAATAATTAGTATTGATAACGACAATCATTACCTTCGCGAAACCCTATGACCGCCTCTCTTAGGGCGCGGAACCACTGTGCGCCGTGCCGTGCGTACGCGCTAGGTAACTACGCGGGCCGGCCCGCTCCGCGCGCTGCCGCAATTCATTCATAATACAATAATAAACCAAGTTGCAAATTTTGCCTTCATACTTTTTACAATTAGCAAAAGGTTTGTGCTATGTTCACTATGATTATAATATATAATAATATAATATAATATATTCCACAACTTTTCTCACAACGCCATCTAGTCCCAAACTAAGCAGAGCTTGTGGTATGGGTACTAGACAACTGATAAACATACATATATATTTCTAAATACATACATATTATAGATAAATTACACCCAGACAAAGAACAAATGACCGTGCTCATCACACAAACATTTGTCCTAGGTGGGAATCGAACCCACGACCTTGCGCATAGCAGTCAGGGCCACTGACCACTATACCAACGGGCCTGTCAATGATTATTAATATGATTAGAGTGTAATCCTTAATTAATCAATTACAAATAAAGTAAAAATAAATGTGATAATTAAGAACTTTAGACCTTATTAAAACCGTGCCAAAACTGTTTGCTATTAGGCGTATTTAAAAAGTTTGAATTAACTTATGTAGTTACAAATAATTAAAAACCTAATCAAAATTATCTTAGAACAATCACATTAACAGTACTTTAGTAAATGTTCAAAATGCATTCCGTTTCTCTCTAAATAGTCTTGCACGTTTTTAGGGTTCCGTAGCCGAATGGCAAAAAACGGAATAGTTTCGATATGTCTGTCTGTCTGTCCGTCCGTCCGTCCGTATGTCACAGCCATTTTATTCCGAAACTATTAAGACCATACATGTAAAACTTAGTAGGTAGATGTATTCTGTGAAACGCTTTCCAATATTAAGAAAAAAATTTATAAATATTTAAAATAAAGGGGGCTCCCCATACATGGAACTAAAACTGAAAATATATTTTTTTTATGAAACCTATGCGTGTGGTATCTATAGACAGGTATTTAAAAATGATATAAGGGTTTCTAAAACCACTTTTTCATAAAGTCAATCGTTTAAAAGATATAAGCTTCCAAAGTGGTCGGGTCAGCAGTTTTTGAGATACAGCATATTTTCTAAAACCGCAAATATAACTTTGTAATTCATACAAACACTATGAAAAACAAAGTTATTTAGCGTAGTTATAAAAATGTAAATAAGCTAGTTTTAAGAAATTTTTAAGGTTTTTTTTTTTTATTCGTCATATAGATAAACATATCATTATAATTATTACCACTCACTCACTGACTGACTGACTCATTGACATAATTGTTCTCCCAGATGGTGGATAGGTATATTTTGACAGATTCGTAAACAAGTAACTCTCAAACCTACGGGAAAAGTGCCAAACCTCCCCTTTTCACCCCCCTTCTCCCCCCTCCCTATCGTATCTCTGAAACTACGAGACCCGTATTTTTTTTTTAGGGATTCCTATAGAGGAGGCTCGGTAAAGTAAAAACCATTTTTCAAAGTCGCCCCCCTTGGCCCCCTTCTCACCCCCTTTAGGCGGATCTCGGAAATTAAGAGACTTGGAACATTTTTTTTTTCAGATTCATTTAGAGGGGAAATGCTTTAGTCGAAATAATTGTGCAACCTCCCCCATCACACCCCCCCCCCCCCCAATTTTTTTTTTTTAAGTGAACAATCCCCACTACAAGCACGAGTTGCGCGAGGTGCAAGCACCTCGCGCAACACGCAAATACTAGTTATATTATATTATTATAGTTACTACGGAACCCTTCATGGGCGAGTCTGACTCGCACTTGGCCAATTTTTGCATATTATTTTTAATTTTGTTGAGCATTACAGTGTCACTTTTCACTTGGTCGTATGCACGTACAATTTGCTCTTTTAATTGGTCTAGGCTTTGGGCTTCCTCCACATACACTCGTCGTTTTCTTTCGCCCCACAAAAGAAGTCACATGGATTAAGATCTGGTGACCGGGGTGGCCAGGAGAATACTTTCTTCTTCGTAGTCTCTGGGCACCGTTCAAGCTTTCACCACTAAGTATGTAAGATCGCACCATTTCGTAAAACTCGCGGTAGGAATACATTGTAAACAAATTCACGATAGCGCCGCCGACGGGATGTGCGGGTACATGGAAGTAAGCGCTTGCGTCGCGAAAGGGTGCCCGTGGCCGACATAGATTGTACATATGTGTGGCCGACTAACGATAGATGTGACGCGCAGGTGTAACGGGGCGGGGGTAAGCAGGGTGCGCGCTGCCATTTTCATTGAATATTTGCGCGGTAAGTGTAGTATTATTAACGTTTAACTTAGTGATCACGCAGAGCGGTTAATTCTTTCGAGAAAATGATTTAATATGAAAATTTTACGTATCGATTTTTTTTCTAAAATGGAGTTAATGAATGATACCTAATGCCTAGAAAAAAATTGGACGGTGACTAAAAAATCAGGCTGTTTAAGAATATATGTTACAAATCATGTTTAGTTTAAGTTGAATATGTTACTGGTGTGTCAATAAAAAATAAATTAAATCAAATTTATTCATTTTGGTTTCGACGTTTCAAGCTCTTCACCCAGCCCTTTGGGATTTGACAGGAAAGTATATAATCTACTTTATGATTTTTTTTCTTATGGCTTAATACATCATAACATTCATATTTCGATTTACATTAATTATATAGGAGTTAATAATATGTACCTATACATATTCACAAACAAGTTATTTCAACCAATTACATGATACCTATGCATAACAACCAAAATAAATAGCTTGAATATTTCATATCCATCAATATTCCCTTTACCCTGCAGATTTCAGTTTTTCTAGTTCTTTTATTGCCTTGTCATAGTCTTCCCTTACTTTTTTGCATTCAATTTGTAGATCTTCAAACTGGCTCTGAAACATAAATAAGTAAATATTAAAATCTTGTATAATTATTAAAATTAATGCTGTAAACATCTTTTTCAATCTCAAAAAGCACACCATTCTATTTTCCAGTAAAATTAACATAAAAATAAATACCTATATTACCGATTTGTAATTATTATCCAATTTGGTGCAGAAACGCCTCTTAGGTTTGGAAAGAGTTTAGTAAAATTAAGTAAGGACTGCTATCAATAAACTACTATCAGTTTATGGCAGTTTATTGATAGTAGTCAGTCAGGAGAAATGCCTGGTTAGGCATTTCTTTCTTCACAGTGGTGATCTACAATGCTATGTTCTTGAAGGGTTAAATTCCCCCTCAGTGGAAACTTGATAGATAGAAGATAGAATATACTTTATTGTACCTACACCAAAAATTAAAACACACTTAAATAGCAATAATGCAAAAAAAATTGTTACACTGGCGGTTTATCACTGAGAGCGACATCCTCCAGACAACCTTTGGAAGGACTTTACGAGCTTTTAATTAAAATGGGGAGGGCTAAATTAGTTTACTACAAATACTCATCAAAATGGAAAATATAAATACAGTACATGTACATAAAATATATAAATATAATGAATTGTATTCTTTAACATCGTGTGGAGAAAAACAATAAAATAATCATAAGTTTGAAAGAAGATGATTGGCAAACGAGCTTTTAAAAGCAGCTATCTTCAAGTGCAATAGTCGCAACATGGCCTGTTTTTCCAACGAATATGGCCACCATCTTCTTGGAAGTGCTTCGAGAACGAACAACTTTAGTCGGCTTTGGCTCGTCTTGAAAGACCCAGATTGTAGATTGTTGTTTGGAATCAGGATCGTAGGCATAGATCCAAGATTCGTCACCACTGATGATGTCGTAGATGTGATTTGACTCTCCTCGGTTGAACCTTTGCAGAGTTTTCTTACACCATCTGACGCGGGCCGCCTTGTGATCGTCGGAAAGCAGATGCGGTATCCAACGGCAAACTAGCTTTCTCGCACCAAGCGCTTCATGCAAGATCTTCTGAATGGTTGTCCCTGAGATGCCTAATAGAGCCTCTATCTCTCAATACGTCACATGACGATCTTCGAGAATTAGTTGTCTCACAGCAATGATGTGAGACAACATCCACACTCAATTTTGGCCCGTATATCGAGGCTAAGGCTCAGTTAGCATCAAAAAAGTTGGGAATCCTAGCCAAGGTGAGACGGTACTTCACACCGGAACAGCCGCTCAATTTGTGTCAAGCCCAGGTTCGGTCGTGTATGGAATACTGCTCTCATCTTTGGGATGGATCTGCGAACAACCAACTGGACGCGCTTGAGTCTATCGAGAAGAGGGCCAAGAGACTCATTGGCAACGATGCACTGGTCGAGTCAAAGCTCCAGAGCCTTGGACATCGACGACGAGTTGCAAGTCTATCGGTTTTCTATCGGTTACATTTCGGGGAGTGTGCGATGGAATTACACAATCTAATTCCGCCAAGCCCGTTCCATCATCGGACTACGAGACAAACGGCGAAGCGCCATCATTACATGGTGGACATCCCACCCATACGCACAAAACGTTTTGGGAATACCTTCATTGTGCGTACGGCTAAGGAGTGGAATTCCCTGCCGGAGTCTGTGTTTCCCGACAGCTACAACCTAGGAGTCTTTAAGTCCAGAGTGAATACGTTACTTTTAGGTAAGCGTGCTCCATCTTCGATCACATCATCACTTACCATCAGGTGAGATAGTGGTCAAACGCGAACCTATTCTCAACAAAAAAAAAATGTTATCTTCAGTGAAGGCGGATTTTGGGCGTCCTTCGCGAGATTTGTCACTAACACTAGTATGTCCACACTGGAATTCTAAATACCAGCGTTCGACAGTCCGCAGACATGGGGCTTCATCACTGAACACAGATGTTAGCTCTTCAAAACACTGAAGCCATGTCAAGCCTCTTCTAAAGTTGTAGAAAATTATTGCACGAATATTTTCCTTACAAAGATTCATTTTCGTACGTAACTTGACAGATTCCAATCGACGCTGTGACTAAACAATAGCATTAATCCTAATACTTTCAACTGTTTTAAGATTCAAAATTTAAACACATTCGAATATAGAACAGTTCCAAATTTAAAATTGCCGGGAAATATGGAAACGACAGAACTTAAAAGGCATGCCTCGTATGAATCTAAATATTTGTATTTAGTAGTAGAATTAAAAAAAAAATAACAATTCTGGGAATTCGTAAACAAATATATTAAAAACTACAGCCCTTAATGTGCGGTCCCTAAAGTTACCGGGGGACCGTACTTAATTGCTATAGTTTACAATTACGTATCTATGCAGTCTCGCTTTATTTTTTAGGGTTCCGTAGTCAACAAGGAACCCTTATAGTTTCGCCATGTCCGTCTGTCTGTCCGTCTGTCCGCGGTTTAGCTCAAAAACTATTGGTACTAGAAATTTGTAATTTGGCATGAGTATACACGTTAATGACGCCGAAAGAGTGGTATAATAAAATTTTGAAAAAAAAAAACAGTTATTTAGGGTACCTCCCCTACATGTGTAAAGTGAGTTGATAATTATTTTTTTTCGTCCTTCCCATAGTGTGGGATATCGTTGGATAGGTCTTTCAAAAATATTAGGGGTTTAGGGAGACCGTTTTCTGATTAAGTAAACCGCTCGTGACTTATCAAGCTTTAAAGTACCAATTATCGTTAGAGTCAAGTGCCCCCCCCCCCCCCCTCTATCAACTAAACGGTTGTAGTTAGAAATTCAAATGTCATGGCAGTAGTACCTATATATAACGAAGTTTAAAGGAAAACTATCACACATGAGTGGGCTTTACAAGTTTACGAGTAATAGTCGACCAATTGTTTTTGACTGAAAATTTCGAACAACTCCATAGAAATGTCGATAGATGACGCTAAGCGTCAGTTGTATAGCGCTAGTTTCATATTTAAATAAGTTTTATAAAAAAAAACTTTTTAACAATAAAATACCGGCTTCCAAAAAAACACTAGGTACAATGTGAAAAATAACTTTAATTTCAGAAGATGGTGTCTTTGGATCTGTATTTTAGTTCTTTGCCACCGACTTCCAAAATTAAAGTTATTTTTCACATTGTAGTGTTTTTTTGGAAGTCGGTTTTATCTTGTTAAAAAGTTTTATTTCTAGTTTTTTAGTGGGTCTGTTTATAATTTATCTAAGTTACAATAGCCTAATGTCAACTTGCTCATCACCTTTTACAAAATATTGCTTTTCCCGATGCAGGGGCGTTAATTGTTGAGGAGTTCTTCTGGTATTTCACCATCAGCTCCATTTCACCATTCACATTGTGACGACCATAAATTGCTTAGCAACCATTTTAAAGTAATCGAACCGCAACTCGTGAAATACTTATTATTGAGTAGTTCCGGTGGCCATCTGTGATCTTCTTCATCAGTTCCGCTTCACCAAATGGTGCTTTCTGAGAGCAAATGCACAAGTTACTATAAAAAATACCAAAATCGCTATACGATTGCCTTTAAAATTTGAGGGTTTCCTTCAATTTCCATGAGATCTCTTCATCAAATTCTAATTTGGTGACAATGGTACTACCTCGAGAGCATACCATTTCAAACGAAAAAATAATTTTCTAAATCGATCCACAATTGACGGCGTAATCGGTGCACATACATAAAAAAATATATATTATATATACGTGACGAATTGATAACCTACTCCTTCTTTAGAAGTCGGTTAAAAAACAGTTTCTGTCCAGTAAAATTATAGTTAGTTGTGTTTAAGTAATTAAATTAGTTGAGGATTGTGTCAAACCAGTCTCATTTTTCAGTTTTGTGTAACAACTAGTACTTCTTTTCTATCTAGATGGCGTTGTCGTCGAATTATATCTCACAATGGTTTCCTTACCGCCAAAACTATAAGTAGGTAGTTGTGAAAACTGGTCCGGTTAAGTAGTCACACAGCCTTAGTGTGCTGAACTACGAGTGGCCCTACTAAAAAAAAAAAAAATATTGAGTTTTTGCCCCGACCATAAAGCAAGTGCTGAAACGCCATTCAGTGCGTTACTTCACCTCTGCTGAAAACCAAAACCACCCAAACCCCCTGATCGTATCGATCGGCCGCCCGATACAGACCCTCCAATATTTCTCGGGTTCGTCGCCCGCGTAACGTCCTAGACGAGCCCGACGACCCCACCACCATCCGACAAGAGAGCAGTAGGGAAACTAGCACTCTTAGAAAATACAGAAATAAAACACGTTCCGTATTCCGGCCTCACCGACGAGGCCCATCGCGACGACGTCCGCGTACTTGTAACGGAAACTCTCTCCGACCTTTGCCAAACGAGCCAGCCCGCGATGCTGAGCCAGTAGCGATAAATAACCCCTTAAATAATATGGACCTGTCCCTTTGCTGCCCTCCACCAACGACCCCGCTATGCCGAGGCCCGTACTCCACAGGGCGTGCCCTTAGCGTACGGATGTTTAAAATGTAATTCTAGTTTGTAAGCCCTGGCTGGCGGCCTTTAATTTTAGAGGTCACCACAGGATCGCCCAGTTGAGTAGTGACCAGCCTTAGTGTGCTGAACTACGAGTGGCCCTATCAAAAAGAAAAATTGAGTTTTTGTTGAACGCCCGGTTAAGTAGTGACCAGCCTTAGTGTGCTGAACTACGAGTGGCCCTACCTCAAAAAAATTAAGTTTTTGAGATTGTGTGTAGAAAAAAAAATAAGTTCTTGAGATTATGTGTAGAGGCTAGAGATAAAATTGAAATAGTTGAATTGTGAAATTCATAATCAAGTCTCGTTGAGTGTAGGAATTTGGAGATTGAAATAGTAATAATAGAATATATTTAAATTAAAAACACCGGCTATGACAAGGTTTAATTAAAGAAATCTTTATTTATACAAATCTCTAAAAAAAATTAAAACTTTCCGTGCAAAATTGTCGGATCAGGTGAGGCTTTATATAGGAAATCTAATTAGTTAGGTAGTCATGTTTGGCTTTTAGTTAGAGCATGGTACGAAACGATCAGTCAGCGAATACGACACGCACTTGGCTGTTATAAAAACTACGGAACCCTTCACTGCGCGTGGCCCGACACGCACTAGACCGGTTTTTTTTTATGATAGACTCGCGTTTGGTCAATGAAATAAGGATAGGGGAATTTTGTTGCCTCAATATTTGTGAATAAACTATCACAATAAATTATAGGGATTAAATCGTAATCAAGTTGTGGTTATGTTTCCATTCTAAATGTCATTCCACTGTAGGTCAGTTTCTGACAGTTGGTGGCGACATCTGGCGGTAGCCGATTTGCAGTTTTAGTTCTGATCGATATTAACTAATTTTAGCAAATTGACTGGAAGACACCAAACTAATATCTAAAAGACCAATCCTTAATAGTTTTCAGCCTTTGGTTAAAATACTTAGTAAAGGGAAATGAAATTATTTTTTTGATTATAGATATTAGTCCAGAAGTTTCGAAAGGAACACAGTCTATATTTAGTTTGTGGTTTTTAGGTCAACGAGCAGAGAATATCAGGTGACGCGACCATTTGACACTAGACCACGCTAAGAAACTTGTGATCCCCGGATATTCATTACAGGACTCCACGTTTCGAAGGAATTTGTCAATACCATAAGCACCACCGTACTCCAGCCAGATTTGGCCCTGCAGCCACGTGTTTGCGCCATTGATCAACCGTGAGTGTTACTTCCATGTTACTCCAAGGGAAACCTTTTTTCTTATTGTCCCACCACGTGGGAGGTCAGGTCTCATTATATTGTCTTTGCAAAGGGCCATGTTAACCGATCAAGATTTAAACCTTTAGATTTCCTAGCTCGATCAGACGGTCACCTCACTCCCTTCTTGAGGAAAGTACATTAGTTTAACCTTATATAATAGGGTCTCCGTATTGCCAATTCCAGATGAGGCAGCTCGAGAGATTCCTCTCGCCGCCAGGATCTAGAGGGCCTCTGGAGCCCAGGCTCCAGACCGGCGGGAGAGGGCGCGAGGAACGGGTCTCGCGTCCAAACGCGAGACCCGTTCCTCGAGCCCTCCCAAAGCCTCCTGCGGAGACGGCTGTGCGGTGACAGTGTCCGCCTAGCGTTTTAGCGCAGGCGGGGCGGTTTTTCTTATTTTTCTTACTTTTTTTTATTTTTAGCGTTTTAGCGCAGGCGGGGCGGTTTTTCTTACTTTTCTTATTTTTCTTTTATCTTTTTATTCATTTTTATATGGATAAATTTACTACGCATACCTATTCTACCGGTTCATGAAGTAACCTGTTTATCGCCTGTCCGGTTTTCAAATAAAGAAGCCGGTCTACAATAAATTTAATTAAAGGACCCTAGGGTCGACACCTATGCTTAACTGGAAGAATATTGAACATCTTCGTCGGCTCAGGGATCCGGGACTATTAGAGTCCCTGGAGCCCATTTAGTAATAATTTAATTTCACCAAAACTGGAAGGTTGTACCTTGAAATTTAATTCAGTTAAGTACTTACTTAGTAATAAGACAAAATTTAATTTAACCTTTAAAAGAATAGAACAGTATTGGTATCATCTTCAACCCCCCATAACCCGAAGATCCACCGACTGAAGTTTAAGCTGGCTGGCAATAACCAATGT
The DNA here is from genome assembly GCA_943138885.2 of Tholera decimalis. Lineage (NCBI taxonomy): Eukaryota > Metazoa > Arthropoda > Insecta > Lepidoptera > Noctuidae > Tholera > Tholera decimalis. Next base: position 23,041,067 of record OW964548.2, read on the forward strand.
TTTGTATTTCACTTAACCTTGTTTGAATAAGGAAATAACCTCATTTTTATGTTTTTAACTTTACCTCGTTTTAATAAATTAATGTTGTTTGAAACCGTTTATTGTTTCAATACCAACCACCTTGCATCTGGGATTTAGTTCCGTTACCTCTAGACTAGAGGGACAAAATCTCGAATGTAACAATATCCTAACATCGAAATAAAAAATGCGATTATTTCAAACAAACTATATAGCATAAAGCTATACACAAAATAGAACACCATTAAGAAATATTGGCTCACTAACCTGTAAGGTAAGAATGGCAACGCAGCGCGGTTTGCGGCGGCTGGCGACGACACCGCGTATGGGGGGTTTACACGGGTCGATTTTCGCCGTGCGGTGAGTCGCTTCACTAATTGCCTCAACAAGCCGCATCGCTAGCTCATTTACACTGGTTACTAAAATCGCATGCGGCTCTGTCATTTCCATCGAAAATGTTGATCAGAATAGCCGTTTGTGCCGGAATTGAAATAATTAATTATTCAATTATTCAACAATTGCTTAAAGAACAAAGAGTGAAGAAAAAACAAAAGGAAAGAATAAAACGTAATGTTTGGGTACGTGGATGGATTTCTCGACGTAAGGACTTGGGTGCTTCGGATACTTTATTGGTTGAGTGGAGTTTAGAAGATCCTGATTATTTTAAAAAACGATTAAGAATGACTACTGATCAGTTTAATACTTTACTACATAAGGTTACTCCGCTTATACAAAACAGCGATACCAATATGCGAGTAGCACTTTCTCCGAAGATTAAATTAGAAATAACCCTGAAGTTCTTGGCTACCGGTGATAACTATTCAAGTCTTGCAGAGTCATTTAGAGTTCCAGAATGCACAATTTCCTTGTTTTTGAAGGATGTTTTGGATGCTATATACAATGTTTTACAGGAGTTCATTATGGTAAGTGAAACTAGTAATTAATTATAAACGATTTATTTATAAATTTTCCATTGTTTTCATATAAGCATGACCTAACAGCTTGAGATAGAATATCGTCGTTCACTCCGTATTGTTGCCCAGTATTTTCTTGTGTAAGTAAACAGCTGGCAAAATAGTCTTCTTTATAATCGAGGTGCCTTCTAGAAGTGGAAGCTTCGGGAGTCGAAGTTTCACGCTGGTTTTGAAAAGCTTGGTTTTTGGGAAGTAGTAGCTTCGGCTTCTGGAGTCGAAGTATAGCGTGTATACTCTGAGAGTGAACTCGTAGGTCTAGCAATTGGAAAATGTTGTGTGTTTAAGGTTTTCAGTCTTTCTTGTGACGAATAATTATTGATGACATTTTGACAAACAATAGCATTTCTTAATGGCAAACTACGTAATTGGCTTGCCACATGTACTCCGAATGTATCAAATTCATCTTGACGGATAGTTTGAGCCAAAGTTTCTAATCTATTGACTGCTTGTAAAACAGGTGGGTCCATTTTAGGTGCGTCCATTAGAGCACGCTCCGCCTTTTTCTTTGGAGACAATTTTTTTTTTTTTGTAAGGGCGCAATATTATCTTCTTGTTCCAATTCATTAAAATATGAAGACGCGTCGCTGTTTGTGTTCACCGCTGAATCTTTTCCCTATAACCATACACTAATATACGTTTATTTCTTTTAGGTGCCATCCACCACAGATCAATGGAAGAAAATACAAAAGGATTTTTTAGATCGCTGGCAATTTCCTTTTTGCTGTGGGGCTATTGACGGGAAACACGTATTAATCGAAAATCCACCACACGGAGCATCAGACTATTATAATTACAAAGGCACTTATAGTGTGGTGTTGTTTGCTATAGTGGATGCACATTACCGTTTCATATATATAGATTTCGGAATTAATGGACGCATGAATGATTCGCATATTTGGAAAAAAACAAAGTTCTATAGTGCTCTTGAAAGAAATAATTTAAAACTACCTAATAAGGCAGTTTTCGTTGGTGATGATGCTTTTCCTTTGGCAACCTATTTAATGAAACCGTATTCAAGACATGAAGGTTTGGAACACAAACAAAAAATCTTTAATTACAGACTATCAAGAGCACGCCGAATCGTAGAGAATGCCTTTGGCATAATGGCTTCACGATTCAGAGTATACAGAAAACCTATATCTGTTTCATTGGATAAAACTGATTCTATTATTAAAGCGACCTGTGCGCTGCATAACTGGCTTCGGACTAATCTCATATACATGAATACTCCCGAATTAGTAGACGGAGAAGACTTCAGTTCAGGAACAATCAGAAACGGAAGTTGGAGAAGCATTCCTACGGCAGGAGTAGACGAATTAATGACACCGCTATCTTCTAACAACTATTCACGAAATGCAAAAGATCTGCGCGACAGATATGCTGTCTATTTTGTCGGACCAGGAAAAGTTTCATGGCAAGATAGAATGATTGCGTAAATATTGTATGTTTATTTAAGTAATATTATAAAAATGGCTCTGTTCACGATTTACCTATTATAATTTATAATATGCGAACAAGAATAACTATTTAATAAATAATAATAAGACTTACCATGTTATCTTTACTGTTTCTTCCTTCTATCACTGGCTTTAAAAAGCGGTCAGCTACAGAAAACCAAATTAATTGAGGTCTGTATATATCATCCTTTCCCGCGCCACTCTTCTTTGACTTTGCTACCTTACTGGCCTCTCTATTATACGTGGTTCGTATATTTTTTATCTTCAATTTAAGCTCTTCAACTGTTATGGACAAACACATTTCTTGAATAATAGATTTAAGAGCCGCTAAACGTACATTATTGTTCCTGTAATCTTGTTCTCTTGGGTTCCATAAGCATGGATGCATTTCATAGCATTCCAAAAACTGTATGGTGTTATTTTTATTCATGGTTGTTACGATACATGTACACAGAAACGCTGTAGTAAATATATACACGTGCGTGCGCGAAACACCTTCATGCGGCGGGCGATCGCCTGCAACTGATCGTTGACACGGTCGATTTTAGTCACCAGTCGCATGCGGCCGGTTGCCGCGCGGCCAAAGTCGGATGCTACCCAACTTTGGGGCTTGCGGCTTTAGTCACTTGCAACTTAGCCGAATTGCCATTTAGATGGTCGATTTACGCCGCGCGGCAAAAATCGTGCGGCTTTAGTCACCCGTGTAAACCCCTCTGTAGCTACAAACGACGTAATGTTATGGCGCCATTAATATTATTATTAATGCTCAATTACATTACAACAAATGATAGATTATTACCGAAATAGTCAGGCACCATTCACCCGCAAGTTATTCACTAATCAATTAATTAATAAAAAAAAACTTCAAACACAGTAAGTACTAAGCGTCTAATTTCAGAAAGTTCACTTATCAATTTAACTAAGTACCTATTCTACGTTATGTGTCCTGTCCCTATTAAAACAAAGCGTCAAATTTCGCACAATTCACTCACATAATACGCGGCTTAAAAAAATATACGAAAGCTATCGACCGCCGACTTTCGTAGAGCGCGGGCGCAACGGAAATTTCAAGGCGCTACAGAATACGTCACCAACACGAAGCTCGCCCGGTGATACACTGACCGAGTGACCGTGACCTAGATAGAGAATTTGACTACCCAGATTGAGAATCATCAAACCCTAGATTGAGAATTTGACTAGGGGTAGGAGGTGTACGAGGCGTATGGGCTCGTCCGTTGTCGGAACGACATCGACTTATGATGACACGCTTTATGACTCTTACGTCTGAAGCATACGGTATAATTGGCATTGATTTGTATCAGGCAATAAATAATAGAAAAAAGGCATAGGTTTTTGCAGTAGCGAGCTGGCAACGTGTGCGATGATACCGGTGCACCTCGGGGTTAATAACCTGTGGCGTACAATACATCATGTAGAAAATGCTTAAATGAAAAATAATGTCCTCTGGCTAAACTAATGAATATATTCGATTGTTTTTTTTTTTTTTGTGTGCAGGTTGAGAATTTAATAACGTATACGAAGTTTAATTTAAGGTCAAATAGTCCTCTCCAGGCTGTATACATTTCCGTAGTACATTATTTTAACGTAACGACGACGACCTATTGACGTAGTACCTACTTGCAATGTAAGCGCTTGAAAATCGTTTTTTTGGCAGCAATTTTCTCTACAAAACAAATACTTAATTAGAATGTTTGAATTAACGTTGTTTATGAAAAAAAAAATCAAAAATAACCATAAAGAATAGAATCGTACAATGGTGTGTGTAACGTAATAAATGCGGTATCTAGTAGGTAATTTATTATGCTAAGTTCTGTTTTAGTTGTAACAGTTAATTTTATCAATACAGTGTGAAATTTGTATAAAAATCTGTATCCAATGCTAATCTGTATCACACATCGAAAATATGTATAAATACAAAGAAATCTGTATATACATTATCAGACAAAACCTGTTTTTTTTTTTTTCACCGCAGTGCGCGGTACTACATACATACATTCCTATGCGATGCAAAAATATTTGCGGTAGACTAACCTATGCAATTATTAAAAAAATGAATGTCATTCATCAATTTGATTGAAAAAGTTGAAATCAAATAACATATTGAACATAAAAAGTACCTAACCAAGATATTTATTTACATAACTTATCAATAGCTTGTTGCCTATCGACACGTAATTGATACATCCCTATCTGTCATACACTCGTCAATATAAGTATCTATAGCTCAGTTGCCTATGATGCATACTAAGCAATTGGTGCATTACGCGCGCTCTATACTAATGTAATGATATACTAAGGTTCTAAACCTCAGCAATATTTTTCCTTCAAATGTAAAAGGAAATAATATTTTTGCTAAGGGCCACTCAACAATGCTTTGCAGCTATTGTTTAGATTTAATGCATACCTACTTCAGTATTATTGACCACCTATGAATATTCCCAGATATTTTACAAGATTCAATGCATACCTACTTCAGTATTATTGACCACCAATGAATATTCCCAGATATTTTACAATTTGTTTTCTTTTTCAGTTTCTTCTCATTTCTTTGCTCGTTTATGCTTAGTGTAGCCTATGTTATTTACTCAAAATGTTGCTTTAAATTGGTGAAAGAATTTTCGAAATCAGTTTGGTAGTTTTTCTGTTTACCCATTAAAACATTCCTCTCTATTTTTGACTAGCTTTTGCCTGCAGCTTTAATTAATAAAAAATAAATAAAATTCTTTTATTTCAGACAGAATCCATTTGGTTAGTACACAAACAACTTATAAAACTAATGGCTGATTTACACAGGGTCAGTAGACAAGTCAGTCGCAGCGCCAATGTCGGCGCCGCGACTGACTTTAACTGTTTACATGAAGTAAGTAGTAGTGGTGCGTTTCTCACGGTGAGCACACGTGTGTGAAGTCAGTGGGAAAAATGAATTCGCGAAAACAAATGAAACGACGATTTAATTATTTGTTGAAAAATTTATCAATTTTGCTGTTGAATGAGTTAATAGAAATGGTAGAAAATGAGATAACTAAAAATAAACGACAATGGGTAAGAAAATGGATTGACGATAGAAACGAAACTGGTGGCTCTGCTTTGTTGCTGAAGCAGTTGCGATTTGAAGATCCTGCGGAGTACAAACTGGCTATGAGGATGTCACCACAGAATTTTGACGAATTGCTGTCAATGATATCGAGCTCTATTCAACGACATGATACATTCATGAGAGATGCTTTACCAGCCAAAATTAAACTGGAAATAACGCTGACATTTTTGGCTTCAGGAATGAACTATCGGTTCCTTAGTCACTTTTATCGTGTCTCAAAACCAGCAATTTCTCAACTAATACCAGAAGTGTGCTGGGCAATATATACGGCACTAAAAACACATATTAAGGTAAGAAAATTTTTATTATTAAATTATTAGAAAATTAAGAAATACAACATCAAAATAGTATTAAGAATTTTTATAGGCACGCATAATCGTGTTAACAGCAGTGTTATATTCACTTTCAGCTTCTTCGTTGATCGTGGTGCTGTAATTCAAACCTGAGGGTGTAATAATAACCTGCCTGGGGTTTACAAATGTGGGGTTCGTTGATCGATCGGAAGGATGAAATCCTAAAGAGCTGTTGCTAGTGGCAGGCTCGGCAACCTCTGGCGGGTAAAATGTTATGGTGTTGTCGCTTGATGCAGTCATTGCGTTGGGCTCCAGGGAGTAAAATCCCATGCTACTTGTGCTGCTTGTTGTAGTTGCTGCCGGACTAGGGATAAAATAGTTAGGGGATGAAGAGTGTGCATTTTCTGTATACTTCTTTTGTTGTATATCAGCCAATGTAGCTTTGGATAATATTTTTTGGATCTCTTCTTGTACAATAACAGATTGTTCTTCAGACAGTTTTTTTAGTTGAGCCGCCACATGTTTACCGAAAATATCAGCGTCAGACTCTTCTTCAGATGGTGACATATTAACATCATTTGACACACTTTTTAAGTCCTTTATCATGGCGGCCATCTGAGATATTTTGGAGCGTTTTGATCGCTGAGGCCCAGATTGATTCGGAGCTGTCACAGAATTTCGAACTGGCGTCTGGATGGCTTGAGTTGGCGTTTCAGTAGAATTATCATTATTTTCAGTAGATCTTGATACATTTTCAGCTCCGTCACCAACACCCTCAGCTTCACCCAACTCAGCGTCATCGTTGCTGGTTCCTGAGTTATTCTGTTAATGAGAATAAAATGTAATGTTTAATAAATCATTAGTTGATGATAATACGTATTTAGGTTGTAATTATTTTTATTGTTTACAGATTCCAGAACGAGAGGAAGAATGGAAAATTATTGAAGACGGTTTCAATACCAAGTGGAATTTCCCTTCATGTTATGGAGCAATCGATGGGAAGCATATTATAATTAAAGCTCCTCCAAATAGTGGAAGTGAATTTTATAATTATAAAAAAACCAATAGTACAGTATTGTTAGCACTTATAGACCACGACTATTGTTTTTCATATATAGACGTTGGAGCGAATGGAAACGCCTCTGATGGAGGTGTTTTCAAAAATTCCTCATTATATCGTCGGTTGGAAGATGGATTGCTTCCTACAAATGGAGTAATAGTTGGTGATGCAGCTTTTCCACTGAAGAATTATTTACTAAAACCCTATCCAGGTACGCAGCTAAGTACTGCCGAAAAAGTCTTTAACTACAGGTTGTCGCGTGCAAGGCGCATAAGTGAAAATGCTTTTGGTATACTGGTTTCTAGATTCCGAGTGTTCGAAAAAGCAATTCCAACCCATGTGGACACAGTTGATGCCATTGTCTGTGCAGCCTGTGCCCTGCATAATTGGTTGCGAAAGCGTTCAAGTTCCTACATAACATCTACTTGTGTAGACAGACAGGACAATGATGGACAAATAATAGAAGGAACATGGAGATCGGAAATAAATCCACTACCAAGCATTTCAGAACAACAAAGAGGCAACCATTGCATGACTGCTAAAGAAAAAAGAGACCTATATAGGAACTTCTTTATGACTGCTGGAAGTGTGCCATGGCAAATGGATAGAATTCATTAATTTTGTATAGGTACCTAGGATGGAAATAAAATAAATAAGTTACAATAAATACTTACCACTGTTTTCCTTTTTACAATAGCATTTTTTATAAAGCCGTCCAGTTCTTGAAACCACTTGACTTTTGGGACATATACATTCCCACCAGCGCCAGATCTGGTGGATTTTTGTATCTTGTCGAGCTCTAAATAATATGTAGCCCTTATGGCTTTAATTTTATTTTTTACTTCAGTAGAAGTGAGCCCTTCGATTTGCATTTGTTGAGCCATATTTTGCAACGCTGTTGACCGCATTTCTTTATTGCGGTAATTTAGGGATTTAATATCCCAAAGGCACTCGTTTTCGCCATATAATTGCACCAATTTTAAGGTTTCGTCTTCGCTAAGCTTACGCGTCATTTTTATCGCCAGCGAAAAAAACGTGGTCACTCTACAACGCAGCGGCAGTGACTAGAGTTGGGCGTAACTGATATATTTTTCTAATGCATTATACATTATATTATAATTTTCTAACTGTTGTTTTTAACTGTTATAATATATATTATATTATATTATATTATAGTGCTCGCGACATTATTTATTTACAAACATGCACTCACTTATATTATATATTTACAAGAATTATTATTTACAACAACTTTTTACAATTAGGTACTTTAATTTACTTTACTTATAAACTGTGATATATTTCAACTCTTACGTGAGCCTTCGCAACGTAAGTTCAAAATATAAACAAACTTCGGCAAACTAACGAAAACAAATTTAAACATTGATCAATAGAGCAGAAGAAAGTTACTGAACTGTTGTCTGTTGCCAGTATTATGCAACTAAATTCACACTAATATAAAATAAAAATTAAATTATTTTAACGACATTATAAATTTGCTCTTGTTATATGTAAGTTAAAGTTCATAATCAATTGTGTTGTGTGACGCTTTAATTTGTAATAGAAACTAACTTCACACTAATATAAAATAAATGGTATAATATAATGTTATTTTAATGGTGGTTAAAATTTACTCTTGTTATTAGTGTGTTAAAGTTCATAATTGTGTGACGCTTTAATATAATGTGAGTTCGGCAACATTATTTTCAAGGCCGGCCAACCGACTCGATTGGCGAAGAGGCGAGCGAGTGGCGGGCGAATAATGCCGAGTGTCTCCGATCGTTGCCGAACCGATGCGCTTGCTATAGACAATAATAATTATAATATATTTTATAACAGTCTTTGTTGCAAATAAATAATGGTTAGAATGTTAGAAATTTATAATGAATTATATTATCTGTTATATGTTATAACGCCCAACACTAGCAGTGACTAACCACGCACTGACTTGTCTGTTTACACGGGGTTTATTTGGCTGGCGCGGGGGTGCGCGGGTGGCGGAGGGCGCCAACTGACTTTAAAATATTCGTGTCCGAATATTCAAGTCAGCGCTGACTTCAAGCCACTGTACTGACTTCAAATCAGTTTACACAGGGTTTTTTTCGGGTCAGCACTGACTTGCCTCGAATTTGTAGTCAGTTACTGACCCTGTGTAAATCAGCCTTAATGTTAGTACTTAAAACTACCAGAAACACAAAAACAACTAATTATTTAACGCCACAGTGGCATGTAGGCGTATCCAATGTCCCAGTATGAGGCTGTCCCACCTGTCCGCTATAGTGTTCAGGATGCTGTTGGGGCTGACACGTACCCTGCGCATGATTGAAGCGCATCGCTTGCGCATGATGGCATGAAAGCCATCTATACCTGCCTCTGCAAACATGCCAGAAGCACTGCAGTAGCGCGGCAACCCCATCAACACCCTGAAAGCATTATTATATTGAACGCGCAGAGCGCTGTATGCCCGCCGCGTGTAGTTGACCCACAGACTGCATATATAAAACGACTGACAGTAGGCTTTAAACAGCGTAGCCTTAACGTCAGTCGAGCATTTCGCAAATCTGCGAGCCAACATATTGCAGCGGACAGCCAACGCCCTGCGCTCACGTTCAATATCCCGGCTGTCTTTTAGGTCATCGGAAACCCAGTGGCCCAGATACTTAAAAGATATGACTTGGTTCAAGGGTCGTCCGCAAAGTTTCAGCTGTGACGCAATCGGGTAGGTTTTAGTGCCTGCCTTGAATACCATAACTTCACTTTTCTTAACATTATATCTGAGCTCATGGGTCTCCGCGTACCTCTCACATATCGTGAGCAGACTCATCATCGAGTTAATCGATGGGCTCAGCAACACCATATCATCAGCGTAGCTGATATTGTTGACGCAAATTCCGTCGACGTAACAACCTTGATAAGTGTTGCTGAGCTCAACCATCAACCGATTTATACTACAAATTGAAGAGGCGAGGAGAGGTCAGGCCGCCCTGTCTCACTCCGCATTCCAGCCTATACACATCCGATAACAATAGTTCGAAGATCAATGTGTACAAACGTATCTGATTTCGGAACATTTATTTTTTAAATTCTTGCTGTATTAGTGTTTCTTAACCTCCTGCCGAGTACAGAGTTGATTGTTTCTATACTGTATTATGCCAATCAAGGGCATCCTTTATGAGCCATGTTCATGATTCCAACAATGGAATATTGAAAGTCATATATGAAGCTAATTACTTCTTTGTATATGGCTGTCAATATTCCCGCTACTTAATTAGCTAATAGATTGAAGTCACTATTTGTTTACTTTATATTTTCTCACATAGGTCAATTTCAATTAAATTTGTACATGATTAAATTAAAATTTTATTTCTTTTTTATATGACCCTATCAATTAATGAAGAAAAAATATTACTATCTCATATTCACAGCTTATATTTTAACATTTGCTCTTTTTAAAATGAATGGCAGTAATATAAAATAAAAAAAAATAATTAAAAAATTAAAAAACCCGACTGCAACCTTATACTAAAACTAACTGAAAAGCTAATAAAAACAAGCCCATTTTAAATTAAATAAAAGTTGCAGGCGGGGCCCATACCATTATTATAGTTTCAAACTCAAATGGGTCCCGCCTGCTTCCAACTTTTATTTAATTTAAAATGGGCTTGTTTTTATTAGCTTTTCAGTTAGTTTTAGTATAAGGTTGCAGTCGGGTTTTTTAATTTTTTAATTACTTTTTTTTATTTCCAGCTTTTTAGTTTACAAATGTTAAAGATTTCGCAGACGATTTAGTTCTTGATACATGTTTTTTACGATTTGTCACTTTGAATTACTTTTAACCATATAAGTTGTTTATGGGTAGTTCTTCAAAAAGTATTCTTCGCGTAACTTTCGTGGCGAATTTTGTTTTTGGAATAATCTTCAAATAAATGTACACACATTTAAGACGATGTAAAAATAATACGTATATTTTTTTATTTTTTGTAAATCGGCGCATAAACTACAGAGATATTCTATTTTAAAATTTCCGTGCCCACGAAAGTTACGAAAGACGGCACGAAAGTTACAGACGTATTTTCTACAAGCAAAATATAGTTTCAAATCCTTATTTTTTCTCAAATTTCCAGTTTATAAAATAAAACACTTATTATTTATATTATTCTGCTGTTTTCGTCGTTTTCATAGAAGTTTCGAACGTCAATTAATAAAAATATAATAATAAATATAATAAAAGATTTATTGGAATTAAAAACACAAATACAATAAATTAGAGTACGATAATGACTGCATTAGTTATAAACTGTGTTGCAGCCATTAACGCCCATACAAGTAGTTTACGCGTCAGCGTTCCATCGTAAACAAAATTTTCTAGGTAAGTTTAAACAAAGATTAAAGATGGAAGAAATTAATATAAAACAAAATACGTAATTAACATGCATAAAGTACCTATAGTGTGCACGCGTGCATGTGTGTGTGCACGCGTATTTTTATGATTGATGAAATTTCTAGTTGGTTTTTATGATTGTTAATAGGAATTTCATCTTCGCTATGTTCAATTTGCTCATTATTCTGACACGAAGTCGTAGAATCCGAGTCGTTGTCTGTATTCCTTCCTTTAATGAATAATATATTTCTTCTCATTCTTGACAACTGTTTTCGGTATTTATTATTTTAAAGTCATGGATTCTTTTATGCATCAATTTTCTTTCTTCATCAATATATTTGTGACCACATTTTTCAGAAGATTTTCTTTTGCAGGTAAGTTTTGACTTTACATACTGTGTAGCGCGTTTTAAATTGGTGGGACTACTTACTTCGGAAGAAGTACAGCTTGAAATGATTGAATTAGTACTTAAGGAATGCGAAAAAGTTGAACTATCTGAGTTATCATCATAGTGCGGGGAAGCTTTTTTGGCCCGTATATCGAGGCTAAGGCTCAATTAGCATCAAAAAAGTTGGGAATCCTAGCAAAGGTGAGACGGTACTTCACACCCGAACAGCTGCTCAATCTCTATCAAGCCCAGGTTCAGTCGTGTATTGTATGGAGTACTGCTCTCATCTTTGGGATGGATCTGTCAAGTACCAGATGGATGCGCTTGAGTCGATAATTAGCTCGAGCAACGATACACTGGTCGAATCAAAGCTCTAGAGCCTTGAACATCGACGACGAGTTGCTAGTCTATCGGTTTCCTATCGGTTACATTTCGGGGAGTGTGCGATGGAATTACACAATCTAATTCCGCCAAGCCCGTTCCATCATCGGACTACAAGACAAACGGCGATGCGCCATCGTTACATGGTAGACTTCCCACCTATACGCACTAAACGTTTTGGGAATACCTTCATTGTGCGTACGGCTAAGGAGTGGAATTCCCTGCCGGAGTCTGTGTTTCCCGACAGCTATAACCTAGGGGTCTTTAAGTCAAGAGTGAATAGGTTACTTTTAGGTAAGCGTGCTCCATCTTCGACCACATCATCACTTACCATCAGGTGAGATGGTGGTCAAATGCGAGCCTATTATCAATAAAAAAAAAAAATAGCTGTACGATCATCATTTAGTCTTAACCTTGTCGGGCGCATTTTAAGAGGTCTTGCACATGCAAGTGTGTCACATTTGGCAGCAGGCGTTGGTTGCGACGCAAGAGCCAAAGAAGATGTTGGTTCTTGCAATGCAGGGAACCTAGTGGAAGAACCCAATGAATCTACTTTAGAAGAACATGAAGCTTCAATGTGTTGTTTATACTGTCTAGTTACCCGTCTTGAAATGAAGTCGCTTTTTTGAGATTCAGGCGATGAAGCTGGCACTAGTTGAGGAGTAGGTGATTTAGGAGAGCACAGTGGGTCTTCAACTAAATTTGGAGATTCGGGGCACTCGATCATATTTTCCTGAAGAGCAACGTTCTCTCGCTCTTTCATTCTTTAACGAAAAAGTCGGCTTTTTATGTGGTTTTGCTCTCTCACGGCTTTTTTCCTTCTACTACTCATTTCACTAACTTTTTAACGTCACAAGTAATCTAAAGCTATCATTCAATGGAGATATGTAACTTTCGTGGTGCGCTAGCTAACTTTCGTGGACAAATAACCACGAAAGTTGTGCCACGAAAGTTACGAAAATTTCACATTTTTGAGAATTACTATTAAACTTATAGGTAAATAAACAAACAAAGTATTTGGGAATAATCTCGAAGATCTGTCTTATTCCTTAATACAAAATGAGTTGGAAAATTATAAGCATTATCCTTCAAAATATGCACATGAAAGTTTCTAGACCAGGGCTACTTGAAAATATTCAAAGAATAACTCACATCGTATTTTTTGGTATAGAAGCGATGAACGTACATGTCTCCCCCACTGACACTGGGATCCTACTGAGCGTCCGCGCAGCTAAAATGTGTAGCAACAAGTTGGCGCTCTTGGAAGATAGGTGCAGTTTTGTTGCGCGCTCTCGAAACTAACAAAATCGTGTGACAGAGACATAATGCCTATTAACTATTGTAACTTAAGAGATAAAATTAATGTTCTTTGATAATTATGATGCATAGTTAAATACACTTAATTTGATGTATTACATTATATGCTTTTGAATTGAATACAAAAGTTATCAAAGTTTGCCGTGAGCGCGAACAGAGTGTGACGCGCGAAGAACACCGATTTTGCTCCCGTTTTCGACATTAGATATTTTGTTTTATAAACATTATAAATAATTGTAGATGTTTAATGTTTAAATTATGTACACATATAAATAAAGATTAATCTGTATTTAGTCCCAAGACTGAATGTTTAATAGGTTACGAATTAAGACCGTGTGACCGCGTTTTGAGGGACCTCGAAGAACTACCCTTATATGTTTGTAATCACCTTTTAAAACCCTTTATTTTGATAAACCCACTCGATAGGTTTTGAGAAAAAAAAACTTTTTTGAAGGCATAATATGGCGCCAAAAATCCGCCATTTTCATTTTTTTTTAGTTTGATATACCCAGTGTCACTTTCACAGTCAATACGAATCTAACGATACCTCTCAAGCTAAAATCCGTCGAGCCGTTCAGTCCACAGAGTGTGCCAAACAATTATACATACATACATACTCTCGAAAAACATAACCCTCCTTCTGGTGCAGTCGGGTAATGAGACTATGTCTATAAAAGAGTTTAAATTACTTTACCTGACATATTGCAGTCTGTTGTTTCATAGCTACACAACTATCCATTACATCTTTACATCTTTCCTTTTCTATATCATGAGCTTTCTGGGTCTCTGTTAATAGCTTGTCGATGCGGTTTTTATATTCCGTCACAACTGTAATCATACAATGAATAATGATGAACTAATTAAGTGTATATACTGCCAGTAGTTAAAAAATAATAATAATTGACAATCATATTATTTACCGTTTAGTTGATATTTTATGGAAGTTAATTCTGATAAACAGCGTTCTCCAGACCAGTGCGCACTACTGTAGCTTTGTTGCAAATGATTTAAGTAAAAATATACACTCGCTAATAGAAATAATATAACTAAAAAAAATGCAACTTTCTCTTTGAGCTTAAATAAAGTAAAATTTAAAACCATTTTTAAATATTATAACTGTATGTCTTCTGTATGTATTCCTTAGTTGATAAATAATTACATACGTTTGTTACGTTTGTATATATACTCTATTCGAATATATGCAACTCTTCACTCTTGGACTATTCGAAAACAAAATACAAATAAATAAATAAATTAAGTGTAGGAGGGAGGAACTGTCAATGTCAACTTGTCAAATATAAATTTTTTTTTTTTTTTTATTCCCTTCGTCCGTTAGGACAGGCAAAGAGTCAAGCCCATACAGCCAGGTCTGTAATATTGGTAATATTTGTTTCTGTTCCAAGTGTGTAATAAGGCCGGAGCCAAGTCTTCAATGTTACATCCGATGCATATTCCATATTCAATTGTTAGTTATTTACCCAGATATTATCTCATAGAATTTATTTCTAAGTCGAGTCCGATATTTGTTAAAATCCTTGTTTCATATGTCCTTGATCGTGTTTTTAATAAAATCGTAAATAAATACATAGGTGTCTTTATTTTTCAAAATGTCTTCAATGCAGCGCGGTATATTCTCTTGTTTTTCATATAAATTCAATAAATTGGCTACTAAAGACAGTCTTTGAATATTAAAACTTGAGCATTGAAAGAAAATATGATCAAGGGTCTGTTCATCATTTGTTGAGCAATAGGTGCAAGAAGGCGATTGAATTATGCGCATGCGATGTAAATGAGCGTTGAAACGGCAATGTCCAAATCTCAAACGGCAAAGAATAGTATAATATTGTCTGCTTCTGAAGTAACGGCAATTGGTGAACCAAGGGCTTTTACCAATATTCTGATTAATTTGAGCATACCAAGTACCTTTTCTAGTAAGAGATTCTGTCCATGTGTCCTGCCAATCTTTTAAAAGTTTGGACTTGATTATAGGTATTAAATCGCTATAAGGAATAGCGACATCGTCGACGGGGCTGCCGCTGTCACTGTCAACAATGTCAGCAATCGCACGTGCTAGAAAATCAGCTTGCTCGTTACCCGAAACTCCGATATGTGATGGAGTCCATAAAAATGTAATACTATAGTTTCTTGTTGAAAGATTATGAAGTATGTGCCTGATTTCTATTATAATGCAGTTTGTGTGAGCATTGATTTGATAGTTTTTCAAAGCATGCAATACGCTCATGCTATCAGTGATAATGAGCCAACGATTTTCAGATTGGTCTTGAATGTATTTAAGTGCAGCAAGAATGGCATAAGCTTCGGCGGAAAATATGCTTGATTCTTTCTTCAGTTTTACTCCCAGTCCAAATTCCTTATGAGGAATGACATAAGCCATAGAAACCCTTTCATTACTTTTAGAGCCATCTGTATAAATGTGGTGATAGTTTGGGTATTGATCTAAGAGGTTATAGACTTCTTGCCGATCTCTTAATTTGTTGTCAATTACTATATCCAGCTCATGAAATAGACATTCAAACTCTTTCTCATAACACACCCATTCATTAGATTTGTGAAATTTAAACTGACCATCTAACTTGATCATGAATGAAAAATCAAAAAGCATAAATGGAATATTTTTGGTCAGATGAGTGTTAACAGGATACTTAGTGTGAAGTGAAAATAACTTTTTAATCAGAGGATGATGATTTACAGAGAAAAGTTTAAGTAAATAACAGAATTTGAGATACTGAAAGCGTAAGATTAAGGGGGGAGTATTACATTCTACTTGTAAAGAATTAATGGGAGTAGTTCTCATGGCACCTGTAATAAGTCTAAGATTATGATTTTGAAGGATATCTAGTTTATTTACCAATTGACTATCTGAGGAAAAACAGAGGTAACCATATTCAAAGTGGCTTCGTACAAGGGATTTGTATAATTTTAAAAGAATTTTAGGGTCTGAACCCCAGTATGTCCCTGCAAGAGACCTCAGGACATTTAGGGCTTTTTGAGCTCTGTCACATATACAATCAACATATTTTCTCCAAGAGAGGTTGCTTGTAAAAATAACACCCAAAAATCTTGCACTATTCTCCACAGGCAAATCAGTGTTGTCATATTTAATATTGACTATAAAAGGCCCAATATTGCTAAAAACTACAACCTTGGATTTATCTATACTAATGTCTAATGCAAGATAATTAAAGTAACAATTTAGTTTATACAAGGCAATGTTAAGCTTGGAGCATACTGTACTGGTATTATTACCAACACAGTACACTACCAGGTCATCCGCAAACTGGAGATTGGATACTTCAGTGCCTAGGATAATATTAAGTTTGTGGATGTATAAAATAAATATTAAAGGACTCAATATACTGCCCTGACAAGTGCCCTTGTAAGAATACCTAGGGCCTATAAGCCTATTTTTACACTTAACAAATACTTTTCTACCATTCAAAAAGTTATATATCCATTCTATCACCTTTGCAGGCAAACCAGCAGCAGCCAATTCTGAAGAGAGTATATGATGATTAACATTATTAAATGCACCTACCACATCAAAGAAAACACTGACAAGAGCATTCCTTGATTTGAAGGCTTCAAAGATATCGAGATGTAAATTAGCAATGCTTTCCCTTGAAGACTTACCCCTCCTAAACCCAAATTGATTCGAAGGTAGTATATGGTTCTTCTCAATAAAATGTTCTAACCTCTGTTTGATAAGTTGCTCGAAGATTTTACCCATACATGAAGTTAAAGCTATAGGTCTGTAAGAGTCAAAACTATTTTTATCTTTGTTGGGTTTGAGAATGGGAACAAGACAATCAGTTTTCCAATCTTCAGGAATTAGAGAATGCTGCCAAAGAAGATTGAAGATTTCAAGCAAAACTAATTTAGATTGATCAGGTAGATTTTTTAGCATTTTATAAGAGATATGGTCGAGGCCAGCTGCAGTATCCCTACGAGAATGGATTGCTGTAGTAAATTCAACAAATGTAAAAGGTTTAATTAAGTGAAAGTTACTAGGAGAAACAGGATGAGAAGGGTTGAAAATAAAAGCTGGCTCTACTGTATCTGGTGTAAATTTTTTAAGGAATTCGGGGATCCAAGAATATATGTTATTATTTTGAGATGTGGATGCATAACTTTTATTAAATCTACGCATATATGACCAGACCACAGACATAGGTGTAGTTCTGTTGAAAGATTCACACAACTTCAACCAACTCATCTTTCTTTCATACTTGATAATGAACTTTTTCTTTGCTTGGAGTTTCTTAAAAGCTAGGTAATTTGCTTCAGAGGGATTGTGTTTGAAAGTTAAGTAAGCATTTTTACTATCTTCCACAGCTTTGCTGCAGTTAGCATTCCACCAGGGGAGTGGAGTTCTTTTCTTTCTGTTGGAGGTTGAAAGGGGCTGAGCCTGCCCCCCATCAGAGGAGTAGCGCCTTGGAGATGGAATTGAGTCTACTAGTGCCAAATGTAAGAGTTTAATAAATTTATTATAGCTAAGCAAAGGATTGTGTCTGTCTATAGAAAAGTTACACAAAAGAGCATCAATGCCGGATGAATATGTTTTCCAATCAACAGTATTGAAATTATAAGAAAATGGAAGAGGAATACTGTCAGGTATATGAAAGCTAGAAGAATTATTGTTATTCACTAAGAATTTTGTAATTACAGGAAGGTGGTAACTGCCTAAAGGATCATCATGAACTGACCATTCACACTCCAGGGCTAGCAAAGGAGAGACAATGGTCAAATCAAGAGCATTTCGCCTCCAAGTGTGGGAACCAACAGTAGTCGTTTGACCATCATTTAAAAGAACAAGATTGTTTTTATTAATGGAATCCAAAATATCCCTACCTCTGCAGTTAGAAGCTGAACATCCCCAGGTTGTATGCAAACCATTAAAATCGCCAGCTAAAAAAATTGGACGAGGAAAAGATTGAATTAGTCTATCTAATTTTGTTTTAGAAAAAGGAGGGTTGCAATTAGTTGGACTGTAAAAACTTACAATAGTAAGTTCTTTATTATTAGCATAATTAATACGAACTGCTATATTTTGTAAGGAATCATCATAGATTGTGTTTATTTTAGTATACATAATAGATTTATGTAAAATAATGGCGACACCATTATGAGCATTCCCTGAATCAAGTCTGACTACATCATAACCACGAAATTTGATAGTGTGACGGGGCTTAAGCCAAGTTTCACAAACTAAAGCTATATGAATAGAATTGTCCAACAAAAAGTGATAGAAAATATGTTGATTGTGTAATAAGCTCTGAGCGTTCCATTGGACTATATTTAAATAATCCATTAAAATATATATTTTTTAATACCTATCTAATATTTTTAAAGGATTCTTGCAGGACATCTTTAATGCTAGTACTACAAATTGATTTTTCATTCATTTTATTTTGTGTTATTAATTTAACTATTGATTCTGAAATAGTTTTTAAAATCAGTTCTGAATTTAAGAGTGACAGAAATTGATCAGTTTTGTTTAGTTTCGGAAAGTTTGTGTCATTAAGAGTTTCAACATAACTTCTTTTTTTCTCATATTTTTGTTTATGTAGCAGAATCTTTTCTTTTTTTACAGGGCATAAAGAAGATATAGCAATGTGATTGCCCGAGCAGTGACAGCATTTTGCACCCGAGGCGGGAACTATACATGCTTTGTAATTATGTGCTTCTCCACAAATTGAACATCTCTCAGAGTTTTTACAGAATTTGGCAATATGATCATATCTCAAGCACTTAAGGCATTGCTTCACTGGAGGAATATATGGTCTTACCTCAAAACGCCAACTGTTGAGGTCGACACTCTCTGGCAAAACTGGACATGAGAAAGTAATTGATACTGTTTTTGTTGGTGTATATTTTACAGTTTTATTCTCCACTAATTTTCTCATAAAACGTCTTATAGAGACGATGTTCTTGGTGCTTGTTAGTGCGGAATAAATTTGTTTATTTGAGAGTTCAATGGGGACATGTGTGATGACTCCAGTAACCTCCGTAGCGGCAGCCGGGATTGACGCTTTTAATTTGTGACCGTCAAGAAACTTTTTATTACTTAAAGCAGCATTGGCCAGTGCTGGTCTTTCATATATGACACCTACCTTACTCTTGTTAATCCGCTGCAGTTGTTTGACACCTTTGTTGTAACGCTTAATTGCATTTGCAAGGGACATCATATCCCTCAAGCCAATGGGTTTATCTTCTTCTATACTTTCTAGAAACACGATATATTCAAAATTACCACCATCTTCGGGGTAATATCGGACGTAATCTGGGATTCTAAAAGGAGTATACTTATCAGTATCCTCTTCGGATATTACAGAGCCGACGTCAGACGCTGAGCCCTCATCAACCGACTCCGCCTCTCCGTCTTCAGCCGAATGTTCCTTTTTACGTTTTTTACGGCTCCGGGCCATCTCTACCACGTTGTCTAATAAATTTGTTCAAAAATGAGTTGCTTCTTATTTATTACAAATTAAGTTTTTTTTTTGAAAAAAAAAAGGCGCCTAACAATCTTGAAGGTTCCCGCGCTTTTCTGTCAAATATAAAGTTGCCAGCGCACATGGGCTGGGCCATAGATGTAGAATATTCTACATCTATGGGCTGGACACCATATTATTACGAATTTGACTTTAATGAATACTGAAGACATGGCTTTGGCCTTAAATAAACTACTAAAGACGTGGCTTCGGCCTTACTTATTTTTGGACAAGAAGGATGAAACTGAAGACGAGGCTTAGGCCTTACTTTTAGACAAGAAGGATAATATGCACTGAAGACGAGGCGGTATGGTCTAAGACCTTAGCCTGCCCGAGAAGGGCGAAGGAAAAAAAAAAAAAACATCTATGGGCTGGGCATAAGTTTTGCTGGGAGGAGCCGACTAATTAGGCCGGCCGCAGACGTTCGGTTTCCGAATTAGGTTTCCTGATCAGGAATTCAGATTCGGAAACCTGAATGCTCTGCTTACATACAAAATATTCAACAAGGCACACATTATTCTCATTTTTTCCGTTCGGAATCGTTCGCCTTGTTGAACATTTTGGTTTCTCGTGCTTTTTAATTGTTTTAATACTAGAATCAATATTATATAATATTTTTCAACGGGTAACATTGATTCGATGGAGTAAAGGTGAACGCAGACCTCGCCGCACCTCAGTCTCTGCAGTCCCCACGGTCATCGCTTTTTGTTAATGGCCTCGCACATCCATCCGCGCCGCAGTCGCTACAGTCGTTCCCGTCGCCGCACGCATCGCACTTTGCCGTGGATGCGAATGACGTCATCCATACCGCGCTAGCCGCAGCGTTCGCTGCGAGCGGGTGACGTCATCAGCTGCGGCTTGGGGTGTTCGGTCATTTCAGGGACTGCGGCACTGCGGCGCGGGTAGGTGTGCGAGGTTGCATAGAACTTCATATAAAGAATTCGAATGCGAAGACTGCGGCGCGTGCGGTGCCTTTAGGCCGGCCGCAGACGTTCGGTTTCCTGATCAGGTTTCCTGATCAGGAAACCTGAATGCTCTACTTACATACAAAATGTTCAACAAGGCGCACACTATTCTTATTTTTTCCGGACGGAAAAAAACCTGACGTTCGGTTCGATGCGTTCCGGAATGTAAGAACGGAAAAAACCTGATGACGTCATTCCGAACGCAGCGCTGGCGTACATTTTGGCTCGGCCGCCGTACACGCACGGAAATTTCATTTCAGATTAGTGTTGCCAGACAGATTTCTCGGTATCCATACAGATTTTCATCATGTCATACCGATAAAAACTTGAGAGTGAACGCCATAGATCATCAACTCTTGCCATAAGTTCTGCACTTTTATTGTGCCTACGCAGTAAATATAAATTAAGTACATTAATGAAGTAAAAATAATATATTTCGTAAAGTTTTAGTGGCTTAGTAGTTGAGTAATAGCACTTTCAGTAATTGAAACTGAATTCTACTTGACCACTATAAAAAACCACCAGCCACTAAAAGCAATATTTCGCCACTAAAAGGGGGGTCGAACTAAGTTGGTAACACTGGTCTCTATACGTAAAATTCCGAATGAAAAAAACCGGACGTTTGCGCTAGTCTCACGGAATTCCGAATCTGAATTCCTGATCAGGAAACCTGATCAGGAAACCGGACGTTTGAGGCCTGCCTTATAGTTTGTATCCTATAGTGATGTGCCATTATAGACATCGGTTCGGCTTAACATACATACTATTACAATTAATGTGAGTACAAGCTAAAACCATCTTTCTAGTATGTACTAAGTTTTCATCAGTTAATCAAAGAACCTTGCGTCTTGTTGCGTAGAAAAATGCCGCTAAGGAATGTCAAATAATTTTATACAATAAGTAGCTGGTGCCCGCGACCTTGTCGACGCGAACGAAGTCGCGGGCAACAGCTACTTATTGTAGACATCGCTACCACTGTCATATGTATCACTAAACACTCGATTCTGTTCCCGACACACAAAACTCACCGTGTTGACTCGCGAACTTCTTAAGGAACTTTTTCGGTTTTTACACATTTGAACCACTGGATTCCAGGCCCTCAACAGTTAAAACCTATCCTCCCGGTTCAAATTGTCATATTTGGTAATCTCAATGATTACCAAATATGACAATTTGAACCGCTTCCCTTACCAGTCTGGGTATATAGTGACGTTCTGTCGAGATGACCTGAGGTTGAGTAACTCAATCCAATGGTTCGATCCTGCGTCTAAAAGATGTGCTATTGCCTGATTTTTGTACATCATTATTTTTCACCATTCACTGTCAGTAAACATGTTAAAAACCTATATTACCTATAATTGTAGATCTAAAATTCTCTAGTATATTACTTTAATGTATCTCTGTTGGTTTACACGGCGTACGCGAGTAAATCGCTCAGAAGGTAAGATATTTTGCGACCTCTTCAACAATAATCGTTATATTTCAATCAATTTATATAAAATATTAATGAATTATACTTAATTCCTCAGGAATCACACTATCTATTCATGAAAACGGTAAAAAAAATCCGTTAAGTAGGTAAACTAATATCTCGAAAACAATAATTAAACTTGCCTTCGTTTTCTCG
Organism: Tholera decimalis; assembly: GCA_943138885.2. Taxonomy (NCBI): domain Eukaryota; kingdom Metazoa; phylum Arthropoda; class Insecta; order Lepidoptera; family Noctuidae; genus Tholera; species Tholera decimalis. The sequence goes on from OW964548.2 coordinate 23,063,555, forward strand.
CCGATTTTTTCAAGGCATTTTATAAAAACAATCTGGTATGTATTTTACTTCAAGTTTGTAAATTTTTAATCACAAAGTACAATGTTTTTGGGTTACATTTACGATCTTAAAACTCACAAATCGCAATTACAGAATCGATCGACTTAGTGTATATTGTGTCGTCATAGCTGTTAAATCGAACTAGTGGTGTAGAGTGAACGAAGTTCGATTTATTAATATATTTATTCACAAATATTGAGGCAACAAAATTCCCGTTCCCTAATTTCAGTGATCAAAAGCGAGCCTATGATCATAAAAAATAAAGTGAGACTACATAGGTACGTAATTGTAAACTATAGCATTTAAGTACGGTCCCCCGGTAACCTTATGGACCGCACATAAAGGGCTGTAGTTTTTAACATATTTGTTTACAAATTCCCAGTTTTTTTTTTTTTATTCTACTACAAAATACAAATATTTAGATTCACACGCACATAAATATTGTCATTCGATAAAAAAGTCTTGTCGCTTGCACTGGGCCCCTAGTGGATGTGGAGCCCCTAGGTAATTGCCTACTCTGCCTAGTGGTTCATCCGGCCCTGCCTACGCGTTGGACAGACTTGATTACAGCGGCAAGTGGCAAGAGAAACGACCTGAATCAAAAATTCCCGAGACTGAAGATTGCAGGAAGTTGAGGACCGTCTCAATGCGATGCTTCGCAAGGGCTGCTCAATCTAGAGAAAAGGCATCATCGTCAACCACGACCATTCTGTCAAGAATGCAACGATAGCTGAGGAGGAGGGTCTCTAAAGATCCTGTCTACTATGAAGACGTTACCACTGTTCAAAAGCAAAGCAGATGAGATTTTCTTCATTCATAATCATCAATGACTGTCTGTATACTTAGAGCATCAGATTTTATGGTACTGGGTACGTCACGATTGCGGTGATAAGTTCCTTTTTTGAAGAGTGGCTTGAGAGACGCCATGGCGTCCTCACTTTCCACCTGACACCGATGCTTACCGAACATGGCTGTTTCTGGAGGTACCTGTTTCGGATACAGTGGGAGGACACACCTGGACGTCGTCATTGTGAGGACTACCCGGAGAACACGATGGAGCATACGGTGGAGGTGTTGGTTCAGACCATAGTGCGGGGTGATCGGAAATGGGATAAAGTCGCCTCCTTCTGTGAAGCAGTCATGCTGGTGAACGCGTGAGAGATAGAAGTCCTGCCTACCTGCTACCTGCATATGGATAGGATATGATATAGATAGTTTTGAGAGAGCTTTCTTTTTTTTTAAGAATGGGAAATCATCCAATGTCACTGTCTTCCAATCTGGGCGAAACGGGAGGATGTGTCAGACTTTTATTAACTAAAACCCATCCTTGTTCCATCATTTGCCCTTCGTGTTCCGAGGCCGCGGTAACTCTTGTGAACAATTCCCCAACCCCAGCAGGAAACGGTCCCCTAGTGGGTCCCGACAATTTTGCTGACACTCTTTGAGGCGCGCAACACGCCTTCTACCTGGGACTGGTTTCTGTCGGGTGGAGAGCTACCTATTGCTCGCAGCCTGGAGTCGCCTTGTGACTCCCGACGCTCAGAGCGTCTCGTGCGGTGGCTAAGGCGCAAGGATTGTAAGGGCCTTGAGGCCCGCCTCTCCCACCACCTCTTTCACTTGCATAACTGCTTCGCAGAAAGAAGTGACTGCTTCCCATGCTTCTTCGCTCCGGACCATGGATTGAACCAAGGTCGGAAGTGAGAGGTCGTCGCCTATCACCCCTACGAGGACACGATGGGGCTCTGCCCAAGCGGGGCAATCCTCCACTGTATATTCCAACGTGTCCTCAGGGCGATCCTCACAGTGGTGATACCCGGACGTTTCCTCTGGCCGAATTCGGCACAAGTAGCTCCCGAAACAACCGTGTCCGGTGAGCACCTGCGTCAGGTGGAAGGTGAGGACGGCATGGCGCTTGGTTAGCCACTCTTCAAAGAGTTTTGAAATCTGGAGAAGGGTATAGGCTACTTTTAGCTAGTATTTCTATAAGTGTATCATTTCTAGACATTTTTTAATAGTTTATTGTAATTTTCTTAATGCATTATGATTAACTTAAAAAAAATCTCCATTTTAACAATTATTTCTATCGAATATCAATATTGGAACATTACGAAAATTAGACATCCCGTATTTTGGTACGTGTCGCATACACACACACAGTCGCACTTGCTTGCTTTGCTTGTGAGTTGTGTGTTGTCTGTTGTAGTTCTATGCTTACTCTTTGATTATATCAAAGAGTACAATAAATATATATAGGGACATAGAGAGCTAACTTCACGATAAAGTTTAAATCGCGCGACCGCAGCGCCGCCCTGGTAGTTGTTCATCGAACTATACGCATATTTATGTGCATGTGTGTGTACTGTGTACATGTGTGTATATGTGTGCGTGTGTGTATTTGTGTGCAGTTTTTTATTGTATTGTATTTTCTACTTGAAATTAATGTGATTGTAAAAATCCACTACTTAAATTGAAGTCGTCGTGACCTTCAATTTAGCGGTTTTTTTTTTACAATACACATTAAATTATTATGATTGTGTGAGCAGCGTAGGAAAACAAAGAATGGGTTTTATTCCATAAGCAAAAGAGGTTTATTTTGTAATTCATTTATTAATTGATAACGAACAGTATTCTGTACTATTACAGTTTACATTGTAATCAGTGAGTTTTATTGAGGATATACAATCAAATGTACTCCGCCAGAAGTTAACCGATAGTTATAAGTAATTACTGTACCTATTGATTTTGAAACAGAGAATATCTAAAAAAAGCGATGTTTCTTTTAGATATTCGTTGTTCCAAATACAGTTCTATTACACAGACATTTATTTACAGAATTAACTATGCGCTGACGGCATAAGAATAAACATATTCAATAAAGATACAGATATTATTATTAAACACTCAACTCAAACTCAAAATGTTTTAATTCTCTTAGGCCTACATGGACACTTACAAAACGTCAGCAGTTAGGGCACCAGCAGAAGAACCGGCAAGAAACTCCACAATAACTCTTTTCAAATTAAAATGTCATTTTTACAATGTATCCATAATACATAGTACAAAGAAAATAATACAAAGAAAAAGAAAAACTACACAATGAAAATGAAAACTTAAAAAAGAAATAAAGGAGATATCAGTGCAAATACCCCAAACCCCAAGCATTCCTGAAATAAACCATAAAAAACTTATGCTTTATGGACTTGCGGATTATTATAGAGCCTGAAAGCGATCTTCACAACCGCCTTATAGAATTGTTTCGCGATATTGTGAACATTGAGCTGTCCGGCTACATCGAAAACAAGTACGAGTAGGAAGGAAGGGCGAAAAGAACCGGCCTTTAGTCATCGAATTGTATCGAAGTAAAAGGATGACTGCGTACTTAGTTAATAACAGCATGTATTTTCAGGAACTGGACTATTTATATCCGAATTTTTAGATGTAAAAGCACGAAAGGAGAGAGCACAAATGCGAAATGAACTTATTCAGGCCAGAAGAAACGACCTCCATGCTATCATTAGAAACAATAAACTAGACATAGACGGCAAACAAACCAACGTGAAAAATAACAACCATAACTATCAACAAAACAATAATTCTAATTACCAGAAAAAGGATATAATTTCTACAAGCTATGCTGATCAATATTCACATTCGCAAATAAACATACCGGATGAAACTAATAATACTACAACAAACTGGATGACACAACATAATCTTTAATAAATTAATTTCAATAAAACAAAAATAATGACTTTTAACCCCCGCCAAAAATACATATAAATGTTAATTACAGCTTCAAAAACTCGAAATTGGAAGTAGTTGATAAATTTACCCTCCTAGGCCTAGACATTGACATGAATATAAATTGGAAGTCTCATTAATAAATTAAGATCTAAATTATCTACATTCTCCTACGCACTCTGTGAGATAAAAAAACAGATCTCAAAAATGCACTAGTCACGTACTACGCCTATGGCTATGCATGGCTTAAATACGGAGTCATACTATGGGGAAATAGTACAGACGTACATACGTTACTTACCGTACAGAAAAAACTTATTAGGATATTAGTCAACATCGAAGAGACTGATAGTTTGTAAACGAACTAACTTCACCTATATATTTTTGAAATGTGTAAATTTGTATGTAACCACCCGGAATTATATATAATTATATTCTAAACGAGAAGTAAATACAAACAAATATTACACTAAGATACAAAAATAGATTGAACATACCTACATCACGACTGAAAATGCATTCCTCTAGTTGTTATGTTATGTCAATCAAACTATAAATAATAAGCTACTCGAAGAAATTAAGAACATAACTATAACACTATTACAAATAAACTAAAACTATTTCTACTGAACAAAGTATACCATAGCATAAACGAATATTTAACCGATGAACTATAAATAAATAAAATACAACAAATAACTACTACCGACATAATCTACAAATTTAATTATTATAATTTTCTGCATACCTTATAATAATTATAATATAATTGTACATACTTGTTTGTAACTGATCTCAATAATTATAAGGAAATAGTTTTTTTCTTTTTAAGTATTTTTTTCCTAAATCTTTTATTAAAACAATAAATTTTAAATAATGTTATGTTTTAGTTTTAAGTTCTAGTTTTCTATTTTATATCATTGCTGTGCCCTGGCAGGGTCCATAATTGTTCCTTTTATCTTTAAGACTAAACATCTACTGTATATACATTGTGGAAAGCAAATAAATTAATATGAATATGTTAATTAGGTATGAGAGGACAGTATAGACCAATTAATACAGCACAATGGAATTACAAATAAAAATTTGTAAAACAAATTAAGATTCTAGTGTTCTCCCATTCACAAAAAAGCTTTATATTATATTAAAATAAACTTGAGAGGCGACAACATTAGACTTCAATAATGAAAGATAAATTAATAATAAAAATTATACAAAATATGTCAAATCTGTCCGAGCTTAATCTACTAGAAAGAGTCCTAATATGATCGCCCCACTGTAACTTTGAATCTATAGTTATACCCAAAAATCCAGTTTCCGTAATAACATCGAGTATTTTGCCATCAAGGATTAAATTGTCACTAGCTTGTCGTCATCATTAAGAATGATGACAAGTTTGATGCTGGTGGTCTATAAACACATAAGTTGGGCCTTCAACTTCTGCACATGCCATCTCACACAAGCGATCAATAGAGCAAGCGGTGATATCTTTTCGTTCCTTATATCTAAGAGAATTACTAAATAATATTAAAGTACCACCTCCTACCTGAGGACCTGTTGTATGCACTGACAACTGAAAAATTATTAATGTTAAACAACATTCTAACTAGTTTTAGCCAGGTTTCACAAAAACATAAGATATCCATATCATATTTATCTATTAACATTTCCACATCTAATATTTTGCCAGAGTAGCGATTTATATTCTGATGATATAGTAAGATTGTGTTATTATGCCTCTCCTTTGTCACATCTAAGAATTTAAACAATTAATTTCAGTATTATTAGATACCTAGATAATACTGAATAGTCACTTAACCTAGGATCAGTTAAATTATCAATAACTGAGTGTAAATTGTAAGCTAACAAAGTAGCCAATGTCGACTTTTTTGGGAAGGTACATATATTTCCGAATCAAAACAAATTTTTTAGTATCAAAATACAATAAACGGTCACTATGACGGCATACTAGCATACGCATCAAATTATTGAGGCTAAAAATGTATTAATTTTCTTTGAATGTCAAATTATTGGAATAAGGCAATGCACATAAAATTAGTTTGCCTAATTTTAATTTAAGGAGGGTGTCAATACCATTAACGAAGTCCTTTTTAGTCACATTAAGACTGCTTCCAAATAAAAGAATGACTGTGGTATGCTCATTCAATTTTGATTGCTTAGTTTTATGAATAAGCTCAGTAAAATGCAGGTTATGGTAACAATGACTTACTATGGTATGATTACAATAATTATTTAATAGTGAACTAAAACCAGGAGAAACCTTACACTGTGAGCTGCACACCTGTTAATCTTTGCCTTTTTTTTATTTTGTGTTTATTAAAATAATTTTGTGCAGCTGTTTTTACTGGATCAGTTTCATCACAGTTGGTGGATTTGCCAGATAATATTCTGTTCACCTCCTTGCACCAATTTTTCATACAAAAATCAATATTTTTTTGTATAAGATAATCAATAAGTTTATTTCTGTGTTCATTGCATGTTAAGAATCCGAAATTAACCACAACTGATACAATTAGTTTTACATATTCTATTATATTTTCCTTATGGCTCATTGTTTTCATTATTTTTATTACAATTAGTTCCATGTGGACAAAAATGTCGAAAGCATTTTTGCTGGGATAAAGGAGCCAATTTTTACCATCGTACTCGGATATTTTTATATAATTGTGAAAATTTTGAATTTCTTTACTCTCCAGCTGACTATTACAAGTGATGCAGTTCCTATATATTTTTTTTTTTCGCGTTTCTGATTAGCCAACCAGTGCAGTATCCAACAGCCGCACACTTTTCTATGTCTTTGGGCGAATTGCTTTTCAACAGAAGATCAACATCAATGGAAATATTAAGGTGATCTTCTTCAATGATCATTGGTGTATTTTGTTGTTCTGCAGAACCTTCAATTTCAAAGAAGTATTGAAGGTTCTGCAGGCAGGTGTTTTTGTCTTTTTCGCAATTCGCCCCTACCGAATGTGCAGAGGTAAAATTATTTATCAAAAGTGTTTTGTAAGTGGCTTGAAAGCCTGCAGCAGTTGGCATTATATTACTGTGCCCATGAGCACGTATTGCTCCAAATAAATTTTCGAGAGGGTCCTGATTAAAATGCCTCAGTAATAACGAATTTTCGCCTAATTTGTACATATGTGCACACAACATTTTGAACCCTTCTATAGTTTTAATCCAGCTGGAGATTGTTGGCACCACAGATGCTTTACCATTTTTGTCCACATACAACATTGTTTTAAGCACGGGGATGCTTTCTCGCCATAATTTATGGTGAGGTGATGTGGGAGTTACAGCTGCTCTATAAATCTTGCCGCCCCTCTGTCTGCTAAAACTGCCATTCACGGAGTCAAAGAGGCGATCAAAAAAGAAAAGGATATCAGCAGTATCTTTTGCCGCTTCTGGTAGCATGCCTGCATCTGAAAAAGAAAAGTCATCATTTAAATAATTAAATTAGTTGAACACCACAGACAAACAAAACCAACATAATAAACTATGTGGTGTATTGGATTTTTGTGTATAGTTAATAACCCACCTGTCACAAAACCAAGGGCTGTAGCAACAGTGCTGCTGAAAACTTGAGTGCAGTGTTTTACCCTCATCTTGGGTATTAGGTGTGGCAGTACATGGTGTTGCGTCAATTTAGGTACTAGACGCACTCCTCCGTACCCTGGGCTTTTTTCATGTAGCTTTATTATGTGATTCCATTTGGCTACACATTTCTTGTTTTTTATAACATATGTTAAATCTTTAGTAAGCATATTATTTCTAATACCTTTCATAAGGTGAGGGGGGTCATAGAGCGCAAATATTTTTTGGCTCCCAACTATAAAGTGGCTCCCTGTGTATTCTTCACCTTTTCTTAAATAGTTGGCTTTTGTTTCATTTAGTAATGAATTAATTGCAGCTACATTTGTTGCACCTTGATCGCAAACTGTCGCAACCACCTTCAGTCCACAGTCTTGCAGATTTTTTATAACAACTACAATCATTTTTTTTAAATTGGCTGTTGTTGTACTTCCAGTGCAGAAGGTGTACTGGACTGGCTGTTTGTATTTTTTTATGACACCCCTCACCATAAATACCAGTACATGGTCAGCTATATGAGGTTTTCTTAATTCACCATCATCTACAAAGCCAACTATTTTATGATCTGTCATCTCAACATGTGCTGCAATAGCCATTTCGTCAAAAACGAGTGAGCAAAACTTATGAGATTGGGGCATTTTATCCACTCTTTTCTTTAAATTCTCAAACATAAATTTATTTATGCCAGGTTTAATGAAAACTTTTTTTAAAAGACAGTGGAGAGTACTGCGTTTTGGTAGAATGCAGATTTCACTGAGCACTCTGTAAGCCTTTGGGCTACTCTTGTACAACGACAATGCCAAAATTTTTTGACGAAGAGTAAATCTTCTTCCTCTTTTACACTTTCCAGCTTGAGAGATTTGCATTTGCACAAAAGTTTTGGCTGGTTTTGACAGCTTTGTTGTCAATACATCCACAGAGGCTTTCTTTGCCAACAACAATCTCTCCACATATTTCTTTCTTAATTTATTATTTCCATGAATTTTTTTTCTTAACTTTGTAACAGTTTGCTTCATCTGCAGTTCTGCCTTTGTCATCTTAATTTCTGAAAGATTTTACCAATTATGAGTGAATAATATAATATACTAGTACTCACGCGGGGCTTCGCTCCCGTGGATTCTATCACAGTAAAAACATAACTCTCTTTTTTTGCAGTAGCGTAAAAAGTAGCCTATAACCTTCCTCAAGCTTCAACCTACTTCCATACCAAATTGCATCCAAATCCACCCAGTACTTTCGAAGATTAGCGCGTTCAAGCAAACAAACAAAGAAACAAACTTTTCCGCTTTATAATATACTAGCTTCCGCCCGCGACTTCGTCCGCGTGGAAAAAAAATCCGCCGATTTTGAAACATTCTTCATTAGTGCTCCGCTCCTATTGGTCTTAGCGTGATGATATATAGCCTATAGCCTTCCTCGATAAATGGGCTATCTAACACTGAAAGAATTTTTCAAATCAGAACCGTAGTTCCTGAGATTAGCGCGTTCAAGCAAACAAACAAACAAACTCTTCAGCTTTATAATATTAGTATAGAAGTATAGATTATATTATTATATTATATTATATTATCTATACTAATATATAGATAATATAATATAATATATATTATTCCACAACTTTCACACAACGCCATCTAGTCCCAAACTAAGCAGAGCTTGTGCTATGAGAACTAGACAACTGATAAACATACATATATATTTCTAAATACATACATATTATAGATAAATTACACCTAGACAAAGAACAAATGATTGTGCTCATCACACAACCACTTGTCCTGGGTGGGAATCGAACCCACAACCTTGCGCATAGCAGTCAGGGCCACTGACCACTAGTTTAATTTTAAGTTACAATTAACTTTTAAATAGGAATAAAAAATTTGAATAAATTTAATCTTGCATGCACATGACTCTATATTGAAACTTGGTGTCTAAGAATATATTATACATACTTTTTCGCATAGTTTGAGTCTGCATAGATCGAGTTTTTGGACCCTCGTCACTTACAGGCACTGGAATCTCGTGCTGCATATAGGTAGATGGTAGATCAACTGACATGACATCTTGTATACTAGGCATGGTTGCAGCTCCTAAAACCAATGTTAGAATGTTTTTAAATTCATACAATGTAACATAAATCACAATGCCCTAAATTTTATAAAAATTGGCCAAGTGCGAGTCAGACTCGCCCATGAAGGGTTCCATAGTACCTAACTATAATAATATAATATGTATATTTATTTGACGAATAAAACAAAACCTTAAAAATTTCTTAAAACTAACTTATTTACATTTTTACAACTACGCTAAATAACTTTGTTTTTCATAGTGTTTGTATGAATTACAAAGTTATATTTGCGGTTTTAGAAAATATGCTGTATCTCAAAAACTGCTGACCCGATTTCGTTCAAACCAATTTTGGTTGAAAGTTTACATTATGATCTATAGACATATATTTTTTTTAGATTTTTCACTTTATTATTATAGAAGTTAGAGGGGGGGACACACATTTTATCTCTTTGGAAGCTTATATCTTTTAAACGATTGACAAAAAAAAAAACTTTATGAAAAAGTGGTTATAGAAACCCTTATATAATTTTTAAATACCTGTCTATAGATACCACACATGCATAGGTTTCATGAAAAAAAAATATTTTCAGTTCTAGTTCCATGTATGGGGACCCCCTTTATTTTAAATATGTTTATATTTTTTTTCTTAAAATCGGAAAGCGGTTCACAGAGTACATCTATCTACTAAGTTTCACATGTATAGTCTTAATAGTTTCGGAATAAAATGGCTGTGACATACGGACGGACGGACGGACGGACGGACGGACGGACGGACGGACGGACGGACGGACGGACGGACGGACGGACGGACGGACGGACGGACGGACGGACGGACGGACGGACGGACGGACGGACGGACGGACGGACGGACGGACTGACAGACAGACAGACAGACAGACAGACAGACAGACAGACAGACAGACAGACAGACAGACAGACAGACAGACAGACAGACAGACAGACAGACAGACAGACAGACAGACAGACAGACAGACAGACAGACAGACAGACAGACAGACAGACAGACAGACAGACAGACAGACAGACAGACAGACAGACAGACAGACAGACAGACAGACAGACAGACAGACAGACAGACAGACAGACAGACAGACAGACAGACAGACAGACAGACAGACAGACAGACAGACAGACAGACAGACAGACAGACAGACAGACAGACAGACAGACAGACAGACAGACGGACAGAAATATTGAAACTATAATAATATTGCCATTTGGCTACAGAACCCTAAAAATGAAGGGTTTTATAGTACTAGGTATTATAGATATTAAAAATTTTCTTGATCCAGATTACCTATACAAGTAAACCATCAGATGTCATTAAAATGAAATAATTTTTCAAGTAACAAAAATTTCACACAGGAAACATTGACATGCAAGATCTTTCCCCATTAAGCAATAAGTTAAGTTTAGGATTGAAGAGTACGGTAGCTAGTGACATTATGAGGTGATGAGACCTAAATTATAACATTTTGTATCTGAGGGTGACAGTTGCAGTGAAGTGGCCCGCAAAGCTTTGAAATACAAATAGCTTCTGCAGGAGTTATAGGCAAGCATGGTGCTTACCATCAGGCAAGTGGTCTCAAGTCACTTCTTATTAATATTTAAAAAAAAGTTTTACTCACCCATAAGATGCAACATGGGAATAGCAATAGGACATAACCGATTTTTGGTGTAATGCCAGTTTTCAGGAAAATGTTTATGGCAAACTCTCCTATTCTTAAATACAAAATTTTCATCCAGTCCAGCAATGTCACCACCTATGTTCATGACCCATGAACGGAAACGTTGAGGATCTTTATCTGGATTCGGGAATCAATGTAATGGAGGACCTGAAATTTTTTTGTTATTCTTTAGTAAATATAGACTTACAGGGATCCACTATATCCTACTCAACAATAATTATGTTAAGGAAGTCTCTATTGCACAGCTCTTAGAAAATCCTTAACATAATAATTCTGTATATATAATTTTAATAACATGATCAATCATTTCAGTTCTCATAGATTGCAATTGCTAATTTAATTTGTAACTTGTATTTCAATAGCAATATTATAGTTATGATAAAAAATATGTAAACAAATTAAAGGCTACATTATGTATGAGTAATGAGTACATTTAAATGTAAAATAAACTTACAGATTCTGTAATTTTATCATGCCGATTAAATAAAAATGACCAAAATATCAAAAATATGAACAATAAAACTAAGTAACATTTTTTAAATTTTACTGAGAAGTCTAGTAAAATTATTCGTAATGAAATCTTTATATTTACCATCTGGAAATCTGCTAAAACAGCCAGGTACACAACAAGCTAGAAAAGACATTGTTTTTGTTCACTTTCTATTTAACGAGTCCTATCTCAAATTTTTCACTAGCCACAAATCTGAAAATGCGAAGTCTTCACGCTAAGACGGAGGATCCGCGAACGGTACTCAACTCGAAGATACTAGGGAAATAACTTTCACACACTCAGTTGTATTTTAAGGAGATTAATCACTTAAAATATGAACGAAAAAATTATGTGTACGCGCATCAGAGACTTGCCGACATTTTTTCTCTGGGTGGTCAGCACATAAGAGCTGTTATAATAAAATTTTCATTCTAATGAGAAATGTGTCTTAAAAATAGTTTTTATATATTAAGTATTTTTAATAATTACATATATGCTTTACTTTTAAAATAAAATTATTATTATGTGATAAAGAATATAACTCATAGATTATTATTTTTAACGATTGCAACCTTTTGGTTTTGTTGTACCACTATCACAGCTAGATGGCACTACTTTCCATACTTTAACCCCCGTCACGAATCTATGCAAAGAGAATATAATATAAGAGACGGAACTTAGAACATTCAGTCTGTGAGAAATTGTTAACCTTCTTTAGCCAACCACAAAAAAATAACATAGCTACCAACATTAAAATTTCAACTAGCACTGTCTATGACAATCATGACCTTGACGGGAAGAACTGTCATTGATAGGGATGCGCAATGTATAGAGAACTCAATAAACTTATCGATATGTTTAAAATTTATCGATATCGACGAAACGCATTCTATGCAATTAATTGGGTTCTATTTAAAACTAATTATTTTGAAAAAACTGTGTAAAATAAAACACTCATATAATTTCAGCATTTATTTATTGATATAATTATATTACTAGCGACCTATATCACTTTATTTATGATCTATTTTTAATTGGAATAAGGGTAGAACAGAAATAATAATTACAATAGCTCTTCATATGTATAAAAGGTGTATTCCTGTCTTCCCCGTCATAGTCACGGTATTTTTAGTCACTTTATAAAAATAATTGCTGTCCCCGTTAAACTAATCGCGCGGTTCTAACAAGGGGTTATAACAAGTAGTAAAATATTCAATAATTTAATATAAAGACTATACGAGACGAGACGATAACAAATATTACTTATGTTATAATAACAATATTACACAAGTAATATTAAGTAGAAATTATAGTATAAAGCCGGGTATTCATTAGGCAACATTTGTTAATAAACACTGTTTCACTATGTATGATCAATGATCATCTTTGAAAACAGTTTATAAACAAAGGTGATGAAACATTGTTTCTTAAACATCGAAACATTTTGTTTATAAGCAAAAATCAACAGGTGTGGACGTGTGTTGTGCGAGTTTATAAACATGGAAGTAGCAGGCTGCATTTCGTTTTTTCTAATTGCTCCATCAACTGCTTTTCCCTTGGTGTTAAATCTGTAAAGACAGGTTTTTAAATATGTATAAGCAAAATATTTGATAAAATTTGTAAATATAAGGATCTTTTCTAAGTAAAATGAACAATAGAGCACTATTTCGAGAATTTATTGATTTTATGAGGCGGTGGGGCAGACTGTCCGAGGCCAAGGCATACCAATTATGAAAAAAAATAAGAAATGCAAATAGTAATTAGTAAAGGAATAGAAAACGTTTTTTTTTACGTATAATTTGTTGAGAATGTATAATAATGTAATGTAATATTAAAAGAATTTGGTGATTTTATTTAAAATATTTACCATTTTGGGCCAGCCCCTTGAGTTGAGGATATGTCTCAATTGCTGGCTTGTGGATGGCACTGCTTCAGGCAAAAGATCTGAAATGATATATTTTAATTTGAAACTAGTTTGGAAACCATCAGATCTTCAAGGTTCACTATTTTTTTAATTTGAAATAGAAGTAGTATCCTAATTTTGACCTCTTTAATGAATTTGGCAAATATTTTAAATGATAAGCTTCGCCTGGGTGGTGGTTGGATATTATCCCACATTCATTATGATGATGATAAATGGTTATTAATATGTATATCTATAAATAACTATTAATCCCTTTAAATGCTATCATCATCCCACATTCCTTGTATCCTCTCAGACCACTTCAACAGCTCACTGTGTATTTGTCTTGACTTAAATGCATTATGTCTGTCCCTCTCGCAGAGACCTGTGCCCTGTCTCCCAGCATTGAGTACATTATAGGCTAATTACGATGATGATTATGAATAATTTACCATTTTGAGACAGCTCCTTAAGGATATGTCTGGATTGCTGGCTTGTGGATGGCACTGCTTCAGGCAAAAGATCTGAAATGATACATTATAATTTGAAACTAGTTTTGGGATCTACCAGATATTCAAGGTTCACTAGTTTTTTTTTTTAATTTGAAATAGAAGTAGCATCTTAATTTTTAACTCTAATGAATTTGACAAATATTTTAAATGATAAGCTTCGCCTGGGTGGTGGTCGGATATTATTCCACATTCATTATGATGATGATAAATGGTTACTAATATGTATGTATATAAGTAACTATTAATCCCTTCAAATGCCAAATATATTCACTTGTGGTTTTATTTCAAAATCAGCCTCGAGACTCGTTTCAGCATTTTTTGATATTCCACAGGTATTTCATACTTGAAAAATTCATTCTATACAGGATACTTAATCGTATTATATTTACCTCTTGACTCTGAATGCTGATACACATGTTGTGGAAATTCTGCCAATTGTCCGTCAGTGAGAGGTAAGGCCATCAAATTCAAAGACGGGATTGCATGTCTTTTCAGACGATTTCTCTTTTTGCTAAAATCCTTTTTTCCAAAGTGGTTAGCACATACATTTCGCTGCTCATGCAGTTTTTCTATTGGTAGATGCACGATTTCTTCATTACCGACTGCTTTTAGCCACTCTCGACAGCTGGAAGATACAAAATATTAAAAAGTTATTATTAACTATGAATTTATTAAGTGTGATTTAAACTTGAATCAGTGATTTAAAAAACTCGACATGTTACATTTTCCCAGAAGTGAGTTTAAGTGCCAGTATCATATTTTATAAATATAGACCTATCTACCGACTGTTAAAGTATGAAATAATCACTCCATTCATAAATTAGTAGTTTATATTGTCTCCTGAAAAATTTGGTCTGTGTAAAACTCATTTCAGACGAAGTAATGCTATAATGTAAAGCATAGAGTTAAAGTTCATAGCATACAAAGAAATATCGCTCATGAAACATTAATAATAAGATAAAGTATTTATAGCAGTGTGAACTGTGAAATGTCCGGTGAGTGATATTGTTGTGCTATGAATTATATGCTATTATTATATAATAGAATAGTCTGAAATAATCTTAACATGTGGAGTTTTTGAAGTCACCAATTCAGTTATGAAAACACCTAATTTACACGATCAGTGCTACTAAATGGAATAGTTTCTTGGGATATGAAATTCTAGAATAATCACCAATTACACTATATTTACATAATGATATCACAGGTAGATAATGAAATGTCTCAGACTCTCTGAATGTAGTATAAAGAACCTAGTTTCTTGTAATCATGCTAAAAACATGGTATTTAGCACTTAACCTACATACTAAAATATATTGTAATCTTGATTGATGGCCAGAGGGTCATAATACAGAATTTGAATGATGCTATTCACAATAGGATATTTACAATTTATTTACACTAAACAGGTAAAATTCGTGAGGTTGTAGGGGGGCAATCTCTGGATCTACAGAACTAATTTCGAAAATTCTTTTATCAATAGAAATCCACGTTACTTGTGAGTGTCATAGGCATAATTTATCCCGAAAAATAAATGTTTACCACCCAACGAAGTATGCATGGGTCAGCTATTAGCAATATGGAAAAATCATGAAACTTGAGTGGTTAACAACATATAGGTACTCACCGGTTTGGATCCAGTGGAAACTTGGAAAAATCCTTGATACCACAAACTTCACATCTTCTGTAACCCTTACCCATGATGGTTCACAAACTGTCTCAATTATTATAGTAAAAACAAATAAGTCTCGCAAGGCACACTAAAAGAGTCAATATCTCGATAAAACTATGTGAGGGTTAAACGGAGGAGGATGCTCGATTCAACGTTTTACATACAATCACTGAATTTAGTCTGTTATGTTATATTCCGAAATCATAAAGAAAAAGGAAAAACAAACAGAAAAATCACAACATAAACATGGACGACGCGAAGGCAGACATGTTTGTCTGCACAGACAACAAATCATAGATAATACACCAACAAATCTACAGTTTTAGTGGTTTAATGTTGGTCATCCTCAGATTTTGACGTTTGTTTCTGAATGTTGGCTAAAGAAGGTTACAAATCCCATATAAAAAAGATTTGTTCGGAGTTTCACAGGACTGAATCTATGTACTAAGTCGACACAGCATGGATTATATGGCACGTATTGGCCGAATGTGAAGTTTATATTATTTATTTCGGATGTAAATTATATTTAATTAATTACTTTAGAATATTCTATAAATTTAACGCACTAAATTATTTTTGTAAACATATACAACGGTAAAATGCTAAAAGGTGATGTGTAAATAAAGGAACTAGCAAGGTACGGTTATTTTACTGTAACAGCAGTACCTGCCTGCGTACTACATATTGGTGCTCATAAAATTGTTCATAAATTCAAGGTAAGAGGAACGTGTCACATATTTTTATTTCGTAATTAAATATAACTTTATAGGTTTGAATTGTTTAGAATCATGCGTAATTTCACTAAAGAAGTATTAGAAATGTACGATTACTTCGTACATGGATTCGATGCTTTATACGTTTAGAACGTGGTGAGCATGTGACTTGACCTTATAATTCCAAGTTAATCATTAGTTACGAGCTAATTAATGACACCAGTCTATGAACATATGGCGATAATAATAAAAACAGATGAAGGGTTTATTCATGTTGCGATTGTTGCGAATTTACGTAAAACCGTAGCGTTCCTCAAATTAGACTTTGACACCTGCTAGGCGTGTGTGCGTGTAGCCAAGCGAACGCGTATTTATATCCTAAGCGCTGCGAATGTGTGCGGAGATTTCTCTTGTACAGTATGTAGCTCCATGTACTCATGTTTATTTTCCTACATCACAATATACGATTTTTTGGTGAAATGTATAATTATATTAATATTATTGGTTCTTCTTGCATTAGTTCATTAAAAATGTGTTTGTAATGTAGGTATTTTAAAAATGTCAATCATGAATCAATTGTCAGTTGAAAAGTAACTTTGATTTAAAAAACTGGACAAACCTTTCTCATCATTAGTATTACTTCAATTTTAAATTTTATTTACCTTTCACTACAGTAAATTGTCTTAATTTTAGTTATTAATATCCATAGTGGTTTATAGAACTAAATGTTCACAACACACACAAAATATTTTTTGTGTAAAATAGTATTAAATAGGAAATAGTATTCTATTTACTATTTTTTTACTTTGTAATAGATGCATATTCATATACCATTTAAATAGTATGTCTTGAACTGAAACTTGCAAATACACCAACATTGAAACTAAAGAGAAGTTTAAATTTATGCACATTTTTGATAACTGCTGTTTTTCATGTTTGTCCACAAATGAAAATAGTATATTATTTTCATTAAATAGTAATTTAATATAAGAATATATTAAATTGAGAACTTTGCCCCAATACTACACAATACTACCCTGTGTGCCTAAATACTTATGTGAAATCAATTATCAACATTATTTTGTCTTTCTCGTAAGCTGTATTATTATATATATATTTGTGTAGAAAATAATTATCCTTATTTTACTTCCACCATCCAAATTACATTTCACTGAACAACCTCTTGCATTAGATAGTCTATCTTTGTAAGTACATGTTATCGGCAAAATTACTATTACTCCATCACATCACACAAGCCACTTTTAATAAGACTAAGATTTTGGAACAGTATTTCTGTTAATACCTCAATATAATGTGAAAGTGACAGACATTGATTGGGAGATAGAACTTTGTAACTGATAAAGAACTTTTAATAGAAGGCTTGAATTAAAAGAATGCTTGCTTTGCTTCAATCTGTAGTAAGAACCAGTAACCCACAGCCATTTTATGTTTTGACAAGATTCAAGCTGCAGGAAATACTTTGTTATACCTATTCTGTCACCGCATCATGTCTGCAGTAAACCAACTCAATTATAACAATATAATAAGTTTAAATTATTTTACTTAAACCTGAAATTCCCTGAATTATTGGATAGATTTTTGACTTCAGTTACCTACTTTTCATCACTTTATCTATTGTGGTCAATGTTTTATTTAATGATCTGAAGACAATTATGAAGAATGCCTGCTCTGATACAACAGTTACTTAAGCAGTACTATCCATATCAAAAGTATTGGTACAAACTGAGAACTGGTTATAAACAAATTAATGAAACAGATGAAGTGGGACACATTGTATATTGGGAACTTCCTAATAGTTGGTTTGTAATTATTATAATACTTTCATGGGAATGTTTATTATTATTTATTTATTTATTGTTTACAAGGAACAAGGTATTTCTTATAATGTACAACAATGTCCCACAAAACTGAACAGACAGTTTGACTGTGGAATCAAATTATAATCTATTTTTAACTTATGTATATAATTAATAAGCTTAAGAATACAATAAGTAATAATATTAAGGCAGGGTGCCAAGTAATTAGTTTTAACTTAGATTTTACAATTAGTTTCTTCTCGAATGCCCTCGTGTAAACTGTTAAGTGTATATGGGATTCGTTTTTTTTTGTCTTCTGTGTCCAGTGTCTGTGTTTATTTACAAACTATTTGTGGTTTTTTTTCTGTAATTAATATTAATCCATATTATAAAAAGATGTCCCCCTGTCGCGTTTGTCTGTCTGTATGAATACGATAAACTCAAAAACAACTGGACAGATTTATGTATGGTTTTCACTAATAGATAGTGTGATTCCTGAGGAAGGGTTAGGTGTGTGTAGATAGTTTATTATGGTTTTATATAAATTAGATGAAATACGACGATATAAGTTCAAAATGTCGGAAAAAATTAAGCCAATTGGGAGCTTTAATCGAAAACGCTACCAAAAGTTTTTGAGTTATAACAAAACAATGTATGGTGGGATTGTTTCTCTTTTATAGATGTACATAAAGTCCGCGATGGCATATGTCTGGTCTATCTCCCAGGGATAACCCACAATAACCATGTTTTCCTTTCACAATTTACAATAAAATGATGGGTTATTTAGGTATGATGCTATTTTTAACAGTACAGTATTTATTATTCCTTATCCAGTGAAATACGTTAGATACGGTGAGCATTTAATGTAGATCAAATTTGCCTTCTACACTATATCAATAAAATGAGTTATCGCAAAATAAAAACTACCGGATGAGAAATTAATTAAGCAAAATAATATAAGCAAATATAAACTCTATTATCCGAGCGACGCCGAGCTAGGTTGCTAGTAATATAATAAAAACAAAACGTTTATTCACAGAAACTTCAGATTGTTGTTCATATTGTATTGTGCTCACAGAGTGTTGACAAAACTTATACTACATTTGAAAGAGAGACCTTAAATATTAAAAAAGGAGCTCATTTTATAATCTGTACAAAATGTATATATAACCCTGCCTCCTAAACTAATAACTCGTGTCTTAGGAAACAGTATTTAGCCAAGTTGTTATTGAGCTTGATTACATACAACAAGAAGAACCGTATTAACTGCTATGTTTGTATTTGATTGTTTTAGGCAGTTAAGAAAAGATGGCGGAAGCGCACTCGGCCGTGGCGTTCTCGTTCGCGATCACCCACGACGGTTGGGATGTGAACTTTGATCGCGAGGTACTCTATCTGGTCTGGGAGTCCGGAATACGCTCGTGGAAGAAACGTCTGGCGCGCTTCAGAGTGAGTACCCATAACAAATATTAGCTTTATACTATGCATTTATAAGTTTTCAAACTAACATGGTCACTAACAGTATCATTTCAACTTAAAACGGGACATTCGACACACACAACAGTGTTTCGAGTTCCCCGTAGTAAATATCCCGTTTTAAGTTATAATTATTCTAATATTATAAGTATGCATTTGTAACGACATTACATAAGTTCAGGAAAGGTCAGCTAATCTGACCAATGGTTACACCGCAGCACTTGTTAGTTAGTACAAGGTATGATCCACTTCATCGGTGGCGTGAGGAGGCGCGGAGTCGGGGCATTGTACTGGTGCAGCAGCAGCTCACGCTGCGCCGGTCACAGCTCCATCAGGTCCTGTTGGCGGAATGGCGGGACAGGCTTATGCGCCCTACCGCCGACCTCGTTACTATCGAGGCGGTCCGGCCAGTGCTCGATAACTGGCTCGGGAGGAGGCACGGCTCTCTATCTTTTAGGGCGACGCAGGTGCTCTCGGGTCACGGCTGCTTTGGGAAGTACCTGCGCCGCATAGGCAGAGAGCCAGACTCTCGGTGTCATCACTGTGTCCATTGTCAGGAGGACACGGCGCGGCATACGCTGGCAGAGTGTGCAGCTTGGGAGGAGCCGCGCCGTGCCCTCGTTTCAGAAGTGGGAAACGACCTGTCGCTGCCGGCTGTGATTGGTTCCATGGCCAGCGGCGCAGCGTCTTGGGACGCGGTGATTTCCTTCTGCGAAGTTGTCATGTCGCAGAAGGAGGCTGCGGAAAGGGAGAGGGGGATCTCGAGTGCTCTCCCGGCCCGCAGAAGGCGCACCGGACGTCGACAGAGGGCAGACAATGCCCTCTGGCGGCCCCCCTAAATGGGTCCAGGGACGGTGGGCTTGGGGATACCCACCGTCCCCTATAACACGAGACCCGAGGTGGCTGCGCGTTTTGTTCCACACGCGCCCTTCTCAGGAGTTACAGGATAGCCAAAAAAAAATAAAAAAGATGGGGCCTGCAGAGGCGGGCCGGCACTAGTCGGGGGCCGCAATGTTGAATACTTATGCGTTCCCGCAGGCCCCGGCGCATGTGTACGAAGGAACACGGGGTGGTTTTAGTCAGTTGGAGTCTGACAGACCCCTTCGCCCGCCTCAGGGCGGAGGACATCCATGAGGATTTCCACCTCGGAAAAAAAAAAAGGTATGATCCACTTATGAATACGAAATTGACATGTAGTCAAGATTGATATTGGTTTCCGATTTTAGTTACTCTAGCTTCTTAAACATGCATATTAATCTTAGTTTCCTGTTTGCTTTTAACATATGTCACGCCTACAACTATCCAACTATAGGTACATATAAATATATTATACTATGTGCATTGTAATTGCGTCTGCATTGACGTTTTCCTCTGGCAACGATGGCAATAACTAAATCTAATCATCGTTTACTTAGTAAGCAGTGTAACATTCATGATTTAAAGATGCATTATTTAAGTAGAATTTCAATGATAAATAAATAAACAATAGACGATTACCTACGAATTAAAGAATTAATATTCATTACCTAAGGGTGCGTCCACATCTGGTGAATGTGCCGTGAATGTGCAACTCGCGAGCCGTTTGCGAGCTGTGCGCGTGCAGTCGCGGCAATGGTTTGATGCGCCTCTTTAGCGCAACTCATGCAAGGCTCGTTAAAGGCGTGCGCGCGGCGCGCAATCTGCGCGCAATCAATTCTCGCAGTTACAGTTCCGTTTACTGGCTCAGTACTTTCGAAGATAACCATCCTACTATCCTACTTCCTTCCTACTATCCTACTAATATAATATTAATATCCTACTATCCTACTAATATTATAAATGCGAAAGTTTGTGAGGATGGATGGATGTTTGTTACTCTTTCACGCAAAAACTACTGAACGGATTTGAATGAAATTTGGCATGTAGATAGTTTACATCCTGGAATAACACATAGGCTACTTTATATCCCGAAATTCCCACGGGATCATGATTCTACGCGGGAAAACCCTCCCACGCGAACGAAGTCGCGGGCAAAAGCTAGTACGATTATATATTTATATTACAGAGCGTCTGTTAAAGGAATGTGTGTTTGAACAAAATATTCACAAATATGAGGTGCTTTGAGACTTCAGCGATACAGGCCAGGTTCGATTTCCGTCTAATTCATCTGCTTTATCGATTCACACCTGGCAGAGTGGTCGTGGTTATTTCTGTTGTTGACCTGGCTCGCAATGCATCGTCACTCGTCTCTTGTAGCTGCCTTCCTGACACATTCATGCACTGAGACACCGAGAGCAGCTCTTATCTGGTCCAATACCGACACGACTGTGAAACTGGCGTCTATTACGGAAAAATTGAAAGTCGTCTATCTTGGTATGGATGAGGAGGGATGTCACGCATTTAACTAAAAGAGTGATGGGTTTGAACGTTGATGGATGGAGAGGTAGAGAAAGGCCAAAGAAATCCAGAAATATGGATGGTTCGTGTAAGGAATGATGAAAGAAAACTGGCCAAGTGCGAGTCAGACTCGCCTATGAAGGGTTCCGTAGTAACTACGCCAAATAACTTTGTTTTTTATAGTGTTTGTATGAAATACAAAGGTATATTTGCGGTTTGAGTAAATGTGCTATATCTCAAAAACTGCTGACCCGATCTCGTTCAAACCAATTTTCGTTGAAAGTTTTAATTAAGACCTACAGCATAATATTTTTTTTTAGATTTTTCACTCTGTTATTACAAAAGTTAGACAGAGAGGGGCGACACACACATTTTACCACTTTGGACGCGTATATCTTTTAAACGATTGACTTGAAGAAAAAGTGATTTTAAAAACCTCGATGTTATTTTTAAAGACCTGTCTATAGACACATAAAGCTTAATGAAAAAACGTTTTTTAGTTTCAGTTCCATGTATGTGGAGCCACCTTAATTTTTATTTTTGTCTGAAAATCGGTTCACAAAATACATCCTACCTACCAAGTTTCACATGTGTAGTCTTAACAGTTTCGGAATAAAATGGCTGTGACATACGGACGGACAGACAGACAGACATGACGAAACTATAAGGGTTCTTTTTTTGGCATTCGGCTACGGAACCTTAAAAAGGAGTAAATGATGTTTTTACGTGTTGCGCCGACCCCAAGTAAATGGGTTAAGGGCAGGCAGATGTTGATGACATATCCGACTGTGATTGATGTGTGACAAAAGAAGTTAATCAAAGTTTTTGGTTCACAGAACAGCGTGCACAATGGCGTGTACCCGGGCCATATGCAGTCCCTCTACGTACTGTGGACATTACTCGTGGCCGCGCATTTTGCAGGATTTAGCGTACCATTTGGATTAGTACAAAAAGCATTATCCGTTTTACCTAGGTGAGTTTAACTAGTATACATTTTGTTAAATACAGGATTTCTTTACTTCATTATTCTCATTCCGTATGTTAAGTTCGTCGCTGGGCTATTATGGACGCAAGCGGTCTATTTTATTCTGTTAATTCATATACAGCGTGGCGATTAGGTTATCACATTAATTGAAACCACGTACTCTATATTAGATATTATACTATATAAAGCTAAATTACCACTCACTGACTCACTGACATAATTGTTCTCCCAGATGGTGGATGGGGAGGTGGGTATATTTTGACAGATTCGTAAACAAGTAACTCTGAAACCTACGGGAAAAGTGCCAAACCTCCCCTTTCCCCCCCCCTTCTCCCCCCTCCCTATCGTATCTCGGAAACTACGAGACCCGTATTTTTTTTTTACGGATTCGTGTAGAGGAGGCTCGGTAAAGTAAAAACCATTTTTCAAAGTCCCCCCCCCGCCCCCCTTTTCACCCCCTTTAGGCGGATCTCGGAAATTAAGAGACTTGGAACATTTTTTTTTTCAGATTCATTTAGAGGGGCAATGCTTTAGTCGAAATACTTGTGCAACCCCCCTCCCCATCTCCGCCCCATCACCCCCCCTTTTTTTTTTTTTTTTTCACAAGCACGCGAGGTGCTTGCACCTCGCGCAACACGCAAATACTAGTTTTATCATATAAAATTAAAATAATTTAATAATAAACAATATTATGACCATACATTAATTGAAACCACGTACTCTATATTAGGTATTTTATCATATAAAATTAAAATAATTTAATAATAAACATTATTATGGCCGTTGGACCTTTTTTCCATTTTAATATTTCACAACATCATGTATTGCATAAACATAATCAGCTGACCAATAAAAGTATGTCAAAGACCCGTGGTCCGCCGGCGCCGGCGCCGCGGCTTTGCCGCATTTACAGGTCAGTAAACTAATATTATAAAGGTGATTTATTTTGTACCAATTATAACGCCATTTATTTTGTTTAAATAGTGCATTTTCTTAATTTTAGTAAAATTATTTATTTTACTAAAATTAAGAAAATATTAACGGACTGATAACAACTTGTAATACCTGCTGTACAATTTAATGTGATAACCTAATCGCCACCCTGTGTAACTACTACAAATAATAATACTAATAATTTATAAGGGTGTGTGCCTTATAAGTTATAAGGCACACATACTCAGAGAACAAAATATATGTGGTTTTACAACTTCTTTTATTATTAACCAGTAGCGACGAACCGCGGGTTAAAGTAAGTGTCGGGAAACTGGATTCTTTATAATTTGTATCTTACAAAAAAAACTTTTTTTTTTTTTCAATTTAAACAACAGCGGGTTTTATCAATTTTTCTTTGCCATTGATTCGAAGCTTAGTTATCAATATAAACCATTTTCGAACAAACGTCTTGTGGTAATCTTGCCTCAGCCAGCAACATAATCGCATTCAAATTCATCCATCTTATGAAAAATACTTTAATAAGGTAAGAGATAACTGATGACTGATAATGTT
Organism: Tholera decimalis; assembly: GCA_943138885.2. NCBI lineage: Eukaryota > Metazoa > Arthropoda > Insecta > Lepidoptera > Noctuidae > Tholera > Tholera decimalis. Next base: position 23,088,173 of record OW964548.2, read on the forward strand.
TTTTTTTTCTTGAAGACATGGGGAGTAGTACTAAACACACCCATGGTTGGCCGATGACCGTCTTTAATATAATTTGATACATTACAGATTTATTATTTTTTATCAAACAGTATTTATGTACAAAAAATAGGCTTTTAGGCTGTGGTGGCGTACGTGGGGTCGTACCCAGAAATGTATTCTCCTAAGCAGAAAATTTAAAATTTCTTTGTTTTCTCTACCTGTGCTTGTGAATAGTCTTTGACATTTTATGATGTCACCCAAGGTCTTTGACATTTTATGATGTCACCCAAGATTAACTCTCGATCATCCTCCTTTACGCCACCAGTGCTGTCATAACTTCTAAACCGAAAGTCGTATGTAAACTCTTTTGCAAAAAAAACGGGCTCTTTAGATTTTTTTCTCAACTTCAATGAAGAAGAACAAGAAATAGGTTTTATTAATTTGACGATGTATTGGCATGTTATTTGAAGCATCCTGGCATGATTCTTTACGTTCCAAATTTAAAATTCTAAATTAATAAAAGAAAAATAATGATTATTGTAGATTATTCTAAAATTGCTTTACTAATGGCGCGAATTGCTGAAACGATTTTTAACTGATTACGATATTTTAAAACTTTTTGGATATTTTCTGCAAATTAAACAATTTAATCTTTCTTTTTACATTAAATACCACTTTTTGATATGAGTGATAAAGCGATAAGGGCCGGTAAAATTATAGCCCTACTTGAAGAAGGTTGTTCGCAAACTTACGTGTCTCAGCGGCTAAATGTAATTCGTTTAACTGTCCAGAGGACTTGGCAACGGTATCAAGAGACCGGTTCGGTCAAAAGAAGTCCCGGTTCGGGAAGAAAACGATGCACAGAACCAAGAGATGACCGCTTTTTGGTGAGTCAGGCGTTGCGGAATCGTAAAGCGTCAAGTGTGGACCTGAAGAAGAGCCTTGAAGAAGTTAGAGGAGTAGAAGTTAGCTTGTGGACGGTCAGGAGGAGGCTTTTGGCTGCCAATATTGGGGCCCTAAATTACTCCGTGAGCACCGTGTTGCTCGACTTCAGTTTGCTCGGAACTGTGCTTCATGGACTCTGGAGGACTGGAATAAAGTATTGTTTTCTGATGAAGCTAGAATCTCTTTGTGTGGAGAGGACCGACGCCGGCGAGTGCTGCGAAGACCACGGGAACGCTATGCCACGGTAATATTATGTATACAGTATTCCGACTTCATACAAACGGACGAAGCGCGAGCTATACCTACGCGCCTCGATCTCGGGGTGCGCTCGGGATTAGGGCGTCCAATCCCGCAGCCTGAATTCAATCTCGGTATTTGCGGGACTACGAATGTTCAATCCCGCGGGATCTCGGTATTTGCGGGATCCCGCATATTGAAAATATTCACATTTATATAAGGCAAATAAAACAATGAATTAATCAACTAACTCCAGGTTTATTTACGTATTACTATTAGTATGAGATCAATCAAATTACACCGCTATTTCTTCACAAAAAACAGTAACAAATACTGAATAAAAAACTTGACTGCTATTTTAGGCTACATACTTAGGCTACCACTGACTGAAATTCGGCTATATTAGGCTACATAAGCTGTGAAAAACGGGCGACATCGGCCCCCGCGTTGTTTGCAACACTGCCGGCCGCCAGTTACCGAGCGATCGCGCTCGCGAGAGGTCGTATGCATGCTTTTTTCAGTCCCGCAAATCCCGCGGATCCCGCACCCGTAATCCCGCATCACGCGGGATTGGAAAATGACGCGGGATCCCGCAATACCGAGATCTCGGTATTCCGAGATTGGACGCCCTACTCGGGATGATGACAGTCGCGACCGGCGACTGTGCCGCAGTGACGAACGGACGGTGTGTTGTTTTTTTAACAATAACCGCGCGATTTTTCGCTATAAATAAGTTCAAGTACATATTTAATATGACGAGTAGGATATATTGTGCAGTTTTTGGTTGCATGAATTCGTCAATAACGCATCCAGAGATAACTTTTTTTAGATTACCTGGAAACTTTGAAAGGTACCTAAGACTAAAATAATTTTAGTTACTAGTAGGTATGTACATAATGTGTTTCTTTTTAATGGATAAGTATTTCCTTTTATCTCCCGAAAAAAGATGTCGGGATTAATAAATAAAGTGAATAGAGTAAAGGAAAGTGATTGACACGAGTGAAATAGGTAGTTATAGGCGGTTCATGAATCATGATACGGTAGGTACGCTTGTGTTAAAACCTCGGGGCATGTGTGTTTTGTTTTGTTAGTTTGTATAATTCAAAGTAAAGACGTGGTATTTTATTATTAATAATAGTTGTTTATTGTACTGTGTGTTTCATACACATAATAACACATACATTACACATAATACAAGAAAAAATATAAACATGTTTTTTTAATAATTAAATCTACCAATCAAAACAACACGCATTTATTTGAACACTTCCTATTCTATTCACAAACTATTTTATTTGTTTATATAAAATAGTATATTTACAATCACAAAACTAAATGGAAACGCAAAGTAGGCAAATGTAATTAAAATGCTGGAGGCGGCCAGCCCTGTCGCATGTTTACGTACCGCGCGGCTGTAGGCATTTATTTCTAAGATACGGCCGAGTTAAAATACTGTATGATAATATTACCATGGCTATGCGGAAGTGTTTCGAAGATATCACTCCTTATGGCGGAGGCTCCGTTATGTTTTGGGCAGCAATTATTTCGACGGAGCGTACGGAGTTAGTTTTCATAGAAAACGGAACATTAAATGCACACCGGTACATAATGGAAGTCCTAATTCCATATGCACAACCCACATTGACTGCACTTGGGGAAGATTCCATTTTTATGGACGACAATGCTCGCCCGCACCATTCTGGCGACGTGGAAGCGTACATGCAAGAAGTTGGGATCCGTCGTTTAGATTGGCCAGCTCGAAGTCCTGACCTCAATCCAATTGAGCATGTCTGGGATGTTCTAAAGAGACGGGTAAGATCATTGCAATCTGCTCCACAAAACATCAGGGAGCTAAAAAGAGTCATTGCAGAAGAGTGGGAACGTATTCCTCAAAACGTTATTAAAAACATCGTGGAAAGCATGCCCAGAAGGATTCAAGCTGTGATTTTGTTAAGAGGAGGTCACACTCGTTATTAGGTTTTTACATTTGTAACTTTACTTAATTAAAAAAAGTAAAAAAAAAATCTTGTCTTTATTGCCGACCACTTCTTATTGTTTGGGCGTGTACATCGGTTTTAAAGAATCCGTCGTTTTTTTTTTTCTTTTAATTGCCCGAATTCACTTGATGCGCATTAATTTACACGATTATAAGTATACAGACTACGTCAAAGCAATAAATTTCATTTAATTAACTCAAATCGACCTTAGAACGTAAATTTCCTTAGGTGCCCGTTTTTTTTGCAAAAGAGTGTATATGATATCGATACGTCTTAGTTATGGATAGTTTTTATGGAAAGCCTGGCCGCAACAAAATCACAATAAATCATTCAAAATATATTTTGGAATCATCAGTCTGTTTTCTGTTCCTGCAGACAAAAACATGTACTTATTACAATTTTATATTGACATTAATAACTTTTTATCACATGATTTTTCCAGCCATATTTATGAAACAAATTACTCCTTATTCCTAATTTAAATTCGCTAATCTGTATTTAAACTAATCTTAGATATCGATTTTGTTTTTTAAATAAGGCTCAATTTACCCCGCCGCGGAATGGACTGGGCCAAAAATAGCCAAAAATAGGTCGCGTCTTCCGGGAATCCTCGCGCATTCTCGAGAATTTTTGCCTCCTATTTAGTTTGTATGTTATACAATTGACATAAAGTTCATTATGCTATGTAGCAAAAAGTCGCTTCCATTCCATTCCGCGGCGGTGTAAATTGAGCCTTAGGCTTTTGCTGTCTCACAATGAATCTTTTCAAATGGGGTGGAGCTCAAACGTTTGACAGATTTCTTTTTATGTTGTACTGTTCAGTATTCCAGACACACGTAATCGCTAATCTCATTTTGTCATATTATATATTGTCAAGGACATTATTAAAGTAACGGGTTTTCATTAAGAGGTGTAATTTTGATATTCAAAGAAAAATGCCATTTCTTAATATAAATGATCGGATGTTTATTTCATTATAAAGAGGAAGGTATGCCGTTAATAGTGGAAAATAACATCAGGCAAATGACCATCACGACCACGCTTACAGGACCATATCCTTTTCATGAAATTTTCCATAACCAAATCGCAAAGTGGCTGCCCTGTGTCCTCGATAGCCTCACGAATTCCATCTTTGAGGTCTTGAATCGACGCTGGGCGTAGACCTTCTCTTTCACGTGACCCCAAAGGAAGAAGTCGCAAGGTGTTAAATCACAAGATCTCGGTGGCCAATTGTGATCACCTCTTGGAGAGATAACACGATCCGGAAAGTTTTCCCGTAAAAGATCAATGCTTTCGTTGCTTGTGTGGCACGTAGCGCCGTCTTATTGAAAGTAAACGTTGTCCAGATCAATACCATCCAATTCCAGCCATAAAAAATCATTAATCATCTCTCGATAGCGCAATCCATTCACCGTAACTGTTGCTCAAGCCTCATTTTCGAAAAAGTAAGGTCCAATGACTCCGCCGGATCATACACCGCACCAAACAGTCACACTTTGAGGATAGAGAGGCTTTTCAACTATAACTCTTGGGTTTTCCGAGCCCCAGATGCGACAATTTTGCTTGTTGACGAAGCCACCGAGGGGGAAATGGGCCTCATCACTCAAGATGATTTTTCGATGGAATTCCGGATCATTTTCATGCATTTCAACGACCCAATCAGCATAGACACGACGTTGTTGATGATCGGCCGGCTTGAGTTCTTGTGTTAAATGAACTTTATAAGCCTTAAGACCCAAATCTTTATGCAAAATAAGGTGTAATGACGTTTGTGGAATGCCTAATTCCAAAGAACGACGAGGAATGGACAATCCTGGGTTTTCTTCAACACTTTCGGCTACAGCAGCAATATTCTCGGCTGTTCTTGAGCGACGTGCACGGGTTTTATTCTTCACATCACTAAGTTGTCCCAACAGCCCGAATTTTTCCACCAATTTCTGTGTTGCGGTCCGACAAGGTGCTTCACGACGACCCAAAAATGTCGAGTTTTACGAACCGTCTCTGCCAAATTTTCACCATTTGTATAGTGAATTTTAATAATTTCAATGCGTTGTTGAAGCGTGTATCGTTCCATTTATGGCGTAGTTTCTACTTGTCAAATGTCAAAAAAATGACAGCTTCAAAAGTGACATCTACCGAAATGGCGGGCTATTCAAAATAACACCTCTTATTGGAAAACCCTGTAGTATTGACTCGACATCGGTAATTGCATTTGATTTGCAGTAATATTAAACTAATTATGTTTTGTTTAGCAACTCCACAATGTGGCAGGTCGTCGCTTGTTTATTGGCAGCTCTTACCATGTGGCTTAGTGTGATATTTCTCATGAGATACCTTCTCAAACTGCTATTAATGTACAAGGTAAATGTTTCTTTACAAATTAAAATTGTTAATAGAGTATGCTCAGTAATAAAGGATGCTTATAATAAAATTGTGCATGTTTATAGGGATGGATGTACGAATCTCGTGCCCCCGGTTCGAAGATATCGGTAAAGACTATGCTCTGGATCAGTATAGTGAAAGTATTATCCGGGTGGAACAAACCCAAGTTGTATAGCTTTCAAGGTTCATTGCCCAGACTACCGCTACCTGCTGTTAAAGATACTATGAAACGGGTGAGTTAACTTAAACGCTTTTCGATCAGACTTTTAAAAACCTGTTTACACACACGCAAACTCCAAATCAGGTCTTATCATAAAATATCTATGCCAATTGATAATAACTACCGTGTAATCTTGCACTGAAAATACAAACGTTTCTACAATTTTGAAGGTTTTCAACTTCAAAATGATTAAGTAAATTCAAGTCACGACAACGTAATTCTATCATCTGTATTGTACTTTTCTGTTTAATTATTAGTATGACCAAAACCGATACATTAAGTTCAGTTATCCTCAAAATCTCTCATGTTTAACTAATTGTTACCAAATTTTGTATGAGGTCTTGATCTTAACTAATTGAATACTCGGTTATTAAATCGGTATTCCCTGCTACCAGGATTCAAAGACAGGTGACATCCACCAACCCGCACTGGATCCGCTTGGTGAACTAAGGCACATTCCTTCTCATAGCGAGGAGGTCTGTGTCCCAGCAGTGGGAATGTAATAGGCTTTTTTTCTGTTGGGAAAATCATCAATTGACTCCTCCCGCTCTGGTTGGAGTGGAAGGGAGTGTTAGACATCTACTGACTAAAAATCCACCCTGTTCCTTCAGTTGCACTTGTGGTCCAGGACCGCGGTATCTCGTTAGAACATTTCCGCGGGCCCAGCAGGCAATGGTCCTGTCAGGCCCCGTCAGTTCTGCTGCCTGCTCTTTGAAGTGCGCGTGGAACACGACTCGCCGTTGACCTGGGTCTGGTCCTTATCGGGCGGCGAGCTACCCCTTGCCTCCCGAAAGCCCGCGCCTACGGTGGCCGGAGATCAGCTCGAAATCCCCGACGCCCGGGGCGTTTCCCGCGGCGGCTGGGGCGTGATGAAGAGTGTTGTCTCTCCCTTACGCGTTCAGCCTCCTTCGCTAGCATGACAGCTTCGGAGAAGGAGGCGACCGCATCCCATTCCCATTCATCAGAAAAGAGGACTTTGCTCCACTGGAGGTATGACCAATTTAGGTGCTCATGTGCTAAGTTAAGGCCCGCTCTTCGATGGTTTGCAGTTAATTTCGGCCTATTTGCTGGCTTGTGCGGTACTAGTCCACGTTCCTTCAAACTTCTTCTAATTGTAGAGTCACTTACAGCCTCCCTACATACAACATGAAGCTGCTGCTGCAGTTGAAATGCATTAAGGCGTCAATTTCGTAAAGAAGTTGTTACAATAAATGGATCATCTCGCTCAGAAGTGACCCAATTCCTACCAGATCCTGAATGGCGCGTGAACAAACCAGTCTCCCGATAGCGTTTGTAGACTCTATGAACAGACGACATGCTTAGATGCAATCTTTCAGCCACAACACGTTGACTCAGTCCAGAATCCAGCAATGCCACCACTTGGGCGGCTTCTGCGGGCGAAGTATCCATGTTTTAGAAAAAAAAACATTTTCACTCGTCCCAAAGTCACAGTAAACAAATAAAAACAAAGTTTTAAGATAAGCGCTAATTTTTAGTTTTCAAAGGTGAAATGTACTCCAACTCTAAACACACATTTGTCTCAAAACAGTGAATCATTTCATCTATAGGATAAACAAATGAAATTCTAATTTTGAATTTAGAATTTTCGCTTATCACTGTAAAGGCCAAACTGCCAGCTATACAATCATGTGATTTTTTCTTGGAATTAAAACTCTTTTGTTTTAAAATAGGACAGAAACCATAAAAACGGAAGTGTTTAGATTTTTCCGATGAGAAGTGTATTAGTATAGATTAAACAAAAAAGTAAATGTTGTTCATTGTTTCAGTACCTGACTAGCGTTCGCCCCCTATTGGACGACGACAACTATAAGAGAGTAGAAAGACTATCTAAAGAATTTGAAGAAACTATTGCTGTGAAGCTTCAAAGATACCTTGTACTGAAGTCATGGTAATCATTGTACACTATTTTACCTAACTAATATACTAATAAATAAGTATGGCTAGAATCACGCGAGAGTTCCAAATATACATAAAACGCTCACCAGCCAGAGAAATTATCTGTAAATACAATACACTGGAGCAACGTAACAGAGTCACAGCAACATGTTTTGTATAGCTAAGAACCACAGAAATCTTAATAATAAGGCAATAGAAATGCTGTCTACTGTCATTTAATACTGGGACGCGTGTCGCCGGTTCGCAGCTACCACCACATAAACAAATAATAGATACACACTTTCGCCTACACATGCATTGTGCATTATTACAACAAAATTAAACTTTAAGCCATGACATTACGCAATATTTTCTAAAAACGCATAATCTCAGGTGGCGTAACGTGTGCGAAAAGCAGAGAAAGATATCGCGCGCTCACTCTCACTTAGGAATAGTGCAGTGCAAAGCTCGTAATGCTCATATTATTATCGATAATTTTCTGTTGAGCGTTAATAGCCAAGATGTCTCGTAACAATAGATCATTAATTTATTGAAAGGTTTTCATTCCTCGACGCGCTTTTAGACGATTTATTTAGGAGAAAAGGGAATACAATAAAACGTTAAGTGTAAGTATATTTTTTATTATTTAGTTATACAAATCTTAAAGGCTCTCCAATACTTCACCTTATGAATAAAAAAACAATGACCAAATCAAATAGAGCAATAATGGCACAACTTAATACCGAACAATGAAGAATATACTTTATTGTTCATCAAAATAAATTGTTACACAACTGTTTTACGTAAATTCTTTGGTTACGATGGCGGTCTTATCGCTTATAGCGATATATTCTAGACAATCTTATGATGGATTGATGATATCCGGATCTTTCGGAAACCTGTAATAATAGCATTGGATAAAGTAAAACAGATGCATAAATAATATGAAAACGTATCGATCCGATCCAACTTAATCCATTATACTTACAATATACATAATAATATGTATCCTTAATTATTTTGTCATAACAAAAGATAAATATTGAACACTTCAATGATACAAGGATACCCAACGCAGACTGTTATTTAACTTACCTACGTAATAACGATAATAAGCCTACCTCCTATTAATTTTCTGAATGATAAAATAGTTATAAAGTACGAATTAACAGATATATAATCATTCAAAAACGACTTTTTATAAGCTATTTAAACAGGAAAAAACATGCTTAATGAAAATACGTATTGAAATATTAAACGAAAAATTATATTTCATTCGAATTTCGGTAAAACTACGTATTAACTATTAAGCTAAAGGTAATAAATTACCGATACAAAATAGTAGTGGCACGTCACTAATTCGCGGCCAACTCGTGCGGCGCACGGTGGGCTGAAAAACGGCTTTCATAGAGTTAGGCATTTTATTTTGCAAGTGCCAGTTTTTGTGCCGGATATCACTTCTATTTGTTATAACAATATACAAAAATGACACCAGAATTGATTCTGCACAAAAACGAAGGAATTATAATTTTTTTACGAAAATTTTGTATGGAGCTAGTATGAAAAATCGAAATATCTCTGAAACGGCAGCGATAACCGTAATATCCTTATAGGAGGTTTTAGTACTAATTATTTATGATTTTTTGACATACGTTACATAATGGTTGTAGATGCTTTTTTTTTTTTAAAATCGTCAAAATATTTTTATTTATTTTTACATATTAAACGTTCCTTTTAGTGTTTAAGTTGAAGAATTCAGAGCTTTAACAACTCTTAACATAAAATAGCATCACCCCTATAGACCTGAAGGACTAGACAGAGGTGTGTAGTATCTTGTTGATCTTGTAAGATTTCCAACAATACCAAATAGTTGAATATCAGTGTCAAAGTGCCTATGCTGTCGCTTCTTTTAGAAAGATAGGGGAATGAAATTGTTAATTGATCATACCCTAAAAGTATGAATACAACATAACCGGACACATAATAATATCGACACAAAAGGAATTTTAAAACCTTGCATACGTTCAAAATACAAAATAACATATTGTGTAGTCATCTAATGAGTCTGATGACAAGTAATTAAGTAATTAGAATGATGGTTGTAGTCTTCTGATTCTAATGAGCCTATTAAGTGATTAAATGATTTGAAATATCTCGCAACAATACCAACTAAGAACTGCATTCACCTTTTTATAATTAGTGAGCTAATGTGATTTGCTAATGTTGATTAGTTCTACTATGAGTTCTACGAAATGTTTTTGACGATTATTAATTTTTATTATCATATCTTTTATAACTTTAATGAGGGTAGTTAACTAATTATTGACTTTATACAATAAAAGGGCTATAATTTTGTTCCATAATTTAGATTGTTCACAACCGTGTAACTGCTAACACTAAAACTATTTGCTTTGCGACTACAAAATCTTAGAATGGAAAGTTTAATCACCAACTTAGATTTGTTTGTTCTTCTAAAAAGTGAGTGTCCTTCATTTAATCATGAAGTATTGTTTAGTGCAATTGTGTCCCGCATAGGCGATTGCCTTTCTGCCGAAGATCAAGTAACTCTCAAAGAATTTTGCCGGAGATTCACGCGAGCTGCTTTAAACAGGTGGCAGAAATCTAAACGATTCTTTGATAAGTTTAGAAATACGTACGGAGAGTGGTTGCAAGCAAATATTGATTGGCCGAGTTGCGTGCAAACTTTAATAAATCAAGAACCAACTGTTGATGAGATACCAAGAGCACGCTCAGTCTCTCCAGAACCTTCGACATCATCGACTGTTGGAACAATGACAAAAAGGTCCCGAAAACCATTCAAAGATCTGGGAAGCAAACAGAAAAAGAGAAGATCTAGTGAGCACATAGGCGAGGATTCCTGTGAATTAGCATATGCAGCTGCAGCACGTTTAAAAGAAGAAGGTTATGAAGATATCGCATCTGTAATCAATTATATGATCAAAAATCCAGAAGCTGCCGTTAAAATCAAGGAAAGCATTAAGAAAACAGTAATATTTACACCAGAGAAAGCACTTGGATTGCTTCTTTCACTTAAGCTTTCAAAGTGGCAATATATTACGTTGCGAGAGACTGCCATTCGGGAAGGTGCTAAGGATATTTACCCATCCTACTATAAACTGCAACAAACTAAGCTTGCATGCTACCCTCCTAATCAATCAGTATCAGTTACGGATTCATCAGCTAGAATTACACTTCAAGCTTTACTTGACATCACGGTGAAGCGGATTCTTCAAAGTCTTTCTGATAATGTGGAAAATAAGCAGTTAAAGCTGATATCGAAGTGGGGATTTGATGGTGCTTCCAATCAAAGCCGATACAAGCAGAAAATGGACGGCGAGCATGATGATTCAAGCATTTTCATGACCTCCTTGGTGCCACTGAAACTGACAGATGGAGATAATACTATATGGACAAACCCGAAACCATGCTCAACTTTTTATTGTCGTCCGGTTCAGTTCACTTTTGTAAAAGAAAGCCATGCAGTTGTCATTGATAACAAAAGAAAAATGGATGAGGAAATTGAGGCCCTTAACCCCACAGAGTGCATTAATAGTAACAGGGTGACTCATAAACTAATGATGACAATGATCGACGCAAAAGTCTGCACGTACCTTTCTGAAGCTAGATCAAATGCATCATGCTACCTGTGCTTAGCAAAACCAACAGAAATGAACCACTTAGATGCTGTAACATCAAAAACTGTGTGTTCTGGAATTTGGCCTATCATCCCTACATGCCCGTATAAATTGCATGGAATGTCTGTTACACATTGCGTACAGACTTGACTTCAAACAGTGGGCAGCAAGAAGTAATGAGCATAAAGATATGTTACAAAACAGAAAAAAAAACATTCAAAATAAATTTAAAGAGGAGCTCAATCTGTTAATTGATATAGTAAAACAAGGCTCGGGAACTACCAATGACGGGAATACCGCAAGGAAGTTTTTCGAGTTTCCCAATAAAACTGCAGCTATTACTGGGTTGGATCAAAACCTGATAAAAAGATTTGCTGTTATTTTGCAAGCAATAACATCTGGTGAGAAGATCGATGTCATCAAATTTAAAGATTTTGCTCGCAAAACAGCAGAAAAGTACGTGGAATTATACGACTGGTACTACATGTCATCAACCGTACATAAACTATTAATACACGGAGCTGACATAATCGAAAAAAATGATATTGTCCCGATTGGGACTCTCTCGGAAGAAGCCTCAGAGTCTCGAAACAAAGATTTTAGGAGGTTCCGGGAACATCATTCGCGGAAAAGAAGCAGGCAAGATTCTAATCAAGATATCCTAAATATGCTTGTTGTTTCTTCGGATCCTTTTCTAAGTGCACAAAGGCCGAAGTTAGATGCCAAAAGGAAGACAACCTTTTTTGCTGAAACTCTCGACCTAATACAGTTTCCGGAAACTGAGTTCGAGTTTGTAGGTATATCCGATCTGGATTCTGACTCGGAATTGGAGTCCGACAACGAAAGTTGTAAAGAAAATTTGTAAAATTTAATTATTTTTCTTTATGTTCTTTTGTTATTTATGTTAGTTTATTGTACCAATATGTTTAGTTAATAATTTCATAAATTATAGTTTCAAATATGTATTTTGTATAATTGAATTTATTAGATATTATTTTTGTTACTTCTGTTTTATTTAAATTACCTATCAATAAAAAGTTTATATACAGTCTTTTTTTTTCACATATTCTTAATATTTGGGGAAAAAGCATGCTTCCTAACGATGTTCTTAACTTTGACACAGTTCATGGATCGTTTTGAACAGTTTCATATGTTAAAATAAATAATGTTAGTACTATAATCCCCTATAAGGATATTATTATTATTATGTGTCCGGTTATGTTGTAATCATACTTTTAGGGTATGATCAATTAACAATTTCATTCCCCTATCTTTCAAAAAGAAGCGACAGCATGGGCACTTTGACACTGATATTCAACTATTTGGTATTGTTGGAAATCTTACAAGATCAACAAGACACTACACACCTCTGTCTAGTCCTTCAGGTCTATAGGGGTGATGCTATTTTATGATAACAGTTGTTAAAGCTCTGAATTCTTCAACTTAAACACTAAAAGGAACGTTTAAATATGTAAAAATAAATAAAAATATTTTGACGATTTTTTTTTAAAAAAGGCATCTACAACCATTATGTAACGTATGTCAAAAAATCATAAATAATTAGTACTATAACCCCCTATAAGGATATTACGGTTATCGCTGCCGTTTTAGAGATATTTCGATTTTTCATACTAGCTCCATACAAAATTTTCGTAAAAAAATTATAATTCCTTCGTTTCTGTGCAGAATCAATTCTGGTGTCATTTTTGTATATTGTTATAACTAATAGAAGTGATATCCGGCAAAAAAACTCGCACTTGCAAAATAAAATGCCTAAGTCTATGAAAGCCGATTTTCAGCCCACCGTGCGGCGTGTTCCTGGAATGTACGTAAACGACGATATTGTTTATTGCGCATGACTATAATATTTCATTGCTGCTTTAGTAGTTGTAATAGTAGGATAAACACGCTTAAGTATTAATGGTAATTGAATTAAGAAAAAAAATGTTTTCTGTGATAATCGTAGTAATGGTGGCGAAAATATTTGATTTGATTATATTTAAAAAAAACTAAATTTTTTCAAAAATTAAGTACTTACATATGAAATGTTATCCCCTTATTTGTAAAGTTACAAATTTTGGAAGAGTTTCTGCAGTTGGATATGCTGCAAAACACTATGTTTACCTCTCCGCGTCCCATACTACACAAGTAACCGCAACAAACGCTCCACGCGCACTTGTGGCCTACGTGTCACATGCGCGGCGACAAGGTCACGCGTCTTTGCGACTTCTATTGCCTTATTATTAAGATTTCTGTGCTAAGAATAGTTCATGCAAAATATTTAATTAAAAATTAAAAACAGAAAATTATGTAATCTGGTTTTAATTTAGTGTAGTCTGATAATTCCTTTTTCCTCCTAGGTGGTCTAGTAACTACGTGTCTGATTGGTGGGAGGAGTACGTGTACCTGCGCGGGCGCTCGCCGCTCATGGTCAACTCTAATTTCTATGGAACTGATGCAATCTTGTTAAGACCTACCAACATCCAGGCGGCGCGCGCGGGAGTCATCATCCACTTATGCCTCAAGTTCCGGAGGCTCATTGATAGACAAGAACTAGAACCGGTTCGTTATTACACTGACTATTTAATTTTTGTTGTGTAGGTTATGTCTGGTAACTGCTGATGGCACACTGCCATTTTATCAATAGTAATACTATACATATACAGACCAAAGATCTGATCATAAAAACTGAAACGTGTTAGCCACAGAATTTCCTTGACTTAACGATTACTTTTAGCTCTCACTCGCACTTGGCTAATTTTTAAAACTATAATAGTTTTAAAAAATTGGCCAAGTGCGAGTGAGACTCGCCCATGAAGGGTTCCGCAGTAACTATAATAATATAATATATGTATATTTATTTGACAAAAAAAACCTTACAAATTTCTTAAAACTATCTTATTTACATTTTTTACAACTACGCCAAATAACTTTGTTTTTCATAATGTTTGTATGAATTACAAAGTTATATTTGCGATTTTAGAAAATATGCTGTATCACAAAAACTGCTGACCCGATCTCGTTCAAACCAATTTTGCTTGAAAGTTTACATTAAGATTTACAAACATATTTTTCACTCTATTATTATAGAAGTTAGAGTGGGGGGGGGGGGGGGCACATTTTACCACTTTGAAGCGTATATCTTTTAAACGATTAACTTTATGAAAAAATGGTTTCAGAAACCCCTATGTCATTTTTAAAGACCTGTCTATAGATACCACACATGCATAGGTTTCATGAAAAAATAAATTATTTTTAGTTTTAGTTCCATGTATGGGTGGGTAGCCCTCCTTTATTTTAAATATTTTTTATTTATTTTTTCTTAAAATCGGAAAGCGGTTCACAGCGGTTACATCTACCTACCAAGTTTCACATGTATAGTCCTAATAGTTTCGGAATAAAATGGCTGTGACATACGGATGGACGGACGGACGGACGGACAGACAGACAGACAGACAGACGGACAGACAGACAGACGGACAGACATGACGAAACTATAAGGGTTCCGTTTTTTGCCATTCGGCTACGGAACCCTAAAAAAACATTGTATGTATTTTTCTACAGATAATGCTACAAAATATGGTGCCTCTTTGCTCGTGGCAATACGAGAGACTGTTCAACACGGTGCGAGTGCCTGGTATTGAACGGGACAAGATCGTGCATTATCAAGATTCCACACATATCACTGTCTACCATAAAGGAAGATATTATAAAGTGCTCGTATACTCGAGAGGACGCCTATTAAAGCCTGCTGAAATTCAAGTGTGAGTTTACATTTATTCATGTTGTTCTATCTAATAAAACTATGCACTAATGATGTTCTCGATATAATTAAGACGCAATAATAGTAAACGCTGTAGCAATGCGCGCATTATGCAATTATAATCCACTTCGTCAGTCGAATACGCTTAATAAGCAGTGTCAAGCATTCAACTGCTTACAAATCAAGCTAATTGAGGTCGTTGTTTAATGCTGCCGTTTTCTAACCTCTCTATGCAGATAGGTTAGAAAACGGCAGCATATATGCATATGTAAAACGTTTAATACGACTAAAACACTGCGATGAGATGACAATAATAACGCGAGTTTGATGATTTCTCAATTCGGGCAGCCAGTGGTTGCAGGTCATGACCTGTTCCTGACTTCCAAAGTTCCTGACACACACAAGAAGAATGTCAACCGCGTGCATTGATAATGCACCATGCTTAGGAATTTATTTATGTAAAATGGTTATGCCCCGGGAAAATTAACGGGAACAAACTAGTTAGGTACCCGAGCAATACAACGTGGCGCAACAATGGTGACATTAATGTCACACAGGGGTTAGGCTAGTGCCACTAGCCTAGTGCCCATTAATCATAAATTATGACAGGTTCAAATAATACGTAAGTTGAAAAAAAAAAACAAATATACTAAAAACAATAAAAAAGTAACTAACCCTTCTCGTCTGTTTATTGGGACTAATCGCGGGAACAGTTGATCAATTTTAAAGGGATTTTTGCTGGAAGATAAAGGAGATATACCAGAATTCCCTCGGGATCGAGTTTTAAGCTAGTACTCGAGCGTACGAAGTCGCGGGCACAGCTAGTTTGAAATTAATGCTTTGGTGTGTATAATCAGTGTACTGTATGTAATCAAGAAACTTGTGTATTCTGTAGACAAATTCAACAAATCCTCGATGATAAGTCCGAGCCAATGGTTGGGGAAGAGCGGGTAGCCGCGCTAACTGCGGGCGAGCGCTCGCACTGGGCACACATCCGACAGACCATGTTCAACCGAGGTCACAACCGCACGTCGTTGCACTGCATCGAGCGCGCCGCCTTCAACGTATGCCTTGGTAAGGATACCGACACTAAAAATATGATCATTTTTATGGTCCGTATGTCACAGCCATTTTATTCCGAAACTATCAGAACTATACATGTGAAACTTGGTAGGTAGATGTATTCTGTAAACCGCTTGCCGATTTAAATAAATAATAATAATAATTTTAATAAATAAATGATTATTATTATTATTTTTGTGTATACATTTTTGTATCTCAGCAGTCTTCTGCCGGTTTTATAGAATAACACGAGCCAAAGCCAAGTGCTACCTTAAAATTAAAACCTAACTGATGGATGACTGTCTCAAGGGCGGGTCCAGATTTGGTGCCAGGGAGGGGGGGGGGGGGGGGGGTGTCACATAGTCGTGGTCAAGTCACAAGAAGTTATAATTTAATTTTGATAATAATAGATACAAGTAAATAGCTAAAGAGTGGAATTCCCTGCTGGAGTCTGTGTTTCCTGATAGCTATAACCTAGGAGTCTTTAAGTCAAGAGTGAATAGGTTACTTCTAGGCAGGCAAGCATGCTTCATCTTCGACTACATCTTCGCTTAACATCAGGTGTGATGGTGATCAAACGTAAGCCTATCAACTACTTATATAAAAAAAAAATTAATAAATGTCACTACTGTACCTACCTACTTAAAAATACCTACCCATACCATATTTAAAAAATAAAATCGTTTTTTGTGTTACGTCTTCTCCCGAAACGCGTTATCACTTCATCTACTTCAATAGGTACGTTTTTATGGACGTGGTCAAGCCATTCCGTTTGGAAACTGACAATTTTCAGCATCTTCAGAAAAGGGAAGCCTATGTTACCAAGTTTAATGAAGTTCTTAATTGCTTGAATATTGAAAACGATGACCTGGAGACCATTTGGCAGTCCGTAATATCTTTTGTCACGGAAACAAGCTCTCAAATCTTGGGCCATAGAAACACTAAATTGGATGTCTGGTTTGATGAGAATGACGATACAATTACAAGTGCACTAAGCGGTCACCGTCAGCTTCGTAATATGCAGCACAATAATACTTGCAATGAAAACAAACGAATCCAGGAAAGCACTTCAAGACTGGAAAGACTAACGAGAGATGCGAAAGATAATTGGTGGTAAGGGAAGGCGAAATTCTTACAGTGGCTTATAGAGGTACCAGGAAAAATTTAAACGTACCCTTAAAGTAACTAGATGGAGTATCTCTCGCCAACAAGGACGATATCTTGAAACGCTGGACTCAACATTTTAATGACCTTCTGAATGTTGATCGCTCTGCTGATATAACTTACATTAATTCTCTCCAGCAAACTAAACCTAGATAAGAGTTACTTGAACCTATTATTTTGGAGAAAGTCACAACGGCCATCAGGCAACAGCAGAATATAATATCTGCGGCGAAATGCTGAAGTATGGAGGAGAGGAGTTACACCAGATCATGTGGAAATTGAGTGAATAGGTTACTTTTAGGTAAGCGTGCTCCACCTTCGACCACATCGTCACTTACCATCAGGTGAGATGGTGGTCAAACGCGAACCTATTTTAAATAAAAAAAGTGCTTTAAAATCACTCGCTTTTACTCACTGTACAAATACAAAGGAGATCGCTCTGACTTTAATTCGTACCGAGGTATTTCCCTTCTCTCCGTTCCGGGAAAATAATTCACCTGAGTCCATTGCTGTCTTTATCTGAAGAAATACTGCCAGAATCTCAGTTCGGTTTCAGACCGGAGAGAGGAACCTGCGAGGCCATCATCTCAATCCGCCAGCTTATTGAGAAGAGCAGGGAGAGCAAGATCGACCAATTTTTTTGTGTTTTATTAATCTTGAAAGCACATTCGACTCTCGACATGGTATCACTTATAGTGTCTGCGAGATATAATGAAAATCTTGTCCGAAACACGGATGTTCTTCGTCGTGCAAACGTCGGAGGTATCGAGACCTACCTCTTGAGGCGCCAGCTACGCTGGAGTGGACACGTATCGCGAATGTCGGACGACAGATTGGCTAAACGCCAGTGCTAAACGCATCTTTTTCACAGAACTCAAATATGACAAACGTCAACGGGGTGGACAATACCAAAGATGTTCTGAAAATGCATATGAAAAGATGCAAGATCGAACCATCTCAATGGCACAAAGCAGCTCAATGGTTGGATTGAAGACGTCTCATTAATCAGATTTCGGAGTTGCAGCAATTCCGGAAGACACAACTGCCAATGCTTTTCTTCCAGATTGTCGTACTTTGGCTAATATTAAATTGGCAAGAAAGGTTTTAACTGTTCCGCCAAGCGATTCCATAAAAATAGACCACCCTTGTTATTTTCCACACTTTAAAAAATAGCATCGAACGCTATTTTTTGATCTGCCACCAACTTTGGTACATTTGAGTTGTCAAATACTGATAACTCGTTAACATCGTATGTACGGCTCGGTATGGCATTAACTACATTTTGTAGTGAGCGATTCGGAGAAGGTAACCCAAAGTCTCTTAAATTTTAACCGTTCAATTCTAAAAGTTTGTTTTCGATCTGTATCAAGCCTTCATTATAAACATCAAAATCTTGACCTTGTTGTTGTTCTATGTGTCTGATATCTTGACACAAATCGTCTTTAAAAGTATCCCATAAGTTTAGAGGTTCACGGCGCGGCGGCGCCTTTTCTATATCTATGACTTTTTAAAATTCGTAATATCTTTTGAATGGAATATACGATTTGAAAAATTCAAAAAGTAATTTACAGGTATTGAAACAATTTTTAATAAAAAATAATTTATTTGGATAAGAAAATAAAAAAAAAACGGTATGAATAACATGCACAACGCGACGGCGCGGCGTTTATTATTTCTATTTCTATGACTTATTAAATTCTTAACATCTATTGAATAGAATAGCTGATTTGAACAATTCAAGAAGTAATTAATCTACATGACTTGAAACAGTCTTGAAAACAATATGATTTATTTGGATAAGGATTTCAACAGAAGTATGAATAAGATGATCTTTCTATCAACTTATAAAATGTAAAATGTGGTAATTGTGATAACGATAACATTTGGACATATGGTATCGCGATTTTTTTTTGTAGATATTGATATATTCTACAACATATTTTTGTTCTATCATCAATAGTTTCCGCAGCGTATGCGACGAAAGACGTTTTATGGCATTTTTTTACATCTTGGGTTACGTTACTAAAGTTTTAGTAAGGATCCCTAATCTTTTCTAGCAATAAATATAGCCTATGTTACTCAGAGTTAATGTAGCTTTCTAACGGTGAAAGAATTTTTGAAAGCGGCAGTAGTTTTTGAGTTTATTCATTACAAACGTACACACACACACAAAAATACAAATTTTTTCTCTTTATAATATTAGTGTAGATAATACAATACAATACATAAATAAGCATAGAGCAAGACAAATTAATCTAGAACCAATAAAAGGATCATGATTCGTATGAAAATCGTAACATCCATCCATCTAGAAAACCTTCTTTATGTTCGTCATGGTCAGAGTTACAACTGAACGACGATTTGTTGTTACGTGTTGCTCGGCACCAAAACAATATTAATTATTGTAAATCGATTTTGATTACGCATTTGCTGATGGCAATAAGTAATGATAATGCTGAATAATAATAAAACCTTGGAATTACTATATTATGTTTCTTTAATTAAGTCTGTAAAGAATAAATTAACATCTGTACGGGCATAAGCCTATACATATACTGTTTACTGTTTAATGTTGAGAAAGAGTAGGAAATGACTGTTACTGTTAACTGTTTAAAATTGTTTAATTAATTATTAATAAAATGAATTATTATATTCTAAATACAAATGTTATAAAACTGTTGTAGACTGTTAAAATTACTGTTGACTGTTACGAATGCGGTTGCTAACCGTAGGTACAACATCCAATAAAAAGTATTCAATTTAAAAGTGGAAAACACAGAAAATTTTTTGACATTAAACAACATAATTATTTAAACGTAAATATTTTCGCTGTCCATGCTTTGACATATACGAGGGGGCGTTTTTAAGTTCGCGGAATGGAGGGCAAGGAATGAAAATAAAAATACTAAATTATTTATTTTGAAGTGAAAACTTCTTTAGCGGCGTAGTGCACTTTTTTTGTAATGGGTAAAAAATGTTAAACTCGCGTCAGGACACGTGACCTGATCGAAAATTCGTGAGACGGACGGAGAGTTGAAAACTTCTTTAGCGGCGTTGTGCACTTTTTTGTAATGGGTAAAAAATGTTAAACTCGCGTCAGGACACGTGACCTGATCGAAAATTCGTAAGACGGACGGAGAGTCTAAGAGATAAACTTTTTAATGTAATATAAATTGTCATGTTTGTGTACGATAGCGCAATAAATAAATATTGTATTCTACCATATAAATGATAACACTTTTATACTGATAATTAATGCAATTCCTGCAAAATTATTCCCTAACCATTCCAAAATATCAAAAATGCACAACGTTAATATGCAAGTTTTCACTTCTGCCGGCACTCCCGGAGTGCAACACGTCGTTTTTTTTATCAATATATTCACCTGCTACCTTAATATATTTTTCAGATCTTTCAATTAGCTTATGTATACCTTCATAAAAAAATGTTTTGTCTTTGTCCGAAAAATAAGCTGAAACCGCGTCCTTCACTTCTTCATCAGTTGAAAATTTCTTTCCACGAAGTTCTTTTTTCAGTTTTGGAAAGAGGTAATAATCACTGGGAGCCAGTTCTGGGCTGTAGGGTGGATGGTCTAAAATATTGAAGCACACCTTATGCAGGGCAGCCAACGCAACACGGCACTTGTGAACAGGCGCGTTGTCGTGAAGAAGAACGACACCTTTGGTCAATTTTCTCCTCCTCTTTTCTTTAATGCTTTCTTTCAACCTCTCGAGGGTAGAAGCATAGTATTCTCCGGTTATAGAAACGCCTTTATATTTATAATCGGTCAACAGGATCCCTTCCGAATCCCAAAACACGGTTGCCATGATTTTGAAGATTGTGACACTTTAAACTTCTTGGGTGGTGGTGTGTCTTTTTTGTGCCAATGCATAGAGTCCTGTTTTAACGCAGGCTCATAATGATGAACCCAAGTTTCATCTCCAGTAACAATTCGACTCAATAGTCCATTCTTATCTCGTTACAGAGGCCCAAAAACGTACGAGAACACTCCACGTGGCGTCGTTTTTAAGGCGGCGTGAGCATTCTTGGCACCCATCTTGCACTGACATTTGTCATGCCAAGATGATCGTGCATCTTCCAATATTATTTTGATCGACTTTTTTAATGATTTCCGGAGTAGTCACCTCGATCGCCCGTCCGGGCCGCGGGTCCTCTTCAAGTGAGGTCCTGTCTTGTTTAAAGAGACTGTGCCACTTGTAAGCCATGGTTTTACCCGGGCAAGAGTCCCCGTAAACGAATTCCATCTCTTCCAGTATGTTTTGAACTGACTTTCCTTGCTTAGTAAGGAACTTTATTACGGCACGATACTCGATTTTTTCCATAATGCACACTTTCTTCCCGATTGAGTTGTTTGCTTGACGATAGTTCAAAGACTAATGACCCAATTAAGACAAAACCTGGTATTTATACTATTATTGTACTTAATATTGAGTGGCTGAAGTCGTGGCCACCCCGGTAAGAACCCATTTTTATCATCTACCCTCCCATTCCGCGAACTTAAAAACGCACCCTCGTATATTACTTACTGCGTAAGGACTGGGCGGACCGCATGTTATAATGACGCCTCGAACTTGGTCCCAAAGTGGTCTTCCCTTTATCGAAGTGAACTAGAACGCGATCGGTTATCTTTGGGAGCAGTCGTAAGTTTTACAAGCAAAAATGCCGAGTTGTGTCGTGAAGGGTTGCGTGAAATACGACAAAAAGCACAATAAAAAAGAATGATAACATTTCATATCACTGGTAAGTTAAAAATATGTCATAAATCAACTTCTAACATTATTTAAAACAATTTTCTTTCTTGTCTCAACCTTTAGCCAAGACGACGCGAAGCCGCATAAAAGTGCGACATAACTTTGAGGTGGGTATATTTTGACAGATTCGTAAACAAGTAACTCTCAAACCTACGGGAAAAGTGCCAAACCTCCCCTTTTCACCCCCCTTCTCCCCCCTCCCTATCGTATCTCGGAAACTACGAGACCCGTATTTTCTTTTTTTTACGGATTCGTATAGAGGAGGCTCGGTAAAGTAAAAACCATTTTTCAAAGTCACCCCCCTTGCCCCCCTTCTCACCCCCTTTAAGCGGATCTCGGAAATTAAGAGACTTGGAACATTTTTTTCAGATTCATTTAGAGGGGCAATGCTTTAGTCGAAATAATTGTGTAACCCCCCCCCCCCCCCCCACGCCCCATTTTTTTTCTTAAGTGAACACGCGATGTGCTTGCACCTCGCGCAACACGCAAATACTAGTATTACTATAAGATTAAATTATGTACTAAATTATTTTTATTGTTTGTTAAAAGAAAGTATTTTTATGTACAAAAAACATAAATTTCGAAAAATAAAAGGTTTTTTTTATTTCTTTGTACCTCTAAAAATACCACACCCCGCTCTTACAAGGTTACGTCTAGGAACAGACCGTATCTTTACTATTTAAATCAATGTGTCTATGACAATTTATTACGAGGCATGCCTTTTAAGTTCTGTCCTTTCCATATTTCCCGGCAATTTTGAATTTGGAACTGTTCTATATTCGAATGTGTTTAAATTTTGAATCTTAAAACAGTTGAAAGTATTGGGATTAATGCTATTGTTTAGTCACAGCGTCGATTGGAATCTGTCAAGTTACGAACGAAAATGAATCGTTCTAAAGAAAATGTTCGTGCAATAATTTTCTACAACTTTCGAAGAAGCCTGACACGGCATCAATGTTTTGAAGAGCTAACATCTGTGTTCAGTGATGAAGCCCCATGTCTGCGGACTGTCGAACGCTGGTATTTAGAATTCCAGCGTGGACATACTTGTGTTAGTAACAAATCTCGCGGAGGACGCCCAAAATCTGCCTTCACTGAAGATAACATCATTGCTGTGAGACAACTAATTCTCGAAGATCGTAATGTGACGTATTGAGAGATAGAGGCTCTATTAGGCATCTCAGGGACAACCATTCAGAAGATCTTGCATGAAGCGCTTGGTGTGAGAAAGCTAGTTTGCCGTTGGATACCGCATCTGCTTTCCAACGATCACAAGGCGGCCCGCGTCAGATGGTGTAAGAAAACTACAAAGGTTCAACCGAGGAGAGTCAAATCACGTCTACGACATTATCAGTGGTGACGAATCTTGGATCTGTACCTACGATCCTGATTCCAAACAACAATCTACAATCTGGGTCTTTCAAGACGATCCAAAACCGACTAAAGTTGTTCGTTCTCGAAGCACTTCAAAGAAGATGGTGGCCACGTTCGTTGGAAAAACCGGCCATGTTGCGACTATTGCACTTGAAGATCGTAGAACAGTTAACGTAGAGTGGTATACCACAGTTTGTTTATCACAAGTCATCGCCTAACTTCGAAAATCTAACTCAAAGCGACGCATCATCCTGCACCACGATAACGCAAGCTCACACAGCGCTCGTCAAACGATTGAGTATTTGAAGCAGGAAAAAGTAGAAATTCTTGACTTTCCTCTATACAGTCCTGACCTGAGCCCTAACGATTTCTTTACATGTCCTAAAATTAAGAAAAGTCTTCGTGGTCGAAGGTTGCAGTCTGGTGAAGTAGAAGTCGATGGTTTCAATTCAGCCATTTTGTACACCCCCACTTTAGAGTGGAATAAATGTTATAATAACTGGATTGAGCGAATGGAAAAGTGTATTAAGCTACGTGCTGAATACTTTGATAAACAATAAAAAAACTTTTTACCAAAAAATTAAACCGACTCCCAAAAAACACTGCAAAGTGAAAAATAACTTTAATTTCGGTAGTCGGTGTCTTTATTTTGTTTTTTCGTTTTTGGCACCGACTTCCGAAATTAAAGTTATTTTTCACTTTGCAGTGTTTTTTGGGAGTCGGTTTAATTTTTTGGTAAAAAGTTTTTTTTTCACTCTTTTTATTTCGATGATTTTTAATTTACCTAGTTACAAGAGCCTAAATGTCAACTACTTATAACCTTTTACAAAATATTGCTTTTCCCAATGCTGGGCCGTTAAGTGTTGAGGAGTTCTCCTGGTACTTCACCATCAGCTCTACATCACCATATGCATTGTGACGAGCATAAAGTGCTTAACATCCATATTCAAATAATCGAATCGCAATCCACTCAATACTTATTATTGAGTAGTTTCGGCGGCCATTTGTGGTCTTCATCATCAGTTCCACTTCCCCAAATGGTACTTTTTGAGAGCAACTGCACAGGTTTCTATAAGAAATACCCAAAACGCCATAGGTGTGCCTATAATATTTGAAGAGTTCCCTCGATTTCTCCAGAATCCCATCATCAGATCCTGACTTTGGTGATAATGGTACCAATTTCGAAGTATACCCATTTAAACAAAAAAAGAATTTTCCAAATCGGTTCAGCCGTCTTCGAGTACTCGATGATCATACATAAAAAAAAATATATATATATATATATACGCGTCGAATTGATAACCTCCTCTTTTTGTCGTCGGTTGAAAAAGTACTATAAGGTTCTAGTTGTTTTTTTCTTCAAACGACAAAACTTAAAAGGCATGCCTCATATTGAGCCAAAATTACTATGGACATCTGACATTGTTCTTAATTCGTTATAGAATATCCTTTTAAGAGACTATTTGTTAGCTTGTCGATGGCTGCCGCCTTTGATACCAGAATGGAAGCAGGCGTTATTTTGTGAGTGTCAAAATGAAGGGACCAAATCTCCAATGTCTGTCATACATATATAAAAAAATAATACCATTAATCTACTATTTCCTACTTTTGCTATAATTTTAGCTACCTCATAATATTTTAACAAAATGCTTGGTCCCTCCATCATGATATCAAGATGAAGGGACCAAACTGATAGACTACTCCCTGGAATGTTCTATCTACTTAGTTTTATAATACCTTAATTCTACCTTAATATTATTGATTTTGGCTGCCAGAAACATAATTCATTTTAAACACATCGATTATATAAGTTGGTCCCTCCAAATTGAGGATTCAATTGTTCAGTGCAACAGGTAAATAGACTGTTTATTTTTGATCTGCGAAGGATAAATATTGAATTAAGATTAAGAAAAAAAAAGTATTACCTTCTAATCGTGCATAGTTTCTTACGTTAAAGTTTACTTTACTAGCCAAAAAAAAAAGAAATAAGTAGGTACAACGTACAAATTTTAATCGTAGTAGCATTAATAAAGGTGTTTTTAACCGACTTCAAAATCAAAGGAGGAGGTTCTCAGTTCGACGGAATTTTTTTTTCATGGTGCCTGTTTACTCGAACACGGCTGGACCGATTTGGAAAATTCTTTTTTTATTTGATTCTTTCTAGTTGGTCATAACATAATTATGTTCTAGAGAGTCGAACGCTTTGTTGAAGTCTACGAAGCCCAAATAATATATTTTATTGTATTCGCTGTATTTCTGCAACAATTGTCGTAATACGTGGATATGGTCTATGGTCGAGAAGTTACTTCTGAATCCCGCTTGTTCTTTCGGCTGCTGTTCATCCAATGTGTTAGTTAGTCGTAAAGTAGTACTTTAAAACTTATAGGCCTATAGTTGCCAATATCCCCTTTGTCTCCCTTCTTATGCAATAATATTATTATTCATTTAGTCCAATCTTCTAGTATATACTCTGTTTCTAATATTTCGTTAAATAAAATTGTCAGTTCGTATATAATTATTGGCATTGCTTTTTACAAGCTCATTCGTGATTTGATCGGCACCTGGTGCTTTTTCTAGCTTCTGTGAGTTTATTGCTTTCTCTATCTCTACTTTTAAAATGGGTGGTATGGGCTCTTCCGAAGTTTCGTTAGTTTGTATCACAATATGGTCTGAGTTTTTACTTTTGTAAAGGTCTGTATAATATCTAGTAGCGATGTTTAATATATCACTTCTTTTGCTAGTGCATTTCCCCCTTCTTTTTTTCAAATTTGAATCCAATCTTTCTTTATTTCCAGTTCTTTATACGCTTTTTTACTCCTCCAGTTTTCTTAATATGATATTTCAAAGTGTTTGTCCTTTATTGCTTTCTGTCTTTCTTTATGTTTTCATTGATGTTTTTGCTTTTATTTGATACTAGTACTCACGCGGGGCTTCGCTCCCGTGGCTTCTATCACGGTAAAAACATAACTCTCCTTTTTTGCAGTCGCGTAAAAAGTAGCCTATAACCTTCCTCAAGCTTCAAGCTACTTCCATACCAAACATCCAAATCCACCCTGAACTTTCGAAGATTAGCGCGTTCAAACAAACAAACTTTTCCGCTTTATAATATTACTATAGATCTGTTTATGTTTATCTTTATTTTTCAGTCCTTGTATAAGTTTTTTCCTTTCCTTTAGTAGTTGTTTTGTTTCTGCAAATAATATTGATTTATTATTTGTATACTTTAAAAGTGCTCAAAACAGAAGCGAAAAAAAAAAAGAATAACGAATAGTATTGCCCAAATGCAAGACCAAGACGAGACTTAGCCAGTCTTGGTCTTGCGTCAGTACACCCAGTCTTGGTATTGCGCTCCTAGTCTTGGTATTGGGCAAGAGTCTCGCGAGAGTCTTGCAATTAACGATTATCCTATTGCTATTTATTAAACGGTAATTTAAATCTTTAAAAAAAATATTAAGTTAACTACAACATCTTAATATTCTCCGCTGATTTCTTATTTAAAAAAACCATGGATCGTATATTGTGTGTGTGCTAATCTTGTGCGATGTTGCCGGACCTGTATCACTGTTGGTGGTAGTAACTTTACCTCACAACACGGCAGCACCTCCGTCAGAGCAAGCGCATTAACGTTCTCATCGAATAATCCGGCTCTGAACAACGATCCAAACTCGGAGAACACAAATATTTCTTTTAAGAGCTGCTTAAGTTTAATTGTTTTCCCCGCATCGCCCGCCCTTCCCCTTTGTTTTTGCAATGTAAGTTTTTCATTTTAATAATAATAACATAAAGAAAATGACAGGCTGAACTAACTGCAAGACGCAAGAGTCTCGCAGGCTTAGTCTTGTTCTTGCTTAAATCTTGCAGGGTAAGTTTTGGTCTTGCTCTTGCTAAAATTTAGCGGTCTTGATCTTGCAAAAATGCAAGAACAAGACCAAGACTGATTTTGGGCAACACTAATAACGAACGATTCTGATCCAGCTAATAACCAAAGTTGATAAAGGTCACAAGTAAGCTAGTGGCCATAAGCTTTCCAAACTAGCCGTAGATCCCATTTCGTGGAGCTCGTGGCCAAATATTGACCGCCGCACGGGTCAAGCTTCAAGGTTAAGCAATGTTTCCTGGAGTTTTGACCATTTTGACATATAAGAGATTCCTCCGTGCCTTAGAAAGCACCTGAATCTGTTAGTCCCGGGTGTCATTTTTACATCATTGATAGTCGTTACGGGTAGTCAGAAGCTATAAAATCTGACATTGGTCTTGCCAAGGAGTATCATGTTATCCAGCTACAGGGTTCTGGAGGTCAGATAGGACGTCGCTCAATGTAAGACACTAATACTCAACTGCACCTGGTTACACTGGAAGCCGACTATAAGATGATGATCTAGCCGAATATTCAATAATCGGTAACTACATGTTATATGTGTATGTAATATGGCGACTAGATGTCTGTATAAATATATATTACAATATCTATACAGCCATCTAGTCTTATATTTAAATAAAGCTATCAAGACCTACACAAGTACGCACAATTTTAAGACCGAATATATCTCGTAATCCTTACTAATGTTATAAATGCGAAAGAAACTCTGTCTGTCTGTGTGTTACGCAATCACGTCTAAACTACTGAACCGATTTAAATGAAATTTGGTACGGACATAGTCTAGAGCCTAAGAAAGGAGATAGGCTGCTTTGTAGTGCAAAAAAGGGCTGTAAGGGGTTGAAATAGGGGATGAAAGTATGTATGGACATTACGTCATTTTTAAAGCTAGAAGCTTGAAACTTAGTTTTTAGACTTTTGATTAGAAAATATTGTAAACAGCTTATTTATGTATGAGTTTTTTTTTACTAATTAGTCTAAAAAATTAAAAATGCTGCCGAAAGTCACTATTCCGCGCGGACGTAGTCGCGGGCACAGCTAGTAAATAATAATCTGGGGGCACAGTAGTGCCCCCGCCAAGTCGAGCAATACGCGGCACGGCCGTACCATAACTTTTCTCGAAGCAGTTCAGGCCATTTGCGACCCCGTATAACTTCGTTGTGGATAAAACTAGAAGTCTGAATTTTCAGTAACCAAGCAGGCATTGTATAAACACGGTATATTTCAAATTTTATTCAATTTGAACCAGTAGTTTAAGAATTATAACGAGCCAAAATTTCTTAATCTTGTCACTCACTGACTGACTGACCGATCATCAAAAGTCTAAGGCACTTCTAGCAGACATAGAAGCTTCAAATTTAGAATACAATTAGTGTTTAGTGTATGAATCAAGGAAAAACTAAAATATTTTTCAATTTCAGTCCAGTTTTATAGATACATCAACTGCATAAACAATTAAACGTTTAAAATAAAGAGATTGACTTGGCAATCTCAAAAACAATCTAATTTATATATGTATGTATTACTTGTGAGATATATTGTGTTTTCATGCGATGGCCGAGTCGATCTATTTATTTAAAACGTTAAAGATTTTTAATATTGATATGGTCACTATAAGATGTTGTAAGTTAGATAATTACGTAACAATTTAAGACAAAAGGTCCCTTAAGTAGGGACGAAATAAACGAATAACCGACTTGGTATTACATGGATCTCACAACTTTTTACGGTAGAACTGAGTTGCGAGACTTGGTTTTTTTGACAAGTATTGTTTTTATGGGATTATATTTACGCACAAAACTGCAGAACCGTAAATCAGTTCCGTCGTACAATACCTACAGCGATAAGAGTACGACCTTCATTAGAGATTGTGGATCTCATTGACCTCTTTTTTAATTTTATCGTATTTTAGGTATTGTAGAAAATTTTGTATTTAAAAGTACAAGCATTATTTTCTACCTCCAATTGTATGTTGCTTTAAATATAATGCAATTAATCGTTCAGTTTAAAACTAAGCAAAGTTTTATATAGCATTGGAATGTTTATTTGATGAACACTCTACAATGTCAATCAGGGTCATAAAAACCCAATTACAGTCTGTTATTTGTTAACCATTTCGTGAACTAAGCACCTCGGTTGCATAGTTTGTAACCTACATTTTTATAGTCGTTCCCTTTTGCAAGATCCATATTAGTATACAATGTTCTACATACAGTAATGTACCGCGTCGTGAACGTAGGTACAGCTAATCGCATTTATATTGTAACTATCTGACTTAATAACCCCGTTCATAACAATAAGAGCGGTTTTCGTAGCTATTTCTATCGCGTGTGGTAGACTGTACCAACGTCGCTTACGTGAGCGTATCTGGGGTGGGTTCTGAGCTAAATAGGGATCGATTAGAGCCCGCACCGCACTTGGCACGGACGCATTAATTTTTTTATACGAATTCTAAATTGAAGTATTTTACAGAAAATTTGAATATAGAATTTGTCTATTAGTGTTTGCGCTTACATGTGGTTGGAAGGTTTTATGAATTACTTTTATAGTTTTACTAGCGACCCGGCCCGGCTTCGCACGGTCTCATTCGGCTTCTTCACAAATAACCATAATTAATTGTACACTAAAACCTTCCTCATGAATCATTCTATCCATTCGGGAAAGTCGCATTGAAATCTGTGCAGTAGTGCTCGAGTTTAACGCGAACAGACAGACGCGGCGGGACACTTTTTTATAATATGTAAGGATATAGTTTTCCTGTTTTCATTTTAACATGTGTAATATGGCTGCTTGGGAAGTTTTTTTCTTACACTCTACATAATGTAACATAATAAATAAGCAATAGTAAAACTGATACTATGCAACATTGTTAGGTAACAATGTTGCATAGTATCAGTTTTACTATCGTCACAATTAGTCAATTATGATCCCTAAAATATAGGTATATTATAGGGATCATAAATAACTAATTGTGTCGATTTTACTCTAGACGATACAACATCCCAGATATACCCAAGTTATCTTAATAACGAAAAACGTCATACCATTATCGATACAATTGTTTTGACTTCGAAGAACACATATTGGAACTTTGGAACTCCACAAATAATTAGGTAAACACGGTTTCTGATTTTGAATATTTTGTCCATATTTTACTGTCGCAATAATTAATCAACCGTCATTAAATTAAATAACTGCTCAATACGTTTTTCAACTGATCATAATAACATCTCGAATATGTAAATAACAGCTCAAAAAATTAGTTCCTTTTTTATTGTGGCTCTCCTTTGACCACCATCTCACCTGATGGTAAGTAATGATGTGGTTGAAGATGAAACACGCTTACTTAGATAATTCACTCTTGACTTAAAGACCCCCAGGTTATAGCTATCAGGAAACACAGACTCCGGCAGGGAATTTTACTCTTTAGCCGTACGCACAATGAAAGTATTCCCAAAACGTTTTGTGCCTAAGGGTGGGATGTCCACCATGTAACATATTAATGTGATATATTGTAATGTAATGTTTTTTTTTTTTATTTCAGATGATGTTGAATATGGCTATGACGAAAACAACCCTTCCAAATTGGACGAGTTTGGTCGAGTACTACTGCATGGTAAAGGCCACGACCGGTGGTTCGATAAGTCATTCAACCTTTGCTTCAGCAAAAACGGTTTTGTAAGTAGTAGGAAAACCATTTCCTGTCATCTTCATATATCTGGTTTAGGTCTTGAGATTTATAGTAGCGGAAGAATGCCTTGAGGTCTTATTTATATATAACTAAGTATTTAATAATTATTATTAATCACTAGCTTGTAGTAACAGTAAATACACACCTAATACAAGTCATAGCGTTAGTAAAAGTAATATAAAACTTAATGCAATACTTTGAAGTGTTCTGGAATAGAGAAACCTCTTTTTGTTACCAAGCAGCATTGCTGTGTTCCAGTCAGAAAATGGAACACCCAATCAAAGTTCATCGCGAATTTACTGTTATCTTAGGCCTCAACTAGGAACGGTAGACATTCTACAGTGTACAACGCCTATATAAATAAATCTAACCTTCTTATCGTATCATATCGTATCCTTATAGTTTCAATACTGATTACCAAATTCTTTATTCAAATGTTCTATGGAGCATTTGAATTAAGAACCTGATTATTACCACTTAAAGTGTGCTTGTGATTAAAGAGATTTTATGCATAGTTTTACCCACAGTATAAAGATCATACAGTAGGTCGACGCCGTTGATCTTGTGGAAAATGCCGAAAACGTCTAGACAGTATCGCAATGGCCAGGGTTGTCACAAGTAAACAATATTTATGAAATTATTTCTTTATTGCAGATCGACACCGTTAGCAATATTGTTACCTAATATAATAATGAAAACAATTTTAACCCGCTCTTTACTGCATGTATTATTTAAGAGTTGAGGGTGACCATAAAAATGCAGATGAGGCGTATACAAAGATTTAAAATTTGAACTGATGCACGTGATAATTAGGTATTGTTACACTTACTGTACTGTAATGTTGTTTAAAAGACGGTTTTTTAAATAAATTAATTATAAAACATGACGTCCGCCATCTTGGATTTTAAAAAGGATGGCATTTTTGTAACAAGCATCCCTATTAACCTCAAAATTGACACCCATATCAAATTAATAAAAAATGACGTCCGCCATCTTGGATTTCAAAAAGGATGGCATTTTCGTAACAAGCAACTCAACATTGACACCGATATTTTATTTTAAACATTTACAGCTGCCATCTCGAAATTCACCTTTATTAAATAACTAGCTGTGTCCGCGACTTCGTCCGCGCGGAATAGTGACTTTCAGCAGCATTTTTCATTTTTTAGACTTATTATTTTGAAAATAAAGCTCATACATAATTAGAATGTCGTATGTATTAACATCTAATGAAAAGTCTAAAAAATAAGCTTCTAGCTTTAAAAATGACGTAATTTCCATACAAACTTTCATCCCATATTTCATCCCCTTACAGCCTTTTTTTCACATTAAAAAGCAGCCAATGTTTTCAGGCTCTAGACTATGTCCGTACCAAATTTCATTAAAATTGGTTCAGTAGTTTAGGCGTGATTGCGTAACACACAGACAGAGAGTTGCTTTCGCATTTATAATATTAGTAAGGATAAAAAAGTTCACCATCTTCAATTTGAAATTACTGTTTTTCTTTATCAGTATTCGAATAAAGCTTGAAATTATCGTTATCATTTTGAATAAAAATAGAACACCTAATAATATTTAGTAGGTATGAAAATATATAAAATGTCCAAACCCTCACGGCCCTATGCGATTACCTATCGATATTATTTTTTTACCGTCCGCCGTTCGGCTATTTTGTTAGCGTTATCAAAGCGGCACGACATTACAAATAAAACGATAACAAAACATTATTTACCTTTCTTCTGTGCGTGGAAGCTGATGAAACCGGAGATCTTTATTTATACGAGATGAAGACTTGCAATCTCTCATAGCACACGTCGTATGCACCATTTTAAATAAAGAATTAAAAAACAAACACGAGCTAGCCCTGAATGATGTGTCCCAAACTACAAACATAGTTTTGTTCGCAGTTTGGGCTCGGCACTCTCGCGTCTCGCCCCTCACACCCCGCACGATTGCCCTGTCTAGACGTCTTCGTTAGACGACTGTATGATCTTTAGACTGTGGTTTTACCGAAGACCATAATTTCGAAATAGAACAGCAATAACTAATGACAAGAAACATTTCCATAAAAGAAAACTGTCACAAGCCTGCATGTGTGGGTAGTGTGTATGACATGGCAATGCAGTTATTGATGCGCTGTTCTCTAAACCTACGAGTTATTTGTTCACATAAATGCAACTTTATTTCATTCAATTTTAAATAGCATTGTGGTTATATGGCCAATTAATTTAATACGGCACTAATTGTATTATACGAAAGAAAGTAGGTAATTAGTAATTACATTGAATTACATATCTACCTAAGTTCAAATATGATTACTCTTTTCGGTTTCGAGCACATTAATAAGGCAACCTTATTATTTTGCAGGTTGGGTTTAACGCGGAACACACATGGTAAGAAAACAACTCATATAATAAATCATCATATTTAAAAGTCAATCAGCAATATTTTAAAATAAGAATTAGGTTATTTTTTCTTTTTGTGTAAGCCAGCTAATGTTCTAACGCAAAATGTACTTGTTTCCAGGGCAGATGCACCTGTTATGGGCCACTTATGGGAATACGTTATTTGGTGCGAATTGGAAGTTGGGTGAGTATTTACCTACACTATATTACAGCTCATTATTATTTTGTCTATTATCCCCGAAATGAAATACAGTTCTGCCCGTATATCAAGTTTATTGGAGTTCGGCGAAGTACGACTTATTCATTGACCTGTAAATTGACAACCGACCAGTTAAAAAAATATTCCAACTTTTGATTAGTGGGTTTTCTGAATAAGCCACCACAATGTTTCCTATAAAATGTACGTACAATGAAAGATCGTCAAACGCAGGCGCCTGTTTGATGAAATAAAATTACATATTTGGGAGTGCAAAGAAAAAACACAAGGTACAAGTTGTACAGTAGTACAACTTTTATTTTATTGATTACAATTCAATTTTCAGATACAGCAAAGACGGGAATACACTGGGCACAGTTGACGCACCACCTCCGGCGCCTATTCGCTTACAATGGGACCTTGGGCACGAAGACTTACTCAAAAACATAGACATATCATACAACGTCGCACAAAAGTTGCTAAATGATGTCGATCTCAGAATACTGATGTACACCAAATATGGAAAAGGTATGTTCGCATTGAAATATTTTACCGGATCTGATAGTTGTCAAAGCCAAAACACATACACTGTAACTTCACACAATACATTACTGTCCATAACTAGAAGGCTAAATTTATTTATTAAATCCTCCTCAATATTCTTTTTAGTGCGGCTATAAAGTATATTTACTTAAATTTAATTAGACCTAACAATTAAAAACAAACGATCCTATTAGGTAATAATAGGTAAATCACAATTTAAAACCGTTACTTATAGACATCAACATTCGTTAGCAACAACACTTATATTACAACTAGTACTCTCGCGGGGCTTCGCTCCCGTGGATTCTATCACGGTAAAAACATAACTCTCCTTTTTTGCAGTCGGGTAAAAAGTAGCCTATAACCTTCCTCAAGCTTCAAGCTACTTCCATACCAAATTTCATCCAAATCCACCCAGTACTTTCGAAGATTAGCGCGTTCAAGCAAACAAACAAACAAACAAACAAACTAACAAACTTTTCCGCTTTATAATATTAGTATAGATAAATTTCCAGTTATACCCGAACCATAAGACATAAGCTAGTGTCACTTACAAAAATAATGATACCCTATTTAACCAAATACACTTCTCAGAAAAATCGAAACACCTTGCAAGTTTATGTTTTGTAAGGATTATCAGAAAAAATTGTATATTTAGGAATATATGTCAAATGTCGATTAACAGTGAATAATATGAGGTTTTCAAAAGGGTAATGCTCCAAATTCAAATTAAATTTTCATAGGTTTCGTATTTTGTTTAACAAGACATTTTTACCCTGTATGGAGTATGAAGGAAATTGACAAAATAACACACGTAAATGAAAAAAGAGCTAAGAAACGTTTATTTATTAACTTGTATTCCCTCCCCGAGCTCTTATTACTGCTTCCATACGGTTCTTCATCGATCGGATGAGACCTTCGATCAACAATACCAACTAGATAACGGGTCACTTATACGGCTACTAAAGCAATAAATTACTTCTGTTACCTAGAAATGAAAAGACATAAAATAAATATCATTTAGTGTGAAATCAACCTTAAATGGCAACAGATAAAGTACTTTTTCGCGTTATTGCCTTGCGAGCTACATCGTTTTGTTTCGTTTCAAAAGTTTGCGCGTGTAATGGCCAACCTTGGCCAAACATTTGTAGCGGTGGTTTAAAGTCGGTAAATTTCTTCAAAATTTGATATTATTTGTTGGTTCAAAGCTTAAAATGTAACTTTTCTACATCTAGGTACTTACCGAAAGTAAGACACTCCGGCCGTTAAATTGCTTTTTCGAGCATTATTTTTGCAACTTTTGAATACACATTGCGGCATTGTGAAACGTTGGGAAACATTGGCTGTGTGTCAAGCGAACTAAACAAAATAAGAGCTCACTTCTGAAGTGCGCTGTTATTTACCGAGACGTATTTTTTGGGCCGACCCGATATCTAGTTGGTATTGTTGATCGAACGATGAGAGTCACGATCAAATGTTGTGGCATTCCATTCCATTCCTCTTGGATTGCATTATGCAGCTGGCTAAGTGTTTCTGGGGCAAGATCTCTTGCACGAATTCGTCTCTTGAATTCATCGCATAGATGTTCAATCGGATTCATGTCCGGGCTTTTTGCTGGCCATTCCATAATGGAGATACCGACTTCGATAACATAATCTCGTACGACGCTCGCGGTGTGAGCCCTAGCATTGTCGTGCATGAATATGAAGCCGTTGCCAATAAAATGTGCATAGGGCATCACGTGAGGCTCAAGACACTGTTCGATGTACCAATGACTGTTTAGTGCAGGCAGACGTGGCTCAGACACAAAGACAAGCTCTGTCTTACCGTCGGCTGATTCCTCCCCAAACCGTCTACGAACCGCCACCATAGCTGACCTTTTCTTCAATGCAGCATTTTGCAAAGCGTTCTCCATCTCTTCTGTAGACCTTGCTCCTTCCGTCCTTGCCATACAGCATAATTTTACACTCATCAGAAAAGAGGACTTTGTTCCACTGGAGGTATGACCAATTTAGGTGCTCACGTGTAAAGTTAAGGCGCGCTCTTCGATGGTGTGCAGTTAATTTCGGCCCATTTGCTGGCTTGTGCGGTACCAGTCCACAGTCCTTCAACCTTCTAATTGTAGAGTCACTTACAGCCACCCTACGTACATACAACATGAAGCTGCTGCTGCAGTTAAAAAGCATTAAGACGTCGATTTCGTAAAGAAGTTGTTACAATAAATCGATCATCTCGCTCAGAAGTGACCCGATTCCTGCCAGATCTTGAACGGCGCGTGAACAAACCAGTCTCCGGCTAGCGTTTGTAGACTCTATGAACAGACGACATGCTTAGATGCAATCTTTCACAACACGCTGACTAAATCCAGAATCCAGCAATGCCACCACTTAGGCGGCTTCTGCGGGCGAAGTATCCATATGTTTTAGAAAAAAAAACTTTTTCAGACGTCCCAAAATCACAATAAACAAATAAAGAACAAAAAGTTTTAAGATAAGCGCAAATTTTTATTTTTCAAAAGTGATATGTACTCCAACTCTAAACACACAATTGTCTCAAAACAGTGAATCATTTCATTTATGAATGAAATTCTAATTTTGAATCTCAGGTTATAAAAAAAGAAACCGACTTCAATAAACCATAACAGCACTAAAAAGTTAAAAATAATATATATATAACTTACCTATATCAATAAATAAATAAAGAAAAAAAATTCAGGCTTCTAAGGCCCATAGTGTTAGTCAAACAATTTACTTAAAAACTATTTACTTATATACCTAACCTAACCTATGATTTACCTATAATAAAATTTAACAATTTTTTGGAGTCGGTGCCAAGCTAAGTAATGAAACGACTGGTAATTCCAGAGTATTTTCCCATTTTAATCCTCGAACTCCTTGCTTTTTTGCGTTGTTGCATTTTGTAAACTGTATTTGTTATATTATAGTCATTTAGGTATATTTACATTGCTTGGCACTGACTCCAAAAAATTGTTAAATTTTAGTATAGGTTAATCGAAGGTTAGGTTTATAGTATTATTTTTAACTTTTTAGTGCTTTTATGTTTTTTTGAAGTCGGTTTCTTTTTTGCAAAAAAAAATATATGTTAATTTTTAGTGACATATTTTTAATCTTATAAAATACTAGTAGGGTATAATAATAGTAGTACCCTACTCACGCGGGGCTTCGCTCCCGTGGATTCTATCACGGTAAAAACATAACTCTCCTTTTTTGCAGTCGCGTAAAAAGTAGCCTATAACCTTCCTCAAGCTTCAAGCTACTTCCATACCAAATTGCATCCAAAAGCACGTAGTACTTTCGAAGATTAGCGCGTTCAAGCAAACAAACAAACAAACTCATCCGCTTTATAATATTAGTCGGTATTACGGCGTCGAACTGAAACTGAGAATGAAAAACGATTATGTTTTTTTTTATTATTCGTGGTACACCTGGAAAGTGCATACCGTTACAATTCCAACAAGCCCAAACACAGCTAAGATACATTGTCTTGTTATGGAGTTTCGGTGCCTGTCTCTTGGATTCATCATTAGAGCTGATAGTAGAAGTATTCTTATTTAACGCAAATGTTTCACTTGTTTTAGAAAATACCATAACCGCTTTTCGTTTTCCTATAAAATTTGAAGAGTTCCCTCGATTTCGCCAAGATTCCATCATCAGATCCCGACTTGGTGACTATGGGACCAATTGGAAAGCATAGGCTTTGGAATAAAAAATAATTTTCCAAATCGGTTCGTAAATGACGAAGTTATGCGCGAACAAAAAACGCAATGTAGAGTAAACAAAAGATCGTCAATATAGATTTTTTTTGGTAACGTTCTTTTGTAACATAAAATACTAAAGTAATATATGGACAAAATAAAGGTTATTGATCACTAAATAAATTACTATAAATAAAAAAGGTATCGGTAAATATATCACAATTAATTGTTAATTTATTTATTGTTTTTTTTTCGTCAATTTTATTCTACTTTTCTAATTATACTATATGCGAAAGTTTGTGAGAATGGAAGTATATATGTACACATATGTATGGATGTTTATTATTCTTTCACGCAAAAACTAATGTACTGATTTGGATACAATTTGGCACACAGGTAGTTTTTAACCTAGCTAGATTATCACACACAATATTTTATTTTTATCATCTCGATCTTGAAGTTGAAAGGGATGAAGTCGCGGGCGGAAACTAGTGTGAAATAGGCTATATAAAAGTGTTTTTAGGGACTTTATGTCATTTTCAAAGACTTGTCTATAGATATCAAACATGACTATAGGTTTGATGAAAAAAATATATTTTCAGTTTCAGTTCCATGTATGGAGAGCTCCCCTTAATTTTATGTATCTTTTTAGGGTTTCGTAGCCGAATGGCAAAAAATACGATATATTCTCCTAAGTTATAAGAATAAATGATATTTTATGTTGTTATAAATAAATTTGAGGACTGACCATTGAACTTGGCGCCCATTTAGATTTCACTTCTTTTGTCGTTGAAATCAACAACCAAAGCATTTATGATAATATTGAACTTGGCTCTCATTTCACATTTATGTTTTTCACGGGATTTATAAACATAAATCACACAAGTAAACACTTGTCGTGTGTCTTCTTGTATTTTGAATGTTTGTGCTTATTAGTTTCTGGCAGTAATTTAATTGATGTACGGTAATTTTTTTATCTTAATTTGTAAAAAGTGATCGGTTCTTGTTCAGTAAACATAATTGTACCATAATGCCACCTAATAGCCGATTTTTAACTTGTGAAGTATCGTACTTGTGAAGTCGTAAAGGTAATGAATAAAAACTTTTTAACAAAAAATTAAACCGACTCCCAAAACACTGCAAAGTGAAAAATAACTTTAATTTCGGTAGTCGGTGTCTTTAGTTTTGTATTTTCGTTTTTGGCACCGACTTCCGAAATTAAAGTTATTTTTCACTTTGCAGTGTTTTGGGAGTCGGTTTAATTTTTTGTTAAAAAGTTTTTATTTCACTCTTTTTAGTTGGATGATTTTTAATTTACCTAGTTACAAGAGCCTAAATGTCAACTACTTATAACCTTTTACAAAATATTGCTTTTCCCAATGCTGGGCCGTTAATTGTTGAGGAGTTCTCCTGGTACTTCACCATCAGCTCTACATCACCATATGCATTGTGACGAGCATAAAGTGCTTAACACCCATATTCAAGTAATCGAATCGCAATCCACTCAATACTTATTATTGAGTAGTTTCGGCGGCCATCTGTGGTCTTCATCATCAGTTCCACTTCCCCAAATGGTACTTTTTGAGAGCAACTGCACAAGTTACTATAAGAAATACCCAAAACGCCATAGGTGTGCCTATAATATTTGAAGAGTTCCCTCGATTTCTCCAGGATCCCATCATCAGATCCTGACTTTGGTGATAATGCACAGTGTTTGATCGGACCCAAAAAAATTCCCTATGCTGTTTATTATGTAAACTGATTAAGAAATGCATTTAAAATGCAAGACTAGAACACCCAAGTGTCTACTTCATATACTTTTTTTAATATAAAATAATAAAACTTACGTGAACTTTAACCTAAAAAAATGTTAAATATTTTCTGTAAATTTAATGAACCAAGATAATGTTTTCAAATAAATACAGTCTAATGGAAAAACTTTAGGCGCATGTTTGTTAGTTTTTATTTTTTAGAAAATCACCTATAGATACCAAGTAATTTAATTTTTTTCATATTTTCGTTTTTAATTTTTTTCTCCATAAAACCTCAAAAGTGCGACTTGTGACTAGCATAGAAATATTCCTCGTAATAAGGCCTATCACTGATAAAAAAACCACGTTGCACAATTGCGGCCTTTGGGAATTATGTGCCATTTAGTTCAAAGGTCAAATGGTAAGAAATAGGGTTGTCGCTTAAAGGTCAAACAAATATAGGTATATTTTTTGTAAATAATAAATAAATTTCTTTATGGTACTGACACTAAACTACTTTAAAACATCATTGGTTAATACACTTTTTATTTTGGAACCACATCAAAAAAATAGCCTACTCATACAAATCGCTTTCGTTGCTTAATATTAACGTGCAGCCATCATCATTTGCATTATCATCATCCAATGAAACAGATCCATCCAATGATGAGTCTTCATCTTCATCTTCGCCTCCTGCTAATTGCAAAAGCTGCTTGTATGAACTTCGACGTAAAATGTGGTGTGACATAGAAATCAATGGGTCTGATGATTCTAATGCACGGTGAAAAAGGTCGACAATGGTTTGTATCTTGCTTACTTTGCGGCAGTGACGTTCCCTATCAGACCGCCAGAATTTGTTGCGTGATTCGGCCGGTTGCTCTGAGAGCATCCCGACAGGAAGTGAACTGGATTCAATAATCTCTTCTCCATGCACTAGGATTTTGTGAATAGTGACAGTCATCGGGTGCCAATTATACAATTGGACGTACTTTTCTGCGAGCGTGCGGCAAAAATTGCTAAACTTTTTTGCGTCTATAGGATAGTCACAAGATATTGTGACAAGTATCCTTGTCACAAGATATTGTGACAAGGATAATATGCAATTTGTCGACTAACCATGCATCCAAACCTAAAATCTCAGTAAATGTGCCACGGTATTTATCTGATACTGTTTTCCAGGCTGAATTGCCATCATTTGTCGTTCCGGCATTAGGTTTCATTTCAGTCTGAATGCGTTTCTTTCGTTACTCAACTATTTGGCTTTCAGGGCTACCCTTACTGATTCTCCATTTTTGTACCACCGGATCATTTTGTGCATTTTGAGCATGAAGTGGATTGATACCGTGTCGCATATTTTCTTTTATGGTTGGTTTTTGATACTACATTAATTCCAAATCATTGAAATTACTAGCCGTAAGCTTACAAAATGGGCATCTTAACTGTGAAGATGTTCCAGTAATTATATTGAGGATCTTACCATCAGTAACGCTTAATGTCAAGTCACAATCAAATGTTATGTTGTGACCTTCGGAAGTTTGTGTAGTTATTGGTGTCAAACTTCTGATCTGTTCTTCTACAAATGTGTTTTTCGAAAGGTATAAGATCACCTGATTCTTTTTTGTACTGGATGTGCAGCAGTCGACAAAATCGATACGATTGGGGTGTAGGATTGAGCCAGGCAATGAAATGTATGTCGACTACGATTCGTAAAGGAATAAAAGTCGTGGCGAAAAGGCTACTTTCGTTGATGGAGATATCTGTGATCCAGTTTAGAGTGTAATACTTCACAACTTCCGCAAGTAACCAGAGATCCTAGTATAAGCTACAAACAAGACCTTAAAATCAGAAAATGAATCATGAAGTCATTAGAAGGCGAACTTCAGAGTAAAGTGATAAAATCTTTTCCTTCTACGGTCTCCCCAGATGATGGAAGCAAGATAACATCAAAAGCTTCAAAAGATTTAGAAAAAGTAGTAAAACTTTGTTTAGAGTCACCGAAGGGAGCGTCAATGGTTTTAAAACAAGTTTCGACAGTCACTAAACCTTTTACACCAGAGGAAGCTTTAGGTGTCATTATTGATAGAAAACTGAGTGTGGAGACTTATAAACTCTTGCGGCGGGATTTGAATAGTCGAGGATACCCTGCTTACCCACCTTATCATGAAATTTTAATTGCAAGATAGCATGCTATCCAACTGAAGACTTAAAAGTTTCTGAAGTCGAAGCGTCAGTTTCGTTGCAGGGACTACTGACACACACTTTGCAACGAATTGTTCGGAGTTGTGAGGCTACTTTCATCGAATATTGTAATAGAAAAGGCATGCAAAGTATCTCAGCCGTATTTGAAGGGTCCTGGGGTTTTGATGGTAGCTCAGGCCAATCATTATATAAGCAATGCTTCCCACAATCTGAAGAAGATGTCTCTATCAACGAAAGTAGCCTTTTCGCCACAACTTTTATTCCTTTACGAATCGTAGTCGACAAACATTTCATTGCCTGGCTCAATCCTACACCCCAATCGTATCGATTTTGTCGACCGCTGCACATACAGTACAAAAAAGAACCAGGTGATCTTATACTTTCCGAAAAAACATTTCAACACAACAAAAAACAAAACAGATCAGAAGTTTGACACCAATAACTACACAAACTTCAGAAGCTCACAACATAAAATTTGATTGTGACTTGACATTAAGCGTTATTGATGGTAAGGTCCTCAATATAATTACTGAAATATCCTCACAGTTAAGATGCCCATTTTGTAAGCTTACGGCTAGTAATTTCAATGATTTGGAATTAATGTCTTATCAAAAACCAACCATAAAAGAAAAAAATTAATAGTTTAAAAAACCAAAAACACGCTTTTAACACTAATGTAATGAGCAGAAATTAGAAATGTTTACTAGCAGGCAGTCCAAGGTTCCATCAGCCACCTTCCAATTCCATCGTCAGACCAGCTCGATGGTACCATAATATTGTATTGTCGTCTAATCTACACATAACTGCCAAGTTTCATGTTGATACAACAATTAGAAGTACGTTTAATTCAGATTCTTAGATTTTATTGCATATTTAAATGGTTACAGATCGACCTAATAATAAATCTATGGATTACGCGGTAATTCAAAAAGGTTAAGAAAACTGATAACGGATTTCCTTTAGGTTTGTTATAACCTTGAAACCTGGTCGTGTTCAAAGTCCATTACGTGGCCTTTCTCACAAGTGCAAACACGACTATGATATTATATTCCATCATGGAATGCCCATGCCTATCTTCCGGCTTTATCATCAGACCTTAACCTAATCGTGGTCTAAGTTCATTACAAGAATTTTCTAAGAACTCCAAAACAGCTATGATACGATTTTCCATCATGAAGTTCCAGTTCATATCTTCCGGTTTCATCATCAGATCAGTTTGACAGTACCATATTATTGTATTGTCATCAGAACTACATACAGCTGCCAATTTTCATTACGTTACGACCCTTGGAAGATAGTTAAATTAGTTACCTTAGATTTCATTACATAGTTAGTTACATACAGGTCGACCTAATACAAGCGTGTTAATATGCGACACGGTATCAATCCACTTCATGCGTGGATACGTGTTTTTGAGTTTTTGTTGCATCTTAGCTATAAAAATGATCCGGTGGTATAAAAATGGAGAATCAGTAAGGGTAGCCCTGAAAGCCAAATAGTTGAGTAACGAAAGAAACGCATTCAGACTGAAATGAAACCTAATGCCGGAACGACAAATGATGGCAATTCAGCCCGGAAAGCAGTATCAGATAAATACCGTGGCACATTTACTGAGATTTTAGGTCTGCATGCATGGTTAGTCGACAGATTGCATATTATCCATGTCACAATATCTTGTGACAAGGATACTTGTCACAATATCTTGTGACTATCCTATAGACGCAAAAAATTTAGCAATTTTTGCCGCATGCTCGCAGAAAAGTACGTCCAATTGTATAATTGGCACCCGATGACTGTCACTATTCACAAAATTCTAGTGCACGGAGAAGAGATTATTGAATCCAGTTCACTTCCTGTCGGGATGCTCTCAGAGCAAGCGGCCGAATCACGCAACAAATTCTGGCGGTCTGATAGGGAACGTCACTGCCGCAAAGTAAACAGGATACAAACCATGGTCGACCTCTTTCACCGTGCATTAGAATCATCAGACCCATTGATTTCTATGTCACATCACATTTTACGTCGAAGTTCATACAAGCGGCTTTTGTAATTAGCAGGAGGCGAAGATGAAGACGAAGACTCATCATTGGATGGATCTGTTTCATTGGATGATGATAATGCAGATGATGATGGCTGCACGTTAATATTAAGCAACGAAAGCGATTTGTATGAGTAGGCTATTTATTGGATGTGGTTCCAAAATAAAAAGTGTATTAACCAATGATGTTTTAAAGTAGTTTAGTGTCAGTACCATGTTGAAATTTATTTATTATTTACAAAAAATATACCTATATTTATCATTAGAACTTAAAACGGGATATTTACTATGTGTATTTATTGTTTTGAGTTTCTCTCTCGACATCTCGACAGAACGCCACTATATACCAAGACTGCTAAGGGAAGCGATTGAGATTACCAAATACGACAATTTCAATCGGGAGGATGGGTTTCAACTGTCGAGGGCCTGGAATCCAGTGGTTCAAATGTGTAAAAACCGAAAAAGTTCCTTAAAAAGTTCGCGAGTCGACACGGTGAGTTTTGTGTGTCGGGAACAGAATCGAGTGTTTAGTGATACATGATACAGTGGTAGCGGTGTCGCTAACAGAAAACGAACGAGAAAGAGAGTAGACCGATTTGTCTGCTCATATACTTACACCCGCAATTACTTCAGTTCATCCGTGATCATGGAGCTTGTGTGTTGAACAGTGCCGAATATCGGAAACTCAAAACAATAAATACACATGGTAAATATCCCGTTTTAAGTTCTAATGATACTGTTAGTGACCATGTTAGCTTAAAAACTTATATACCTATATTTGTTTGACCTTTAAGCGACAACTCTATTTCGTACCATTTGACCTTTGAACTAAATGGCACATCATTCCCAAAGGCCGCAATTGTGCAACGTGTTTTTTTTATCAGTGATACGCCTTATTACGAGGAATATTTCTATGCTAGTCACAAGTCGCACTTTTGAGATTTTATGGAGAAAAAAAATAAAAACGAAAATATGAAAAAAATAAATTACTTGGTATCTAGAGATGATTTTCTAAAAGTAAAAACTAACAAACATGCGCCTAAAAATTCTCCATTAGACTGTATT
The DNA here is from genome assembly GCA_943138885.2 of Tholera decimalis. Taxonomy (NCBI): domain Eukaryota; kingdom Metazoa; phylum Arthropoda; class Insecta; order Lepidoptera; family Noctuidae; genus Tholera; species Tholera decimalis. The sequence continues at coordinate 23,133,121 of OW964548.2, forward strand.
TATTTGAAAACATTACACTTGGTTCATTAAATTTACAGAAAATATTTAACATTATTTTAGGTTAAAGTTCACGTAAGTTTTATTATTTTATATTATAAAAAGTATATGAAATAGACACTTAGGTGTTCTAGTCTTGCATTTTAAATGCATTTCTTGATCAGTTTACATAATAAACAGCATAGGTATTTATTTGTGTCCGATCAAACACTGTGCATCTGTCGGAGGTTGAGTTATTTGTCAACCTATCCTACGGCCCTTAACCAAATAAATTGCATGCAATACATTTTTGGACTTTGACTTTGAAATAAAATGAAAGGTCAAGTTGAGTGATAACCCTAATCACTATGTTTTGAAACTTAATTCCTCCTACGAGCCTCAATAGTAGAACGTGGTTTTTTTATCAGTGATAGGCCTTATTACTAGGAACATTACTATGCTAGTCACAAGTCGCACTTTTGAGTTTTTATGGAGAAATAAAATAAAAAATAAAATATGAAAAAAATTAAAGTACTTGGTACCTAGAGGTGATTTTCTAAAAATGAAAACTTACAAACATGCACCTACGTCTTGTGTATCATTGGTAACCTTAGAAAAATAACGCATAGAAAGGGGGTCTAGAACAAAACACGAGGGATTTCGTGTGTCCACTTTATTTTCTTTGTGTGCGTGAGCCGAATGTGTCTGCGTTCCTCTATCGGAGGTTGAGTTATTTGTCAACCTATCCTACGGCCCTTATCCAAATAAATTGCATGCAATACATTTTTGGACTTTGACTTTGAAATAAAATGAAAGGTCAAGTTGAGTGATAACCCTAATCACTATGTTTTGAAACTTAATTCCTCCTAAGAGCCTCAATAGTGCAACGTGGTTTTTTTATCAGTAATAGGCCTTATTACGAGGAATATTTCAATGCTGGTCACAAGTCGCACTTTTGAGTTTTTATGGAGAAAAAAAATAAAAAAGAAAATATGAAAAAAATTAAATTACTTGGTATTTAGAGGTGATTTTCTAAAAATAAAAACTAACAGACATGTGCCTAAAGATTCTTCATTAGACTGTATTTATTTGAACACATTATCTTGGTTCATTAAATTTACAGAAATTATTTAACATTTTTTAAGGTCAAGGTCACGTAAGTTTTATTATTTTATGTAATAAAAAGTATATGAAATAGACACTTGGGTATTCTAGTCTTGCATTTCAAATGCATTTCTTGATCAGTTTAGATAATAAACAGCATAGGGAATTTTTTTGGGTCCGATCAAACACTGTGTAATGGTACCAATTTCGAAGTATACCCATTCGAACAAAAAAAGAATTTTCCAAATCGGTTCAGCCGTCTTCGAGTACTCGATGATCATACATAAAAAAAAAAAAAAAAAAAAAAATATACGCGTCGAATTGATAACCTCCTCTTTTGGTCGTCGGTTGAAAAGGAAGTTTATGGCAAAAATTCCATTACATGAGGATCGGTAAGTATTAAATTAGATATTTGATTATATGTTTAATTAAAATATGATACTAAAAGGCTTAATCGATCTTTTAATTTTCAATTTTATTTTGAGATAGTGATGTTCTGTAACGCAAAAGACTTTTACCAATTATCGATAAATGGTGTGTATGTTTTTAATTGTTTATAAAGAACGTTGATAAAAAGCGAAAGGCATTAAATGAAACTGCATTTACTTTATTTATAATTTTCAGGCTACACACCAAAAATCAGATCACTAGTTTAGTCACAGGACAGATTTGAAGTTTTTTCTTAGTTAAAACACAAAGTATTTTCCCGAGCACCTGTCTAAGTAGGGTGCATCTCATATCATATAAAGTTATTTGGTATATTTTCATTTCAATAACGTTGCAGTCAATGATTATCAAATACAAGAATAAAGAAGACATGGTCAATGACGTCTTGACGACGGAGCTCCATCGAATGAAATATAAAATGTTTATGACCGCTATGGGTGCAATTGGGAGTCGTGAAATAGTTATAATTATAATATCTAGTCTTCTCAATAATATGATAAGAAATTAAAGAAGTTAGTTGGCTTTAGACAACCTTTCCGAAGTAGTGGCTTTCGTGCACAGAGCCTGTTTAAGATAATATACACTGACGTTAGTCTTTCAGGTAATGAAAGTTATCACGCCCGAAGTAAGCACATGTCCGAAATCTTTTCATCAGAAAGAAGGTTGCAGTCAATGAAATATTCATCAAATACAGAAGACATGGTCGCTGATGTTCTGACGACGGGGCTCCATCAAATAAAATATGAAATGTTTATGACCGCTATGGGTTTGCGTCCAGAAGATTGGGAATAAATTACTGCAATACTTGACATATATTATTTAGTCTAATAATCGGTACTAGTTTTAATAATTAAAAATATACTGTTTTTCTTAAAAACTACAATCCTTGTTTTATTTCAACACAAATCCACTCAAAAGAAAAAAGTAAGCCCGTTTCCGACCTGTATACTTTATCGATATCGATAAAGAAGTCCCGACTCTTAAAACATAGTGTATTACATTCTCTTTGTAGCACTCGTGCGGGTTTGTATTTGTTTTGAATTTGTATTAGCTTTGGTGGGGCCGCTCGCGTGTTCGGTGCGATCCATCTGACTTTTTTTTTTATAATCTGAGTTTTGAATTTTGAATTTTCGCTTATCACTGTAATGGCCAAACTGCCAGCTATACAATCATGTGATTTTTTTCATGGAATGAAAACTGTTTTGTGTTAAATTAGGACAGAAACCATAAAAACGGAAGTGTTTCGATTTTTCTGATGAGAAGTGTAGTGATGGATTCAATCAATCGAATAATAAATGAGCGATTTTTATTCGTCAGAAATATAAATCTTTTATTTTGAAGTACTAGATTTTATTATAAATAAATCTATTTTTATTAAAAAACTAGCTTTCGCTCGCGTGGAATTCGGTCTGCCACATAAAGTCACGTGACAAATAATTTATTTTTTTTAACTATAAGTTCTACTCCGTATCCGAAATTTCAGATGTCTAGCTTCAAAACTGATGGATTCCATACAATCTTTGAACCCCTATTATATTAAGAGATATATAGATAAGGAAACCCTTGGAGGTGGAATTATCAAAATTCCTTTCTTAGTGTTCATTTAAGCTCAGTGGTTTCGGTTGTGCGTCGACCGCTAGGTGTGTTAGTCAGTCAAGTTACAGTTTTATCATAAACTTCACCCGTGTGCTGTGTTGATATAAAGTAGCCTATGTCCTTCCCCAGGCTTGAGATTATCCATATCAGATTTCATCTCAAACAGATCAACACAGTCATGATACACTGATTAACAAACGGGACCAACAGAGGTTACTTTCGTTTATTGTTCGTGTCAGTCAAGGATTAGTATGTTTTTTTTTTATGAAAATATAGGTTCGCGTTTGACCACCATCTCACCTGATGGTAAGTGATGATGTGGTCGAAGATGGAGTACGCTTACCTAAAAGTACCTATTCACTCTTGACTTAAAGACTCCTAGGTTATAGCTATCGGGAAACAGACTCCGGCAGGGAATTCCACTCCTTAGCCGTACGTACAATGAAGGTATTCCCAAAACATTTTGTGCGTATGGGTGGGATGTCTACCATGTAACGATGACGCTTTGTCGTTTGTTTCGTAGTCCGATGATGGAACGGGCTTGGCGGAATTAGACTGTGTAATTCCATCGCACACTCCCCGAAATGTAACCGATAGAAAACCGATAAACTTGCAACTCGTCGTCGATGTTCAAGGCTCTGGAGCTTTGAATCGACCAGTGCATCGTTGCCAATGAGTCTCTTGGCCCGCTTCTCGATAGACTCAAGTGCGTCCAGTTGGTATTTAGCAGATCCATCCCAAAGATGAGAGCAGTACTCCATACACGTTCGAACCTGGGTTGGATAGAGATTGAGCAACTGTTCGGGTGTGAAGTACCGTCTCACCTTTGCTAGGATTCCCAACTTTTGATGCTAGTTGAGCCTTAGCCTCGATAAACGGGCCAAAATTGAGGGTAGAGGTTAGTGTTACCCCCAGAAGCTCGATATGGTCGGTTATCGGCACGGTTACACCCCGGAAAATAGGAACCGGTTCGAATTGACTCCTTTTTGCGGAGAAGAGACACGCCTGGGTCTTAGCTGCATTAAACTTGACCAAGTTGGCATCGCCCCATTCGGAGACAGCCTTCAAGGACAAGTTCAGGCGCCCTACCATGTCCTCACGGAGAGACTGGATCTGTGACCCATCAGCTTGCGCGCTGGACACATATCTCTCAGAAACTGTACTGTCGTCTGCATACCCAAAGGTACCGGGAATCAGCAGATGGTTAATGTGCAGCAAAAATAAAGTTGCTGAGAGAACAGACCCCTCAGGGACCCCGGCATTAATTGCCAAATGACCAGACAAGCAGCCATCAATGACCACACGAAGGGACCGATCTCTCAGGAAGTCTTCAATCCAAACGCAAAGTTGAGTGGGTAAACCGAAGGAAGGAAGCTTAGCAATAAGGCTATCGTGCCAGACCCTGTCAAAGGCCTTGGCCTTAATTTTATTGAATTTATTTAAATGAATTACTTCATTCGGCAGCAGCGAGCAAAACTGAAAGGAATAGAATAATTTACAATATAAGGTAATTCATCAATGTGTTTTTAGTTTTGGCGGTCCTACTTACCTACTGCAATATAGTCCTGTAAACTATGTTACTTTATTTGTTTCGTTAAGAAATAATAATGTAGATATTGCGCGGAAGAAACACGTGAGCAAGCTACGTAGAGCTAGCCGTGGGAAAAACAGGGCGTGCCTAAGTGTAATGTGGGAACTGCAAACGTTTGAAATTAAAAGGTAAGTTATTGGGTATTATTGGGATGCGTGGTATAAGTACATTGTCACCCTTAGCTATTGACTTGATCCAAACAAAATCCTTATTTAAGTATACAATATGTAACAAAAACCCTGTCCGATCTAATACAGGCGTATTCCTGGTTCAACATACGTACTAGAAACAGATGTGACGAATTTATAAGGGTTCCGTTGTTTGGCATTTGGCTACGGAACGCTAAACATGAGCAAGACTGACAGCGTTTATGCAAATAACAATACACAATTATTTTGTGATATTACTGTTATCACGTGGGAGCTCTTGGCTAAATAATAACAGCCTAATGGGTCGATCTTCAAGGCTAAGAAACACTTACCGAGGTCGGTTCATGGACGGGTGACTATTTAATAAATATATTGTTCAAATATAGCCCTTGTTGCTTGCCTGTTAATTAATATAATATATTATATCAAAAGAATTTTTGAAATCGTTCCAGTAATTAGTTTAAGTATAACATATGTACATTTAAACTGTTTACTGGAACGATTTGCGTACCTTTCGCGTATTGCGTGTTTATACTCTTGGTAACTTTGAAATTAAGTGTCCAAATCGAATAAATTAAAAAGTATTTTGCTGCTACATAAATACCTTCGTTGATAAAACTATTTATTTGGATAAGAATTAATATTGCAATACGAATGTAATCAACTTTTGTTTCTACCAGCGATCTATTTAAATTTTACATCAAAAAAGTTGCTATTGTGACTTAACTATGATAGATATATTCCCTCGTGGACTTTTTTAACCGACGAAAAAAACGGAGGAGGTTATCAAGTCGACGCGTATATTTATATATATATATATATATTTTAATGTATGATCACCATAGATCGGAATAGGTAGAGCTGTTTTATGTACTTGCCATAGGTTAAAATAATATGGATATTCCCCGAGTCCCGGGATTTGATTTTTAAGTAGTAAAATCATAAAAAACTATTCTCGTCTTCGGGACTAGTGAAAGATTACACTTCCTTTCTGACGGGTAAATATAAGAAGGATGGGATTAAGGATATAGTATAATAAATAGATAAACTTGATTCATTAAACCACATATATTTTTTTAAGTAACAATTTCTTATTCAAGAATCAACAATCATTTAAACATTTTTATTCTGAAGTTGTACAAAAACATATTACCATACAAATTATTTGTTCCTCAGAAAATCAAAACATTACTATTCCGATCACTGATGATCACCGATTACTCAAAGACGGGTGAACCGATTTGGAACATTGTTTTTTTGTTTGAAAGGGTAAACTTTGAATTTGGTCCCATTATTACCAAGACAGGATCTCATGATGGGATCCTGGAGAAATCGAGGGAACTCTTCAAATATTATAGGCACGCCTATAGTGATTTGAGTATATTTTATAGTAACTTGTGTAGTTGCATTCGAAAAGCACCATTTGTGAAGTGGACCTGATGATGAAGACCACAGATGGCCACTGGAACTACTCAATATATAAGTAGGAATAATAAGTATTTCATGTGTTGGGCTTCGATTACTTGAAGTATACTCGTCACAATGCATATGGTACTCCTCAATAATTAACGGCCCAACTTTGTGAAAACCAATATTTTGTAAATGATTATATAGTTGACATTTAAGCTTTTGTAACTAGGTAAATTAAAAATTTACCAACTAAAAAGAGTGAAATAACAACTTTTTACCAAAAAATTAAACCGACTCCTAAAAACCACTGCAAAGTGAAAAATAACTTTAAATTCGGAAGTCGGTGCCAAAAACGAAAAACAAAACTAAAGACACCGACTACCGAAATTAAAGTTATTTTTCACTTTGCAGTGGTTTTTGGGAGTCAGTTTAATTTTTTGTTAAAAAGTTTTTTGTAGGTAATAATGAGTACTTCAATCATATAGCACATCATTTTTGTATAGTATTGATACTATACAAAAACGAAGTTTTAAAGCTAAGCCACTGCTTAACTTTAAAACTTCGGGTTTCTTATACAAATTTTTCATCCCCAATTTAACCCTCTTCTGGGATGATTTTTCTAAAACGTTGATACATGTAATTATTATTTATCAACCAAAAGGCTAAATATAGATTTTCATGGTTTAAACTACAAAAATGACGATTTTCCATACAAACCTTCATCCCCTATTTAACTCACATAGGGGTTCAATTTCGAGAAACACTGAAATACGTGCTTATTAATTTTTAATCAGATTGATAACTACCAATTTTCATGGTTTGAACTACAAAAATTACGATTTTCCATACCAGCTTTCAACCCCTATTTAACTGTTTTAGGGGTTGAATTTCGAAAAACACTGAAACACGTGGTTATAATTTTTTAACCAGAATACTAAACACCAGTTTTCATGGTTCAAACTTCAAAAATGACCATTTTCCAGTGGCGTGCAGTCCATGTGTCCATGTTGTACTTCCGAATAGTGGCGAACTTTATTTGACAGGTCAGTACCGACCTTGTTGAATGTACTGAACTAATGTTGCGGGCATCAAGGCACCGCGCACTATTAATGTGCTGATGATCGAAACTAGGGATGCACTCTTTTTTTTAATCGATATTTTGTACAATATATGTTTATGTTATTGTTCGTAATGCGCATAAGTCGATATCGTACAAATAATACACACGAATATTAATAACAATAATACGACACCAAAAAAAATATATCTTGTAATAAAGAAAACTGTGAAACAACAATACTTATTATTATACAATGTAGACAAGATAAAAGTATCACCTCTACCATCTGTATTTAGCCTAATTATTGAAAAAATCAATTACCTAGGCTTTACAATTGCATAATGAATCGATACAAAAAATCTTTACATCGTATCGATATTTTAATTTGTAGTAATGTCCCTGTCCCTAGTCAAAGGCACCGCTGCCGGCAGGGCGGCCTTGATTGAATATTAGGTACCTACCTACTTAAAATCACTTCAAGATTTTAAATTAAGTTGTGCAAAAACGTTACTTTCGAGTGTTCTTCCGCTGTTCTGATTTTTAAAAACCATTGATCGAATACTTATTGTGTGTGTGCTAATCTTGTGCGATATTGACGAACCTGTATTACTGTCGGAGGTAGTAACTTTGAGCAGCACCTGTGTCAGAGCCAGTGCATTACCTAACGCCCTCATCTAATGATCTGAAGTCCGGCTCCGGACGAACTATCCAAACTCGGAGAACACATAAATAGCTTTTTTAGAGCTGCCTATGTCTCATTGTTTCCTCCGCGTCTCCTGCCCTTCCAGTGAATTTTGTAAGTTTTCTCATTTTTACCCGACTACGGCAAAGCCAAAGGAGGGTTATGATTTTGACAGGCTATGTATGTATGTATGTATGTATGTATGTATGTATGTATGTATGTATGTATGTATGTATGTGTGTATGTTCATCTGTTCCCTCATAGCTCCAAAGCTGCTTACCGGAACTCGACAAATGAGGTATCGTTAGAACGGTCTTGACCGTCCGCTGAACATAGGCTACGTGACGTGTCACAAAACCCAATGTGGCGCCCTCTAGGGCCCAAAAAGTGTTGTGTTAAAAAATAAAAGTAAGATAAACACATCGTGTTTGATATCATTTGAAAGGGCGTGACATGCACATTTCCAAAACATTGCATACATTTAAAGTGGCGCCCTCTAGTGGACAAAAAATCATGTGTAAAAAAATAAAAATAAGATAGATACACCGTGTTTGGTATCATTTGAAAGGGCTTTACTTGTACTTATCAAAAATATTACTTAAATTAAACATGGTGCCCTCTAGCGGTCAAAAAGTCATGTGTAAAAAATAAAAGTAAGTTAGATATACCGTGTTTGGTATCATTTGAAAGGCCTTCACTTGAACTTATAAAAAATAAGTAAATAGTATAGAAGCGCAGTGATTTAACTCCAAAATATATTAAATAATAAAAAGTAAAAAAACTAAAACCCGACTACGACAAAAAAATCCATGCTAAAAAGGATGAAACAAGATTTTCAGGATGCTGAAATAAACAAGGTTACTGGAAAAACAAGAACAGAACAAAAATAAAAGCCGTAGTCACACGTCACGTTATTAATTGTTTTGTTACGGTTGATATCCTACATAACGTGTGACTACGGCTTTAATTTTTGTTCTGTTCTTGTTTTTCCAGTAACCTTGTTTATTTCAGCATCCTGAAAATCTTGTTTCATCCTTTTTAGCATGGATTTTTTTGTCGTAGTCGGGTTTTAGTTTTTTTACTTTTTATTATAATCCATACTTCCATACTAATATTATAAATGCTAAAGTAACTCTGTCTGTCTGTTACCTTTTCAAGCCTAAACTGCTGAACCGATTTATATGAAATTTGGCATGGGAATAGTTTAGGACCCTGGAAAGGCATAGGATAGTTTTTATCCCGGTATTTCCAAGGGATCGGGATTTCCGCGGGAAAACCTTCCCACGTGAGTGTAGTCGCGCAGAAGGTATTCATACTATACAATACTATATCCATACTAATATTATAAATGCGAAAGTAACTCTGTTTGTCTGTCTGTTACCTTTTCACGCCTAAACCGCTGAACCGATTTAGATGAAATTTGGCATGGGAATAGTTTAGGACTCTGGGAAGGACATAGGATAGGATTTTTATCCCGATATAAGGTTCCCGTGGGTAAGTTTTCGAATAGCACGCGGACGCTGCTGCTGGCAAAAGCTAAATTAATTTAATTCAATTTGATTTTTAAATTTGGTATGGGAATAGTTTAGGACCCTGGGAAAACAGGATAGTTTTTATCCCAGAAATCATCCCTAAAGGATGTTAAGAGGGTGTTGGAATTTCGTATAGCGAATCAATAATGTCCCCGCTCCCCACACACATAATACACTTAGACCGCTAAACCGATTTAGATGAAATTTGGTATGGGGTTAGTCCTGGAAAAGACATAGGAAAGTTTTTATCCCGGAAGTCATCCCTTAAGCCTGTTGTACATGTTGGCCGAGCCTTGTCGAGTGAAGGCCAATACCAACATGTAGACGGTATATTTGCCTTGTCTTGCTATCGCTCGGTGTCACTTGCCTAGTTGGCCGAGTGGAGGCCAGCGCCGACGTGTATAGAGCTCATTTGGTGCAACTTGTCTTCGCTCGCCGTTGCTCGTGATCACTTGCCTCACTTTGGATCGGTGTCGGTTTTTGGTCACAAATCAAAGGCGCTCGCCTGCGCTCGGCCAACGTATGGGCAGCTCTCCAGACCCTCTTCTACATTGGTCGTCTGCATTGGCGTTCGACGATCTTGTCGAACGTGTGGACATTATTTCTTGCCTTGTACCTATTTGCCAACGCTCGCGTTGGCCTACGCTCGGCCAACATGTATTGCAGGCTTTAAGGATGTAAACCAATTCATTCGCGTATTCAAGAAAACACTCGAAACTTTTTTTTTTTAAACTACTCACCTTCAGTAGGCTGTACAAATCTTTGTTTAGGGCTGGAGTCGAACCCACATCATGCACAAGTTAACTGTTACGCCAACCGTGTCGTTTACATTTTAACCAATCAAGTTAATATACAAATCATTTCTATTTTTTTAAGTAGGTAGGTACTTACACTTTAATGTACCTACTTTGTAATTGTATATCATATCTAGGTATTAGTCTATACTTGCAGATTAATAGTAGACATATACGTAAGTAGGTATCTCAAAAACATAAATATATAGGTAAACTAGCGTGCACATATATTATATAGGTATCTAACATACCTATATGCGTTTTAAACCACCCAAAAAGGTGTACTGATTGACAACAAGAATTATTGACAAAGTCTAAGGCCGTGCGCGCACTGCCTTGCGGTGGCCGCAATTGCGGTAGTTCTACCGCACCGATAACCGCAATCTCAGGTGCGCGCACTGCGGCGAGAAAAACGCACCTTTTGTCTGACAATGTTGCCATACATACAGATTTCTTCGTATTTATACATATTTTCGATGTGTGATTCAGATTAGCACTCGATACAGATTTTTATACAAATTTCACAATGTATTGATAAAATTAACTGTTAAAACTAAAGACAGATCTTGGCAAAATAAATTACCTAGATACCGCATTTATTACGTTACAAACCAACTTAATAAGTTTTCGTCAGATATATACGTTCTTATCCAAAAAAGTTTTTCTCAGTGAAAAACCGGCCTTATCTAGTTTACATTTACGAAAAATACTTATATACTAGCGGCCTGGCCTGGCTTTGCACGGGGTCCTTAATAATTGTTTTCTTCGACAGTGATAGTACGTCATTACAAAAAGTTCGTTTAGCTATCATTTAATTTAAAATATATATATAAAAAAGTTTCATATTGAATCAGTCTTGTGCCAGCCGTTTCGCTGCAATGAATTTCTTGGCTGCGTAATTTTAAATCTGTGATAACTTCTAAACATTTAAATGAAAAAGGTAAAAGGCAATTTTTGATCTTCATTAAATGACCAAGGTAAATAATATACTTATTTGGATAAAGAATAGTATTTATTAGGAGAAATTACCGTTTATAAATAGAGTAATATTTTAAATTAATTATTTACAGATAAAAATGGTTACTGTGAGTCAACCATATGAGATAGATATATGCTATCGCGGACTTTTTTGTAAGCCTCTTTATGATATATATTTCCGTAGTACATTATTTTAACATAGGTATCAATTGACGTAGTACTTGCAATGTTTGAGCTAGAAAATCGGTTTTTTGGCGGCATCATCACTAAATATGGAATTTTCTCTATAATACAAATACTTAATTAGAATGTTTAAATTAATGTTGTTTATAAAAAAATAAAAAATAACCATAAAGAATAAATTCGTACAATGGTGTGTGTAACGTAATAAATGCGGTATCTAGGTAATTTATTTTGCTAAGTTCTGTTTTAGTTGTAACAGTCATCTGCATATATGTATACTCATAATACTCATAAAAACAGAGATTTTTTTATTTTATATAATTTTTTTATTATATATATATATATATATGAACAGAGAAAAAAATAATTATAAAGTACACTAATTTTGCCCTCCCCACTTTAATTAAAGTTTTTAAAGTCCTTCCAAAGGTTGTTTGGAAGATATCGCTTTCAGCGATAAGACCGCCATTGTAACCATAGAATAAGCAATATTGTTAAATAGGTGTGTTTAAATTTTGGTGTACAATAAAGTATATTCTATCTATCTATCTATCTATCAATACAGTGTGAAAATTGTATAAAAATCTGTGTCGAGTGCTATCTCTCTCACACATCAAAAATATGTATAAATACAAAGAAATCTGTATGTATGGCAACACTATCAGACAAAACGTGCGTTTTTTTCACCGCAGTGCGCGGTACTACGTACATTCCTATGCGATACAAAATATTTGCGGTAGACTCACCGCAATTTTGCACCGAGGGGCCACCGGTGACTCTACCGCACGCGTTTATTCCACCGCAGTGCGCGCACTTCTATGACACTAACTAAAAGTTACTGTTAGTTCGAAGAGTGGCATCATAAAGATGACAATTTTATTGATTAAGATTTTTTTTCATTTAAGTAATGTTCTCAATAATATTTTTCTATTTCATAAATACAACACATACTTTTAATTGATATCAAACGAGATTTTTCAAGCAATTACACATCAAACATTCTAAACGCAATAAACGATATCTCATTTCGTTTACTTTCCGTAAATATATGTCATAGAAGTCATATTACATGAAAAAACATCATCTTATCTAGTTTCATAACATAAAATACTTGATTTGATCCAGCAACATAATAGTGCGTTTTCCCATTTTTGTGGGTAATGGTCTGGTCATGGTATCACTGAAAGCTATATTTGTGTGCGTTTGAAGAACGTAGACACATTCGGCTCACGCACACAAAGAAAATAAAGTGGACACACGAAATCGCTCGTGTTTTGTTCTAGACGCCTCTTCTATGCGTTGTTGTTCTAAGGCGCACGGCTTAAATTAACGCAAAAGCTAGTAGGTATAACACAACCAAAACGATAGTCTGACCTAACTGCAAGACGCAAGAGTCTCGCAGGCTTAGTGTCGTTCTTGCTCAAATCTTGCAGAGTAAGTCTTTGTCTCGGTCTTGCTAAAATTAGGTGGTCTTGGTCTTGCAAAAATGCGAGAACAAGACCAAGACTGATTTTGGACAACACTAATGTCGTGTAATATTGCAGGTTTCATGAAGAGCTGCCGGATATCTCCGGACGCGTTCATCCAGCTGATCCTGCAGCTGTCGTACTACCGAGACGCGGGGCGGTTCTGTCTGACGTACGAGGCGTCCATGACGCGCTTGTTCCGTGAAGGCCGCACCGAGACCGTCCGCTCCTGCACAATCGAGAGCTCCGAATGGGTCAAGGCGATGAACAACCCTAACGCCACGGTTCGTATCACGTCATATACAACGTGCCGCACCAACATGATTATCTTCCTGCACTTCTCCCAGTTACTTGGGGTCGGCGCAACACATTTTCTTCTTCTATTCTCTCCTGTCAGACGACAAAGCATCTTTTAGTTCTTTTTCATTCATATCATATCATGCAATGTGCCGCAACAATAGTTACATTAATATCACACACCCCCTAGCACAAGCCCTACCCGGGCTTAGTGTCCATTAATCACATAAATTATGATAGATTCAAATAATTCGTAAATTGGAAAAAAGCAATGTAACTAAATGATAAAAAAGTAACTAAAACTGGGATCATCCTTGTAAAAATTACTTACCTACTGGCTTACGTTAACTTGGAGCGGCAACACGTCGCCAATTTTAGTTACTTTTTAACTTTCCGTTGTCCGTTTCGCCATGTCCGTCTGTCGTCGGCTTGGCTCAAAAACTATATTACTATATACTATACTAGAACGCAGAATTTCCACATGTCAATCACGCCGATAAAGTGGTAAAATAAAAACGTTTTAGATTACTCCCCCTACACGTAAAGAGGGGTTGTTTTTTTTACCCTGTCGTGTAGTGTGGGATTTCGTTGGATTGGTCGCAATGGTCAATTACACTCGCGAGCAAAAGTATGGAATCACTTACTTGGAATTGATTCCGCGCGATCTTGAGTACTTAATAGCTAGTTAATTGTATAATTGTACACTATTTGCTGATGATACAACCTTGACCATAAAATCATGTAACAAAAATGACTTAGAAATTGACACGAATAAGGAATCCCATAAAAAACAATACTTGTCAAAAAAACCAAGTCTCGCAACTCAGTTCTTCTACCGTAAAAAGTTGTGAAATCCATGTAATACCAAGTTGGTTATTCGATTATTCAGTCCCTACTTAAGGGACCTTCTATCTTAAGTTGTTACGTAATTATCTAACCTAACAACATCTTATAGTGACCATATCAATATTAAAAATCTCTAACGTTTTAAATAAATAGATTGACTCGGCCATCGCATGAAAACACAATATATCTCACAAGTAATACATACATAAATAAATTAGATTGTTTTTGCGATTGCCAAGTCAACATATTTATTTAAAACGTTAAAGATTAACTATCACTACCCTCACCAACTAAGTTTTTCCAAACCACATCGAAAGCAATTGGTACTGAATAAAATAGATCCGTTGATCAATGCACTATGACTCTTTTAAACTGCATGCAATGATGCCACAAAAGTTTTGGATTAAAATGTCTGTATAAAAATGTTAGTAACAGAAAACCTTACATACTATGTTAGTACCATTAAAATAACAAATTAGACTATAATTTGAGTTATTTCAAATACATTATTATATAAAAGCTAGCTGACCCGGAAAATGTTGTTTTGCCATATGGAAAAAAAATTGCCTACAACCTATTCTCAGACCTTAGCATATACACAAAAAAAACATAAAAATCGATCAAGCCGTTTCGGACGAGTTCAATATCAAACACTATAAACAAGAGAGGTTTATATCTATACTAGCTTCTGTCCGCGACTTCGTCCGCGTAGAAGTCGAAATCAAATAATTCATGTTAATTTATAGCCTATAGCACTCAGGGATAATGCAGCTACATGTAAGCGAAAGAATTTTCAAAATCGGTTCGGTAGTTTCAGAGATTACCCCCTACAAACAAACTTACAAATTTTACCTCTTTATAATATTAGTAGAGACTAATATTATAAAGCGAATAGATTGTTTATTTAAACGCGCTAACCTTCGAAAGTTCTGCGTGAGTTAGGATGAAATATGGAAGTAGCTTGAAACTTGAGGAGGAATTTTGGCTTTTTACCCGACTGTAAAAGAGGGGAGGGTTATGTTTTCATCGCGACAAAGTCTACGGGAGTGGTGCAGCCCCGCGCGATGGCTAGTATTACATACTTGCTTCTGCCTGCCGATTCGCTCGCATGTAAATATCTGCATCAGGTGTTCCATTTTTCGAAATCAATAACCTATATGTTGCCATAGCTATATATAGCAAAAAAGTTTCATTCAAATTCGTCTAGTATTCCGAAGGTTAGCCTGTACAAATAGATAAACTTTCTTTTTAAATTCTTGTTGTATGCTTTTGCGCGCAACTTTGTTCGCGTATGTTTAATATATATCAGGGGTAGTTTTTTATAAAAAAGTAGCCTATGTTTGATCCTTAGTCTTCAGCAATTTTCATTTCAAATGTAATTCAAATCGGTGCTGTGTGAAAGCGTAACAGACAGACAGATTTTCGCATTTATAATATTTGTAGTATGGATGTATAGACTTACATTGTATTTATTAGCCGACTTCAAAAATAAAGGAGGAGGTTCTCAGTTCGTCTTAAACCTTTTTTTATGTATTTTCCCCGATTACTCGACGACGGCTGGACCGATTTGGAACATTCTTTATTTTTTTGAAAGGGTTATACTTTCTAGTTGGTTCCATTGTCATGAAGTCACGATTTGATGATGGGATCATGGAAAAATCAAGGGAACTCTTCAAATATTTGAGGCACACCTATAGCGATTTGGGTATTTTTTGTAGTAACTTGTGCATTTGCTCTTAAAAAGCACCATTTGGTGAAGTGGAACTGATGATGAAGACCACAGATGAACGACTCAAAAATAAATATTTCGTGGGTTGCAATTCGATTACTGGAATATGGTTGTTAAGCACTTTATGCTCATCACAATGCATATGGTGAAGTGGAGCTGATGGTGATAAGTAGTTGTCATTTAGGCTTTTGTAACTAGATAAATTACAAACCGAACTACTTAAAAGCGTGAAAAAAAACGTTTTAACAAAAAATTAAACCGACTTCCATATCAAAACACAACAAATCCAAAAATATTTTTTTGTTGTTTTATAGGCCATTCTCAAAATGTGACTCAAAATAGTAAAAAAAATAAACAAAGTATTTTGATTTGATCCAAAGTGACCTCAAATGAAAGATAACATATCCTACAACGTATCTCAAGCACGAGCCTAGCTAATTTCACTGTAAATTTCACGAAAGAAAAAAATGAAAAATGAAAACTCACCTCAACGTAAGTGACACTGATTCATAACAGTAACATAACTTTACAATTTTACTGAAGTAATGATGAATATAACTTATTTATATCCACGATATTTTTATTAAATTAATCATTTAGCTATTTATTAAATTTAGGCATTTTTATGTGGTATAACTTATTACCTACATAAAAGTTGTATTTGGCCAACCAACAGTAATAATCTACTTATTATATAGCAAATATACATAATTATGTACTAAAAAACTTAAAATACAAACTAGAATAAAGCGTCAAAAAAATAACTTTTTATAGGAACATATATTTACTCTTTAATCAGTTCTAATATCAGGTTGCAGAATCACATTACTTAATTATTAGTATCACTACTTTGTACATTATTAAATCTGTCACCTCCATGAGTCTATGAACCCACTTGGGTGACTTGCATGGAAGTGGCATTTTAAACGTAACTGCTGTTTTTATAACTATAACTAATAATATATATTAGTTATAGTTATAAAAACAGCTACAACTACAACTATAATATAACTTAAATTTCTGGTTATAAAATACGATGATATACTTAGATAATGACTACAAAAGCTCATTATTTTATAATATCTGACAGACAATTTAAAATAAATACTCTCTCATACGTAATCCACAAAAGTGACCAAGATAGCTTGCCAAACTTTAGAAAACCTTACTTTAGAGGTCTGTGGTTCAAAATTATCGTACAAGAAGAAATGTCAAACCGTCAAAAACTTTCAAGACGGCGTTGTGTTTGTTGTCTTATTAAAAACCGACACACCATTTATCGATAATTGATAAGAGCCATTAGCGTTACAGCCCATCACTATCACAAAATAAAATTGAAAATTAAAAGATCAATTAAGCCTTTTAGTACTATGTTTTAATTAAAATATATAATCAAATATCTACTTTAAAACTTACCGAGCATCATCTAATGGAAATTTTGCCATAAACTTCCTTTTTTCGTTAGCTTTACGACTTCACCAAGTACGATACTTCACAAGTTATAAATCAGCTATTAGGTGGATTATGGTAGAATTATGTTTACTGCACAAGAACCGATCACTTTTTACAAATAAAGATAAAAATTAACCGTAAATCAATATAATTACTGCCAGAAAATAATAAGCGCAAACATACAAAATACAAACGACAAGTAAACATATATGGCCAACCATAAATCAAAAAGTGGCTGACTATCACGAAAGAAAGAGTAAGCGCACTGAACAGGTGAGACAGCAATATCTACCATTATTTACCCCTCAAACTCCATACTATTTTTTTCCCTTGAAGCCATGAAAATCACGGCACTTCCGACCTTATGGTCGCGTGAAAACTACACCTTAAAAGCGTTCTAGCGCTGCGTGTTTTTACTGTTTTGTTATACGACTAATTATTGTTTCAGCGCTGCAGCGAACTTTAGTTTAAACTCTTGCCAAAATGGAACACATATCATATATTACCTCAATTGCTTTTACTTAGGTGCAAGAGCGAATGGATCTTTTCGTGAAGGCCAGCCATCGTCATCAGCTGGGCTACCAGGACGCCATGGCCGGTAGAGGCATCGACCGTCACCTCTTCTGCCTTTACGTCGTCTCCAAGTATCTTGAACTAGAGTCGCCGTTCCTTCAGGAAGTTTTCAACGAACCGTGGCGGCTTTCCACTAGCCAGACTCCTCACGGTCAGTATTTATTTATTTATTTATTATACACTTTACTAGCTGTGCCCGCGACTTCGTCCGCGCGAAATAGTGACATTAGGCAGCATTTTTAATTTTTTAGGCTAATGATTTTGAAAATAAAAGTAATACATAATTTGAATGACGTATTTATTAATATCTAATCAAAAGTCTAAAAAATAAGTTTCAAGCTTCTAGCTTTAAAAATGACGCAATTTACATACAAACTTTCGTCCCCTATTTCAACCCCTTACAGCCCATTTTGCGCATTAAAATGTAGCCTATGTCCTTTCTCAGGCTCTAGACTATGTCCGTATTTCAAACAAGACAAATTTCATTAAAATCGGTTTAGTAGTTTAGGCGTGATTGCGTAACAGACAGAGTTACTTTCGCATTTATAATATTATATTAGTAAAGTTTGTACACCTTACAATATTTCTATCGTAACGAAAATCACGTTATCTCCAATAACTTGTTTATTTAAGGTTGTCCGTTTACATTACATGCGTATGGATACCGCAACTCGTACAACAATCCAATAACTTCGTTTATTAGTTTAAGTTAGCTATTTACAGAATATTTTAATATAATAATTGACTTTTAAATTTAAATGACGGAGGTCGTGGGTTTTTAGGCAAGTACCAATGTGACGTTTCAAAGAACAACGACAGATCGTGGCCTACACAACTACTAAATTTAAAATGGCACGGCTACTTATCTTCAATGTATAAGAATCTACAATGTGTAACGGAATAAACGCAAGACCTCAGACACCCCAATTAGAATATTAAATTATAGAACAAAACAACATCTGTAATTTAATTTACTTAAAGAACACCCAGTTTTTTAGGGTTCCGTAGTCAACAAGGAACCCTTATAGTTTCGCCATGTCCGTCTGTCTGTCCGTCTGTCCGCGGTTTAGCTCAAAAACTTATTGTACTAGAAAGTTGTACTTTGGCATGAGTATACACGTTAATGACGCCGAAAAAGTGGTAAAATAAAATTTTGAAAAAAGCAATTATTTAGGGTACCTCCCATACATGTAAAGTGGGATTATATTTTTTTTGTTTTCGTGTTTCCCATAGTGTGGGATATCGTTGGATAGGTCTTTCAAAAATATTAGGGGTTTGGTAAAACTGTTTTTTGATTAAGTAAACCGTTTGTGACTTATTAAGCTTTAAAGTACCAATTTTCGTTAGAGTCAAGTGTCCCCCCCCCTTTATCAACTAAACGGTTATAATTAGAAATTCAAATGTCACGGCAGTAGTACCTATATATAACGAAATTTAAAGGAAAACTATCACACATAAGTGGGTTTTACAAGTTTACGAGTAATAGTCGACCAATTGTATTTGACTCGAAAATTTCGAACAACTCTATAGAAATGTCGATAGATGGCGCTAAGCGCCAGTTGTAACGTGCTAGCTTCTTGTGACGATTGAGTAGTGTAGCTCTGTGTCCGTATTTAAATTCAAAACACCGGCTATGACAAGTTTTATACAAATCTCTAAAAAAAATTGAAACTTTCCGTGCAAAATTGTCGGATCAGGTGAGGATTTGTATAGGAAGTCAAATTAGTTAGGTAGTTAGTCATGTTTGGCTTTTAGTTAGAGCATGGTACGAAACGATCAGTCAGCGAATACGACACGCATTTTGCTGTTATAAAAACTACGGAACCCTACACTGCGCGTGGCCCGACACGCACTTGACCGGTTTTTTTTTAAATAAAATGGTTGTTCTGACTGAACGTAAAACGTTCGAGCATACTACTCTATCCCTACGCACACACTCATAGCGCACACTCGTGCGCTTACCTACGTTGTAGATAGGAACAGAAAGCTACGCATTAGGTATGTATCTGTACGTTCATTGACCGAACATTACCTACGTAGTTTGATACTAATAATTTGCGATATTACAGTATAACTATTATTGCTAGTTGCCTAACTAGTTTGATTCCATCTTTCCATCACAATTACACAGGCTTTGGACTGACAGCTTCGAATGATTTGCTTTAATTACGGATACGGAAGTATTTTTAAATTGAGCAAGTTTTCACCCCACTGCGATCTATCGGTACCTACGGCAATACCTAAAGGCGCCCGCGTCTTTTCACCCTCTACTAAGTCGTGTTTACATTTTTATTAGGTACGTATAAAAAAATATTCAAAGTCGGCGTGTTTAAAAGATTTGAATCATAATATTTACAGTACCTAGGTACTTAAAATCGTATTATGAAGGTACATACCTGAGGTATTACGAAATACTTCTTCATCGTCCCCTTTTTAAAAGATTTTCAAAATGTCCACCGCCTTGCTCGATACACATTATTGCACGTTTTCTTAAGTTAGTTTGTTAAGCACCTCAGTTTCACATTTCACTTTAACAATCGCGAATTCAATTTTATGTTTGAGGTCATCGACACTTGTTGCTTCGTTTACATACACGAGCGATTTTATTCGACCCCACAAAAAAAGCCGACTGCACAGGTCCCCCACGACCTAGCATCCAACGAGGGCCATATTCCGCATCAAGATGCCGTCGGACGTTCCACGTCAAATGCGCGGGAGCTACGTCGTGTTGATAAAACACGTCTTGTAACAACGAGACAGGGACGTCCTCCAATAACTGGGGCAATATCTCTTGCAAGAACTGTAGGTAGGTATCTCCAGTCAACCTCAGTAAAAATACAGGGCCGAGTACGCGTGTACCTAGAACGCCCGCCCACACGTTCACGGAAAACCTATGCTGGAATGAGTCCATACGGCATGCATGTGGGTTTTCGTGCCTCCACAAATGCATGTTGTGCTGGTTGTAAATACCAACTCGTGTGAAGGTGCTCTCGTCCGTCCAGATGATGTTTTGTTGCCAGTTTTCCAACAACCATCTACAAAATTGTAGTCGTGGCAAATATATAATAGTCAGTCGGCATCAGCTCCTGACAACGTCGTAGGTGGAAGGGGTGTTCGCCATCAGCACGTTATGTTCTCCACACGTACATGTGGCTACAGTTAAACAACGGCGCTGCTTCCCTCGTGCTGCTCCCTGGATTTTCATCGAAATAATCGAGAATGTTTTCCTGCAAACGACTAGAGCGCACATTCGTCCCTCTATCCATTGCCGTGTTAGGATGAAACGTTCCGGAGTCCCTCAGGCGCTGAGTTGCACCTAGCATTGTCCTGGCGCTCACTCTGGTAGGTACCATGTCGTTCATTGAACACTCGACACGCTAACTCCACATTATCGTCGCAACGAGCCAGTGTCCTCACCATTTCCGTATACTGGATATTGCTATACCGAAAAGCCATCGCGTGCGTAAACAAGTAACAACAACAACAAATTTACGAAATCCACTTGTCAATGGCGACGCGCGGCGGTTGACTGATTTCGTTTGATATCGGGCGAGCGGTAGTGGCACGTGTGCGCGGCGGCATATCAAACGTCAAAGGGCTAAGTCGGTAAATTATTGCGTCTCGCTCTTTCATATTGATTTTTCATTTTATTTTGTGTTGACTGTGATTCTTAAAAGAAATAAAATTATAAATACAAACAAACGCACAGTTCACTTTTCAGTTAACTATTTTTATCCTTAGTTATGTCTACATACCTGTTGTCATTAAAACTACTTCTTACACAGGTTTTGTAGTCGGTTGGGTGCTAGATGGGCCGGATTCACTTAACACTTCCTGCATCAGTGTGTCTTGGCACTCTTGAATGATTTGGGTTCTTTGTTTTTTTAACAAATACATGTCTAGAAGTACTAGCATCACTCATCCTTTTTCTGCGGTCCTCCTGGCAATAAAATTTTGTAGGCACAACTGCAACTCCATCTACCATGATTATGCTCTTGCTTAATCCCATATTATATTGATAATAGTTAGCCATATCTTTCTCAATCTGAAATATTTTTTAAATGTTATTTTAAAGCCATAAATGTTGATGTATTTAATGGTATATATTATACTTGAATAGCCACAAATATTGAAATATTTGTGGCTATTCAAGTATAATATAAAAAAAACATCTCAGTTATCTAACCTTAAAACAGTAGAATAACTATATTGTAAAAATGTTTTAAGTTAGTAATACTAACATGTTTACTTAAGTACATCAAAATTATCTTGACAGAAGAAAATTACCGAACTATCCTTTATTTCTTTAGTATTTCTGCGTGCAAGTTGTAATTACTTATTACGAACTTTAACATTTTTTGGAACGGTTATAAATAGCTTCTCCGGCGTCTTTATCGTTGTATTGTGCACCCTGGTACTGCACACCATTTATAACTCATTTTTTTCCAGTAAATTACAGCCAGAAACTTTATTAAACTACATAAAACGACAAAACTCTCGATTTGACTTGCTCTCCAATGTTTATATACAAACGTGTGACGTCACTCGAATGATTCGACGCCATATTGCTGAACCAAGCGTTTTGACAGCTTATATAATCACTATATTTTGTAATCCTTTTTTGTAAACGAAATATTTATAAAATATGAAAATAAATATTATTTGTAGGGTTCTTATACACCAATAAATAATATGAGACGGTTTTTAGAAACCTAGCCTATTCTGTCTATTATTTTTACTCGGATTATAGGCAACGAACATTTCCGATTACTTCCGAAAACTGCCGAACTTTAGTATCATGCCGCAGGATCGGCGGCTTTCGACATTCAAGGGTGTGTGCGTTTGCGAACTTGTACGGACATCAAAATTAATACACACATGCGAACAAATTTCCTGCCTGAGTCCGCGGCATGACTTGGGAATTAGGTACATTAATTTGCAGCGCCTGGCAAACATAATGTTTGTGTGCTTGCAAATAGGTGCTATTTATAAAATAATAGTACTCACGCGGGGCTTCGCTCCCGTGGATTCTATCACGGTACCTTCCTCAAGCTTCAAGCTACTTCCATACCAAATTGCATCCAAATCCACCCAGTACTTTCGAAGATTAGCGCGTTCAAGCAAACGAACAAACAAACAAACAAACTTTTCCGCTTTATAATATTAGTATAGATTAGGCGTTTTTAAGTTATTATATTTTGTTTATTCATTTATTTACTATTAATTAAAGTCATCAAAAAGTACGAACGTTTTATTAAAATATCTGTGAATGGCAAGTAAAGCACTGCATTTCTGCCTACAAGGAGCGCACGCCCATGGCCCGTCGGTTATGTATATAATTTTAGATCCAACTATTGATTTTTAGCTGCGCGTGCAAGTCTACAGTTACCTTCAAGTAAAGCAATTGTAACAGCAATACGATTATACGATTGGGCAAAATCATCTTTAAAACAAACAGCCATTTACTTCTGTTTTAAGGACGATATAGAACGCCAGAGAATTTTTTGTGCAACCCCGGTTTGCGTCTACAGTCACCATTCCAGGAACCAAAAAGTTTCACAGCTTTATTCCAACAACCAATGGCATTCTTGTGAAAAGGAGCAGTTCTAGCATAGATTCCCATTATAAATTTGTAAAAATTACAAAATAAACTAGTTCATGCGTTGTTACAATGTTATTTTATTATGTTATAATTATTATACCACAGCAATTATATGATATGTTGTTTCACGCACACCAACCGATCTAAGCTAGCGTCAGATATCACGCCCATTGCGACGCGTGTTTACATGAGTCAATCTAACTCCTAAACTAATAGAAATCCCATTTTGAATTTTCTAGGGTACTTTTAATATACTTTAAGCTATATTTTGAAAAAAAAAATTGGTCGAAGTAATTGAAATTCAGGTTTGAAAAGTTTACTTCCGGTTTTGGAAAAGATTTTTTTTTTCTTTTCATTTTATTTTATTGTTAAAAAGAACAGTATTTTTTCAATATGTATCACTATGTTAAATATTTTATTGTAAATTTGTTAAATTCGAAAAACTACTTTCATAAAATTGATATTACAATTACGACAATTCCTTAGAAACCCCTAACTTTTGAAATATACAAGATAAAAATAAATATTTTGTGTTCACATTCATACCTACTAGAAGTATAAATGATCGATTTTCAGAACCTCACTTTTTTCCTTGTCCACTTCACGTGAAATGCCCTATAAGTCACAAATCCTACTTCTGGAAATGAACCTTGACGCTCTATAGATAGGATTTATTTTGCTTATGTGCAGAAAATCATCTTATGTCAGTTGACGAGGAAATTCCGCTACTCGACCATAGATGGCGTTATTTTCAGTGGAAGCGTTTATATATTTTGTTATCTTAGAAATAAGGTTGACAGTCGCGTCACATGTCGATATTTATTGCTACTCAATAAGGGTAGCACATTGTATTTTTAATTACATTATCGATATCGATAGATATCCGATTTCTTGTTTATTTCGAATATAAACATTAAGTGGTGGGTGGGTAGAATATTAGATACCAACGGGGTCTGGAACTTGCTTTATATACATAAATGTATTTTACATAAATTAATAAATCCCAAATAAATAAATACTTATACCTGCTGAATATTTTCAAAATAACCTCAATTCTCGGGTGATAATAATTAAATTCGCAATATTAACTAAATTGTGAAAATTATCTTAAAATCGGGTTAAAATAATTTATACAGTAATTTTACTTTTCATTTAGTGTCCTTGAAATAAAAGGTATTTCTTAAGAAACTGGTGTTTCGAAAGTCTGAAACGAAAGAACTGGTGTTCCGAGCATATCGTGCTGCATTCAATGAACTCTACCCATTGCATCTATTCATTCTTTGACGCTACCGTCTTTGGGAAACCTATAATTGTGACACGCCTGCCACGCCTACTTTGCACTTCCACTGTATTTTCTGTTCCGTGAGTGTAATACCTACTTGGTTACGGACGGTCCACAGTTCTTAACCGGTTTCGTGGTGAACTGTATTATTAGTGCAGGAATAAATAAATAAATAACTTTGCAGTCTTGTGTTGCTACTCAAAAACTCCTAATACAGACTTGGGAATCTGATCTGCTGGCAGCTGATGACTCGTCGCAGCAGCTGATGACTCGTCGCAGCAGCCGTGTCTTTGCAGCGCTGAAACCACGATTTTATTAAATTTCCGTATATGTATCTAGACACACGGTATAATGTTCTCTTCATTCACAGGTCAGACATCAATGTTGGATCTAAAGAAATACCCGAAGTGCGTGAGTGCCGGCGGTGGCTTTGGGCCAGTGGCTGATGACGGCTATGGAGTCTCCTACATCATCGTCGGTGAAGATCTACTTTTCTTCCATGTCTCCAGCAAAAAGAGCTGCCCCATCACGGTGAGATTTTAAACAATTCTTTTTTTTTATGTAAGACTTCAACACAAAGGCGTGGTTTTAGGGTTCCGTAGCCAAATGTTTAAAAATGTAACCCTTAGATTAGATTCTTTATGTCTGTCAGTCTGTCTGTCCGTCCGTCCGTATATAACAGCCACTCTATTCGAAACTATCGAACTACACAGTTGAAAGTACTTCCAAAGTGGTAAAATGTGTGCTGTAGATTTCAATGAACACTCAACGAAAATTGGTTTGAATGAGAGATCAGTTTTGAGATATAGACTTCAAAATGCGTAACTTTGTTATTTAAAAAAAAATGTTTGCTACTCTCAACCTTGCCCATTTTGTAGACTATTAGAAATTTACTTCAAAATCATTTTGTTTAAGATAAAATAAAATAAGAGACAAAATTTTACTTTACACCTGAAATTGCGTTCATTTTACAGAGCTCTTCAAACTTCGTGAAACAAATCGAGAGATCCTTGAAAGATGTCCAAGACCTTTTTAATGAATACAAAAAACTCAAAAACGGAGTCCAGAGCAACAAGTAAATCAACATTTTAGAGAAGTTTTTGTGTTGTCTTAGTTTTGTTGTTGTTGTAATGTGCTGTTTATATTTTTTATTTCTAGATTGTAAGAGAACACTCAAATTAAACTGAAGTATTCTTCATAATAATGCATTGTGTACAATATATTAGTACTGCCCTTTTTCCTTATTTAATTCACCATCAAATTCAAAAATCAGTGTTTTAATATTAAAGAACGTTAGGTTAAAATCATATGAGAAAGAATCATTCAGTTACTCTTATTAGTTATTTTGATTGTTGAATATACTAGATGAATATATACATATATATAGTGTCAATTGTTTGGTGCTACACCAGTGTTGGGCATTAATCAATTAATTTGTCAATTATCTTGTTAATTGACTAAAAAGGTAATTGCAATTAAATTAGTTACAATTAAATTAATTGCAATTAACTTTTTAGTTGTTTTGTGAAACAATTAAAACTAACAATTAACTTTATGTATCAAAACGAAATTAGTAAAAGAATTAGGAAAATTAAGCTGGAAATCTCAGACTAATAAAAAGTGGTCAAAGTCTGTAAGTATAGCTTAATTTTTCTAAATCTTTCTTTCTACATAAAAAACTGCTTGTTGATAAAGAAATGAATATTTCCTTTCATTATGTGTATTTAACCACAAGAATATATGGGGGGGCACTATTCTACTACCCGGAACCACACGGGTATATTATATATTTATACAGGGTTAATTGTAAAACACCGAAAACCTCTCGGGACTATGTTACTAACATCATAATCAACAACTTTGAACTATGACTTAAAAATTCGTCATATTTTAGTTCACCAGATTTTCATACAACAATAAAATATTTAAATTGAACGTTCTAAATGGTACAAAGTCTATGCGAAGCAAAAGAAAACGACTTATACTATCACTTTCTTTTGTTTCGCATAGACTCCGTAATATTTAGGGCGTACAATTTAAATATTTTATTTTTGTATGAAAATCTGGTGAACTAAAATATGACGAATTTTTTAAAGTCATAGAGCAAAAGTTGTTGATTATGATGTTAGTAACATAGTCCCGAGAGGTTTTCGGTGTTTTACAATTAAGCCTGTATATACCGGCTGTATATTATACAGCAGTATTTTTTTAATTGTTAGTTTTAATTAAAATTCATAAAACATTTGAAAACTAATTAATTGTTAATTCTAGTAAATCACAATGAACAATTATTACTACTACAGTTAACAATTAAATAATTGGTAATTGTAATTTTCCACAATTACAATTGATTAATTGTTAGTTGTTGTGGTTACATTTACCAATTAATCAATTGTTAATCTTTAATTGTTCTTGCAATTAAAATTTTCCCAACACTGCTGCACATACTTTTGTCTACAGATAGGGCAAGAATAGAGAGTGTATATTATTATTATTTTAAATTCATTGATAACAATAAATCTTTTTTTTATATATTTTTAATAACCTTTTAGGTATATTTTTGGTAAAAGCGTGTATTTTTTCTTTCGAATACAGTTGTATCGTAGAATGGCATAATGTGGTGAACCTTTTGTAGAACATTGTTGTACAGTAGGAGAGGATCCCTCACACTAAACTTACACGGCAAAGACCTAATGTCTCCGGCATTCAATAGTAAACCAATCCCGTATTAAATTGGAAAAAATGCGTTATTTCCAATTACACGTCAACACAATTATTGTTGCTGTGAAATGAAATGATTATTTCATTAAGAACTATGCATAGCGTTAGTCTTAGATATTATATGACCATCAGCTCTAGATTCTGAGTTATTATATTCGAATAATTTTCAATAAAGGAAATTAGAAATGTTTATAGCTTTATCTTAAATCGCAAGTGTATGGGATAAGCTAACAAAAGTTTACACTCTGCATAGTTATTTACAAAATAATCATTCTTTCAGCTGGAACAAATAACTATGGTAATGTTATTAATCAGTCAATAATTCCTCTGATTGTAATAAAGCTCTAAATTTGGCAATAAGTCTTGATATTGTTATCGCCCAGTAGGCATGCCATAACTGCAGGTCAATCTCCTAAGTTAGAAGATTGTTTTAAAGCAATTGAAAAATATCCAAATATTGTCGATCACTGATGTAGCAATATCTTTAGCTGTCCCGTGCACCCAACTTACATGAATCTTCATAATTTACTATGCTGTATATGGCACAGATTGATTGTTATATCATTATTAAGCTATTGCATAGCTGTTATCGCGGGCTTTTTGCGCGGCGACCGAATCAAGAAACTCCGTAACGAAAATAAACCTAACACCCCCACTCCGACCGGCACAGCGGTGCGGCGTTGAAAGCCGTGCATCGTCTAACGTCGTTTCAGTTCGGCAGACTTCGGCACGGTGTTTGTGTGCGTGCGACTAGACGTATGCGTGTAGACTAGCTGCTAATAAACCTATAGTTTCAATGATAAAAATTCTTGAATAACCTACATGTATTGTAAGATAATAAAAATATTTTAAACAATATTAACTTCTCATTTATTCAATAAAAGAAAAAAAAAGTTTTTTATCGGTCACCACGCTCAAAAAGTGTAACTTGAATTAATATCAAAGAAAAAAAAAACTGCAAAAAGAAAATAAATAAATACTGCATAAAGAAAATAAATAAATAATTATAATTGCAAAAATTTATAAAAAATGCTATGCAATAGCTTTACCGCGGCAGTTCCCGAGTGCCACACTATTTTTTTTTTATGTCTAACTTTGTATATATAAAGTACTATAGACCTGTAGGTAATCAATGAACTGAAGTATGCGACAGTTCAGTTTGACTATATGACTATTTTATATTTTCATTAAATAAATCAATTATATAATAAGACAATACGCTGAATATTTAAGAAAATGAGTTTCTTATCTTTATAGACACTGTTTTACTCTGTATTTAGTTAATTTATGTAAAAATCAAATCATACCTATAAATTATTTATTATGTACCTACATCACGATTGCTTTTAACCGCATTTTGTTCTAAAAATAGGATTAATATATGTAAGTGAAAGTGATGAAACCATATTATGTAAACTTGGTTTAAATATTGAAGTACCTCACTGAATCACTCTGTGTTTATCTACTTCTTTCATACATTTTGCTCCACTTTTTGTAAAGACCTGCTAACAAATAGGTACATTCTGTCCAGTTTAAAATTATTTAGCTGTAACTGAAATATATTACTAATGTTGTAAGTGTTTTAAGGACTTTGTCACAATGGTAATATGACAGAATTTAATTACTGTACATTTTTGACGTGCCTTTTATATTAACAACGAAAATAAGGGGATCCTATATTATGTATATTTTAGATAGGTGCGTCTACAATGCAAAGTTGGTCCTCTTTAATTGACTTTAGTCTAATAAGTAACCGTGTTTTCATAAGCTACTTACAAGTTTTATCAATTTAATGTAAATAAATATATTTAATTCTGAGAAATTCTTTTAATTGTGGTGCCCTAAATTACATCAAGAAACTTGTACAACACTTACAAATTTTATTTCCATTAAGAGCTATGCATAGCGTGTAAAATCCTCTAAGAAACTATACACCTATCAGGGCTAGATTGTGAATAATCTAAGTCCCAGAATTTCGTCATTTTGCATATTTCATGACATTGTACTAAGTGAACTATTACTTGTATAATAATAAGTATAGATGTTCTGAGTTATAATACTTTTTCCAAACAATGCACTTTTAGGGATTTCTATGGGAATATCTGTCAAAATTTCAAACATCTAAATTTCAGGAAAGGGAAAGACGAAAGAAAGAGACTTGACTAAAAGTGCAATGAAGAGAACAGGAATTATACTTTATAACATCATCGTCATCATCTGCTTAGCCTTTTCCCAACTAACTTCAGATTTACTGGCTTCTACCTGTAACTGTCAGAGATGTCCAAATCACAGCTGGGACCAACGGCTTAAATTTGCTTTCCGAGGCACGACCAACGAGGCATTTAATTATACTTTATAACATATTTATTCAAAATTGTTTATAATATAAATAAATAAATAATAATTTATTGAATCCAATTACAGATGAAAGTAGAAATCTTTAACTATGATTAAATATACAATCTTATCGTCTATAATATTATGATAAAAGGTGATGTACATCTGTTGACAATATACGTACGCTGCCTCTTAAACTAGGGTATACCTGTATTTTAAGGCTGGAAACAGTGCTTGACCGACGGTTGGCGCTGACGATTTTCACAACCGACGGTCAGCGCTGACGGTCAAAATGTACGGTCAGCGCTGACCGTCGGTCGAGCACTGTTTCCAGCCTAAGAGACAGTGGACGGCCATAGTGTTGTCATATATTTTTCTTTGTATGGACTCTGTCGATTTACTCACAATTGTACATAATAAAAGAATGGTAAGTTAACTTAAGGCGTCCCCCCTAGCAAAACGCCGCGCTAGCCGCTTTTTGTGCAGTTTTTAAGAGCTATCTCCTTGTTATTTAAAAAGAAATATTAACCCTTTGACCGCCACGGTTCGCGCAGCGAAAGTGCACGCTGTACGCCAAGCCATTTTTTATCACGGTAAGCTAGTGATGAGGTTAAACTCGGGTATTACTAAATATCGATAAAATTATAATCCATAATATTTATTGATTTTCGCTATAAATATTTATTTAATAAATAAATTTATATTCATTTATATTCACGAGAACACGCTTAATATGAATCAATGCTAATATTGGCTAAACTAATATTTGACTAATATCCAGTAATAAGTATGGTATCCTAATATGAGATTACTAATATATTCAATATTATGAATATTGAATATATATATGATTTGACCCTAATATAACATCTCTAGTACCACAGTCCACAGACACATATCACAAACATTCCTACTCAGTTACCAAAACGGTATTTTTGGGTAGTACCTACTTGTGAGGTTGTACTTACATCTATATCAAATTCAGGGTCATATTCGAATACAAATTCATCATCGTCACCCTGTAAAACACATAACAACTCCTCGTGTGTATAATAACTCATTTTCAAAAAAGTGCGGTCAACACCAAACATTGCAGGTAGGAACCAATAAATGAACGAGTAAGCCGAATCGCTAACTATGAATATTTGTAATTAAATTATCTTAATAGTTGAAGTTGTTTTTCTGTTTATTTTTATGCTCGAAAATTATGAGATTATTCGAAAAATAAAAAAAAAATGTCTCATGAGTTTTATACAAAATAAGAACTAATAAAAAAATGGGTTTTCCCCCTATAATTGAACACTGATCCCCAATTAGTTGAACTAAGATTTTGATATGACTTAAGAGAAGGCGTAGAAATTGTGTACCTAATTTATTAGTGTATTTTTAATGAAAATAATAAAAAAATAAAGGAAAAACTTGTTTATTTAATAAAATAATTAGGTAGTCTAAAATGACATAGTATTCTATACCTTAGTAACAAATTAGGAAAATACTTGACGAAAGAAGATAGAAGAACTTTTCAAAAAGGTACTAGGTACCTTTACAAGTCTAACTTAAAACTAGTATAACATCTATTAAAAAGAAAACCTTCTCTATAATAAAAATAATTCGTACATATTGAGATCACAATTTTCAAAAGTAATCATCCACTTCACCCAGTTCGAGGATATGGCAATCTCTTGGTTATAGCTGACATCAATACTTCTTCCAAATCTTCGGTAGATGGTTCAACAAAATATGTCAGTGTCAGGTCATCAAATTTGCTTGCTTTCCTTCGCAGACTGTGTAGACCGCATCTGTAATAGATTACCTCTTTGTTTGAATGTATGAACATAAGTAGCTCATGCACCTGCATCATGCACGCTTAAATTTTTTAAAACGGTATACATGCATGCAAGTATTTAATTTTGTATTTTCTAGGTGTACATTCGTTAAAATTTAGGAAACAAAACTAAAAGTTGAACGAAAAAAATTATAAGGATATTTTTGATAATTTATCCTAAAAGTGAACACTACTGATTTCATACTATATTGAAACCAATAAATCTTGTAAAATTTAAATAAAAATACCCGTTCAACTTTTGGTTTTAGTTTATTAAATAAACAGATATTTTTAAACAATACATAGATCATTTTATCCACTAGGTAAATGGTAATGATTATTAAATATTCTATGTACTTTTTACCATTACATGAACGGTGTTCAATTATTGGCTAAAGTCAAAAATATTAAAACCATTATTGAACAGTGTTTTATACGCTATAAATATGTTAAGTTTTATAAATACATATATGACTACGTTTTAGTCACTTAGTTAATTAAGATTTTAATTGGCAAAAAAAGAATGATTGTGTCAATAATTCTTAATTTAACTTAACGATTAGCTTAAATCTGCGGAGTACTCACCTTAAGTAGGTTTCCATACAATTATGATTTTTGGCGCGAACCACACACAAAATTATTAAACGCAAGCGCGCCTGACGTGTAACTGCCGACGTTTTTATGGAGGCGGGCGGTGAAAATGTTGCTCTAAGCGAGAAAAATATCTACTCATAAAAGTCAATCAGTATTGTTACAATTCTACTTTTATTTACAATTGTTCATCTTCTGGGGGGCGTTCATCTTTTGGTTCCACTACCCTACATTATTTATTTATTTCATTTCATTTATTTTTGATTAAAATGTTTTTATTTTGCAAATTGTTCAGAATTATAACAAATTTTTAGTATTTGTATTGATTGCAGTCAAAGCATCATGTAGCTTAGTAAATGAATATCGACTATAACCTCATCACTAGTGTCGCTTTAAAGCGACTATGGCGTCTGGTGGGCCTATATTTTTACGAGTTTACAGATGGTCTTGGAAAAATTTAAATTACGGGATTATACGCCAAAGAACAAGCTTTTATTTTATTTACTTTAATTTAATGAAGTATGGGGATGATATTAAAAAAAAACTGTTAAAATATTCATTGACTTTATTTCCTGTAAATAAGAGTCGAAATTGGTGTCACCTACAGGCGTCGTTGGCGGTCTGGACACGTTTTTTTGTTGTCGCCTGTAGGCGACGTTGGCGGTCAAAGGGTTAAATAATGAAAATACATTAAATTTCTTCACAATCTTGACTCCAAAAGTGTATTTCTTTTTGTTAAAGGTGTTTATGTTTAATTAATCTACTTCTAACGAAACCATAAAAATTGAGAAATAATGATTGATAATCTGTATCTCCTCGTAAAGTAAACATGATTTAATATTAGGCGTGTGTAACTCTTTACGGAACCGACTTACTGTGGGCACGATTTTTTGATGAATTGCAACCACTATACAAATTTACCATCCAGAAAAGTAATCTCAACTATACATCTGGAAGCTATTTATAAAGAAATGGTAGAAGAAATTAAAGACGAACTGAAATCTATAAATAATTTGCATGTGCTGTGTGATGGCTGGAGCAATCAGCACAATGAAGGCATTATCAACTTCATTATTGCAAAACCCGAGCTCGTTTTTGTCAAAAGTCTTAACACTCTTACCAACCGACATACAAGCCAGTATCTTTCTCGAGAGATTATTAAAGTTATAAATATGTACTGAGGCCACAAGTTTGTAACTCTTATAGGAGATAACGCAAATAACATTCAAAGAGCATTTCAGATGGTAAAAGATGTGTATACACCAATGATATTATAAAGTACAGATATGTTACGTTCATAGTAATTTGCGTTGAAATTTGTTCCGCGTAGTAAAAACTGCACACATCACGGATATCTATGGCACACATTGACAAGTTTTACTGATAAGTAGAACAAAAGATACGAAACAACACGCAAGTGAAAGAGATAGGTATAATTCTAACAGTTGCGCTTTAAATGAGTCCTTGTGCCGTAGGATAACATTTTTATAGCCGTAGAGTGGACACTCGATTGAAAAGTAAGTACGTAGGTAAGAAATTAAACATCATAATGGTTAATCACGGATCAAGTATTACCACTAATGTTTTTATTCAGCTTAGCCCATTATATTCAAAACTAAAATAGAAATTAATAGTCATTATGTTAATGAAGTAATTTATGATCAGTCATAACAATAATTGTATGATTCGAAAACTTCGTCAAATCGGAACTTCATCTTGGATAAAGCAGGTGGAAAGCTAGTAATCAATAAATAATCAATTACATGACACAACTATAGGTTTCATAATGAAATGTCATGTAGCGGTTTCTTACCTATACTAACCAAACAAATTCAACGTTGGCGAAAATGCAATCAACAGGTAGCTGACATTTTATAAAACACTAGCTTTTGCCCACGACTTCGTCCGCGTGGAATAGTTACTTTAGGCTAACGTTAAATTTAACCCCGATTTTGAAGCATTCTTTATTGGCGCTCTGCTTCTATTGGCCTTAGCGTAATGATAAATATAGCCTTTCTCTATAAATTGACTATTTAATTTAAAAAAAAAATTCAATTCGAAGCAGTAGTTCCTGAGATTATCGCGTTCAAACAAACAAACAAACTCTTCAGCCTTGTATTATTAGTATAGATAGCTGTTGCCCGCGACTTCGACCGCGTTTCCGTCGTTTTTCGTAAAAAAAAGTAGCCTATGTCCTTCCTCACTGTTCAGTGGTTTTGATGTAAGAAACAGAATAACTTTCGTAATTTAGTAAGGAAATATAATATTTCAATCTATTATACTATTGAAAAATATCGCAATACGGTACCTCACAATATTATTGTTAATAGCTGTGCCCGCGACTCCGTCAGCGTGTAACTCCTTGTGTGTTATTAAGTTAATGTATTGTTAATATTGTTTATATCACGTTCACATGAGGCTTAAGTACCTATAGAACGAAATTTTATACCTTCGGGCGAGAAACGCGTCGAGCGCGGCGACCGATTCTCAAAAATAATCCTTATAGCATGATTCAGTATTCACGCGCGATGGCTTATTATTAGCGTAATTCATGTATAACTTTGGTGTTTCTATACCGATATATATGATTCTTTTTTATGGAATAGTTAATAATGTTAACTTTTTCAATTAGGGGTGACTGATAGTGTTATAAACGTAAGAGTAGACAAATATTATAATCTGAAAGCTTCGAACTGCTAAGCTATCGGGAGTTACACGTGTTATTGTGAGTCAACCATAAAAGATAGACATATGCTGTCGTGGGATATTTTTTATATAATTTTAAGGAGAACATTTCCGTCATGAAATGATTTGTGTAGCTTTAACCATTAAGGTTGCACACGCGACGGAAGCTTAAAAAATGGAGTAACTTCTCCCGTTTTCCCAACATTTCCCTTCACTGCTCTGCTCCTATTGATTGTAGCGTGATAAAAAGTATACTATAACCCGCTCAGGAGTATGAAAAATAATTGTACCAAGTTTCATTAAAATCCGTCGAGTAGTTTTTGTTTCTATAACGGTTATACAGACAGACAGACAGACAGACAGACAGACAGACAGACAGACAGACAGACAGACAGACAGACAAAAATCTAACTGATTGCATTTTTGGCATCAGTATTGATCCTTGATCACCCCCTGATAGTTATTTTGGAAATATATTTCATGTACAGAATTGACCTCTCTACAGATTTATTATAAGTATAGATTATGCAGGCTGCATTATGTTTTATAAAATGTTTTAGTTACCTACGTCTATAATTAGAACTGCATTTTTTTAAGCATTGTTCGACCACATTTCGAAACATGTTTGTTAGTACTTTGGAAGTGATTGCTACATATCCTGCTGTTTTTTGATGTTATCCAGACTGATTCGCTTTTTTGTTTACGAACAATTGCGATCCAATCTTGAAATCGAACCTGATCCCTCGGAAACCTAATTCAATAAAAAACAGTTATAATCCTCAATAATCAGTCAAATGAACTTTAGTCAACAAAATTGTAACACAAAACAAATTAAAACAAGTCAATCAATATCGCTTCTACACTTGTAAACTTTTAACTAATCTATGTCCGCACGCACGCATCCTTATCGCTCTCGCGACAAAACAAGTTTGCTCTCTCTGTCTTCACCTACATATGGCTCCTAAGCATAATTTATTGGCAAGTTTTGAAAATAAATGAAATATAATAAATAATCTTAATATATTTGCATTCTCACATGTGGTATGAGATCCTTTGTATTTTGTTTACTTTGGAAGTATAATTCATACACTTCCGAAACTCACACGATGGCATTTTTCATAAATAAAATCTAAAGACACGGGTATTACGGTGCGGCACGCTTGTGGTTGCGTTCGACGCAGACTAGTTGCAAGACGTTCCAATTAGCTCGTGTTTGAGTCTTCACGACGCGCGCGCCTATAACATATCTGTACTATAAAATATCATTGGTATACACACATATTACCGCTGAGATGCGTAGCACATACATTTTTACTTTGCGAAGATTGTATAAGACCAGAACCTGTTAAAGCATTTGTATCGATTGCCATAGAGACCATAAAAGCAATAAAAAGAAGTCAAACTATGAGTGCTTTACTAGCCCAGATTATAAAAAACAAACGATCAGGCGAAACATTGAAATTGCCAGGAAAAACCCGCTGGGACAGTTACTGTACTGCTATAAAAAGCTTGAAAAATTCGAAACTAGCATAACAGACATTAGCTGTTCACGAAGATGCTACTATTTCAGAAGATATAAAGTCAAATTTATTGGATCTCAATTTCTGGAACATGGCCGAAAACTGTATAACATTGTTGGAACCGATAACTAAAAAAATTTTCAAACTTGAAGGAATACATGGCTTTCAGATTTATAAAATCTACATTTAATTTTGTGCTACCTGATATTTCTATTTTAGATGGCCAGCACAATAAAGATATAATAAATGCTGTAACCACGGAAGAGAAAATACAGTGGAAGTGCAAAGTAGGCGTGGCAGGCGTGTCACAATGGGGCGTGCAACTGTCAAAGTGGCGCTAGTAGCACACTTACCAATATCAAAGCAGTTTCTCTATGGAACAGTAATGAATTCCTAAATTAGAGACAGTTATTGAGATTTTTTCGATTAAAGAACATGTATTATGTTCTTTAATCGGAAAATTGTACAGAAATCAATTGAAATCAATGAAATGAAAATAAAAAATATTACCACAGATAACTATAGATGATACAGATAACTATATAATATCTCACAATCTAACTAACACTGACAGTGACAAAGGTTCTTACGGTGGTGGCGCCATCTGCGATTAGCTTTCACTTGCACGCCCCATTACCTACGCGCTGTACCGCGCAATTGACCTCAGTCATGTTCTAACATCGCGTTGAGTTGCTAGTCTCGCAGCGAACTTAATATTCCGCAGCTATGCCGTATGGTTCCATTTTGGAGTGCAAAAATGATAGTAAAAGAAAAAATCTTAAAAATGGAGGTGGTTCATACCATCGCTAAGTAGGTACGATTTTATTTGTTTTCTAATAAAATCTTAGATAATTTCAATTTACTAATCATTTAATAGAAAGTCTTATCAAAATCAACCTTTTGTCATTGAAATAAAGTTTATTTTGGATTGATTGTATTCACTACATTCACACATTTCATTCTAGAAAGTTCTTCGCTACTCAATTAGTGACGTAGTTGGGTCGGATATTGGTTTTATCGATAGATATCGATAAAAAATAACTAAGATTTCCTAACATTCATACACAAAACATATTTTAAGAGGTGTATTAGGTCGCACATAATACGCTTTACACCAAAAATGTACGCAAACTTATTTATTAACTTTAACTTATTATTTTTAATTATTGTAATTTTTATAATGCTTGTGACATTGCATAACATTGACGAACCGGTCATTTCAGTATGTAAGATCCTTCATAAAAGCTCGTGCACCACCATGGTTTTTCCCGCCTCAATGACATTAATACATATTACGTTGAAACTAGCATAATGGGTTTTTTTTATTGATAATAGGTTCGCGTTTGACCACCATCTCACCTGGTGGTAAGTGATGATGTGGTCGAGGATGGAGCATGCTTACCTAAAAGTAACCTATTCACTCTTGACTTAAAGACCTCTAGGTTATAGCTATCGGGAAACAGACTCTGGCAGGGAATTCCACTCCTTAGCCGCACGCACAATGAAAGTATTCCGTTTCGTATATACGTTTAGTGTGATGGATTATTCAAATAATTTCAGTTGGTTTATTACATTAACTCAAGTTTGTTTCTTTAATTGAACACAAATTAAAATATCACTATAATAATTATAACCTTTTTATCATGTGATACACAACATTTAACTATTTATTATCAAAACCTTGTAAACACTATTACGAAACCTATTTATAAGATAGTTTAAACTGTTCTTTCATTGTTGTCTTGTATAACAGAATATTTAAACGTTATTTAAAAAATAACGTTGCTTGTTTACTAATTCTGTCATCGTAAAACTAATAAGTAATTGAACTAATTAATTTCAACATATTTACTGTATTTTTATATCATTTAATCATAGTTTAATGTTAAAATACAAATGTTAACAAATCTGTTTTAAAATCGTACGATGTGACGTCACTTGTTTACACTGTGTATAAAAGCCTTCGCGGTTCTAGACACAGTCACTCACAGTCGCTCTGGAGCAGTCACACCGAACGGACCTAAGTTAAGTGAACTTGTGTCGTTTCTAACTTTAATTAATATTTTTATGTGTAGAATTGGTATAAAAATCCTATCGTATTGCTATTGTATTTGAATATAAATTAATTATTTTGTATTTGTTACTTTAATGTGACAGTGTTATTAATTGATAATTGTGTGATAATTTAATGAACATTTGGTATTAATTCTATAAATAACTTTACTTATATAATATGTAATGGAGTAATGAAATACACAAGTAAATAAAGCTATAAGTTATAACGATAGTAATCACATTGTGGTAATATTGTAAAGTACATGTAGTGAATTGATGTTTATGTGAAAATGAATTATGTTCTGAAAAGAGTAACTGTGGAGTTTCTTGCCGGTTCTTCTCCACAGAAAACAACCCTTTCCGAACCGTGTGGTAAATGAATAAATTGATATTTATATACAAATGGCTAAATTATTTCTATAATATACCTGACAATCATGGTAATATCGATTAATTGATAATTAATCAGTAAATACATATAAATTGATATTGATAATTAATTACTTTTAAATAATAACAACATTCTTTATACATATACTATATATATACATCTATACTATATACTTAATCTCACAAGTGCGTATGGGTGGGATATCCACCATGCTAAAAATAATACAAAATAAACATAAACATTTATAGTAAAATAATTTCAATTTAATTTTATTCTTAAGTTGAGTATAATTTGAGGATTTTCCCTTTGTATGGCATCTTTGTCACCTATTGAAATATTTGTATATTGTAAGGACCATAAACATATAAAGACAAATATTACCATAGAAATTTAGCTATGCTGCATTGCATTAATGATTAATATTAAAATTATTGTCTGCCAAACAATGTCATGAAATCCCTAAACGGACATCAGTAGGTTCCTAATCATCATTTAAAATAATTATAGGTTTCCCAAAGACGGTAGCGTCAAAGAATGAATAGATGCAATGGGTAGAGTTCATTGAATGCCATCCATATCAAGCACGATATGCTCGGAACACCAGTTATTTCGTTTCAGACTTTCGAAACACCAGTTTCTTATGAAATACCTTTTATTTCAAGGACACTAAATGAAATGTAAAATTACTGTATATATTATTTTAACCCGATTTTACGATAATTTTCACAATTTAGTTAATATTGCGCATTTAATTATTATCACCCGAGAATTTAGATTATTTTGAAAATATTCAGCAGGTATAAGTATTTTTATTTGGGATTTATTAATTTAGTATTTAAAATACATTTATGTATATAAAGCAAGTTCCAGACCCTGTTGGTATCTAATATTCCACCCACCCACCACTTAATGTTTATATTCGAAATACAAAAGAAATCGGATATCTATCGATATCGATAATGTAATTAAAAATACAATGTGCTGCACTTATTGAGTAGCAATAAATATCAACATGTGACGCGACTGTTAACCTTATTTCTAAGAAAATAAAATATATAATCGCTTCCACTGAAAATAACGCCATCTATGGTCGAGTAGCGGAATTTACTCGTCAATTGACATAAGATTATAAAACGTCGTAAAGATTTTCTGCACATAAGCAAAATAAATCCTATCTGTAGAGCGTCAAGGTTTATTTCCAGAAGTAGGATTTGTGACTTGTGTTGGTTTTGACTAAAATTAAAATGACAAATCAAAATAATTGTTTATTTGTAGTGCATTATATGATTACCGTTTTATTTGTGTGAGTTTGGCGACAGCGGTTCCCGTAGTAATGTTGTCGCATCGCATTTCCACTGTATTTTCTGTTCCGTGGCTGTAACGAGGCGAACAAATAATTGCATCAAACCAATCCATTATGCTGCATATTTGTTAGATCCGAGATCGCAAGGCATTGAACTCGAGGAAGAGCATGAAGTAGATGTCATGGAGTTTATACATGAAGTGAGCCAATCACTCAATATTGATGTTGGTGTAGATTTAGCTAATTATAGAGCTAAAAAGGGTTCATGGTCAGACCATTTATATGGAAAAATGTCGCAGCAATGGACCCAGTCGTTTAATGGAGCCCGAGGGGACTTTGCAGCTCCAAATTGCTGAGTAGGGTTGTAGTACGTCTTCTGACTACTCCCTGTAACTTCCGCAGCGACTGAGCGGTCATTTAGCACACATGCTCATATACACAGTCACAAAAGAAACAGATTGACTACAGACAGAGCAGCAAAGATAGCTTTTATATCATATAATTGGAATCTTTTGCATAAACATAAAGATGATGACAACGACGAAGATGACGAGCCCTTATCAACCCCTAGATAGTTGTCTAGCCCAATGAACAGCCCAATTCATAACCAACAACCTTCTACATCTCGTGGAAGCCAAGAAGAAATAGAATTCTGTGATATTGATGATTTGTATGATGATCATGTCAGCAGCGATAGCGATTAAAATTATAGAACGAGTGAATGAAAAAATATTTTTGTAATTATTTTCTATTGTGTAATAAATTTGTAGAAACATGTTTTACAATCCTACTAGTAGTTCAACGGATTACCGCGTTTGAACAAACAAAAAAATCACTTCAGCTTTATTGTATTAATTAAAATACCCGTCTATTGTATTTTTTCCCACATAAATACCCGGTATTTACCCAAATGGGTAAAAACCTGGGTATTTTCCCGTCGGATTTTTCCCACCGCCCCTCTCTAGGCATGCCCCTCAGACTAAAGAAACTCTATATGGACTTGATAATACTTGATATACCTACAAAATAAACGTGCCATACCTACAATAAATGGTATTTCAAAATGGCGGATTGAACTAGTAACGCTACTCAAGAATCAAAAG
This sequence comes from Tholera decimalis, assembly GCA_943138885.2. Taxonomy (NCBI): domain Eukaryota; kingdom Metazoa; phylum Arthropoda; class Insecta; order Lepidoptera; family Noctuidae; genus Tholera; species Tholera decimalis. Next base: position 23,174,401 of record OW964548.2, read on the forward strand.
AATTTTATCGATATGTTGAAAATATCTACTTACCATCTACATAATATATTATGTTTACTGAATTCTCTTAAACTTGAGTAATAAAATTGTAACTTTCAACGTCTCTGGATTACGTATTTTAAAGGGGTTCGAACTTTTTGATGAAAGCTGGCTTTTTTTCGAAATCGCTGTTTGTTCCATACAAACACACTTTGACGCTTCGGTGTACCATGTTACTGGACATTTTTTGGTTGTCTGTGAGTCCTCTACCCCTAAATATCAATTTCATCGAGCCCCGCGATTTCGAAAAAAACATCAACATGGTCAATATGCCACATCGGTTCTATTCCCTTTACGTGTACCTGCAAATCCTATATACATGTTATACTTACGGCATAACCGATTAGCTGTCAACATTTTCGCATTTTATCTGTGAAATTGGTTGTTGCCCTGCACTGGTTGATGGTGATCACCGGGGTGATTTTAGTGAGGTAGGAATCCCACACTCCCTGTTCTTTTCCCCAAAGGTTCAGGTGCCTTTTGACGGTTTCCCCCTCGATAACAAAAAAAAGATATCCCAGTGCAGGGTAAAAGCCTCCCACGCCTTTTTCCAAACAATGATATCTGCTGTTAGAGCATCCAACTAGGAAATTAAAAAGCAAAATACACGGAATGCAATAAACTAAGTTGGTATCTATTGATTATTTCTTAGCTATCTATTCGGATTTCTCATGACCATGAGTTCATTTACATCTATTCTATGCTTACCTAAGTACCTAAACCTTGCTGCAACGAGATAAAGACTGGGCTAGTTATTTTGCATACCTTGCTGGCCTTCTACCGTATGTAGATTTTAACTTTCAACTGTTTAGTAGTAAAAAATGCTGGAGTGCTAACGGTAACGGCCTTGTCATCATAAAACAATTAAACCCGCCCTTAGGCTTCTGAATGGCTTTACTCAAAATGTTTTCCATGACCGTTTTACAGATTTCGAGCGGTTTCTGGGATTTTTTTAACACAGAAAACCCAATAACACTTCAGCCGACCTGGGAATCGAACCCAAAACCTCATGCTTAGCAGTTGAGCTTGCAACCACTAGACCAACGAGCCTTTCTTGTAAAGGCGAATGGAATGTTGCTATACCCTGTTTTTTAATCTCAGAGACAGAATTGACACATGCAAATGTTAAGATTAGAAATAATGTTGCCCGCTCTTTTGTGCAGTGTTATACCTACGATACCGGTTTGTTGAATCGTAACTTTTTACCCGACTGCGCGACGCAAATGAGGGTAATGTGTTTCACAGTCTGTGTGGATCAAGTGGGATATCGTTGAATAGGTATTTTTTTATTTTTATAAAGAGAACTAGCAATGTGGGTATAATTCACATTACTAGCAATCTTGTTGACCTCTCTAACTAAGCTAAACATACATTATAAATGTGTGATTTATTTGTATAAAACTAAACTTATTTAAAAAAGTGACAAGTAGGCGGGTCCCATCCCATTTTTATAAGTAGGTATAATGTTCGATTGGGTCCCACCTGCTTGCATTAAATCGGTATTTATTGTGTAACTCGGTAGTTATTGTGTGTTTTTATGTGTCATCTGGGCCATTTAGTTGACGACATTATTGATAGGTTTATCATAGAAATAGGTGGCGATTCTCATTATTCCTAAGAAATATATGTAGTCATTATTTGAATCTGATTAACGAATACCTGTAATTAATTATGATTCTAATAGCATAATTAATTACAGGTATATAGATATCTTATATTATTAATTTTGTATATCTAAGTTTTAAATTAGCACCTACACATTATTTCAGGATAACGTATTATAAAAAACCGATACTTGATTTTATTAACGTTAAGTTTCGATAGTGGCACATCACTATTTAAGATTTGCAAAAAACTGGCAATCGTCGTAATGTCAACTTTGTCTCTGAGATTAAAAAACAGATTAGGTATAGGTGGTATTATAGTATGAAAATTATAAAAAAAATGCAAGATTATGATTAAATTATCTCTTTATAAAGCACTCACAATTTACATTTTCAATATTTTCTACAAAACTAAAATTAAAATATATAAAAAAAAAACAAAAAAAACACTCAAAACTATAAAAATGGCAGTCCACGAGTATTGGGAGCGAGATCCAAGCTACTAGTGGTTAGGTCCCCAGAAAAAGAAACCTCATCGCAATAAGAGCTGTTTCGAGTACTGCCTTCTGTATCAGGTACTTTATCCAGCCGTGCAACGCCAGCTTCGACAAATGGTAGACGAAGCTTTTCGCTATCAGCCCATTGCCAAGTACAACAATGACAGCAGAGTCCACATTCCACAGATCAACAACCTCATGGGCTAAGTCGAGACACTTTATGTTTCTCTTTCTCAGCTTTGTCAAATATTAAACCTATATTGCATATCTACATTACGACGGTGCTATAGCTATGAAATAAGATTAAAGATATTATATATAATTTCAAGGGCGGATCCACCGTTGTGGGCATGATGGGCATGCCCACAACCCTAAGGGACTTGTGTCGTCATACTTTCACGGTCTATTGAGATCAAGGGCGGATCCAGGGGGGGGGGTCATGACCCCCCTGGGCTGGGTCCAGGACCAGTAATTAAAAGGTTTAAACATTGTTACTAGATAATGCTCCAGTTTCTGTCGTTGTAAACGAATATCGGCAGTGGATGGCCAAGTGGCAGCGGAGTCAGGAAATACAAATTATAACTTCTTGTGACTTGGCCACGATTATGTGACCTGGCACCAAAACTGGATCCGCCCTTGATTGAGATCGATAGGCTGATAATAAGCCTTAAAAAAAGCCGGCCATGCGCGTATCGGCTCACGCGGATTGTAAGGTTCCGAAGTTTAATGCAACGCCAAGTGCGAGTCTATAAGCGAATTAAGTCTCGCCTGGTGGGAGTAAAAAACTTGCTGGTCATAGTTACTTACGACTCCTGAGATAGCGTCAAGATAGGTATCTATTTACTGGTCTACTGTGTCTATATTGCCTTACTGGCTACGAGAAAAGAAGAAAAACAATATCTATATTCGTCCCTAATCCCAGTTCATTTGGGATCGGGTCTCGTCACTTTCCTGCGCCAGGACAGTCTGTCTTAGGTTGTTGTTTCAGACAATATTGGGCTTTCTCGAGGTCTCTCTTTATCTGTGACCACAAGGTCAATAGCGGGCACGCCACGTTTGCACCTCTCGTTCACATAGAGCCAAGACATTTAAATTGGTTTACTGTGGGTATGGGTGTCGTACCAATGTGAATAGTCTCTGGAGTAGTGTTTCCACTGGATGGATATTTTAGATACTCCGATTTACTCCTGCTACCTCTCAGGCCGTACTTTTCCAGGGCTTGTTTCCATAAATGTTTAGTCGTTCCTGCAGATGTAGGTCTTTGTGGTTAATTCTTTATTTTCCGTCATGATTCTAACTACCTGTAGAGCATCCTTGGTTGACTTGGATGCTGTGAAGTCAAACTGGTTTGGGGACATTACACAGATTTTGAGACGGTTGTTGATGATTCGTTCCCATATTTCGAGTGTGTAAGCGGTCCATTTTATACTACTACAGTTTTTGCACTGCGCAGTATCTTCATTTGTTTGCTCTTGTTTTTTAGAACGGCAGTAGATAGCTCGGGCGCCAAGGTCCTAGAATACAATTTGTAATCATGACAATATTGTATAGCTTTGCTAACCAAGCTTCAGTTACTGGGTCTAGTCTTTTCCACCGATCTGCGGTGACTTCGCCTGAACCTATGGCTTTGCGGCTTTTCATTTTACCTAACTTGTTTCGCACCTCGTCCTCATTTGTAGTTGGTAATGGACCATGTGTGGGTGCACATGGCGGTGGATCTCCGTTTAGAAATTCTTCCTTCAATAGCTTACTCTCTGGTATTCGAACCATCTCTCGTTAACTTCTGTGTTGTTTGTTAGTAATTTCTTTATTTATTTACTTGTATGTTCATGGATGTTCTATGTTTGCGTTTTGCTAATTTCAGTACTTCGTACGCATTTTTAGCACTCCCCAGAGTTTCATAGATCGTTTGATTGCATTTGGTGACCTCTTGTGCTATACATCTTTTAGCATCATGCTGCGCCACATTATATTAGTCCTTATTTTCCTCTAGTTTAGATCTTTTATTCTCTAGGGTCTCTTTTAATCTGACATTTGGAAACTCCTAGGATCCCTGCCACTGTTGTTCTGTACCAGGTTTCAAACTTAGACCAGATATCATTTGCGTTCTCATAACTTACTTCCACATCGGTCTCCAGATAATCTTTTATCCAAGGACCCATTAATCGGATTAAAAGGTTAACCAGTTAGACGTTTAACCCATTTGTTTGATTAACCTTTATACGGGTTAACCTGTATACTATAAAGGTTAATCTATAAAATATTGCTGATTAATCTGAATGAAAGAGACAGAACCTGTAAGTTGCACAATCTCGGCTGCATCGCGGTATCTTACGTCACACGCGGCTGAATGTTGCTCAGGTTTATTTGTCGCTCTTTTGTTGAATTTTGCACTTATTCAAAATTATGTGCGTAACCACGCACAGTGGAATGAAAATGTTTGGTAGGTAAGTGTATGGTGAACATTAAAAAATCAATGACAAAAGCAAATTGAGAAATGTAGGCAAGTAAGTAGGTAGCTGTCTTTTTAACCGACTTCAAAAAAAGGAGGTTTACAATTCGTCTTGAACTTTTTTTTTTATGTATTTTACCTCATAACTCGGAGACGGCTGGACCGATTTGAAAAATTCTTTTTGCGTTTGAATGGGTATACTTTCTAGTTGGTCCCATTGTTACGAAATCAGGATCTGATGATGGGATCCTGGAGAAATCGAGGGAACTCTTCAAATATTATAGGCACACCTATAGCGTTTTGGGTATTTCTTATAGTACCTTGAGCAGTTGCTTCCGAAAAGTACCATTTGGGGAAGTTGAACTGATGATGAAGACCACAGAGGGCCACTGAAACTCCTCAATAATAAGTATTTCGTGGATTGCAATTCGATTACTTGAGTACGGATGTTAAACACTTTACGCTCGTCATAATACATATGGTGATGTAGAGCTGATTGTCAAATACCAGGAGAACTCCTCAAAAATTAACGGCTATGCACAGGGAAAAGCAATATTTTGTAAAAGGTGATAAGTTTTTGACATTATGGCTTTTGTAACTAGATAAATTACAAACCGACCCACTAAAAAGAGTGAAAAAAATTTTTTTGCAAAAAATAGAACCGACTTCCATATCAAAACACTACAAAGGTAAAAATAACTTTAATTTCGGAAGGCGGTGTCTTTAGTTTTGTATATATTTTCGTTTTTGACACCGCCTTCCGAAATTAAAGTTATTTTTACCTTTGTAGTGTTTTGATATGGAAGTCGGTTCTATTTTTTGCTAAAAAATTTTTTTTAGTAAGTAGATAGACGGTAGAACAGGTAAGGTATCTTTTTAGGGTTCCGTAGCCAAATGGCAAAAAACGGAACCCTTATAGTTTCGACATGTCTGTCCGTCTGTCTGTCTGTCTGTCTGTCTGTCTGTCCGTCCGTCCGTATGTCACAGCCATTTTATTCCGAAACTGTTAGAACTGTACATGTGAAACTTGGTAGGTAGATGTATTCTGTGAACCGCTTTCCGATTTTATGAAAAAAAAAAATTAAAATAAAAGGGGCTCCCGATACATGGAACTGAAACTGAAAATATATTTTTTCATGAAACCTATGCGTGTGTGGTATCTATAGACAGGTCTTCAAAAATGATATAAATGTGTCTAAAACCACTTTTTCATAAAGATAATCGTTTAAAAGATATACGCGTCTAAAGTGGTAAAATGTGTGTCCCCCCTGTAACTTCTATAATTATAGAGTGAAAAATATGAAAAAAAAATATATGCTATAGATCTTAATGTAATCTTTCAACCAAAATTGGTTTGAACGAGATCGGGTCTGCAGTTTTTGAGATACAGCATATTTTCTAAAACCACAAATATAACTTTGTAATTCATACAAACACTATGAAAAACAAAGTTATTTGGCGTACTTGTAAAAATTGCAAATGAACTAGTTTTAAGACATTTTTAAGTTTTTTTTTTTTTCAAATAAATATATTAAATTATATTTATTATAGTTACTAAGGAACCCTTCATGGGCGAGTTTGACTCGCACTTGGCCAATTTTTTTTATTTATTTTACTATATTTATTGGTTTACTTTGTTCTGTATATTACACACCTGAAAGGTGTTCCGAGGTGGGAATGTTTTACCCGTAAGTATACAACATTATGTTTAGTATATGCGAAATGTGAATATAGTTCGTTCGGAATAAGTAACTAAATCGAATCTAATATTTTATAAACCTTTTTTGTTTTTGCCCCAAAAATATTTAAAAAGAAGTTACAAGTTGGACACTTAGTAGCATATATACGCAATGATACGGCGCACAACACAGGTCACGCAGCACGCCACTAGACGCGCACGGCGCGACGCACTATGGGACCAACCGGTATTTTCCATCTCAAAATTAGTTGGGACAAAAGTCGTGTTTTTGAAACTGTTTTGATTGTTTTACATTCTAAGATGATAAAGCCACCCGATATAATAGTAAAAAAAAAAATACAAAAAATTTTTAGGTACATTAAATTACACCCAAACTTTATACTTTGATAATTGGATATTAACTAGACTACTCGTTATGGAAGTTCAACTTAAGATTTCTAGTTCATAACTACGTTATTTTGTGATGAAAAATATATTTTCGAATTTTTTAATATAATTTTTGATTGTCATAAGGAAATTTTACGTCTATTTAATTTTCAAGTTGAGGTTTCCTTGTTACCGATGGCTCCCGATGTCAAGTTAATGACATGTTTAGATACCTTACCTATTCAGTAATACAAAAAAAAACCTGCGTCATTGCTGCGCCATTTCGAACTAGAAGCAAAAATGTCGACATAAATATATTTTCACACGATATTTTTTGCGGTAACCATTTTAACCACACGTATGATAAAAATCATGTTGCATAGTTCTTATCTGTTGTTGTAATTATAATAAGTATTAGTGTGAAAACTGTTTTTATCAATTTTCTTATTGGTTTTGCACAAGTTACTGAAACTAGGGTCCTATAAATACTCGGGTTTGCAGCGTGTTCATCAGTGTCCGGATACCTTCCTTCGGTAACTGTGAATTTGCTGAAAAAAGTTTAAAATGAGTGAATTTGTGTGTTTTCGACGCGATATATGTGCTCAGATAATAAGCGGGAAAAGTACTTCAGTTATTGAAAATATTTGTTGGACAACTTCCATTTATCAACAACAGATGTGAGCACGGTTATGCAAAGTATTCAAAGAAATTTGATTACGATTTGTAACCAAAAATGGGTGAAAGCTCAAAGAAAACAAGATTGCTTCGAGAGCCAAAACACAAATTGGTTAAATGGCGAGTTTAGAGTACGTGAAAAAAAAGAAAATCCTGACGTGTTCGGAGAGTACGAAAAAAACGTAAAAACTTGGAATTACTCCAGGAGTATGGAATGGGACATGTCCATTACGCTTATGTTCAAGATTTACGATCTATGGGTGAAAATGATGAAGCTTCGATTGTGAGTATTACGAGAAATACAGAAAAGGAGGAGAAAAAGTCATTTTACGAAGTCCAGATGGTGTACCTTCCCATACCAAAGAAGAAGCATTATGTATATATATTGAAACCGATCTATCCAAAGCTCAATATTCCTACCTGAGGCTGAGACTTGTTGAGAAAAACTTATTTTCGGTATTTCCATCATACCAAATTTTGGCTGAAGCAAAGAAGGATTGCTATCCTCTTGCGTCAAGCATATCCGTAACGAATATAAGTGCTAAAGTGAACCTTCAAGAACTCTCAGATCATACTGCCTGTCGTATTTTAAAAATAGACTCGGTTTCGAAAAAGCTCACCCGTCTCAAACTGTATAGCAAATGGGGTTGCGATGGATCCTCGGGACAAAGTGAGTATAAACAAGTTTTACCGGAAGAAAATGAACAAATATCGGATGCTAATATGTTTATAGTTTCACTTGTACCATTGAGACTAGTGGATGAATAAAGTAAAGTAGTTATATCGCAAAATCCAACATGTTCTTCAGTTAGATATTGCAGACCCATTTCTCTGGAATTAGCAAAAGAAACTCCTGAAAAAACTACAGCTGTTGTAAGTGAACTTGAAGCAAAAATTAATGAATTAAGTCAAACGCGAACGCCTGCAGCAAAAGAAGGTAACATGAGTAAGACATGAGCTGTTTATAACAATGATCGACGGGAAAGTTGCTCAAGTGTTAACGCAGACTCCATCGAGTGCTTCATGTACTGTTTGTGGAGCAACTCCTAGACAGATGCACAATATAACAAAAGTAACTGCAAGAATTGAGAATGAAGATACGTTTAAATACGGGCTGTCTACCTTACATGCTTGGATAAGATGTATGGAAATGATTCTGCATATTTCTTATAACCTAGGATTTGAAAAGTGGGCTGAATCGACTCCAGAGAATAAAAGATCAAAGAAGAGAAAAAGAAGCACGTTCAAACTCGCTTCCGGAAATTGCTTGGTTTACACATTGATAAACCTCGTCAAGATTCTGGAAACAGCAATGACGGAAATACGGCAAGGAGATTCTTCCAAACCTATCAATGTTCTGCAAAAATCACGGGTATCGATGAAGAGTTGATCAAGAGATTATACATAATTCTGTAAACTATGTCATCAGGATTTTCTGTTAACGCAGTAAAGTTTGGTGAATATACGCTGAATTTGCTTGACTTCTGTAGACTTCCTCTGTCGCTAAAGTGCGTATGATTATAATGCCGTTTTTAATATATTGTACCATTATGCCCATAAATGCACGGTGACTTGGCCGTTGACTTCGATGTATTAACTAGTAAAAAAAGTGCACAGAGTATGTTCAACGGCCGGTTACATAAAATCTAACTATATTAATAAGGAAATCGCAGTAAAGATCCATAGACTTGGCTTCGCTTTGCTTAGAGATTTCATTACTTTTTATAGAGAAACAAGCAGCTTAGGCGAGGCTTGGCTAATTTTTTACAGGATGTTTTGGTGGGATTTTATATTTTGTACATTGATTGTGTTAGCTTGGTCCTTATCTTGTAATGCAAAACCAGTAAGCAACATAGCCGCCGAGCGCTACATCTAAGCTAACGACCAATAAATGATAGGCACGCGGTGCCGTCCCACTGTGCAGCCACAAAATAGGTTCAGAAGTCAATCTACATAAAAAGCGCGCTCGAGCAACGCACTCATAGACACCGCTCACGGAGATGATATCTTGGCGCAATGCAGCTCAATGCGAGCGCGGGTACCTAATAATAATAATACCAGCTGTTTGCAGCGAGAAGAAATGTACCATAATTCCGTACACAGAGAGTTAAGATTGTTTTAACCACCGCGCGGCCCACGAATGTGTTAGGGTTGTACCCTATAGTATCTGTTATTACAAATACCAAATAACTTACATTTTCTTTGTAATCATAATCCATAATTCATCCATCAAAACAAATATTTTCTTGTCATGACATTTTTTACGTCAAGGCTGACAAACTGTAATTTCTTCTTCTTTGTAGTCACTGAATGGCTAATAGACTAAAAAGGTTGTTCATACTTTTATTTTATAATTGTTATTCACTTTTATCGATAGGACTAGCTTAATATTGTATATTATATTGTGGTTGTCTACTGATTAACGGCATTTTAAATTATAATTATAAATTTCTAAAACACACTCTCAGATTTTATCGAAGAGGTTTAATAAATTATGCTCGAATATAACTGGCTGATCAAATAACTGGCAAGATGGACTATTTTGGACTCTACAATTTGAATTCTGGTACAGAATGAGAATGGAATGGATTTTGAACGCTGAGCTGGGTATAAAAGGCGCTGGGGGCCATCTCCGGGAGTTCAGTCTTTGACCAGTTTCTGAAGAGTTTAGTTCTCGACGAGTTTCGACGAAGAGTGGTGGAAGAGAAAGTGCAGTACCCGCTGCCCTGACTCCTTGTTGAGAGCCTGCTGCCTTGACGCCTTGTTGGGAGCCTGCTGCCCTGACGCCTTGCTGGGAGCCTGCTGCCCTGACGCCTTGCTGAGAGCCTACTGCCCTGACGCCTTGCTGAGAGCCTGCTGCCCTGACGCCTTGCTGGGAGCCTGCTGCCCTGACGCCTTGCTGGGAACCTACTGCCAGACCGCCTTGCTCAAGCTGCTGTACGACGAAGACATCGTGGAGGAGAAGGCGATCCTGGAGTGGTCTGCCAAGCCGTCCCGCAAGTAATATACTCTAAACCTCCTCCTCTTCTCTCCTGAGTGTGTCAGTTAGGTAGGTAGGCCGTTTTTTTATAAAATACTGTATATTATTAATATATTAAATTTAATGGTACATCTATTTTACCCTCTTTTATTGGAGAAGAAGATATCGTTACAACCCATAAATATAATATTATATTTCTATGGTTGTACCTATGCTGATATTGGTAAAAAAACGAATGTTGTAGAAAAACAATTCTTTTTTTATTTGTTGATCAAATATGTTTCAGTTTAATAAAATGATAGATGCATTTTTTTCCTTCCCTGATTTCCCGATTATATAAATTTTAACGTCTAAAATATCCGAAACCGCGTAAATAATTGTAATAAATAATTAATCAAAATGGAAACAGTAGCAAAGCGGAGGAAAATCAATTGTTTTTAGGTCGATCCATTATGACGTTGTCAAAATTATTTAAAAAGGTTCAGGCAGGCGTGCGGCAACCCTCTGTCGGATGTACCGACGGCGATACGCGAAGCGGTAGGCATATAACACGTGGCCTTGAGCGAGTGACGGACGCCTGGTTTTAGGCATACTTAATCAGATCACTATAAGTTCACGTAGGTATAAAAATAAAAAAAACATGTGGGCAATTCACACGTGGTAGAAGTGAAACCTTCAATGTTGGCTTTTTTTTTCTTATGAATTCCTGTGTCTGTCTCTTTTTACTGTCACTTTTTTGTTTCATAAACTTTCAAATCACAACGATGCTAAAGAAGTTTTGACTTCAAAACAGGTTGGTAATAACGCTACTTATGTATGTGCTAATTATGAGATCAAAAAATTTTTCAGCAAAAATAACAAAGTTCTACTAAGTACCTACGACAAACGACGATATGTACAAGTACAAACACACTCACAATTCAACCGTGTCGGTCGGTGAAATGCGCTAGAATCGAAATATTATTTTTAATATTTTAGCGTCGAACATTAGTCAATATTAAAAACAGTAAACAGCAACATTAATAGGGCTCAAAGTTCAATGCATTCTACGCGGTGACTACGAGAGTCATGTCGGTACACGATCAAACACCGCGTGGTAGTTATCTCTGTCACTTTCTTGCAGATGTTTTATGTGCTAAAATGCACCTTATGTCGAAACCGGTTCTTATAGGCTGATTAACCCTATAATACGGGTTAACCTTTATTGAGGGTTTTGTAACCTAATCCTAAAAATTAACCGGTTTAAAACCCTCATACGGGTTAACCTTTCGGTCCCTGCTTTTATCACGCTCATTAGTGTCTCCCCTGGACCATCCTGCTCTCTCCACTTAGTTTTTGGTGTTCTATCTACTACAATTTTTAAAAGTTTTGGCAGCTCGTACTCGTAGACACGAGTATGCGATGCTGTAATGTAAGATCATCACCAGGTGTTACTTTACAGTCTAAACTTTCGTGTGACGGTCTTGTGGGACATGATAAAGTCTATCTGTGACGCTCTACCCGCACATTTATAAGTGTGTGAGTGTTCTGGTTTCTATTGAAATACGTCTTTATTAGTGTAAGTGCACCTTTCTGCAAATTCTAGTAGGTATTTCTTCTCGTTGTTTGTTTAACTCGCTTATCCCAAACTCACCATGTACGTTATCTCCTGTAATATCCCTGGTATCCCCATGTGTCCATTCAGTTCCCCACCTATAATCTTGTATTCGTTTGCTGGAATGCTCTGGATGAGGTCATCCATAGACATGGATGACCTCATCCAGAAGACTCCCAGAATTGTGCCTTTTTTATTTCTGTGCATCCTGTTTGAGGTGTATGGGATATGATGTTGGTTATTTGTAGACCATCAAACAATAATTTATTGGTTCGAAATTGAAACTGTTTGACTATTTAGTTGGACGAAATCGAGTCTAACTTCCTCCAATGATTATTTCCATTCCTAAAAGGCCAAAGTCCTGATACGCGTAACAAATGAAATAAACAAATTCAAAAGTCGAGTCGAGCGAGTTTGTACTCCGACTCGCACTTGGCAGATTTTCGGGTGGTTGTGCCCACAACCTTTTTTGATGGCTGGATCCGCCCCTGTATAATTTAAGCTATTGCATAGCTTTTATCGCGGGCTTTGAGCGCGGCGACCGAATCAAGAAATTCCGTAACGAAAATAAACCTAACACCCCCCACTCCGACCCGCACAGCGGTGCGGCGTTGAAAGCCGTGCATCGTCTACGTCGTTTCAGTTCGGCAGACTTCGGCACGGTGGTTGTGTGCGTGCGACTAGACGTATGCGTGTAGTGTGGACTAGCTGCTATGAGCAGTTAGCAGCTAGTCTACACGCATACGTCTATAAGATAATAAAAATATTTTAAACAATATTAACTTCTCATTTATTCAATAACAGAAAAAAAAATGTTTTCTTATCGGTCACCACGCTCAAAAAGTGTAAATTGAATTAATACCAAAGAAAAAAAAAATACTACATAAATAAATAATTATAATTGCATAAGTTTTATTACTTCTGAACAACTTTTATTACATCTGAACTAGAGTTGTAAAAATACCGTATTATACCAAAAAGCTATGTATTAAACAGGTATTTTATTATAACTTACGGTATTATTGGTATTTTATGTATTTTATATTTTTATTAACTTCTTAAAATCCTGCAATATTACGAAGAGTTTTAGTTTAATAAATAAAATATATTTTAAGTTTCGATCGTATTCTATATTTTAGAATGACTAATTCTAATTTAATGATTAGTTAGTAATTAAACTTCACAGATATTATTATAATATTATATTTCCGTCTATTTTTCATTATTGTGTTTGTTAAATATTTAAATTAAACCGCACAGTAGGTACGATTTACCGCGTGATCGGCCCACCAATCTTCGTCTTCGTGACAGCACATTCGAAGTTGAAGAAAGTGATGATGAAGCTGATTCAGCTGAAAGTACGTTGCTAGAAAACATTGTTGCGTCGTCTTCTACCGAGAACGTAGCAACACAAGAGGATTTAGATATGGAGGTAGTAGATCCTCTAAATCACAGGTTCACTAGGGAGACCATAGACTCGTAAAGGCGTGGGCGTGGGTCACGTCTGTGTTAATTTATATGGACCTTGTATTAAGGTACAGAGAGGAACAGAATTTAATTTTGAATAAAAAGAGTTTGTGATTCAAATAAGTTTAGGAACCTCTTAAGTTTGCTCTAAATAATTTTCTAATTGGCTTGTTCTTTTTCCATTAATATTTTCATTGTGTCTAGGTTATTTTTATGGTAATAATGTTGAATCTGATTATTAATAATAATACAAATTTAAAATACCATTTCATGTGCATTTCCACCGTATTCAGTAGGTATTTCAATGATTACTCAGATAATTTACTTAAAAATATAGAAACAATCGATTTATACATAAAATACCGTAGCAAATGGTATAATACCGTATTATACGGTATTTTTCGTTTTATACATTTCAGTACAAATAGTATAATACAGCACTTACATCTCTAATCTGAACAAGGTATATACGTGGTTGTACTGAATGGTCTGAATGTTAGCATTGCAATGTCAGCCCGCCCGCTACGTAATAGCGGGCCGTTCGCATAGCGCATCATGTTTAGAGTACTGAGTAATGCTAAAATGTCATATTACGCGGTACGAAATGTCATGCCATATGGCATTACTTTTTAACGTAGTTTTTCGCATGTCTAATTGTCTAGTAGGCACGTGCATTAATAATATAATATTCCACAACTTTCCACGCAACGCCATCTAGTCCCAAACTAAGCAGAGCTTGTGGTATGGGTACTAGACAACTGATAAACATACATATATATTTCTAAATACATACATATTATAGATAAATTACACCCAGACAAAGAACAAATGACCGTGCTCATCACACAAACATTTGTCCTAGGTGGGAATCGAACCCACGACCTTGCGCATAGCAGTCAGGGCCACTGACCACTATACCAACGGGCCTGTCAAAAATTATGAATCCCTAAAATCAATGTTAATTTTTTTTTTTGCAAAAAATAGAACCGACTTCCATATCAAAACACTACAAAGCCAAAAATAACTTTAATTTCGGTACCTAGTCACTGTTATTGGTTTTGTATTTTCTTCTTTTTTCACACCGCCTTCCGAAATTAAAGTTATTTTTGGCTTTGTAGTGTTTTGATAGAGAAGTTTGGTGGGTCGGTTTGTAATTTATCTAGTTACAAAAGCCATAATGTCAACAACTTATCACCTTTTACAAAATATTGCTTTTCCCGATGCATAGCCGGTAATTTTTGAGGAGTTCTCCTGGTATTTGACCATCACCTCTACATCACCATATGCATTGTGACGAGCATAAAGTGCTTAACATCCGTACTCAAGTAATCGAATCGCAATCCACGAAATACTTATTATTGAGTAGTTTCAGTGGCCATCTGTGGTCTTCATCATCAGTTTAATTTCCCCAAATGGTACTTTTCGAAAGCAACTGCTCAAGGTCCTATAAGAAATACCCAAAACGCTATAGGTGTGCCTATAATATTTGAAGAGTTCCCTCGATTTCTCTAGGATCCCATCATCAGATCCTGATTTTGTAACAATGGGACCAACTAGAAAGTATACCCTTTCAAACGCAAAAAGAATTTTCCAAATCGGTCCAGCCGTCTCCGAGTTATGAGGTAACATACATAAAAAAAAAGTTCAAGACGAACTGAGAAGCTCCTCCTTTTTTTCCTCACGTTGTAGCTACATGTTGGACGAAAATAGTAATAAAAGCAAAAAGTATTAGAAAAGATAATATAATTTGATAAAAATAAGAGTGGTCTTCAATTATTGTAAGTAATACGCAAGTCCATGCCACTCTGCTAAATAAAAACGTTGCATTATACAGACATTTATGGAACAAAATGTTAACTATTTTATCAAATAAGATTTTGGCACCATTACAGCCAAATATTTTAAGCAGCTAAACATTTAACAGCGAAGACCACATATGATGTACTTACACGAAGTTGATACAATTATTATTTCCTTTCATCAAATAGGTACTTTGTGATATTGCTTGTCACCATGTGTTTCTTTTTTAATTTTAATTAATAAGTAAATCTTACGCTTAGGTAACATTAGACTATTGTCTTCTTTACCTGTGTTAATTGCTTATTGCTTCAATTGGCGACTAAATTACAATTAAATGAAATAAGTTAGGTACCTATATACTTGAACTTGCAGGACAATTTTTTATACATTAATTGGGTAACAAAGCGCTTTGACCAATGCAACAATGCATTGTCAATTGAATATTTCTGAGATTCCTAAATCATTTGGTTAGGGCGCTAATACCTATAACAGCATATCTGTATTATTTCCTTATGGGTAGCTACATTGTTTTCTGTCAGTTGTAAAGATATAGAAATGTTTGAAAAATCATCACAACCTGGAATATTTCCTCTGCCAAATGTATGAGCTCCCTAACCAATGAGCCAAGAAATGTTTCAATAGGAAAATCTACCTAGTTGTAGATAATACAGTTTACAGCGTTTTAGGTAAAAGGAATTACGCGCACTATATGCTCACAGTACGCGTACCCGACTACCCCAACTGTAATTCGTAATGTAGAGATGGTTTGTGCGAAGCTGTATGGAGCTATGTATTAGCGTGCCATCATGTTACGTGAGATACAAGATAAACTAGATATGGGGCGGGTTTACAGGCGGATACGCCCGCTACGCTCCAGGCTAATAGACCCAATTTCTGGAACAAAAACCATCGCAGTGATAACTTCCAAAGTTAGTTTATTCGGCTCCGGAAGTTGACACTTAGTCAAATTTGGCTTGATTTTTGAGAAGATACTTAAATTATTCGTTCCTTATCAATTCCTAATAATAAACGCCTGCAACCGGGTTTTGCCTTCAATGTTTGTACACAGCTTAGCTTAGTTGTAATAATACTAACAAAGGTGATTGTTTACGCAGTAAAACTTTAGTTTTACAGGCAGTGACATAATACAAGGTGACTTTTTGAGATATGAGCAAAAGTTTAATTCATGAGAGCATAGATACAATGTCCATTCTATTTAATTTTTATGTGCCGCTGTCAACAATTCTGCCAATGTCGGAGTCAAAAAAAAACTTGAGAAACTGTCCATAATTACTGAATACATTGACAGATCTTGCAGACATGTAGATTCATCGAGTAATTGCGTATTTATACACATTATTAGTTACTTAAAGGAAAATATATAATTGACTAAATATTGAGCTGAACGACTTGCTAGATATTATTTTAAAAGTTAGAGAGTCCTTAAAAACATTTTTTCTGCAGCTGTAACGGTTTAATTTCTTCATATCAAAAATCCACCCTGTATAGAGGCGAAAATACAAAAGAGGATTACAGGTCACATCATAAACAATAGTTTTTTCAAACACACCCAATATGTCATACATAATTGAAATCATAAGGGAAAGTATTCTGTAGAATAGTAAACAGTTATTTACAAACAGATTTTCATTGATCAAAAGCTACACATTTCCATAGGGCTGTTCCTGTCTTATTGAATATTCATTACTGTTTTGTAATTGACAGTTCTAACTGTCAATTCGTAACATGAAGGGTCCAAATTTCAAAGTGGCGTTAACGACATTAAAAATACATGATCATATCTATTAAATATGTGTCATCAGTCAGAAGTATGTACAGAGATTATGTATGTGACAATGACGGACGGATGAGTGCAAATAGCTACAAAACCAACCCAAAGGCTGTCTTGCACTAAGAGAACAAAGAATCCCGCCGCCCTCCCCCACTTCCTTTGCAGGCCGCAGCCTTACATCGTAAAAGACTGCTTTATATATGTCGCCGTAAAATTGCAAAAACCGTTAAATTATAACACAATTTAAATTATAACAAATTATAACACAGTTCACAATTTAATGCATTATTTTTCTCTCGTTTCTCGTTAAATTGCCAACTGTGAAAAGGCTGTCCCTGATTCGATTTATCTGTAAGACATTCTTTGACCATATAGTTACGAATCGTTCAAATAATCAGCAGTGCGCAAGTTGCGTTCCGTTGTATGCCATTTCAAAATTTCACTGTTTTTTTTCAGTTTCACAATCTAACGGTTTTTGCAATTTTACGGTGACATTTACATGTCACATAAATATACGAATAAATAGCCCGCACGGTGTCTCATTAAAACTTTAAATTACATTTTGATAATTTACCATTCCTCTGCCAAGTATACACTAAAGCTTTGCATCGTATTGATATTAACAAAGTAATTGCTTTGTCTATAAAAATATGTTAATTCTATAACGAATTTATTTAACTAAAGCTCCTCACACTAAGGCAGTTCTTAGTTAAAACATTGCTTATAAATACTGGCGACATAACAAAATCAGTCGAACACATTGCAAATTATATGTGGGTATTTGTATAAACACCATCGAGTATTGAGATCATTTAAAGATAATAGATATCTGGAAACTGGCGATATCTTTCATAACTGGGAAGTCCAGAGTAGTCGGCATAAGTGGTATGTTTCAGAATAAACTTTAAATTTAAAACCTAAGTAAGCCACCCAGCTTACTTACGCTAGATAGGTAGGTACCTAGCCGGGTCCCTACATAGATACCTATAAATACATGACATATGCGCGAAAGGGACCGTTCAAGTATTACGTAAGCACTATAGGGGGGCGTGGGGGTCTTTGCTTTGCTTATTTTTAATGACGTGAGGGGTGGGGGGATCTAGATGGTGATTACGTCAGCAATGATTATTAAATTTTTTACATATATAGCAACACACATTGTCTATGCTTCAAAACGAAATGCAGTTTCGGGGATTCCTACAAATAATGAATTGTTGAATTCCGTGTCAGTAAAGTTTATTTAAATGAATATTATGTGCGTTACAGACTTCTATTCCAAACCTGTTCCTTATTTCTAGATTTATAACTGCTGCTCATGAATCAATTACGTAAGCATGGGGGGAGGGGTAAGAGCTTTGCTTACTTTTGCTGATGAGGGGGAGGGGTGGGTTAAAAATTGGTAAAAATGTGCTTACGTAATACTTGAACGGCCCCAAAGCTCGAAATTTAGTAAGTATAGAAGTAGCTTGAAGCTTGAGTAAAACTAGAGGCTACTTTTCACTTGACTGCAAAAGAAGCAGGGTTATATGTATTTTTATCGTGATGTTTTATTGTGAAGTCCACGGGAGTGAAGGCCCGACCTACTGCTAGTCTAGGATATAACTAGATTACTTCAGACTTTCACTGTCCTGACGTTCTTTCATAAGTTCCTCGACAAGGGATGGATAACCATCATCTAGCACTGTTTACAGTCATCACAATTACAGTCAGGCTACTCGTACTAATTTATTTAATACGACTGAATTGGATGTCAAAACGAATGAAAATTCTAGCTTTATGGAACATAATGACGTAACGAATGATATTAAATGACTAGCTGTGCTCCCGGCTATTGAGAGTTGATATTGCACGGCATAGCATAATGCTGAGTGAGAGCCTTGTTTTTCGTTGTTTCAATCTTTGGAAAATTGTTAATCTCTAAATCTTTATCCCTACTAAAATAATATAATAAGTTTTTAATATTGTATGCATGTCGTTTTTCTGTTGGACTATATTTTTTTATACTTTTTCTTTTTCTTATATATTACCTTAGCGGTTCTTCCCGCGTAAATCCCGTGGGAAAGTCTTTTCGTATTTCTCTCGTAAACTAATTTTTAATAGTTTCGGATTACCCGTATGCACCACCCGTAAGCACACTACCGTAAGCATACAGTATTATGTGATTTAATTTAATACCTCTCGCTTTTATCAACGTTGTATAAATAAAATGGAAGTGTCTGTCTGTGATTGCATAATAATTGTGTTTTCTGAAGTAATTAGTAGATATTTATGCGATAATATAAAACGAACAACTTAAAAAAATAGTCTAAGCAAAATATAGGCTACTTTTTATCTCGGAATGCCTACGGTATCCGTACCACCGGCCTATAATGAAAATTATTATTATTTTTGTCATGGATTCATTGAGTCTTTCTTTGAATTGTCTTCTTAGAAAAGCTGATTTTAAGTAACTGATTGATATGACTGCACGGCTTTTAAATAAATTTTACTAATTGAATACTTATTATTTTGTAGATGGGTAAGGCCGTGTAAAATTGTACAATTCGTTTTTTTTTTGTCCGAAGAAAGTATGTGTTAATAGCTCATTAAATACTGTGCTGACATCGATAATATTGTGGCAACTGATTATATGAATCATGAATTAATAGTGATCATCGTTAAATTTATCATACCATGCAATTTACTATTTCTTTTTGTATTTTTTAAAGTTGTAATGTTTTCTTCCCATACAAAAAAGCAATGTCCAAAATACATCTCTTGGATATTAAGAAATATTTAAAAAAATGTCTTCTAGCGCTAAAAAGTAGCTTTTAATGAATTTATTACTAATTTTCCTCTATAACGCTCATATTTTGTTAATTTAACTATGTTTCTATAAAATTTTATTTGAACATAAATATGTGTACCGGAATTTCATGTCGCAAGCGTTACGCAAGAGAGTTACTAAATACTGGCTTAATATGCGTGTATCCAAAGCCGAATAAGATTTCTTAGCGCGGCAGCACTGATGCTAATTATGTCAGAATGTAAAAAAAAAAAATATTCGTCCAATCGTCCACTAGTCTTGTGCCTGCTTGGTCACTTTGGAGATCGCTCCGTACTAGTTCATTTCGGTCAGTGAACTAGTTCACTCTATTCGTTCTAACAGCTCTATTCGTTCTTCGCTCTCGGCGGTCCTTAACTCACAGCGCGGACCACAGAGCAAATACGCTCTTTAAGTAGGTCTTAGAACAACAACGCATAGAAGGATAGTACGAGTGCAAAAAGTGAGGCAACTAAAACTTAGCCATTTTTGGCTAACTTGCTCGACGAGCCGTCAGTACTCAAGGTCACATTCTGCCGAACAGAGCTCGCGAGTAAATAATTTAAAACGACCGTTTGTAGCGTAAAGGGATGTCATAGTCCTTCAGGAAAACAAAAAACGTGTAATCAAATTACATTTCACAAGTAAATACTTACATTTTATACATTATATTTAAGTAAATCGACCATCAAACAAAAATTCTAATAACCTAACTTATCACAATTCAATGTTGCTATCCGTGAGGAAAAAATACCCATATTGATTTCTTTTGTGCTTATTTTTGTTTAAAAAAAATATAGTTTCGGCGGCAATTATGTACCTATGCGTCAAACTAAACTATATTTATTTACAGCTACTACGTACAGTGTTTTACAACTAAAAGTTACTGTTAGTTCGAAGAGTGGCATCATAAAGATGACAATTTTATTGATTAAGATTTTTTCATTTAAGTAATGTTCTCAATAATATTTTTCTATTTCATAAATACAACACATACTTTTAATTGATATCAAACGAGATTTTTCAAGCAATTAATACATTTCTATAATATCATTATAACACATTACACATCAAACATTCTAAACGCAATAAACGATATCTCATTTCGTTTACCATCCGTAAATATATGTCATATAAGTCATATTACATGAAAAAACATCATCTTATTTAGTTTCATAACATAAAATACTTGATTTGATCCAGCAACATAATAGTGCGTTTTCCCATTTTTGTGGTAATGGTACTGGTAATGGTATCACTGAAAGCTATATTTGTGTGCGTTTGAAGAACGTAGACGCATTCGGCTCACGCACACAAAGAAAATAAAGTGGACACACGAAATCGCTCGTGTTTTATTCTAGACGCCTCTTCTATGCGTTGTTGTTCTAAGAAGTAGGTACTATCAAAGACATCGTATTTATTTATCTCTGTATTACCACAGCGTAAACAGCTGACATAATATTAGGATTGTGTATAATTTAAACATAGATATTTTTTATCATTGAAATGTGAATCTGAAACGGTTCTCATTCATACAGACAGAGAAAGAATTCGTATGACGTTTCTGTCAACCAATCAGTGACTGTATTTCATTTCTCGTTCGCACATTACGATCGCACGGTTTAGAATGTACGACTACGAAAAGAGCTATTAGACCTATTAGACCGATTACAAGCCAGCGTTCGGAAACGATTCTTTTAGTACAGTGCAAAAATTCGGCTCCTATTCGTTCATCGTTCACGTACTACACAAGACTATCGTCCACTTGATCCGGATTTTTCTGTGTTGAACGAGTTGTCCAGGTTATTTTGTGGCGTTAAAATACCAATTTCGAGGTTGGTATTGCATATTTGCGTTATTTTTATGCGTTCCGCTCATAGCTACATTATTACTTTAAAGAAATAGCTTGGGCTGTGGTAATAATCTGCTTTTTTATAAGAGAAACTAGATTTTTAGGTTAGCTTCTCAACATTTTTCTGTCGCGAGTGATACCGAACGTTACTAGGAGAATTACGGGACATAATTTAGGCAGAGTTTACATTCAGAGGAAAATTATTCATGAGAGATTTTTCGAATTGAACCAACTTTTTGCTTATTATATACATTGCTTTTTTTTTTCATGACAAATGATTAATTTTGACCTGCTAGAGGTTTTTAACTGAACGAAAAAGACACAAGCTCATAAAAATATGCTTATTTTAATTTATATGTACCTAACCTAAATAGGCAAAAACAAAAGAGTTCAGCACCTATTTCTTCTCTGTTTGTCAACCGGTTTTCATTTTTTGTTTAGGTGAGCTATAATTTTATCACAAAAAAATAGGAACAGTTAATTGTTTTTCCTTTTTATTAGTTTACTTATATGGGTTAACTGGTTTCTAAAAAAAGTCTATTACTATCGTAACATTGTATACGGGTGGTGAATGGGCATGTTATTTCATTTTTCAGATGGCTCCGTTATCAGCCGCCGAAAAACAAAAGAGATATAGAGACCGTATGCGGCAGAGTAATCCTGAAAAGTTTTCTGAAGTTCTAAATAATAATGCAGACAGAAACAGGAAGTATAGACAGAAAATAAAAAAGGGCTTGTAGAAGAGAAAATAATCGAGCAAAGACTTAAATGGAGAGAAAATAAAAGAAGAAAGAGAAAAGGAAATTCTGTCAATGAAAGTTTAGATAGGCCTCTTGATAATCAACAGGAAAATCCATTGACCTGAAAATAAAAAGAGAAAGAAAAAAAAATATACAGAATGTGGATCGCCAAAAAAACTAAGTATGAAAGATGGATAAAACTACTAAGAAACAAAATCGACAAACTTCGAAAGCGAAACAACCGATTAACCCAAAAAATACTCAATTACAGAAACTTTTGCTACTTCAATCAGAAGAAAAAACACAACACCAAAAATAAATCAAAACCCACCTCTATCAAAAACTTGCTCATTTATAGAAGAAAATTTACCAAACATTACAAATTAAGAAAAAGATAAAGTGAAAAGGGTTCTTTTAGAGCACAATATTTTGACAAATGTGATACAAAATGCTTATAAAGACACAAAGAGCAATGATGAACGTAACAATTTCAAAGAAATGACTGAAAACGAAGTTGTGAAAAAATATAGGAAAAAGCGTAAATTGACATTTATACTGGGGTTAAAAGGAAGAGCACGGCGCAACAAAGCATATACTGATCGAAGATACAAAAAAAATGGTGAAAGCAATACAGCAATTTCACGAAAGAGACGATGTAAGTAGGGCGACAGCGGGTATAAAAGAGGTAAAAACTTTAAAGAAAATAAAAAGACAGAGAAGGTATTTACTGAAAACATTAAAGATATCTATAAACAATACAAAAACGAAGGCGGTAAAGCAAAATTCTCTTCATTCAAGAAACAAGCCATTCTATGTGTTACGTCCAAAACTTTCTGATCGGGACATATACGGATGCATAAAACATGAGAATTTCAAACTTAAAACTAACAAGCTATACGCTTCAGGATTGATTAATATTAATTACTTCAGGATTGAAAAATTTCGACGAAATTCTTAAAAGAGTAGTTTGTGATCTTAATTCAAAGGAATGTGCCTATGGAGATTGCGCAACATGCTGCAATAACGATATTATTTTTGATTGGGATGCTCACAGTCGCGATGAGGGGGTTGTACGTGAAAAACACGAATATGTGGATAAAAGTGACGGAACAAACAAAAGTACTTACTGAAAAAATTGTAAAAAAGGAATTAATAGCACAATGGTTGAATTAACAAATTTTGTATAATAATGACCTAAACACATTAAAGAAACACGTATATAATATTAAACATCAACATTCACAATATTTATCTTGCATAAACAATTTAACAGTACATGAAGTTGCAGAGCATATTGACTTCTTCGAAAATTATACTTGTAAATTATCAAAAGAAGTGCAGTCTATGCACTGGGGGGGATATAAGCCACAAATTAACATACATACTGGAGTCCTATACACCAAAGAAAGGCAGCCTCAGACATTTGCGTCCATTTCGCCCAATAACGAGCATGGCCGGGAGCAATTTGGGCACATACCGGCTCTAAGCCGGTATTAGTTTACGTAAGAACAGAATTTCCGAATGTTATAGGGATTCACTTCTTTTCGGACGGCCCAACAAGCCAATATAAACAGAAAAAAAAAATTACTTATTTTCCAAACTCACAAAAGAAAAAGGATTCCCTTACTCCACCTGGAACTTTAGCGAGGCGTCGCATGGGAAAGGAGCGGCTGATGGAGTGGGTGCTGCAATAAAACGACGCCTTGATGTTTCACAAGGTGTTGACATACCAAATGCTGAAACTGCTTACAAAGTTTTGCAGAAGTCGGATACCACAATACTATTTTTTTATATATCACAAGACGCTATTAAAACCTATTCTGTAAAGGAAAACTGATACCGGTACCTCAAACAATGTCTGCATCAAATTGTCAACCATACAGATTCATCAGAACTACAGAACAGTAACAAATTCCGATGCCTTAGTTGCTTTTGTTTCAATACAACTACAGAATATTTTAAAGGTTTCTGCAATTGCTTAAATATCAAAACTCATGTGCTTTATAATAAACAAGAGCTTAAAAATAATAAACGAAAAGGAGACAATAACTCAGAAAAGAAACTAATTGAGAAAAAGATGAAAATCACAAATAAAGAAAATGTCAGTAATAAAAACAAGGTCACAATCTTATTCGACGTTACATTCTTACCTGAAAACCGAGGCTTTACGGATTTAACAAAATTTTTTGGGCCAGAGCTAACAACTATTTCAATAAATTATAATGTATCAACGGATAAACACAACTAAACACTAAAAATATTTATGACAATCCAATTCCATCAACGTCAAAGGAAGATCTAAGGCAGATAAAAAAAATCCTAAATAAATAAAAATAATAGAGCCTGCCTCTAATGATGATACTACAGACACTGACGATGAAATATTGTCCCTACGCGATTCTTCGGACAACTACTGTGTTGACGATGACGAACAACTTTTAGAAGAATTTGCGAGAGATTTTTATGACAATGAACCAGAACTAATGCGAAATATAATCGAAAATGAGGAAACAGAAAATCAAGCACTGAACCAAATAGAACAGGAAAGCGAAACGCGTACAATGAAAACCGAAAATAGAGTTCAAATAGAAGAAAACAGGATTATGACAACAGAAAATAATATAATTGAAGAAGAAAACAAAGATAAGCACACCGTGGATTTAGTTCAAATAAAAGTAGAAAACAAGACCAAAAAATCGGAAAATTTAGTTAAAGAAGAAAACATGATTATGGGAATCACAAAGAGAGTACAAAGAGAAGAAATGTAACAATATTCTAACTGGAGGACAAAAAGAAGCACGAATCTTTAGAGAAAAAGAAACAAAATCTATTGAAAATAAGGAAGGTGACAGTGTGATTGTTAAGTATTACGAAAGAAAATCTTGGAAGTTCTATGTAGGTTTTATTGAAAATGTTGCAAATGAAGAGGTTGAGACATTTTATTGTACAATTTTTTTTAAAACTAACAGTTTAAAAAAAAGAATATGCAATAAAATCCTTTAAAATTTGTAAATTCAGAAAAGTCGACAGATATAGTGCCTATATCAAATGTTGTTAAGAAAGTTGAGTTAATATATTATAATATGTTGTTATAATATTAACAAGGAACTTCTTAAAAAATGAAAGTTGTGATAGAGTTTACTTTGTTTAGGAAATTGTTGTAATTTGAAAGCTCGATGAGACTGAAAAACTGTCATACTTAAAAAAACATTACTAATAATAAATTAAATTGTTTTTAAACATGTCTTTTTATTATTTTTAAATAACCATCGAAATTAATATTCTACTACTTTAGTAATCAGTGAAGAACGTGTCAAAAAAAACGAATTCAACAACTAACCTAGGTTGATTGCTGAATTAGTTTATTACATTGTAGACCTAGCTTTAGATGGGTCGCGAGCATTACTGCGTTACCGAGTGTTACTAATTTATTAATATCTTAAGAGTTACTATGTACATAATTAGACGGCCTTACCCAGATATTATACTAAAATCAATAAATTTTCTTTAAACTCGATGGTGCTTTAGATATTTTGGTTGCGTTTATTGCTCTAATACTGATATTACATTTTGTGCGATGTTATAAAAATATTTTATAATAAGCTTTGTAATTTTCAACGTCGCTGCATTTTTATACAAGCTATTTAATGGATGTACATACTATTTGTCATCACATGACTCAGTTGCATCGCCATTTTGTACCAAATACGTTGGAAAACTTGAAAATATTATCTACAAGCTACAGGAATTTAAAAACCTATTAAAATATTGTTCTATATAAAATTTGTAAAATTATAATGAATACTATAATATTTTATCTAATTATTATTACTATAAAAATAACAGTATACACTATACTGTATGCACTATGTTATGCCTAGTGGAATTGGAATCGTCATCGAAAAAGGGGCCTATTTCATCGGGCAATGGTGGGACATTGACCAAGAATTGTTGTACCAATGAGTAATAGTCTCTGCAGGTCCAGGTGTCGTCGTGGCCTCCACCGGGCATTACCACCAACTTCTTGCAGACGGCTCCGCACCGCATGTACAGCTCCTGGGCCATCGCCGGCGGGACCAGAGCGTCGTTCGACCCACACATCACCAAAGTAGGCGTCATTACGTGCCGCATTTTCATCAAAGACATGTACTAAAAACAAAAAATACACATTGTTACAATGTCCTTTTAGAATTAATAATTATATTAGTTTCCAAGTAATATGACTCAGACCCCTCTTTGAGGAGAGGCTAGATCGGCGTCACGGCGTCCTGACCTACCGCATGACGCAGGTCCTCACCGGACACGGAAGTTTCGGGAGGTACCTGTGTCTGATGGGTAAGGAAGAGACGCCTGGGTGTCACCACTGCGAGGGTCGCCCTGAGGACACAGTCGAGCACACGGTGCAGGACTGCCCAGCTTGGGCAGAGCACCGACGTGTCCTCACGGCGACAATAGGCGGAGACCTCTCGCGCCCGGCCTTGGTCGAGGCCATGCTGCGGGGCGAGAGGGAGTGGGAAGCGGTCGCCTCCTTCTGCGAAGCAGTCATGCTTCCGAAGGAGGAGGCCGGCCGCGTGAGGGAGAGGATGGCGTCCTCCCTCCAGCCCAGCCGCAGTGGTAGACGCCCATGGCGTCGGACGTCGGCCGACGATCTCCGGCCACCGTAGGCGCGGGCATGCGGACAGCGAGTAAAGGGCAACTCGCTGTCCGACCATGGACCATGCCCGGGTCGACGGCGCGTCGTGTTCCACGCGCGCCTCAAAGAGCGTCAGCAACATGATGAGGCCCCCACTGCAGAGGGCCGAAGCCCGCCGGGGTCGTGGGACTCATGCCGTTACCGTGGCCCCGGTATGTAAAGGGTTATTGAAGGAACACCGTGGATTTTAGTCAGTAAAAGTCTGACAGTCCCTCCCACCCTGCCCGGAGTGGGAGGACTTATTTGATAATTTTACCACGTTAAAAAAAAAAAGTAATATGACTCATCTCGTTAGTAATAATATTTCTAAACCCTATGTTAGTATTCCTAATCTAATCTAAAGGTTTTTAGTTAAAGACCGCTTATAGCGATATGACCACCTATAGTAGCACCCTGTGTAGTTATTAAGTCCTTATTTAGTTCTGTTTTGTTGTAAAATAAAGAGTATATCTATTTATGTAATCACTACCTAAAAAACCATGAATATTATATGAATCACTGCTAGATGCTTAACACCAAAGTGGACAGCTTGCAGCAGCGATTAACATATAAACAGTACAGCCCGCTCGCCACGCAGCGCTGGATAAGATTGGGGCTTATTAAGTATGTAGTTACTACAATGAACCGGTTTTAGTACTAGGTATTCTCCAGAAACCCAGGTCCCCCGAGAAATGATAAGAAAAGCCAGTCTTTCTGGAGAAACTGGGATGGCTTGAATGATGTATTTGTCCTATCCGTATGCAAAATTGGACCGATTTAAGCAAAAATGATCCAACCCACACAAACCTATTATGTTAAAATATACCTTATTTTGGAGTACATAGGTCACAAACTCGAAATTGTTGAGGTTGTGGGTTGGATCATTTTTGCTTAAATCGGTCCAATTATAATATAATTGTAACCTATTGTAATTGCTTTGAGAATAAAGAAATAAACACACATTTCGGATTTGATAATGGCATATAACGTGACCAGACATCCCGTTTTGAACGGGACTGCCCCTTTTTATAATTACGAGTCCCGGTGTCCCCGCAATGATCTCTGGGACGCAAAATTGTCCCGTTTTCTGAGACAGCGTCAACGGACTCATCGTTCGATGCGAAGATAGCCGAGAATGGCCAAGAAAATATATATAAAATAATAGTAAATAACTTAAACTTTTTGTTTTGGAATAATTTCTGACTTTTAATGGTGGGATTTGTATTTATTTATTGTTTACGTAGTTTATATTTGACATTAACATTCATATCTGGAGTGAGGCCATTGAGAGGCACGGGGAAGCACTTGCTGTTTCCCTTGACATCTCCAAGGCCTTTGACAGGGTCTGGCACGATAGCCTTATTGCTAAGCTTCCTTCCTTCGGTTTACCCACTCAACTTTGCGTTTGGATTGAAGACTTCCTGAGAGATCGGTCCCTTCGTGTGGTCATTGATGGCTGCTTGTCTGGTCATTTGGCAATTAATACCGGCGTCCCTCAGGGGTCTGTTCTCTCAGCAACTTTATTCTTGCTGCACATTAACGATCTGCTAATGCCCGGTACCTTTGGGTATGCAGACGACAGCACAGTTGCTGAGAGATATGTGTCCAGCGCGCGTGCTGGTGAGTCACAGATCCAGTCTCTCCATGAGGACATGGTTGGGCGCTTGAACTTGTCCTTGAAGGCTGTCTCCGAATGGGGCGATGCCAACTTGGTCAAGTTTAATGCAGATAAGACCCAGGCGTCTCTTCTCCGCAAAAAGGAGCCAATTTGAACCGGTTCCTACTTTCCGTGGTGTAACCGTGCCGATAACCGATCATATTGAGCTTCTTGGGGTGACTTTAACTTTAACCACACTCAATTTTGGCTCGTTTATCGAGGCTAAGGCTCAGTTAGCATTAAAAAAGTTGGGAATCTTAGCCAAGGTGAGACGGTACTTCACACCGGAACAGCTGCTCAATTTGTATCAAACCCAGGTTCGGTCGTGTATAGAATCCATTTTTATTAAAAGATAACTAGTAATGTGGGTAGAACTCACATTACTAGCAATCTTGTTAACCCCTCCAACTAAGCTAAATATGCTTGTGTCTGAAGTGGGTTCACGGCAATAGTGTAATTAATGGGTGGGGTTCGAACTCGTCAGCTCTCGATCACAAGTCCGACACCGTATCCATTTCAACACAGTATTAAAATTATTTATAAAATAAATTAAATTAAATATTAAGTGAAAATGCCGAAACGCAAGTGTTCGTTCAATGTTGACTTACAAGCAAAATATCCGTTCATCAAGCAAATAAATACTCCCTCAGATGTCAGATGTAAAAAGTGTCGTACAGAATTTAGTGTTGCTCACAGTTGTGCCAGTGATATTGAACAGCATTTCATATTCTGAAAAACATAAAAATGCCGCCGCCGCGCCGGTTCGAGTTCTTCGATGTTAAACTTTTTCAAGAAATTGGACGCGCCAACTTCAAACGATTTGGATATGGCCGCGGCAGAAGGCGTCTGGGATTATCACACGATACAAGAAAACCACAGCTTTCGGTCTAATGATTGTGCATCGAAATTAATTCAATCATGTTTTATCGCGCGTACGAAAGAATTATTGTGAAGATTAATATTTTTATATTTACACGATTCGAGTTGAAGCTCTAAAGGAGTTTTGAGCCGAAACTGAAACGGCATATCAACAAATGCTCGGCTATAGCAAAGCCTCATATGCCTGCCTTGGAAAGAGTTTCAAACATGTATCAGCCATTAAAAAACTACTTTTTGAGTTTTGAAAAATATACCCTGCCTGTTAAACAACTAAACTAAAAAAACTTTTTTGAAGATTCCACATCCAAAGGCTTTATTTTTTACACGCTCAGTCAGCAAGTTTTCATCAAGCTTTCAAAAAAGGTCCCCGCATGGGAAATCGTTCAAAAATTGTAGACATCTGAGAAAACCCAGTTACAAATTTCAGTTCTAACGGCGATGTAGATAATTAAGGTGCATATAAACAAAAACGTGCTAAGAATTTCATTCTTGCTTAAAATCATCACTCTCTACGCTATATTAAAGCAAATTTGTTCATCTTATAAATATAACTTAATTTTTCTGGTTAAATTCGTAACTTTTAAGCTAACTGACTATTCCTAAATAAAAAACTTAAACGAAGTTTTTTTTTCATTGAGACCTGTTAATTGACCTTAATAAACCATTGTCCCGTTTTGAGACAAAAAATAAATGGTCACGTTAGGCATAGTACATTCAAAAGGTTCCCTAGGATGTGGGTATAATAGAAGTTACGAGTAATAAAGACTCTTACAACATGAATCATTGAACACAAACCTGATTCTTATGACAGAATTGAGGAAGCCAGTTCAAACACTTCCATTTTAGTATAACTTTAGCCATATCCGGTATGCTAGTGAAGGTATTCTCTACCACTAATGCCCATATTTTGTTCCTATACTCCAGCCTGCTGGCTAAATCGATTGCTACAGCTCCACCTGGAAAATTTACATAATATGATAGTTAGCACTAAAAAAAACTCACACTCTTCAGGTTAGGGTCTAAGGTAAAGCTAACTGGAACTCATTTGTTTTAATAGTATGAACAGGAACGTGAACACTGGAGGGATAGTAGTATCACCAAATTAAGATTTTGGAGCACTTCTTCGAACCCTAAGAGGTTTATGAACAATACCGGTATCAACCCAAACTGGTGAACAAAGAGACTCCAGCCATAGTAGTAGTAGGAGTACTTTACCTAATGATCTTCCAAACACTATAATTTTACTAGTGTCTATGTCAGTTCTCTGCATGATGTAATCAAGCGAAGACTGTGCATCAACATATAGACCTCTTTCAGACGGTGTCCCTTCCGACAATCCATATCCTCTGTACTCCACCATAAGTATATTAATATTCAACTTGTGGTAGAAACCGGACACATTTGATAACCTGAAAATAAACACATAACTGTAATTTAGATATCCCAGAATTGTTAGTTTCCCAAAATAATATAGAACAGAAGCAGAATTTAGTTCTCCATATAACCAAGTTACTCTTTTCTCCAAGTGAAACTTATTTACGTGAGATTCAAAATAAAACTGAATGGAACAAATGAGGTTGGAATAAATAAAATGTCCATAAAATAAATGTAAACTCACCTCTGTCCCATATTACCAGCATTTCCATGAAAAAATACCATTGTTGGTTTGTGATTGCTATTCACAGACTGTTTTATAAGGAACAAGTGTATTTTGAAACCATCTTTGTTGGTGATTTTAATACTTTCATATGGAAGCTTATAATTGCTGGGCTGAAGAACAAATACCCTGGAGTCAGGTGGGTCATTAGGGTAGTAGAGTAATAGATCTTGAGCGCTGTACAGAATGCCTGTGGAAAAAGATTGAGTCTATATAAAAAAATATACACAATCTGATGTACAAAGTATCATAGGTATGGCTTTTTCTGAAAGTCGACTGCATATAGTTAGAAAAGCTGAATCGAAAGTTTCTGGCATTGTTAATTAACCACACCAACATAATGCACAAGTACTATTTTGTCATTTAAAAACTGAAAAACTCGTTTTATATGTGTGACATGACTAGTTATAGGAACTGGATTTCACCATTAGGGTAGCCGAGTATTATTGAATTATCTAAATTTAAAATCTGATTTATAAAAATTTGTTTATTTATTCATTTTAACAAAAGTTATCAATATAATTAAAAGAAAAGAGATTGTTTTCATCTCAATGAAGTATTCAACATTCAATAAATTTTGACTCTGCAATTATTTTCAGAGTTTAATGTAGGCAAACATCATCTACTGTACAATAGGTAACTTGTAAACCTATCTTATAGTGTTTGTTTATGTCAAATGACTAAACAAAAGACAAAACGACTTTCTAAATAAGGAGGAGGTTCTCAGTTTGTTGCAATTTTTTTTTTATGTATGTTCAGCGATTACTCGAAGATGGCTGAACCAATTTGGAAAATCCTTTTTATTTGAAAGGGTATACTTTTCAGTTGGTCCCATTGTCATCAAGCCAGGACCTGATCACGGAAACCTGGAGTAATCAAGGGAACTCTTCAATCATTATAGGCACACCTATAGCAAATTGGGTATTTTTATAGTAACTTGTGCAGTTGCTCTTGAAAAGCATCATTTGGTGATACGGAACTGATGATGAAGAACACAGTTGGGTATTTTATGGGTTGCAATTTGATTACTTGAATATGGTTTTTACACACTTTATGCTTGTCACAAGTGGAGCTGATATTGAAGTATCAGGAGAACTAAACAATTAACCACCTAGCACTGGGAAATGCAATATTTAGTAAAAGGTAATAAGTAGTTTATATTTAGGTTTTTAACTAACTAGATAAATTGTAAACTGACTTACTAAAAAGCGAGAATAAAACCTTTTTAACCGACTTCAAAATAAGGAGGTTTACAATTCGTCTTGAACTTTTTTTTTTGTTTTTATATATGTTACCTCATAACTCGGAGATGGCTGGACCGATTTGGAAAATTCTTTTTTGGTTTGAAAGGGTATACTTTCTAGTTGGTCCCATTGTCGTCACCTTTGGATCTGATGATGGGATCATGGATAAATCGAGGGAACTCTTCAAATATTATAGGCACACCTATAGCGTTTTGGCTATTTCTTTCAGTACCTTGTGCAGTTGCTCTCGAAAAGCACCATTTGAGGAAGTGGAACTGATGATGAAGACCCCAGATGGCTATCGAAACTACTCAATAATAAGTATTGATACGATACGTATTTCGTTGATTGCGATTAAATTACTTGAATATGGATGTTAAGCACTTTATGCTCATCACAATGCATATGGTGAAGTAGAGCTGATGGTGATGTACCAGGAGAACTCCTCAAAAATTAACGGCTCTGCACCGGGAAAAGCAATATTTTGTAAAGGTTTTGTAACTAGATAAATTACAAATCGACCCACGAAAAAGCGTGAAAAAAAAATTTTTAGCAAAAAATAGAACCGACTTCCATATAAAAACACTACAAAGGCAAAAATAACTTTAATTTCGGAAGGCGGTGTCTTTAGTTTTGTATATATTTTCGTTTTTGACACCGCCTTCCGAAATTAAAGTTATTTTTGCCTTTGTAGTGTTTTTATAAGGAAGTCGGTTCTATTTTTTGCTAAAAAGTTTTTTTAACCAACTTTCAAAATAAAACAATGCCAAGTGAAAATAATGAAAATAACTCTAATTTTGGAAGTTGGTATCAAAAAACAAAACCAAAGATAACGTTTACCGAATTTAAAGTTTACAGTGTTTATTTGGATGTCGGTTTTATTTTTGGTTTAAAACATTTATTTTCAACATACATACAACATCAATAAAATTGTGATGGTCTTCCAGTTTAACCAGATGTTCACTTGAATGGCAATTTTTTTGTTATTTAATGTATGGATAAAATAATATTATGAAACTTAAAATAAATAAATAAAAAAAATAATAAGAAATGGATGAAAAGTGTAAGGTTTCCACATCGTCGTCATCAACTTAGCCTTTAGTCAACTATGTGTGGTTGTCTTCCAGTCTAACCAATATAACTGAGAACTAGTGTTTTACATGAAGCAACTGCCTCTCTGACCTCTACAACCAAGTATTTGAGAAACATGATATTGGCAAGACTACTGATCTAGATAAGTAGGGTCACTTAACCTACTAATATACTCATTGCTTCACAGAATTAAATTGCTCATAGAAACTTTTAGTTTAACTTTGTTTATGTACTCATAAGATAAGTAACAATTTAATTTGTATAATAAAAAAATTATCGTTTATATTTTCATTGGCATTATGTCCTGAGATATATGTATTTATTGTATTTTAATTTAAGTGGTTGACTTTCCATTGATATGTCTAATTAATTTGAATGTATTTTGTATCTCTTTTCAATGTAATTTTAATTAATCTAATCATTATCTCAATTTGCTTAATATTTTTTTAATTACTTATACAAGCGCTGTGCACACCTGTAAGTTATGAATTCACTACAGAGTATTCTGATTTGTAACAATTTTATATGTATTTGATCTAGTGAATAAGTCATTGGTGTGTCATTAAATAAATAAATAATGTTGTTTTTGGACAATTTACTTATTAAATGTTAAGAAACGAATGAGGAAACATTTCAATCTACACAGATAAAGATCTGGTCACCGCAAAGCATACAATCCAAAGATATGATTATGATGCATTTGGTGATGAATGAATAATAATAATAATAATAAAAAAATATATATAAAAGAAAAAAAATATATATTGAGATGAAAAATATTTAAAAATGTAATTTTTGAGAGATTTTCACAACTTTCACACAACGCCATCTAGTCCCAAACTAAGCAGAGCTTGTGCTATAAGTACTAGACACAGAACAAATGATCGTGCTCATCACACAAACATTTGTCCTGGGAGGGAATCGAACCCACGACCTTGTGCACAGCAGTCAGTGCCACTGACCACTAGACCAACAGGCCTGTTAATGAATGAATGAATGATGTGACCATTTTATGTCCAAATTGGTTAAAGGAATTATCTTTGTTATTTCTCTTATAAATGATCACATTTCAAAAATTTGTTAGAACATAGGTGGGTATTGTAAATATCTATGCCAGAATTTATACATAAAGGTGAACGGCTCTTTTACTTAGTATAGGTATGAAGTGGTACAGGACTCCGTTCTGTAGGTCTATTGTACCACTTGCAGTATTAAATAAGTATGGCTACTGAAGCGTCTAAGCAGTAGGCGGTTAAATAAAGTCCAGAGCGAGAAGCGACAGAGTTATATTACAGTGACAAGTATGAAGCAGTAATTGAATGTTGAATACAAAATACACGGACATTTATACTAGCAGATTATAACTAAATAATACTAATAACGGTTCGTGCTTGACCGATCTACGCAGGAGTCGACGCCTCCTCGTTAGCGCAGACAATAGACGAGTCCGCCGACATCTTGCCTCATTAACGCTTGAACAATGGATGCGCGTGCGCCATGATTTGGAAGGCGGGGCTAAGCCCGACTGATGTCATGAAGTAGGCGTAGCTTTGCAACTTGTTTTGCACACGGCACGCTCTGACGTAAAATCGTATGATCTTGATGCGCGTTCAGTCGTGCGAGTAAACTTGCCTACTCGCTACACCACTCCCCCGGTGAGACCGTGACTACGGGCGATAGTAATCGGGGAATCTCACTGTCCTACCGCTTCTAGTCTTTCTGACTGCATTATCAGATTGCGCTGGATCCGGAGTTTGGCTTTGTGTTCGACCTGGGTCCAGATCCTCTCTCGCCATGTATGTGAGGGCGGCGAGGCTCTTGAAGGTGTGGAATTCGCTACATCACTCACCTCCAAGATCGGAGGTCGTAGCAGGATGAGTCGTCCACACATCTTGTGATGCTTGCCGGGCCAGTGGAAGGTAGGTTCCAGTGAGTCGGAACCGGAAGTCGCATAGTTCGTGGTGAGTCGGAACTGTCTGCGGTGTTGCCCCCATTGAGTCGGGGTGATATCCCAGTGAGTCGGGATAATACTCCAGTGGGTCGGAGTAGTCGGGGTGACATCCCAGTGAGTCGGGATGATACTCCAGTGGGTCGGAGTAGTCGGGTTGATATCCCAGTGAGTCGGGATGATACTCCAGTGGGTCGGAGTAGTCGGGGTGATATCCCAGTGAGTCGGGATGATACTCCAGTGGGTCGGAGTAGTCGGGGTGATATCCCAGTGAGTCGGGATGATACTCCAGTGGGTCGGAGTAATGCTGCATAGTCTCCAGTGGGTCGGAGTAGTGCAGTGCTGCGTAGTGGCTGGCTGCTGCGTCGACCAGGAGAGAAATGCGTCTCTGCATGCTGACCGGCCGAAGTGCAGGGTGCTGTGCCAAGGTTGCTGAAGAGGCTGAGGGTGATGACCAGGTATGCGCATCCGCTGCATGCTGGTGGTCAGGATACCCGTAGAACCGGCTGCTGTATGATGATGATGGAAGTGATGATGACGTCACGCCCAACCAGTTTGGACGAGCTGTTTGTGGTGATGTTGGAGAGCACAAACTGACCCTCCAGTTGTGCCAACCATAACAGAGGATCATCGGCGTTGAAAACTGACCTTGACCTTGACCTTGACCCCCATTCGGTATGCCTTTTCTATGCTGCGCGCCATAACTGATGTTTATCAGGTTTCCTCAATCCGGAAGAAACGTCGGTGGTCACCAGTGAAGTCGTACAGACTCATTCAGATTAAATTGTATAAAAATCTTAGATACCTACATATTTGCATGTTATTTTATGAAGGTCTCCATACATGCAAATATAGAATTAAATATAAAATTAATTGCATGTAGGTAATCAAAAGAAACTTTTTTATATGAATTCTCAAATGTATGTTGCAGAGTTTATATTTTTATGTTAAAAACCATAGAAGCCTTTGACAGATTCTATATGGAGTTTGCCATTTAGAAATAAAAAAGTTTCTAATATAAATAACTGCAAAGAAACAAATTTAGGTGGTAAGTTTTACATTACAATAATTTTAGTCTTCACTTATAATAACATTAATACACCACAATTAAGGATGGTAGCAATATATAAAACTAGAGCACATAACGTAATGGCGCCGGTTTCCGACCATCCTCCTCTGTCCGTCCATTATAGTTTTTTTTTTCGCTAAAACGTTCAAAATATCGCGCGGAAGTCGTGAAACTGACGCATTCTATTCAATAACTCATTGTATGTCATCTGTCAAAACTTGTGGTTCAAATGTTAACAGACATTTTGTAATTTTAATTATACCTACGCAAGGGTGCAGTTTGCTATGGATTGAATGCGAAAAAAACATACATTGGTGAAAACAAACATCTGGATTTTTACAATAATGAAAAAATATGGTAAGTTTGGCATTTTTTTTCTTTATACGTTTGATTAGTTCATTAAGACCTTAAAATTCCGATATGCAAACAAAAATTGCGTATTGGCATAGATTTATCGGGAAATTAAATATGGACGCAATGAGGAGCCTTACAAAATAAGAACATCCCGAATACCGACCAATTGGTCGGTAAAAGGAATTTCGCATGTAGTTAATGAAACTAATTTTCTATTATGCATATACCGACCAATTGGTCGGTAAAAGGAATTTCGCATGTAGTTAATGAAACTAATTTTCTATTATGCATGTTGCTTTGTGATTGTTTTGTGTTCAGTTACATATTCTAAAAGATATCCTTAGATAATACACCTGTATGCGACCTATGCTAACTTTAATGGATTTTTTGTTATATACGTTTCAACTTGCACTGTTTTTCTATTTGTTATTTATTTATTTATTTTTACAGAATTATTTCCAAAAAGCACTGTGGTTTTAAAACCTTATAATTTATGTTTATTACACAAAATTAAATATTAACGATATTTTTAGATCATATATAAGTGTGTGTGAAGTAGAAACGCGCTTAACATCGATTATAAATTTCGGTTTCGAGGCTTTATTACGCAAATATAGAATTGGTCGGAAACTGGATACGATTTCTTTCTCATGTCCCTGTTTCCGTCCAACTCAGGTGCTTTCGGTTTCGGTGTGCTTCCAGGTACATCATCAAGAATGATAAAAAGAGGTTAAAGTATTCGCAGAAGAATATGGAGAAAGCGCTACAAGACATAAAAGAGAAGAAAATAAGCATAAATCAGGCTGCTAAATTATAGAGCAAGAATAGCGACGAATTCATGGAACATGAACGACTAGTTGAGGCAGAAAAGCTAGCTAAAGAGAAAGATAAATTAGAGCTCAAAAAAGGAAAGAAAAGAGTCAACAAACTAAGTCAAAAGACCTAGTTTGTTGACTCTTTTCTTTCCTTTTTGAGCTATTTACAGAAGCAAAAGAAAAAAAATTGGCCAAGTGCGAGTCAGACTCGCCCATGAAGGGTTCCGTAGTAACTATAATAAATATAATTTAATATATTTATTTGAAAAAAAGACTTAAAAGTTTCTTAAAACTAGCTTATTTACAATTTTTACAACTACGCCAAATAACTTTGTTATTCACAGTGTTTGTATGAATTACAAAGTTATATTTGCGGTTTTAGAAAATATGCTGTATCTCAAAAACTCCTAACCCGATCTCGTTCAAACCAATTTTGGTTGAAAGATTACATTATACTTATATTTTTTTTAGATTATTCACTCCATAATTATAGAAGTTAGAGGGGGGACACACATTTTACCACTTTAGAAGCATATATCTTTTAAACGATTAACTTTATGAAAAAGTGGTTTTAGAAACCTCAATATCATTTTTGAAGACCTGTCTATAGATACCACACATGCATAGGTATCATGACAAAAATATTTTCAGTTTCAGTTCCATGTATGGGGGAGCCCCCCTTTATTTAAAATATTTTTTAATTTTTTTTCTAAAAATCGGAAAGCGGTTCACAGAATACATCTATTTACCAAGTTTCACATGTATAGTCCTAATAGTTTCGGAATAAAATGGCTGTGACATACGGACGGACGGACAGACAGACAGATGGACAGACATGTCGAAACTATAAGGGTTCTGTTTTTTGCCATTCGGCTACGGAACCTTAAAAATGGAATACCCAGAAGGTCCCTTTGTTGTTGTGCAATATGACGGTGAACATTTCATGGGGTAGTCATGGAAATGTAGATGACAAAAGTTTGAAAGAGAATGACGATGGGTGGAAACTAACCCTTCATTAAGTACATAATATATGGACGATAGCAAATAAGAGCATGTATTATTTTTTAAGTAAGGACATAAAATCCAATTTACTTTCCTGTTTTACATTATGTGAGTGTAATGTAGGTATATACAAGTTAATTTTTGTTATTTCTGTGCTGAATCCCTAATAAATTATAAGTATAAAATGTTTTTTTTTTTTACGAATTTCGACTCTATTCCTGACTCATAGTGTCGATTTTACTAAGTAACATTTGGCTGGTCGAGACACAGTGGTCGGATACACGGATATTTGTAGGTAGCCGGTCGGAAAACTGTGCTTTCTGTTTTCAGCCATAACAGTATTCATTCAAATATAGATATAAAAAAAGTCGTAAGAGGACACAATTATGTACATATTTTTCAAATTAAAGTTCGTAATCTTTCAGAAAAACATTTTTTCATATGAGGTCTAGAGTATTTTTTTTTATCTTTTGAAGGATTCAT
Source organism: Tholera decimalis (assembly GCA_943138885.2). Taxonomy (NCBI): domain Eukaryota; kingdom Metazoa; phylum Arthropoda; class Insecta; order Lepidoptera; family Noctuidae; genus Tholera; species Tholera decimalis. The sequence goes on from OW964548.2 coordinate 23,213,633, forward strand.
TTAGGCATATCAATCAGTGGTCGGAATTCGGCGCCATTGCGTTATTCAAAGCTTGTAATTTGCAGATGATGCTTTTGAGCAATGCTTTTTTTTTGTTTTAAAACATTTATTAACCACTATTAAGATGTATTTCATAAACGTTTTATATTATAATTATAACATATTTAAATACATTGTTGTGTTTAACCTTTTGAACGCCATTGTCACATATATGTGACAAACGAAATCTTACCCTGAAAGCCAATGTCACAAATATATGACAAAATACACGTCGCACCATATTATGAAATAAATAATTTAACCATTACTTTTGTGTGTTTTTATTTATATAATTTAAAAGTTTAAGCTTCCGTCTATATTATATTGCATGAAACTAATATAAATACTTAAACCACCAATATCGAGAAATTTGTTGTTTAAAAGTAGATGTTAAACGCGTATAAAAGGAGTGTCTCACACGCCGTAGTCTGCTATATGTGACAGCTAGTGTTGTGACGTATGATTGTAAAATCAATAAAAACTTAAGAAGATGAATATGAAATTTTCCTTTATAAAAAAATCCTTTTGTTACTTCTATTCCTGTTGTTTTGTTTATATTAGGTACTAAACTGATGATCTTTCTATTACTAATTACTATTTCTATTTCTATTACTAATTATTAGGTACATTTTGTTAAAGATTTTTGATATTGTAAGACTGATTCGTAATAATAATTATTAGGTATATGTAACTGTTGATTATTTAAATGATTTTTGCGTATTTTTTACACGTAAAAGAATCAATAATTAAAGTACTGATTTCAATTTCTTTTTATTACTACATTAAAATCCTTGCGTATTTTTAGATATGGATATGTATTATATTAGATATGGATAGGTATTATATTAGAAAGAATAATAAGAATACTTATTAGAATCGATAACCAACGTGTAGGTACACTGCTACATCCCTAATTCAGATGCGAGAATGTCATAAAATTGACTGGCAAGCAACGCCATTGTCACAATACCAAGACAAGTCATGTTGAATAGTGTTGTAACCATATTGTAATAAATATATTTTTTAGTTTTCTAATATCTGCTTTTTCATTGATAAAGTCTCTGTTAAATGCTGTGTAAAGATTATTATATTGGAATATAGTGGCAGGTTAAATAAAATTTCAGTGTCGTGAGTACGGTTTATTAGAAAATTAAAGACGAAAATAAAAACTCAGTTGTATATCGATATAAGTTTTGGAATCCCTATTTTTTATGAAGGTCATTTGACAGAAAGTGGCCTGGCATCAGGGGTACGGCGATATGTTTATACTCTGGCGTTCAAAAGGTTAAATACTAACTTGCAAAGCAGTCATAAAAATCAATAATAGCAACATGACAGATGATTTGAAATCAAAATCACATTTGGCTTCATACAAATATTGTATATTATACTAATTATTATTCATTAGTAATAACTTTAGTATAAGTAGGTTAATAAAATACAATATTATCACAGTAATTTTAAATACAAGTGAGCAACTACCCAGACATTAAATCGCTTAGTAATTGGAGTACGAGATCAAATAATCCGCAAGCTGAGAGAGATATTTTATCTTACCTGAAATTCCCAATGTAAAAACGATAAATGCTGTTATAAGTCCATAAAACCAAAATACGATAACTCCAGAAAATACAGTTATCGTCGACACAACCCACAGTCTGTACAAGATAATTCTAAGTATATGATACATATTTTAATTCTTGGAATTATCGCAGAGACACCTTAGAAATGAGGAAAAATTGCTAAATATTGCCATAGCCAAGATTTAATTGCCAAGGACGATATTGTGGACGTATCACATATTAGATAAGAATTTAGAATTAACGAATCGTGTGTTTGATGGAGAGTATGGTTTGAAAATTATAATGGTTTAGTGTAAATTGTATTGCTGTTATATTGTAATTTGTTGTCAGATGTTACTTTTTTTACCGAACGATGCGAATAGTTTTTTTTTTAATTTATTTCGTGACCATGGATACAAAGTCCTTCAGTCGGAATAATAGAGATTATAATTATGAAACTTATGAAATCTAAATATGGAAACACAATCTTGTTACAAATTCAATAAGTTAACAATTTTGAGAACATAGCATTAAAGTGCAAACAGTAAAATGTCATCTACAATGAAATCCTATCTAAACATATAATACTAATAATTCTTATTATCATATTTTTTCAACAGTATTTAGGATGAATTTATATAAAGGTATGAAATAGAGTTTGAAAATAAATCTTGCACGCGGCGGCGGCGGGGAACACTTAACGAGTTTTCTTCTGCTACATCACTAGCAACCGTTTGACAGCTGTCAGATAGGCAACTGCACTACTGCAGTGGTGGCCGCTTTGGTAACGGAACGCAAATCACAGAGTACATTTTATTGACGCAAATTACCGCCCCCAAAAATGTAATAAATTAAGATACTATTTAATTGTGTTGATGTATATTATTCAAGTTTTTATTGTTAGTTTATAGTAATATATAAAATGATTACTTAAAAACCTAAACATGTTTAAAAGACCACATTTGGCCTGTGTTGTATACAGGGGCGGATCGTGAATGTGTGAGGCCCTGGGCTGAAACTGCTCGGGGGCCCCTTAATTATCCAAATAATTGTCATTTTGTCAAAAAACTGTTTTCTATTTGATGAAAATACGGTCAAGACTAAAATGGATTAAATTGACTTCATTTTTTTATTTTTTATTTATTTATTTTTGACAGGCCTGTTGGTCTAGTGGTCAGTGGCCCTGACTGCTATGCTCAAGGTCGTGGGTTCGATTCCCACCCAGGACAAATGTTTGTGTGATGAGCACGATCATTTGTTCTTTGTCTGGGTGTAATTTATCTATAATATATGTATGTATTTAGAAATATATATGTATGTTTATCAGTTGTCTAGTACTCTTAGCATAAGCTCTGTTTAGTTTGGGACTAGATGGCATTGTGTGAAAAGTTGAAAAAAAAATATTAAAAAGAGTTCGTATTTATATATTTATATACAACGTGTAATTTAAAGGGTATATACATACCAAGTGCACGGCTTCTTTGGATAATAACAAACGATATAGCATGGGTTTTGTAATCCTATGTCTACATGTGTGAAACTTATTAGAAATTTCAATACATTGATACCAGAGACCGAATTTATCAAATTAAGAAGAACGAAGAGAATTATCGTTTTATTGGCAAGTGACGTGGAAAGTGATGACCCTCATAGTGCTGTGACACGTTTGTTATTATTGGTATTCAAGAAACATACGAAACCAACAATTTGGGTTCAATTCTGTGTCACTTATTTTGAGCTGAAACTTTGCATAGAGACTCCATACCAGATGTTGTCTTCAGTCCTTTTGGATAGATATGGGGTTTCCGTTACACTTTGTACATTTTTTATTACTGATGAGCCCGCTCTTGACCTTGATCACGCCTGATGATAAACGACAAATAAGTTCTACTAAAGGGCGACAAAGCATAGAAGCTGCCTGTTCACACTTACTTTAAAGGCGGCAGACGGGTTATATGTGAAAAGAAACAGAAACAGAGAGATTTATAACCAATTTAGGCAGAAAGTTCCAAACTTTGGTCGTGCGCACAATAAATGTAGAGGAGAATCGCTTAGTATGACAGGATGGTATATTGACCAAGTGAGGATGATACCTACAGTAGAAACGTCTGGTAGATCAGTAGTAAAAGGGAGATGGAAGGATCAGGCCTCTATTAAGTACTAGTATAGTAAATTATATAAGTACAAACAGTTGTTTGCTCATCACTAATCCTTTTTTTAAATCATAATATATGGAAAGAATTGACAAATGATTTAGACAGTCATTCGTTCGACTGTTTTTGTCGTAATTTTGTTTCGATATACGACATCTTGGTGAAAACGCGCTCCGCTTCACAGCTAGAGATTGTTAATGTCAATATAATTTATATTTACGATGGTATAGCAATTAGTGAAAACTGAAAACATTAACTTTATTTTCAAAAATAAGAATATTTCTTCTTTATGTCATCTGTTCGTCTGAATATATTAGATCTTTACCAATGAAATTTCAATTAATCAATGTAAACACCCATGCAATCGATGCATCTTTTCCAACGCAGTAGTAACTTATTGATGCCCTTGAAGAAATCAGTTGAACGGGAGGCAACAAATTCTGCAAAGGCATTTTTTACTGCCTCTGGGGTGTTGATTATTTCCGAGAAGTTATCCAAATTCAGAAAAAAGTAGAAGTCTGTAGGCGCAAGGTCTAGTGAGTACGACGGATGGCGGAGAACTTCCAACCCCAGCTCTTGTAACTTGTAGACCGTCTGCTGTGTAGTATGAGGTCGCGCATTGTCGTGCAGGAGCAACGGAGCCGAGCGATTGACCAAAGCTGGTTGGAGATGTGCGAGCTTCTCTATAATTGTGTTCAGTTCTGCAGTAATGCTCATCTTGTTTGGTAGGAAGCTGTGATGAGTTACACTAGGGTTAGACCACCAAACAGGGACCATCACTTTTCTAGGGGTCAGTTTTCGTTTAAGAAAACGTTTAGATGCTAATCCAGGATCCAACAAATTTGCTGAGCGCTTATGATTGTCCATTCAGGATACATTTTTCACCGCAGGCAACAAAATTCTTTCGTTTATGTGCCTGTTGAGCAGTGCAAGGTACGTCTCGATGCGTCTTTCGCGGTGATGATCACTGAATTCGTGTGGCAGACATCAAGCTTTTTTACCTTGCCAATTTGACGCAAGTGAACCAATATTGTTTTGAATTAGCAGCAGCTTTTAACGCTAGTAACGTTGAAAGCTGCTGCTAATTCAACCACATATTGGGATTCATCTGCACCCACAATCGCCTTTAATTCGTCATTGACAACCACGGGGTTCATTTTTCAGGTCGAAATTTCCAGATCGGAAGCGAACAAATTAATAACAGGTGGTGCATTCATTTTTTAGAGTTCGTTTCGTAAACGTTGTTGAAGTTGTGGGCCGTAGGTACAAGTGGCATGGTTATGCCAAACTTTGAAACAAGAAGTCCATGTTTTAAAATAAAATTAATTTGAAATTAGAATTCATAGCCAAAAAAATATGATTATCAAACTCAAACTCAACAAATATTATTTATTTTACATGGGCCTACATGGGCACTTACAAAAGAAGCCTATAACCCTTCTCAAGCTTCAACCTACTTCGATATCGAATTTTATCTTAATCCACCCAGTACTTCCCAAGATTAGCGCGTTCAAAGAAACAAACTTTACTGCTTTATAATATTAGTATAGATTTCCTAAATTCGGAGCATTCTAGGATCTTTTCATAATCAGATTACTTTCAATAATTATAAGTACGATAATTCTCTTATCTTCAAGATTCAAGTCTGATATTTATAAATGAAATGAAATAAAATATTTATTTGTAAATTGTTTACAAATAACACTTTCATACATATATTTTTTGTGTTTTAAGTTAAGCTAGATGAGATCAGTGTTTCCTAACTGACTACTCTGAGAAGAAACACCGAAACAAACTCAGAAGTTTACATCATTTTTAAAGTCCATACAATTCGTATTCGTCAAACCATATGAGAAGCATGAAGGTTCATGTCTGTTGTGTCTTTTGAGGAAAGGAGCACGCTGATTTGAGTGGACCATCCAGACAAGCATTTGTCAGTTATCATGTAGCTCAACTTTGAACTTAAGGAGCTCAACGATCTGACGAACAGTACCAAAGTAAGGACATTTGGGTAGGTCAGACAAATACTCAAACTGCCATACATATACTACAAATTATAATGAAAATATCATAAAAAGAACTAATAACCTAAGTATTCCTCACATTCATAATAATAAAAATATAAAAGATCAAAAAAACGAAAAAAGAAATAATAAAATAGAAAGTATATACAGTACCTTAGAAAGTCAATCATTAACTCAGAAAAATATATTAAAAAAGCGCACATAAGTAGGTATATCATTGGAGCAACTCATTCCGAAGCCTTTTAGTCCTCAATATAATCTTTGAGTGTGTAAAAAGCTTTCTGACATAGCTTACGTTTTATAAATAATTTGAATTTAATTAGAATAAGTTACTTATCAAGTTATCACTTAATAGCACACTAAATACTCATACTCACACACAGTTGTGGCAATTAAACACTGAGTTTGTATTTAGATAATTTTACATATTTCCGATTGATTAAATATATATATATTTAAAAACATCGTCTATTTTATTAATGAGAACTGGCAGGGGGCCCCTTATATCCACGGGGCCCTGGGCTGCAGCCCAAATAGCCCATAGGTAGATTCGCCCCTGGTTGTATACATATTTTGTAACATGTTCTTATCGAAGTACCCACATTCATGAATATAATTTTCACGTGTTGTTCGCTTTCACTATTTATGATATTAGAATAAGAAAAAATAAATAACAAAGTGTCAATTGAAAATGTATCGAAGCTACTGTAGTTATGATGAAGAATGGCAGAGAAAGAAGTCGTTAATAATCAGGAGCCTTTTCCACGATATTACAAGTAAGTAAAAACAACCTCATTTCTAATGTTTTATCTCCTTTGGTAAACTCCAAACAATAGAACATCTTACCAATCTATTTCCAAACTATAATATGATAACTTCATACTCATAACAGTATTCTAGTTTATTTTTCTTGGTGCTCGCGTATATGATAAGTTGTATCTTACTTCTGATAGACGAAGTCCACCTCAAGGGATCCTTCCCTTCCGCAAGGATCCGATCCAACTGGAGTCTCCAGTTGGATCGGATATGACACCGGTTCATTAGAAGATAGAAATTACCGTTAGTCGGGAGCCAGAACATCAGACATCGATCTTGCCAAGGGGCATGGTGATACCCAACTACCAGGTTAGGAAGGTCAGACAGGCAGGCAGGTGGAAATAGGTTAAACTTTAAACATTACTGCATTCAATTGTTCTATACTTCTGGCACACCGTAGATTCTCTGGATCTTCACCAGACAATTTAACCGTAATGACTCATCTTCTATTTATACTTATAAATAAATTTGAGTCTATCTGTAATCTGAAAAAATAAAAAAAGTAATAAAAAAGCTAAAAAAAAAAAACCGACTGCAACCTTATACTAAAACTAACTGAAAAGCTAATAAAAACAAGCCCATTTTAAATTAAATTAAAGTTGGAAGCAAGCGGGCCCATACCATTATTATAGTTTCAAACTCAAATGGGTCCCGCCTGCTTCCAACTTTAATTTAATTTAAAATGGGCTTGTTTTTATTAGCTTTTCAGTTAGTTTTAGTATAAGGTTGCAGTCGGGTTATTTAATTTTTTAAATTACTTTTTTTATTTCCAGCTTTTTAGTTTACAAATGTGAAAGATTTGGCAGACGATTTAGTTCTTGATGCGTGTTTTTTACGATTTGTCACTTTGAATTACTTTTAACCATATAAGTTGTTTATGTTTGTAATCACCTTTTAAAACCCTTTATTTTGATACCCAACTTGATAGGTTTTGAGAAAAAAAGAAACTTTTTTGAAGGCATAATATGGCGCCAAAAATCCGCCATTTTGTTTTTTTTTTATTTTGATATACCCAGTGTCACTTTCACAGTCAATACGAATCTAACGATACCTCTCAAGATAAAATCCGTTGAGCCGTTCAGGCCACAGAGCGTGCCAAACAATTATACATACATACATACAAACTCTCGAAAAACATAACCCTCCTTAAAGTATTTCTCCAGAGAATGAAAATTTAAATTCTATCGTTGAAGATAGAGATGACAGTCAGAGCTCTGCTGCTACTGAGTCTAATGGATATAGAGCTGATTGTGATTCGATGGATACAGCGAGTATTGATGTCATAAATTACTCCAGATCAAACGAAGATGCTATAATGATATCTGAGGAAGAGAAACTCGCCAGCGAAAAATTGGATGAAAAGAAAATAAGTAACGACGACAATGTTAACAAGAGGACCAGTGAGCAAAATAAGTTTAGTACAGAAAGAATAGAGGATCTGGTTTCAGCTGAAGAACGTAGTGTTGGAAATTCCACAATTTATGATCAAGAAATGATTGTAAGAATCGATGAATCAATGAAACAAGCCCATTATACTTCTATCAGAGAACAGAAAAGTACTCATATTGAAGACTTTAATGAATCAGAGAATGAAAAACAAACTGAAGATATAACAGAAACCGATTTAGATTCATATGATTCCGGATCAGAGTCTAAGGAAACTCAAAAGATAGCATCAGGAACGAGAAAAGAATTCATTGAACCAAATGATGAACCATTTGAGGGAGAAATGGAACTAGAACGCAGTAGTACCAGTGAAGGTAAGTACTGATCTACACATACTAATAAAATTTAAATGTCTGTCTGTGGTTTTAAAATAATGGCGTTTTGTCTCAAGTCAATGACGACTTTTTACGACGGTTAATTGATAATAGGCTCGCGCTTAACCACCATCCCACAGCACGCTTACCTAGAAGTAACTTATTCACTCTTGACTTAAAGACCCCCAGGTTATAGCTATCAGGAAACACAGACTCCAGCAGGGAATTCTACTCCTTAGCCGTTCGCACAATGAAAGTATTACACAAACATACTTTTTAAACCTTTTGTGTCTGTCTTTCTGTTTGTCTGAGTTAATCTCTAGAAGATAGAGGAGGTTATAGGGTATCATTTAGGCTACCCGGAATTCCCGCGAGACCGAGATTAACGCGAAAAAAATACGCAGATATTCTCCAACACGAACGAAGTCACGGGCATAGCTAGTGCTTAATAACTGCGGTAAAGAGAGATGAGTAAAACTAATAACAACTTCTACTATGAGTCTTAAATGAGACTGCTTATGTAACCGTAAAATTCAAAAACCGTTAGATTACAATCTATCTCGCGAGGTTCTAATCTATTGATAAACTAGCTTTTGCCCGCAACTTCGTTCGCGTGGGAGGTTTTTCCCACGTAAATCCCGATCCCATGAGAATTCCGGGATAAAAATATCCTATGTCCGTCTCCTGGTTCTAAGCTACCTCCCTACCAATTTTCAGCTAAATCGGTTCAGCCGTTCTTGAGTTATAAATAGTATAACTAACACGACTTTCTTTTATATATATAGATTTGTGTGTTTATTTTTTGTTTATGTGTAAATGTATGGACTTTGGTCTGAAAATAAAGTATTTTATGTATGGTAATCGGACGGGGTAGCTGAAGAAGCTCGCGCTCGGACGCCCCGCCTTTTTATTCCTTCGGCCGCGAGACGGGTCGAGCGCGGCGACCGATACTCAAAAATAATCCTTATAGCATGATTCAGTATTCACGCGCGATGGCTTATTATTAGCGTGGTTCATGTAAAACTTTGGTGTTTCTATACCGATTTATATGATTCTTTTTTATGGAATAGTTAATAATGTTAACTTTTTCAATTAGGGGTGACTGAGAGTGTTATAAACGTAAGAGTAGACAAATATTATAATCAGAAAGCTTCGAACTGCTAAGCTATCGGGAGTTACACGTGTTATTGTGAGTCAACCATAAAAGATAGACATATGCTGTCGTGGGATATTATTTATATAATTTTAAGGAGAATATCCGACATGAAATGATTTCTGTGTAGCTTTAACCATTAAGGTTGCACACGCGACGGAAGCTTAAAAAATGGAGTAACTTCTCCCGGTTTCCCAACATTTCCCTTCACTGCTCTGCTCCTATTGATTGTAGCGTGATGAAAAGTATACTATAACCAGCTCAGGAGTATGAAAAATAATTGTACCAAGTTTCTTTAAAATCCGTCAAGTAGTTTTTGTTTCTATAACGGTTATACCAGAGAGTATTTAACCTAGAGAGCCTATATAGGCCGTTTTCTTTGAAGAACACAACTCACCAATACGGGTTGGGAGGCGAGGAAAAAATGCGCTACTGCAATTGGTCAGTTCAAAGTCAAGCTTCATAGATATGCCGAGTTAGGGATTGCTCTACTTGATTGAGGGAAAGTTATCGATATCGATAAAATGAACTTTAACATTATAAAATTACTCAATAAAATCACATAATAATATTTAATCATTATCAGTCTCAATTACAAAAAGAAAAACAAGTATGCTGTTATTATTGATTTTTAAAATGAATTAATTTGGTAAATGTTTTTCGAATTAAAGTTTTAGGGTCGTGATTGTTTTTGCTAAAAAATGATAACCGAGCGTCTACATATTTCTGAATTATGCATCTTGCTAATTCGATCAAATGATTGCTAGTTTCTATTTCATATTGATGAAAATTTATTATCGGGGAATAAATTATACCCAATCAGTGATTTTAAAACCGATCTTATAAAATAATTGGAATTATATTTCTGAGACAGCACTTTCGAACCACTCTCGTTGATCTCCCTTTTAATACAAATTTCACAACGACGACAAATTTCTATTACTGTGGTGGATCCGTACAATAACTTGTTTTAGTGTCTTTTTGAAATTGTAAGGCGTTTTGATTTGTAACACCAATCAACGCTCCAATACAAGTTAGGCATTTTATTTGCTGCATCAGAGCATGGACAATGTAGCCGGCCATATATTATTTTTATATTTTATTTTTTTATATTTATTTTATATTCCATAATAAATATATTTTCATTAAAATCAGATGTGTCAACAACTGTAGCTTCAGCAGGCACTAGGTAATAATTATTTCTTGGTGGTACTCACCACCATTAGATGATTTATCTAATGACTCCTCCCTCCTACATACACTTAACCCATGGACTCGACATCGAAACAAAGGAACCTGTTTCTTTTTCCTGAGTGGGAAAATCATCGAATGACTTCTCCCGCTCTGGGTAAAGTGGAAGGGAAAGTTAGACTTCTACTGACTAAAAACCCACCCTGTTCCTTCAGCTGCCCTTAAGTTCCGGGGCCGCGGAATCTCATAGAGACCATTACCGCATCCCCGGAACCAAAGTAACTAACGAGGGTGATATTGTAATGCAAAGGTCCAAGTTAATTAATATTAGACTCCGTCATACTATTTGAAGCCTAGAAAGATTGGATATAGGTATCTTATATTCTTTTGACTTTTCTCAACATTATATCAATAAAAACCAAACTAAAAACCAATATTGCCTAGTAACCTTATCCATCCACTTTTCTTTTTAATATGGAATCTTGGGAAATCTAAAATGAAAACATGCATGTCACACAGAAGAAAAAATATCAGAACTTTCTCCTTTTTAGGGTTCCGTAGCCGAATGGCAAAAACGGAACCCTTATAGTTTCGATATGTCTGTCCGTCTGTCTGTCTGTCTGTCCGTCCGTCCGTATGTCACAGCCATTTTATTCCGAAACTATTAAAACTATACATGTGAAACTTGGTAGATAGATGTATTCTGTAAACCGCTTTTCTATTTTAAAGAAAAAAATTAAAAAATATTTAAAATAAAGGGGGTACCCATACATGGAACTAGAACTGAAAATATTTTTTTACATGAAACCTATGCGTGTGTGGTATTTATAGACAGGTCTTTAAAAATGATATAAGGGTTTCTAGAACCACTTTTACATAAAGTCAATCGTTTAAAGATATAAGCTTCCAAAGTGGTAAAATGTGTGTCCCCCCCCTCTAACTTCTATAATAATGGAGTGAAAAATCTAAAAAAAATATGTGTCTGTAGATCTTAATGTAAACTTTCAACCAAAATTGGTTTGAACGAAATCGGCTCAGCAGTTTTTGAGATACAGCATATTTTTTAAAACCACAAATATAACTTTGTAATTCATACAAACACTATGAAACACATAGTTATTTAGCGTAGTTGTAAAAATGTAAATAAATAAGCTAGTTTTAAGAAATTTTAAGTTTATTTTTATTCGTCATATAAATATACATAATTATTATATTATATTATTATAGTTACTACGGAACCCTTTATGGGCGAGTCTGACTCGCACTTGGCCAATTTTTTTAAAGTCGGTTAATGTAGATAGGTATTTTATGACAACTATCTGAATTGAATTACAAAAAAATAATTTTAATTTTCAATATCGTATCCAGCCGTTATAGGTAACAGCACAGATTTTTACGATAAAAATACAGATGAAAAGACAGGGATAAAAGAATTAGAATTTCTAGAAAGAGACATTTCCAAAAGACAGACATCAACGCGCGACACAATTTTGTCCTTGACCACCCAAACCACCATTTTTAATGGACCTCTGCGGTAGCTTATAATCGGATTAAATGATAAATAATTTTCATATTATTTCATTACTGATGAATAGTTATGTCTCTTTTTTTCGCACGTGGAAGTAATAGACTCTGTCACTTTCTTATGCCCGCCCAGTTCGCCTGCGGCCTTTGTCAGTGATAGACCTGTGTCGATTCCTCCCGCAACCGTGATTATAATTTTTTATCGAAATAGTTATTGTTTAGTCTTGTTTTCTGATTTTATTTATCTATATTTGACAAGTGAACAATGTTTATATAACATTAGTTTACCGATATGGGGAATAAGTATAAAAGACAACGAAAGGTGAAAAAATTGGCCAAGTGCGAGTTGGACTCGCCCATGAAGGGTTCCGTAGTAACTATAATAAATATAATATACTTAATATATTTATTTGAAAAAAAAAAAACCAAAAACCTTACAAATTTCTTAAAAGTAGCTTATTTACAATTTTTACAACTACGCCAAATAACTTTGTTTTTCATAGTGTTTGTATGAATTACAAAGTTATATTTGCGGTTTTATAAAATATACTGTATCTCAAAAAATGTTGACTCGATCTCGTTCAAACTAATTTTGGTTGAAAGTTTACATTAAGATCTACAACATATGGTTTTTTTAGATTTTTCACTTCATTATTATAGAAGTTAGAGGGGGGGGACACACATTTTACCACTTTGGAAGCGTATATCTTTTAAACGATTAACTTTATGAAAAAGTAATTTTAGAAACCCTAATGTCATTTTTAAAGACCTGTCTATAGATACCACACACGTATAGGTTTCATGAAAAAAAATATTTTCAGTTTTAGTTCCATGTATGAGGAGCCCCCTTTATTTTAAATATTTTTTAAATTTTCTCTTACAATCGGAAAGCGGTTCACAAAATACATCTATCTATCAAGTTTTACATGTATAGTCTTAATAGTTTCGGAATAAAATGGCTGTGACATACGGACGGACGGACAGACAGACAGACGGACAGACATGTCGAAACTATAAGGGTTCCGTTTTTTGCCATTCGGCTACGGAACCCTAAAAACCGACATTTGGAACGCCTGAGGGATCATGCTCGTAAAATGATGGAAAATAATTGGCCAAGTGCGAGTCAGACTCGCCCATGAAGGGTTTCGTAGTAACTATTATAATATAATATAATATAATATAATATAATATGTATATTTATTTGACGAAAAACAAAACCTTACAAATTTCTTAAAACTAAGTTATTTACATTTTTTACAACTACGCCAAATAACTTTGTTTTTCATAGTGTTTGTATGAATTACAAAGTTATATTTGCGGTTTTCAAAAAATGCTGACCCGATCTCGTTCAAACCAATTTTGGTTGAAAGTATACATTAAGATCTACAGACATATATTTTTTTAGATTTTCATTCCATTATTACAGAAGTTAGAGGGGGAGGGGGGAGGTACACATTTTACCACTTTGGGAGCGTATATCTTTTAAACGATTGACTTTATAAAAAGTAGTTTCAGAAACCCCTATGTCATTTTTATAGACCTGTCTATAGATACCACACACACATAGGTTTCACGATAAAAAAAAAAATTCAGTTTCAGTTCCATGTATGGTGAGCCCCCCTTTATTTTAAATATTTTTTTTATAAAATCTGAAAGCGGTTTACAGAATACATCTACCTACCAAGTTTCACATGTATAGTCCTAATAGCTTCGGAATAAAATGGCTGTGACATACGAACGGACGCACGGACAGACATGACGAACTATGAGGGTTCCCTATTTTTTAATATTTACATACCAGTTTTATTTTACAGAGACAAAATCACAGCGCCGGAGCAGACCTCGGATATTACATGTGATTCGGAAAACAGAAGATTAGAGTCGCCATTATAATTTTTAAATTTGGATGATCAACAGTGTCTAACTACTAACTTCTTGGAAAAAAATTAGTCAGTAAAATGTTTATTTCCTATTAAGATAGAAAGAAATACATTGGCGCGGATTGTCTTGTTCACAAACTAAACTAAAGTTCAGTGCATCTTTTTCTTACTATTTCATTATAAAAGGACAGAAAATATTAGTTTATTTCTGTCAAATTAGTCAGCGCCTGACGTAAATTGACGTATTTTTAGTAACCAATTTTTTAATCGAGTCTAAAATTGTCTATGGAATATTAATAATATATATAATTATATATATAATTTGACAGGACTAAACTAATATTTTTCTTCTGCTTTTTTCTTAATGAAATAGAAAGAAAGTGCGTTGCCAGGGCCAAAATTCGTGGTGGCAAGGCATCTGCCGGAGATTTTTCACTCTTACTTTAAAGGTGGCAGACGGGTCATATGTGGAAAAGAACACAGAAGCCGACAGAGAGTTCCAAACCGATTCGAAGACCGGTCGAAGTCCGACCGAAGTCCGACCGACAAAGTGCGCACAATAAATGTAGAGGAGAATTACATAGTATGACAAAGTGGTATATTGACCAAGTGAGGATGGTGCCCTGTAGTACGTCTGGTATATTAATACTGAAAGCCATTACCAATGATATTGCCGTTATTCATGAAATCAGTCATCGTGTTTTTTTCTATATATTTTATTTCTATTTATCAAAGTAATCACCCATGCAATCGATGCATCTTTTCCAACGCACTGGTAGCTTATTGATACCCTTCTTGAAGAAATCAGTTGGACGGGAGGCAACAAATTCTGCAAAGGCATTTTTACTGCCTCTATGATGTTGATTTTTTTCCGAGAAGTTTAGAATTCAGGAAAAAGTAGAAGTCTGTAGGTGCAAGTTCTAGTGAGTACGACAGATGGCGGAGAACTTCCAACACCAGCTCTTGTAACTTGTAGACCGTCTGCTGTGTAGTATGAGGACGCGCGTTGTCGTGCAAGAGCAGCGGAGCCGAGCGATTGACCAAAGCTGGTTGGAGATGTGCGAGCTTCTCCATAATTGTGTTCAGTTCTGCAGTAATGCTCATCCTGTTTGGTAGATAACTCATTACACCAGGGTTAGACCACCAAACAGGGACCATCACTTTTCTAGGGGTCAGTTTTCGTTTAGGAAAACGTTTAGATGCTAATCCAGGATCTAACCAATTTCGCTTACGATTGTCGAACAGGATCCATTTTTCACCGCAGGCAACAAAATTATTTCGTTTGTGTGCCTGTTAAGCAGTGCAAGGTACGTCTCGATGCGTCCTTCGCGGTGATGATCACTGAATTCGTGGGGCAGACGTCAAGCTTTTTTACCTTGCCAATTTGACGCAAGTAAACCAATATTGTTTTGATACTAGCGTTGAAAGCTGCTTCTAATTCAGCCGCAGATTGGGTGTCATCAGCTCTCACAATCGCCTTTAATTCGTCATCGACAACCAAAGGGTTCATTTTTCAGGTCGAAATTTCCAGATCGGACACGAGCAAACTAATAACGGGTGGTGCATTCATTTTTAGAGTTCGTTTTGTAAACGTCGTTGAGGTTGTGGGCCGTAGGTACAAGGGGCACGGTTATGCCAAACTTTGAAACAAGAATTCCAAATTATAAAATAAAATTAATTTGAAATTATAATTATTAGCCAAAACAATATGATTATCAAACTCAAACTCAACATATTTATTTCACATAGGCCCACATGGGCACTTACAATACGTCAGAAGTTAGTGCATGGTTTGAAATTGGTCGTTTTCTAGGGAGAAAAACCGGCAAAAAAACTCCACAGTATCCATGATACAGATTAAGAGGACAGTATATGATTTAATATTATAATTTGAAATTGCCAGTACGGCAAAACAGCGAATTCATAGGTAAAGCCCTGTTATTAAATATCAAATATTTATAAATTATTTAAAAATTAAACATAACTGACAACGAGCAGTACTGAAAGTGATGCTCTTTAAACCAAGAGACTTCTCTACTGACCAGCTATATTCTGACGCACAAATCCTCACAGTCAGACAGCTATATATCCTCCGTTCTATCCAGCGAAGACACCGTACTCTTCCTCTAGACAAAAACCTACTTCAAAGGCGCAAAGGTTTTCCAGTATGCAAAGCAATCCCTTGTCGATATGCATTTGCAAGTCGTCAATTTTTAGCACATAGTTCACGTATTTATAACAAAATTAATAAAATTATTTCCATTTATAGACTCACCACTCACGAATTAAAAAAACTTAAGAACTGGCTACTTCTTTTATCTTATGACGAAGCAGAAAAAATATTGTGTATCGAAACTTAAATTTATTTATACTCCTATGGAATCATACTATCTCTCATTCACACATAAGCACACCGTCGCCCACACACGCATATACACACACCCACTCACACAAACACATACACACACAAACCTTCCAGACACTCATAAACACACACACAACCTTCTTTTGCTGTTGACAACAGAAATATTGTAACAGAAATGTCACGGTCGTGTTATTTATTGCCAATGCCGAAATATCTCCGACTCCTAAGATACAGGTCTGCGTACCTAGTTTAGGTGCCGGAAATCTGATACTAATTTTTAGATTTGCTGTACAACCCACTGTTTTTCTTTTATGTATTACGTGTCTTTACTTATGTACAAATAAATTTTATCTTATCTTATCTTATATTGAAGGAAAATATGCAAAGACTTTACAAACTAGCAGTTGGGTAAAAAGAAGCCTATAACACTTCTCAAGCTTCAACCTACTTCAATACCAAATTTTATCTTAATCCACCCAGTACTTTCAAAGATTAGCGCATTCAAATAATCAAACTTTACTGCTTTATAATATTAGTGTAGATTTCTTAAATTAGGAGCATTGTAGGATCATATCATAATCAGATTACTTTCAATTATTATAAGTACGATAAGTCACAAATTTGAGCGGACCATCCAGAGTGTAAAAAAAAAGCAAACATTTGTCAGTTATCGTGTAGCTCAACTTTGAACTTAAGGAGCTCAACGATCTGACGAACAGTATCAAAGTAAGGACATTTGGGTAGGTAGGACAAATACTCAAACAGCCATACATCAACTATAAATTATAATGAAAATAACATAAAAAGAAATAATAACCTACATATTCCTCACATTCATAATAATAAAAATATAAAAGATCAAAAAAGGAAAAAAGAAATAATTAAATACAAAGTAGGTATATACAATACTTTAGAAAGTCAATCATTAACTCAGCAAAATATATTAAAAAAGAGCACATAAGTACGTATATCATTGGAGAAACTAATTCCCAAGCCTTTTAATCCTCAATATAATCTTTGACTATGTAAATAGCTTCCTGAAATAGCTTTTTAATTTTTATTAGTAGTGAACAATTAAACGGTCAATCACCCCAGAGGATTTGAAAGTGACATCACAAAAAGTTGACAAAAAGGTTAAGAAAACCGATAACGGATTTTCTTTAGGTTTGTTATCCTGAAACCTGATCCTGTTTGAAACCTGATCGTGTTCAAAGTCCATTACGTGGCTTTTCTCACAAGTACAAACACGACTATGATACGATATTCCATCATGGAATGCCACTGCCTATCTTCCGGCTTCATCATCAGACCTTGAAACCTAATCGTGGTCAAAGTTCATTACAAGACTTTTCTAAGAAATCCAAAACAGCTATGATACGATTTTCCATCATGAAGTTCCAGTTCATATCTTCCGGCTCCATCATCAGATCAGTTCGACAGTACCATATTATTGTATTGTCATCAGAACTACATACAGTTGCTAATTTTCATTACGCTACGACCCTTGGAAGATGGTTAAAGTAGTTGCCTTACATTCCATTACATAGTTAGTTACATACAGGTCGACCTAATAAAAGCGTGTTAAAAAGCGTAGTTTTGAAGCAACTTTTTGTTACTACTCATTTTAAGTAAATTAATTAAATAAAATCATAGTAAGAATTTGTTTACTACACTAGTAGTTCTTTTTCTTAGGTCAATATGATCATTTACTGTTACGGTCTGTTCATTTACACACGTTATATTATTTTTTGTCATTCTTAAATAAAGTAAAACACTAAATACCTAACAATATAATGAATAAGTTAGTTTAATTCAGATTAAAAAGAAATGTATTTGATTTTGGCGACTCCGTGCCTTCTCTATTCTAAAACATCAAAACACACAAACTACATCGCAACTCACCGCGAGCGTGCGCTCGAGTTTGCAATGTATTCTAGCGGGGGTGCTCCCCGCGTCTTCCGTTAAGCTACGCCCCTCGAGCTATGTCTTATTTTTTACGTATCACCTTAACATGCATGTATTGTAAGTATAACATAGTGAACCCTTAAAATGATGATTAGCTTAGTACAAACAGAGCGCTGACATGCGCAAACCGAGAAATATAATTTGATCAGTTCGATTACTAGACATAAAACGCGAACGTATCACTTTAGGCGTGTGTCGCACAATCAATTGTGTCTGTATTTAATAAAGATTACATTGCAGTTGTTTTACACACAATATTATGGCATCACAGCGAAATGGTGTGCCCAGTCTTGAATTGATACTGGTGATGGACATTATAATTTATGCGGAGTAAAGTTTAACAAGTAGTGTATAATTGGGGCATTCTGGATCACGGAGTGAGCGAAGCGAAGTGATCCAGAATCCCCAATTATACACTACTTAGCTCAACTTTGAACTTAAGGAGCTCAACGATCTGACGAACAGTACCAAAGTAAGGACATTTGGGTAGGTCAGACAAATACTCAAACTGCCATACATCAACTACAAATTATAATGAAAATATCATAAAAAGAACTAATAACCTAAGTATTCCTCACATTCATAATAATAAAAATATAAAAGATCAAAAAAACGAAAAAAGAAATAATAAAATACAAAGTATATACAGTACCTTAGAAAGTCAATCATTAACTCAGAAAAATATATTAAAAAAGCGCACATAAGTAGGTATATCATTGGAGCAACTCATTCCGAAGCCTTTTAGTCCTCAATATAATCTTTGAGTGTGTAAAAATCTTTCTGACATAGCTTACGTTTTATAAATAATTTGAATTTAATTAGAATAAGTTACTTATCAAGTTATCACTTAATAGCACACTAAATACTCATACTCACACACAGTTGTGACAATTAAACACTGAGTTTGTATTTAGATAATTTTACATATATCCGATTGATTAAATATATATATATATTTAAAAACATCGTCTATTTTATTAATGAGAACTGGCAGGGGGCCCCTTATATCCACGGGGCCCTGGGCTGCAGCCCAAATAGCCCATAGGTAGATCCGCCCCTGGTTGTATACATATTTTGTAACATGTTCTTATCGAAGTACCCACATTCATGAATATAATTTTCACGCGTTGTTCGCTTTCACTATTTATGATATTAGAATAAGAAAAAATAAATAACAAAGTGTCAATTGAAAATGTATCGAAGCTACTGTAGTTATGATGAAGAATGGCAGAGAAAGAAGTCGTTAATAATCAGGAGCCTTTTCCACGATATCACAAGTAAAAACAACCTCATTTCTAATGTTTTATCTCCTTTGGTAAACTCCAAACAATAGAACATCTTACCAATCTATTTCCAAACTATAATATGATAACTTCATACTCATAACAGTATTCTAGTTTATTATTCTTGGTGCTCGCGTATATGATAAGTTGTATCTTACTTCTGATAGACGAAGTCCACCTCAAGGGATCCTTCCCTTCCGCAAGGATCCGATCCAACTGGAGTCTCCAGTTGGATCGGATATGACACCGGTTCGTTAGAAGATAGAAATTACCGTTAGTCGGGAGCCAGAACATCAGACATCGATCTTGCCAAGGGGCATGGTGATACCCAACTACCAGGTTAGGAAGGTCAGACAGGCAGGCAGGTGGAAATAGGTTAAACTTTAAACATTACTGCATTCAATTGTTCTATACTTCTGGCACACCGTAGATTCTCTGGATCTTCACCAGACAATTTAACCGTAATGACTCATCTTCTATTTATACTTATAAATAAATTTGAGTCTATCTGTAATCTGAAAAAATAAAAAAAGTAATAAAAAGGATAAAAAAAACCGACTGCAACCTTATACTAAAACTAACTGAAAAGCTAATAAAAACAAGCCCATTTTAAATTAAATTAAAGTTGGAAGCAAGCGGGCCCATACCATTATTATAGTTTCAAACTCAAATGGGTCCCGCCTGCTTCCAACTTTAATTTAATTTAAAATGGGCTTGTTTTTATTAGCTTTTCAGTTAGTTTTAGTATAAGGTTGCAGTCGGGTTATTTAATTTTTTAAATTACTTTTTTTATTTCCAGCTTTTTAGTTTACAAATGTGAAAGATTTGGCAGACGATTTAGTTCTTGATGCGTGTTTTTTACGATTTGTCACTTTGAATTACTTTTAACCATATAAGTTGTATATGTTTGTAATCACCTTTTAAAACCCTTTATTTTGATACCCCACTTGATAGGTTTTGAGAAAAAAAGAAACTTTTTTGAAGGCATAATATGGCGCCAAAAATCCGCCATTTTGTTTTTTTTTTTATTTTGATATACCCAGTGTCACTTTCACAGTCAATACGAATCTAACGATACCTCTCAAGATAAAATCCGTTGAGCCGTTCAGGCCACAGAGCGTGCCAAACAATTATACATACATACATACAAACTCTCGAAAAACATAACCCTCCTTAAAGTATTTCTCCAGAGAATGAAAATTTAAATTCTATCGTTGAAGATAGAGATGACAGTCAGAGCTCTGCTGCTACTGAGTCTAATGGATATAGAGCTGATTGTGATTCGATGGATACAGCGAGTATTGATGTCATAAATTACTCCAGATCAAACGAAGATGCTATAATGATATCTGAGGAAGAGAAACTCGCCAGCGAAAAATTGGATGAAAAGAAAATAAGTAACGACGGCAATGTTAACAAGAGGACCAGTGAGCAAAATAAGTTTAGTACAGAAAGAATAGAGGATCTGGTTTCAGCTGAAGAACGTAGTGTTGGAAATTCCACAATTTATGATCAAGAAATGATTGAAAGAATCGATGAATCAATGAAACAAGCCCATTATACTTCTATCAGAGAACAGAAAAGTACTCATATTGAAGACTTTAATGAATCAGAGAATGAAAAACAAACTGAAGATATAACAGAAACCGATTTAGATTCATATGATTCCGGATCAGAGTCTAAGGAAACTCAAAAGATAGCATCAGGAACGAGAAAAGAATTCATTGAACCAAATGATGAACCATTTGAGGGAGAAATGGAACTAGAACGCAGTAGTACCAGTGAAGGTAAGTACTGATCTACACATACTAATAAAATTTAAATGTCTGTCTGTGGTTTTAAAAGCGTTTTCTCTCAAGTCAATGACGACTTTTTACGACGGTTAATTGATAATAGGCTCGCGCTTAACCACCATCCCACAGCACGCTTACCTAGAAGTAACTTATTCACTCTTGACTTAAAGACCCCCAGGTTATAGCTATCAGGAAACACAGACTCCAGCAGGGAATTCTACTCCTTAGCCGTTCGCACAATGAAAGTATTACACAAACATACTTTTTAAACCTTTTGTGTCTGTCTTTCTGTTTGTCTGAGTTAATCTCTAGAAGATAGAGGAGGTTATAGGGTATCATTTAGGCTACCCGGAATTCCCGCGAGACCAAGATTAACGCGAAAAAAATACGCAGATATTCTCCAACACGAACGAAGTCACGGGCATAGCTAGTGCTTAATAACTGCGGGAAAGAGAGATGAGTAAAACTAATAACAACTTCTACTATGAGTCTTAAATGAGACTGCTTATGTAACCGTAAAATTCAAAAACCGTTAGATTACAATCTATCTCGCGAGGTTCTAATCTATTGATAAACTAGCTTTTGCTCGCAACTTCGTTCGCGTGGGAGGTTTTTCCCACGTAAATCCCGATCCCATGAGAATTCCGGGATAAAAATATCCTATGTCCGTCTCCTGGATCTAAGCTACCTCCCTACCAATTTTCAGCTAAATCGGTTCAACCGTTCTTGAGTTATAAATAGTATAACTAACACGACTTTCTTTTATATGTATAGATTTGTGTGTTTATTTTTTGTTTATGTGTAAATGTATGGACTTTGGTCTGAAAATAAAGTATTTTATGTATGGTAATCGGACGGGGTAGCTGAAGAAGCTCGCGCTCGGACGCCTCGCCTTTTTATTCCTTCGGCCGCGAGACGGGTCGAGCGCGGCGACCGATACTCAAAAATAATCCTTATAGCATGATTCAGTATTCACGCGCGATGGCTTATTATTAGCGTGGTTCATGTATAACTTTGGTGTTTCTATACCGATTTATATGATTCTTTTTTATGGAATAGTTAATAATGTTAACTTTTTAAATTAGGGGTGACTGAGAGTGTTATAAACGTAAGAGTAGACAAATATTATAATCAGAAAGC
The DNA here is from genome assembly GCA_943138885.2 of Tholera decimalis. Classification (NCBI taxonomy): domain Eukaryota; kingdom Metazoa; phylum Arthropoda; class Insecta; order Lepidoptera; family Noctuidae; genus Tholera; species Tholera decimalis. Next base: position 23,236,281 of record OW964548.2, read on the forward strand.
TTCGAACTGCTAAGCTATCGGGAGTTACACGTGTTATTGTGAGTCAACCATAAAAGATAGACATATGCTGTCGTGGGATATTATTTATATAATTTTAAGGAGAATATCCGACATGAAATGATTTCTGTGTAGCTTTAACCATTAAGGTTGCACACGCGACGGAAGCTTAAAAAATGGAGTAACTTCTCCCGGGTTCCCAACATTTCCCTTCACTGCTCTGCTCCTATTGATTGTAGCGTGATGAAAAGTATACTATAACCAGAGTGCTTAGTATGAGTTTGAAATACTATTGTCGTTTTCGAAAACTATCGCTTTGTCTCTTTCACACGTACCAGATTAGTGTGAAAGAGACAAAGCTATAGTTTTCGAACACGATAATAGTATCGCAAACTCATACTAAGGCCGCAGCTCAGGAGTATGAAAAATAATTGTACCAAGTTTCGTTAAAATCCGTCAAGTAGTTTTTGTTTCTATAACGGTTATACCAGAGAGTATTTAACCTAGAGAGCCTATAGGCCGTTTTCTTTGAAGAACACAACTCACCAATACGGGTTGGGAGGCGAGGAAAAAATGCGCTACTGCAATTGGTCAGTTCAAAGTCAAGCTTCATAGATATCCCGAGTTAGGGATTGCTCTACTTGATTGAGGGAAAGTTATCGATATCGATAAAATGAACTTTAACATTATAAAATTACTCAATAAAATCACATAATAATATTTAATCATTATCAGTCTCAATTACAAAAAGAAAAACAAGTATGCTGTTATTATAGATTTTTAAAATGAATTAATTTGGTAAATGTTTTTCGAATTAAAGTTTTAGGGTCCTGATTGTTTTTGCTAAAAAATGATAACCGAGCGTCTACATATTTCTGAATTATGCATCTTGCTAATTCGATCAAATGATTGCTAGTTTCTATTCATGATTTTCATTTTGAGATTTCTATTCATATTGATGAAAATTTATTATCGGGGAATAAATTATACCCAATCAGTGATTTTAAAACCGATCTTATAAAATAATTGGAATTATATTTCTGAGACAGCACTTTCGAACCACTCTCGTTGATCTCCCTTTTAATACAAATTTCACAACGACGACAAATTTCTATTACTGTGGTGGATCCGTACAATAACTTGTTTTAGTGTCTTTTTGAAATTGTAAGGCGTTTTGATTTGTAACACGAATCAACGCTCCAATACAAGTTAGGCATTTTATTTGCTGCATCAGAGCATGGACAATGTAGCCGGCCATATATTATTTTTATATTTTATTTTTTTATATTTATTTTATATTCCATAATAAATATATTTTCATTAAAATCAGATGTGTCAACAACTGTAGCTTCAGCAGGCACTAGGTAATAATTATTTCTTGGTGGTACTCACCACCGTTAGATGATTTATCTAATGACTCCTCCCTCCTACATACACTTAACCCATGGACTCGACATCGAAACAAAGGAACCTGTTTCTTTTTCCTGAGTGGGAAAATCATCGAATGACTTCTCCCGCTCTGGGTAAAGTGGAAGGGAGTGTTAGACTTCTACTGACTAAAAACCCACCCTGTTCCTTCAGCTGCCCTTAAGTTCCGGGGCCGCGGAATATCATAGAGACCATTACCGCATCCCCGGAACCAAAGTAACTAACGAGGGTGATATTGTAATGCAAAGGTCCAAGTTAATTAATATTAGACTCCGTCATACTATTTGAAGCCTAGAAAGATTGGATATAGGTATCTTATATTCTTTTGACTTTTCTCAACATTATATCAATAAAAACCAAACTAGAAACCAATATTGCCTAGTAACCTTATCCATCCACTTTTCTTTTTAATATGGAATCTTGGGAAATCTAAAATGAAAACATGCATGTCACACAGAAGAAAAAATATCAGAACTTTCTCCTTTTTAGGGTTCCGTAGCCGAATGGCAAAAACGGAACCCTTATAGTTTCGATATGTCTGTCCGTCTGTCTGTCTGTCTGTCCGTCCGTCTGTATGTCACAGCTATTTTATTCCGAAACTATTAAAACTATACATGTGAAACTTGGTAGATAGATGTATTCTGTAAACCGCTTTTCTATTTTAAAGAAAAAAATTAAAAAATATATAAAATAAAGGGGGTACCCATACATGTAACTAGAACTGAAAATATTTTTTTACATGAAACCTATGCGTGTGTGGTATTTATAGACAGGTCTTTAAAAATGATATAAGGGTTTCTAGAACCACTTTTACATAAAGTCAATCGTTTAAAGATATAAGCTTCCAAAGTGGTAAAATGTGTGTCCCCCCCCTCTAACTTCTATAATAATGGAGTGAAAAATCTAAAAAAAATATGTGTCTGTAGATCTTAATGTAAACTTTCAACCAAAATTGGTTTGAACGAAATCGGCTCAGCAGTTTTTGAGACTTTGTAATTCATACAAACACTATGAAAAACAAAGTTATTTAGCGTAGTTGTAAAAATGTAAATAAATAAGCTAGTTTTAAGAAATTTTAAGTTTATTTTTATTCGTCAAATAAATATACATAATTATTATATTATATTATTATAGTTACTACGGAACCCTTTATGGGCGAGTCTGACTCGCACTTGGCCAATTTTTTTAAAGTCGGTTAATGTAGATAGGTATTTTATGACAACTATCTGAATTGAATTACAAAAAAATAATTTTAATTTTCAATATCGTATCCAGCCGTTATAGGTAACAGCACAGATTTTTACGATAAAAATACAGATGAAAAGACAGGGATAAAAGAATTAGAATTTCTAGAAAGAGACATTTCCAAAAGACAGACATCAACGCGCGACACAATTTTGTCCTTGACCACCCAAACCACCATTTTTAATGGACCTCTGCGGTAGCTTATAATCGGATTAAATGATAAATAATTTTCATATTATTTCATTACTGATGAATAGTTATGTCATCCATTTGGTATCTAGATGTCTGGGAATGTTTTCCACACCACTTCAACGTGCATGAAAGCATTATTACAACTAAAAATCTAAAATGGTTCGTGTATCGTAGCCAATATATAGGAGCAAAAAGTCGCATAGTTTTCACAGACCGGTTAAGTAGACGCACAGCCTTACTGAGCTGATCTACGAGCGGCCCTACCTAAAAAAAAAAAAAAAAAAACAAAAGCAAAAAAATTGTATTATAAGCAAAGACTATGTAATACACTATAATTTATTATAAGTTGTTTATAGTCTACATCATAGATGATACATATTATAAAGTTTTTAACACGAAATGGGGAAGAAGAGGCGGAGGAAGGACGATTTGTCCATTGCAGATCCACAGCAGCAGTCTCAGTCGGCTGAATCTTCGGACTCCGATTCAGTGGAGTCGGAAAAAACTATTACCAGCCCCTATTGTAATGGCAAGGATAAGTACGCCATTTATAAGGTAAAAGGGTACACTCGTAAATATCCTGAGGAGACCAAACAAGTGGACCTGATAGTTTTTTTAACACACGTTGAAGAAAACATAATATTTAGTGATAGAGATCGTATGGCTTTATCCAAAGGTATACGGGAACATGGCGTTTCTGGCGTCATGCACCTACGTACCATAAATAAATACAAGGTGGGCATCACATTTGACCTACCAAATAATGCCAACATGTTTCTGCAAAAGAAAAAATTACTAGAACAGTTATCCCTTAAGGCTTCAATACCGGCTGGAGATACTGAAGTCACAGGAGTCCTCACTTCGGTTCCTGTAGAAATGTCGAACAAAGAAATATTTTCATTAATTGGCAGTTCTAAAAATGCCATTCAAGTTAGGTGCTTTATGCGGAGGGTAAGAAGTGACACTGGTGTAGGTTTTGTCCCTACACAGGCTGTCGCGGTAACCTTCGCATCCACTATTCTTCCTCAGTACATTTATTTAGATTCATGGCGACATGAAGTAAGTAAGTACATACCACCAGTAAAACAATGTCTGCGATATGGACACATTGCCAAATTTTGTCGAAATGCAGAGGTTTGCTCAATCTGTACCTTAAATCACAATTTTAAGAGTTGTCAGGTTGACTCAAAGAACGCTAAATGTGCAAACTGCAAAGGAAATCATATAGCTATCTCCTCATCATGCCCAATTAAAAAACAAAAAAATGAAGAAAATAAAATTAAGTCTCGAAGTGCCACATATTCTGATCTTTTCGATGTTAATGCATTCCCAGCTCTAGCTGCTCGTACATTAGATGTACAGATCAACAATTTGATGAAATCCGATAAGTTTTTAAGTACATTAGTAGAAACAATTACCAAAATAGTTAGTAATAAGGATGTTCCTATAAATTCAACATCAATTAAAGAGGCTTTGAAAACAACTCTAAGTAGTAAATTTCCTCCAATCTCTTAATGGATCTGTCAAACTTAAATATAATTCAATGGAATGCACAAAGTTTAAATAGCAATAAACACATATTTACAAATTTCCTCTATACACAAAATATACATATTGCAATCATTTCTGAAACATGGTTCAGACCTGAACAATCTTTTAAAATAAAATACAGTGAGGTGCAAAACTGAGTCAGTATACTGATATTCTTTATTGTATTATATGTAATTCCTTTTTTCAAAAGCTTTTTAAATGATATGTGTTATTATATAAAAAACTATTTTGCAAAAAAATAAAACCGACTTCCATATCAAAACACTACAAAGCCAAAAATAATTTTAATTTCGGTAGTCGGTGTTATTGGTTTTGTATTTTCTTTTTTTTTCACACCGCCTTCCGAAATTAAAATTATTTTTGGCTTTGTAGTGTTTTGATATGGAAGTCGGTTTTATTTTTTTGCAAAAAAGTTTTTATTTTCGCGCTTTTTAGTGGGTCAATTTGTAATTAATCTAGTTATAAAAGCCAAAATGTCAACTACAAAAAACTAAAAACGCGCGAACAAAAAACACAATATAGAGTAACCGAAAAGGTCATCAATGTAAATATTTTTTTTAGACTTTTGTTGATTTTTCAGAAACGGCTTGTTCGATGTCGATAAAATTTTCATGGGACCATTTGGGAAGTATACCCTTTCCAACAAAAAAAGAATTTTTCAAATCGGTTGGCGAGCGACGGAGCTATGCCCGAACAAACATAAAAAAAAAAAAAAAAAACAAACAAACATCCGAATTGAGAACCTCCTCCTTTTTCAGAAGTCGGTTAAAAACTATACCTCACTCAGTATTTAACGCATATAATTATTGTCTAGTATTTACACTTTAAAATATTGAGATATTCAATTTTGATTGACTCACTTTTGCACCGTGTTTAAAAACTTCTTTGCGGTCGACGATAAAGGTGTTCAAACTTGTCGAGAATAGTGTAGAAAAAACAACTTTGCTTTGTTTATTACTTAGTCTCATTCGATCCGGCACAGTAAACGAATTTACTTGATATATTTATTTTCTATACAATCATGAAACCGATTGCAAAGAATATTATAAAATCTGTTCAAGAGTTACTTAAAAATGAGGAATCGACGAGATATATTGCTAGAGAGTTAAACGTGAGTCAATCAACAATACAAAGAATTAGAGCCAAATGTAAATTTCCCATATCAATTAATGTTGGTGGTCGCCCTAAAAATTATCTGATAGAGACGTCAGGAAAGTTATTCACTATTTAAGATCTAGTGAGGCGTCTTCAGCTTCTGAAGCGGCTAAAATTTTAAGGCAAGACACTGGCACGTCATGGACTGGAGGTGGACTGTTCGTTGGGCGTTACACAAAGCAAATATGCGAGCTGTTGAGAAGAAAAAAGAACCTCTTCCTTACTAATAAAAATATTAAAGATAGAGTAAATTTCGCAAAACAATATATTAGCTGGACTGAAGATGATTGGATGAGGGTTATTTGGTCAGATGAGACAAAAATTAATAGATACAGCACAGACGGTCGAAAATGGCTTTGGAAGAAAGAAGGTGAATCACTACAAACTAAAGATTTTATACAAACAGTGAAACATGGTGGTGGCAATATTAAACTTTGGGGTTGTCTGACAGCTTATGGCGTTGGACCAATTTGCAAAATTGAGGGAAATATGGATGCTAAAATGTACCTTAATATTCTTAAAACATATCTGTTGAAAGCTGTTGAAAATATGCCGCACCCTGTAAATGAAGTAATATTCCAGCATGATAATGACCCGAAGCACACGTCAAAAATCGTAAAGAATCGGCTGAATAAGCAAGAATTTCACGTCCTGCCCTGGCCATCTCAGAGTCCGGATATCAATCCAGTAGAAAATTTATGGGCATACTTGAAAAGCATGCTTTTAAATGAATATAAAGCGCCTCCATCGAACTTAAACATTCTATGGGAACGTGTACAAGAACAGTGGTACCAAATTCCACCTAACTACTGTGAAAAACTTATTAAAAGTGTGGAAAACAGGTTATATGCTTTTAAAAAAGCAAAAGGTCTTTAGACCAAATATTGAAATTCTGAAATCAGTATTTTTTTTGTAATTGGTGCAAAAGTGAACCAATTGTATTTGCAGTAATTGAAAACTAAAAGTATGTTTAAGCTCACAAGACTTTCTTAATTAAAGTAATAAATGAATGTAGTTTTTAATGACATAATTTATTTATTATTCAAAAGTTGATCCTGTATTTATCACACTACTTTTTACGAAAATGTAAGGTAGTGACTCAGTTTTGCACCTCACTGTATTACAATATTGAAAGAAATGATTGTGGTAATAAACACAATGGAGTTGCTATTATAATTCATCAAAGCATCACTTATACTAAAATAAACACTTATTTCGATAATTCTTTACAAAATGTTTGTATTAAAATAACAGTCAATAATAAAGAATTAAGTATAGTCAGTTTCTATAGTCCTTTAAATTGTATTCCAGCTTTTAATAAAGATAATTTTGATTTATTGGTGAAATCTGTTCCAAGCCCTTTTATATTTTCTGGGGACTTTAATGCCCATCACACTTCTTGGGGGTGTGTTTCCGACTCTCCACGTGGTCGAGAAATCTTACAAGTCATTGATGAAAATAATTTAGTTTTACTTAATGATGGTCAAGTAACAACAGTTGGTTCTTTAACATGGCGTCCCAATGCACTGGATTTATCCTTTGTTTCATCTTCGTTGGCACTTAATTGTGAATGGTCTGTACATGATTGTCCTCTTGGAAGTAGCTATCATATTCCTGTAATTATAAAGGTTATGGTAAGCAGAAACCAAAATAATTATCATGACAATTGTTTGAATGCTAAACATTTGCCTATTTATCCAAATTATAAACTAGTAGATTGGCAAATGTATACCTAGTAATTGTGTGGAAGAAATGTTGGTTGATTTTCAAATAGATAATACAAGTCTTCTTGATTCATATCGTCAATTTTGTACTATTTTACGCACAGCAGCTTTAAATTCCATTGTAAAATCCAATAATCCGAAGTATTACACTAACACAAATAATATCACTAATCACACATGCAATAGAAATAAGATTAAAGCACCTTCCCTACCTTGGTGGAATTAAAAGTGTATAGAGGTTGTAGTAAATTTCAAATCAGCATATATTAATTTTAAAAATAATCCGACAGATGAAACCTATCTCGAATTTAAAAGGCTTCGTGCTATTAAAAAACTCACTTTAAAAATAGAAAGACAAAAAAGTTGGTTCTCTCTTTGTGACACTTTTAATTATATAATGAATAATATTCAATTAAATAATGGTTTGGGAACAACGATCAATAAACAAAGTTATAGTTAAAACAAAACAGAAATGCATAGTTTTTACCAAATCTTGGTCAATAGATGGCAGTATTACAAATTGTCAAAAATCTTCATCTTGTGAAAATCTATACCATTTCTTAAAATAATTATTAGCAAAATTGTTTGGGCCCTTCACATGGAACGCTGAGGTTCTGTTTTTCTGTTCAAATCATCGGTGAAAAAGTCATTGTTATAATCTGTTTAAGTTAGAAAACACGGGATTCATCTAGTAACTTAAAATGGCAAAAAAATACGTGTTAAAGTGTTATTTGTAAACAATTTGCAAAATCATTCGCCAAAAATTACCATTTTTATATCAAATAATAAACTGAAAAGTGAATAGTTAACTGACAAGGAAATCCCTGCTCAAGCGTGGTGTCGACCCATAGATAAAATAAATGATTTCTGTGTGTCGACCATACTTGGGTGATGAATCTACAACTGAGTAACGATCTAGAATATAGCCGTACCCGGCTGAACTATGATCGATGAATCTATACTTAAGGAACATTCTAAAATTTAATCTCGACTCAAAACTAGTTTTAAACAGAGATCAGTGCTCGAGTTTCGTTCTGTAATACGGGCCTAAGTGCCCCATATCTGTTTTTGGGATGGATCCTGATACGGCTATTCTAGAAAAGAAATTAAAATGCTTCAAATCAATAAAAAAGGCGAAGTAATGTTTAATCAAAATCACGATTGGTATTATCAAATACAAGGCCAACCAACATTGCAAATAAAAATATTTGTTTATTTGCAGTGTGGAGTGGTACTGAATACCCACTAAAAGTTGTAAAAGTTTACAAAGATCCTGATTTCTGGAACCAGAAAATGTTGCCAAAATTAATAAAGTTTTATGACGAGTGCGTTCTTCCCGAAATCATAGATTCGAGGAAGGCACGGTCTATGCCGCTTCGAAAAATACTATTTTAATTTATTTTTACAATTATAGTTGTTTTTATTCAGTCTTTGTTTCTTATTTTTTATTTACTAGTTGTACCCATCCTTATAATAATTAGTTATCTCGAACGACACACATTTAAGGGTTGCATCACTATATATAGTGATGAGGAAATCTTTGTATGTGCATATTTATTATAACTACCGACTAAGTCCACTTAACTGAATAACTTTTACTATGGGACCAACTATGAAATCGCGAAAAAATAAAACAGCTGTTTTTTTGCGATTTTAATGTTGATCCGATAGTAAAAGTTATTCAGATTGATGGTCTAAAACACTCCGTTAATTATTTCTATCCTGAACCCCAGCTCGTAACAATTCTTTGTTTTCTTTCTAACTTTTACTATCTACATTCCCTTAGGACTATTTTGTTTCGTCCTATTTCTGTAGCATGTTCTACTAGAACATGTTACAAAGATAAGACGAAACGTTATATTATACATGCATATAAATAGCTATGTGTGTGTGTGTGTGATTAGTTTCTCAATGGAGCTTGGATCATGGTTTGAAGGTTAATCCTGCGAAGACCCAAGTCATTGTGGTTGGCAGCTCTAGAATGCGATCCAAAATTGACTGGATGAACCTTCCCCAAATTGTTTTTGATGGTGCAGTAATACCTTATAGTGATGTAGTGAAAGACTTGGGTATTTACATAGATAAGGACTTGTCTTGGTGTCCCCAGTTACAAGAAGTGAGTCGCAAACTGTTTGCATCTGCGGGGTCTTTGCGTAGACTGCGCAATTTCCTGCCAACTGCCACTAAAACTGCGCTCGCCCAATCTCTCCTTCCTATTCTTGACTATGCTGATGCAAGTTTTCCAGACCTCACTGAAGTGCAGCTAGATAAGCTTGAGCGACTCCAAAATTTCTGTATCAGATTCATATTTGGTTTGCGCAAATACGATCATGTTTCTGAGTTTCGTATTAAGCTCAAGTGGCTGCCTATCCGTCTTCGCCGGAATGCGCATATTTTATCATTACTTTACAATATTCTGTTCAATCCAAGAATTCCCTTTTACCTCAAAGAACGTTTTAAGTTCCTTCATGACACACATACTAGAGATTTGAGATCATCGGTAAATTTGACACTTTCAATGCCTGCGCATTCCACAAAATTTTATGATTCATCGTATACGGTGCAGGCTACTCGTCTGTGGAACGCATTGCCGTTGTCAGTTAGACAAGCGCAGTCACTTGCTGCTTTTAAAAGCTCTGTTGTCAATCATTTTTATACACTCCTATGATTTTACCTTGTATTTCTTTCCTTATGACATATTTATATATATGAAACACATATATTTATTTATACTTATTTATGTATTGTATTGTATTATATATACCTATATATATAGTTATATTAACTACTTTAGTTATTTTTTGTGTATGTTATATATTTGAAGTAAGTACACTGACTTTCTCCTCCCCTCTTTGTTTTATGTTCTTAAAGTCCATCCAAAGGTTGTCTGGAAGATATCGCTATCAGCGATAAGACCGCCATTGTAACCATTTTTTTTTGCATTATTGTAAATCAAGTGCTTGTTTAAATTATTGGTGTACAATAAAGAGTATTCTATCTATCTATCTATTAGTTTGGGGCCAATTTACAGATGGCGTATTGAAATAGGTTTGCATTTTTATCAGGTAAGAGGGCTCTCTTTTCCCTGTATATTACTTTACTCTTTGGTCAGAGGCATAGATGATACATGGTCAGAGGTTCGTTCTAAAGTTTTCAAGTGGTCTTCGACGTCAACTTAATACAGAATAGAATATTATAGAATAGAATTATACAATCGGATTTATAAGGTAATTACTATATGTAATGTATTTTTTAAGAGATCTTGCAATGTGGGTAGAATTCTATACTAGCAATGTTCACCCCTCCAACAAAGCTAAATATATTTGTGTCTGGAGTGGGTTCACGGCAATAGTGTACCTAATTCGAACCCCACCCGAGTTCGAACCCGCGACATCTCAATCACAAGTCCAACACCTTAGACATTAGGCTATTCTCGCTTTATCTGACATTAGTAATTTGATTGCTCTGTAACAATAAAAAATACAACTCAACTTCAACTTCAACTCTTGTTAAATGGCGTTTGTGGAGGAGCCACCACAATTTTGCCAATATCACGTGTAGAATAATAGACCATCAAACGCAGGAGGTTGTGTTAAGTATCTTGGTTGGTGATGAAAAGAAAAGTATTAAAAAACCCAACATTATTTTGTACGCAAACATGATATGACAGCTTTAGTAATGTGTTACCAGTTTACCAGTGGTAGAAGGAATAGAATGAGTAAATTAGGAATATGGAACAGAACTGTTAAAAGTATAATACGCTACAGCTTTATTTTATTTATCTCAATGAACCTACATAGATCATAAACAAATCGGGTAAATACAAGAGAGAGAAGGCATTTAATGGAGGTTGGACGGGGAACATAAGGGGGTAAAATGTCATATAAAGAGAATCGTAATTTGGGACAGCTGAAGAAAATATGGTCCACGTTTCCTTCATCCAAACCGCACTCACAAAGCGAGTTGTCCTTAATCCTAAGTTTGGCCAAGAAAGAGGGCGAACAGCAATGATTAAGACGTAGACGGCAAATAATTGATGTGGTCCATTTGTTGGCACACCGAAATTTAAAAAACCATGGTTTATGGGGGATCTCGGGTTGAATGTCACCATAGAATTTAACTTTTACTTTCTTCGATATTTGCCATTTTTGAGTCCATGAATTAAATAAAATAGAAGACAATGTGGTGATGATGTCATGAGAGTAAATTTCGGAATGGTCTAGGGAGCCAGAATGAACAGCATTTTTGGCACATGAATCGGCTGACTCATTACCAAAAATACCTGTATGGCCAGGGATCCAGGCTAGAACAATATTAATTCCTAATTTGTGGCATTGAAATAAGATATTTCTAATGTTAAGAATAATTGGAAATCTAGATTTTGAGCGGAAAGGATTGGACAAAATGGATTGAAGGCAGCTTTTAGAATCAGAGAATATAATACAGTTATTTATGTTATGGGATTTGACAAATGAAATGGCTTCAAAAATGGCTATAGCTTCACCAGTAAAAACTGATGTAACCGAGGGACATCTATAACTTAAGATAATTTTCGTAGAGGGAATCCAAACAGCTACACCGACTGGGCTATCATCTAGGACTTTGGAAGCATCGGTGAACATAGTAACCCAGTTATAATAATCAGAGGAAATTTTACGTTTAAAAAATGTATTAGCTTCTAAAGTACCTTTGTTAATACCAAAGTCCAAGAGAATATTAGGTCGGAACACAAGGGCATCGTAAGGTGAAGAATAAATAGGTAAGATAGTGTTTTGAGAAAGTGGGCAAGGAAGACGAGTGAACTGAAGGTAAGCACGAAGAAGGCATGGAAGTTCTATATTAGAACGACTACAGCAGTTAAAAATAGAGGATAATTGGTCCAGCTTGCTTATTAGGGGATGCTCGGAATTTTGCACGAGCTTGAACAAAAAACAATTGGCAAGAAATTGTCTGCGAATAGAAAGAGGAGGGTCTACACACTCGACTTGCATAGCATTAATGGGGGATGACTTCATCGCTCCGAGAATTATACGAAGACATTTTGATTGGCACTTATCTAATTTTTGATGGCCAGATTTGTTACAAGGGTCTAGTAGAAACAGTCCATAATCCAAATGGCTGCGAACTATGGCGTTATAAATCAATTTTTGAGAGTATGGATGAGCACCCCACCAAACTCCAGATAGAGAGCGGAGTATATTAATGTTTTTTTCACATTTCTGAGAAACAAAGTTAGTATGAGTAATACCAGTTAGCCTTGAATCCAACCAGATTCCCAGAAACTTTACATTGTTTTCTAAAGGTATAATTTCTTCATTGATTTTAATAACGACAGGGGGAACAAATCGTTTTTTGGTGAAAATAACTACAGTGCTTTTAGGAGCTGAAAGAGATAGTCCGTGTAAAAGGAGCCAGTCAGATAGGTATCTGAGGGCCGAATTTAATCGCTTTTCAGCTTCTTCCAAAGATTTTACAGAAAGATACAGAGCTAAGTCATCAGCATATAGCAAAATTTGACAAAATGGGTCAACCGAAAAGTGCAAGTCAAATGTGTATAGGTTGAATAGAAGAGGACTAAGAACTGAACCCTGTGGCAAGCCTTTCCAGATAGTCTTAGGTGGTAACAGAGAATAATGGGTTTTAATACAGATAGTCCTTTCCATCAATAAGTTGCATATAAACCGAACTAACTTTTCCGGAACATTTAACTGACGGAGAAGTTTATCCCTGAGCACTGACAGGAGTACGTTATCATATGCTGAGGCAATATCGAGAAAGACTCCTACTAAGTCCTGTTTCTTTAACAGAGATATACGGATATCAGTTGTTAGAATGCTAAGACTATCAATAGTGCTCATACCTTTTCTGAATCCGAACTGAAATTTGGGCAACAAGTTTCTATTCTCTACAAACCACTCAAGACGGTGTTTCAGCATATGCTCGGTGACCTTGCATAAAACTGATGACAATGCGATAGGTCTATAACTATTGGGATCTGAAGGGTTCTTGCCAGGTTTTAGAATCGGAATCACCGTTTGATTTTTCCACGGTTGTGGGACTAGACCATATTCAAAGAAGCTATTAACAAGATCGAGGTGGTATTGCTTCGTTACATTCGATAGTTTTTTCAAAAACGAGTACGGGATCCCGTCTACCCCAGGAGACGAATCTGCGAGACCATCAAGAGCCAGCTGGAGTTCAGAGAACGAGAATGGAGCATCAAGGCTGCTTACGGAAGGGAGGGGAACCGGTAGAGAAGGAAGGGAGCTCTGATGTGGAGCTGAAGGCGGAGCTAATTTATCCGAGAAGGCTTCGAGCCAGGAAGAAGGATCATTGGCTGAAATATCGGCAATGCTACAAGAACCTCTGTATCTTTTAATTTGCTTCCAAACTAGGGAAGAAGGAGACCTAGGAGATAAGCTCTCACAATAGCGGATCCACCCTTCTTTCTTCTTTTTGGTAAGAAGTCTGGTGGCTGCGGCCGCTTTCCTCTTATAAATTAAAAAGTTTTCAAGAGTCATTAGCGCTTTATAGTTTTGTTCAGCCGCTTTTCTTTCCTTCACGGATTTTGTGCATTCTGAATCCCACCAAGGAGTCGATACTTTAAAATTTTGGGGTTTCTTACGAGGAAAGTTGTCATCTGCACTAGCAATAATCGTATCTACGAATTTTGTATAACATTCAACAAGATTGGTTCTCCCAGGAGAGGGAAGAAAAGGTAATTTACTTTCGATGGAAGAAGAGTAGGAGGTCCAATTTTCATTATTTACTCTATATTTAAAAGAAGGATTAAAATTGCGCATGGGTGTTATTCTGTCAGAAATAGAGACAAGGATAGGGAAATGATCACTTCCATGAGAGTGTGATAAGACTTCCCAAGAAAGTACAGAAGCTAAAGAGGCGGAACATGCGGTAAGATCTACAGCTGAGTTAGGATTTTGAGAGGGGCGAGCTCTTCTAGTTGGAGAACCATTGTTGATGATGCAGAGGTTCGCTTCATCAAAAATTTCGAGGAGGGCAAGACCAAAGTTGTCATCATGACTTGAACCCCAAGAGCAATGGTGAGCATTCAAATCACCCATAAAAATGACTGGAGGTGGAACTGAGGAGATAATGCATAATAGATCTGGAATAAGATGAGAATGAGGATGGGGAACGTATGCAGAAAGAAAAGTAATATTAAAGGCCCTCACAGCCACGATATTGATGTCGGGAGATACATGGGGAAGTGGTATTTGGGAAAATGGGAGGGAGCGCTTCACAAGGAGAGCACTTCCTGCATACCCATCAGCCCTATCATCTCGAACACAGGAGTAACCTGAAACCCGAAAGCGTGAACCAGGCACTAACCATGTTTCCGAGATGGCGATGACTGACGGGTGAAATTTATTTATCAAAAAAATTAATTCAGGCTTCCGCGGTCGAATACTCTGTGTGTTCCATTGAATTACGGACACTAGATCCATAACTGGTTTTATTTGAGAGAAGTTGGGAAAGTTTCTGGGCAACGTGGGGCGGTAAGTTGGAATTATTACGAGATATTAAACTAATAATGAGCGATACGAGTAATTCTAAAAGATTATCCTCTTGATGAGGAACTTGCGAAAGATTCTGCGTAAGCAACGCAAAACCGTTCGGAAGGCATGAGGGTTCATCAGCAACTATTGTGTGATGGGCTGCTCTGTCGTATGATTTCCCTAGGGAGGTTCTGGGTCGCGGGGAGGAGACAATGGTCTTTCTATAAGAAACTGATGGAGGAAGGGTGGGATGGTTAGAGTCAGTTTGTGAAGAGGAGTAGGAACATTGAGAGGTGGAAGTATTTTGGGTCACTTCAGAATATAATTTAGAAACGTTAGGGTGTGATCTTGATGCCTCTTCGTAAGAGATGTTTTGTTGAGACATCAGAAGTTTAATGGACTTCTGCCTACCCTGCTCAGGACAACTACCACTGTAGGCGTAATGATGACCTGAACAGTGGACGCAGGTAGCCTTAGTCTCAACAATGTCACAACTGTCCCCAGGGTGGGCTTGAGAGCAACGGTAACATCTTGGTTTAGACCGGCACTGTGCTTTGACATGGCCAAAGCGACAACAATTTTGGCATTGGATTGTCGGGTAGCGGTAAGCCTCAACGGGAAGGGAGGTATGAAATGAAAAAACCCTTTGAGGGAGCACTTGGCCTTGAAAAGTGATAACAATTGTTTGTGTAGGTATCCAAGTGGTTTTGCCCTCCTCTCTATTTTTCCTATTTAGACGGCGCGCTTTTAAAACGATTCCGCAAGAATCGGGTAGGATTAAGGAATCTACAAACTCGTCCATAGGCATATCAACTGGCACCTGACGGACTACGCCCATCCTGGTGATGTTATAGGTGGGAATGGTTACCGCGTAGTCATTGGCATCTAAAATAGGGTTATCTAGAAACTTGTTGGCCGCATTTCCAGTCGTGAATTCGACAGAAATTTTATTTCTGCCCACTTTCTTTACTCCATCGGGGCGAATGTTCGCGATTTTATTTTTATATAAGAATTGGCCAAACTTAATCGGACGAATAGACGTCCCAGCAGAGGGATCCGGTTCGGACCTAGAAACGTGGACAATAAAAGGTCCTTTATCGGACGAAATATATGCTTTAATGCCCACCACGAGGCTCGGGTGGACATAGATCGATTGGGTGGCTGCTTCAGCCATTCCCGGGCTTAAAATAGTTTTTTTGGGGCAGACGCCACCAATGCCGTCTGGATCATCCAGACGTCGCTTACCGTATCCAGTTTTTACGGCGTCGGGAGGATCGGGTGGAGCAGGAGGGGGTGGAGGGTCCATAATGGACACCCAGCTCACAGTTTTGCGCACAAAATCTGAAAATTTAGTAAAATTTATCTTTAAAATGCCTTAAAATAGAAAATTCGGAAAAAAAACCTCTCTGACACGTGTGACAGCTATTGTTTTTTTTCAAAATACAACTCATAAAACTAAAAGTAAGAATATTAGTTATGACACTTATGACTGTGGGCTAGACACAATCTAAGACATTCCTCTTTTTGACCTCCTCGGAGTTTTCATGGCATGCGATTTTTGTTTTTGATGCGAAAAGATAAGAAACGAAAAAGATAAGAACAATAAGTACCAACTTTTTTATCATGATATAGGTAGCTTACGAGATCCTAACATCCGGGTCAACATGTTGACAACCCAAACCCAACCCCAGAATAGTACTCTATGCCAGAGACGCATGAAATTAGAGAAGGTATTTAAAAGGAATAGAGTTGAGGCCGAGGGTGAACGAAGGTAACTATAGCTTAATAATGGATTGTTAGTTTCATAGAAACGCAAATTAAAAAAAAAAACTTGAGAGGTGTCAAGGGACACCCGGATGGAATGAAGTTCCTTTCGATTAATTAGTGAAGGAATTGTAAAAAAAAAACATGTGTGCAATTCACACGTGGTAGAAGTGAAACCTTCAAAAATTTACGAAATTTCAAAGGTATACGTTTGCCCATATAAAATTTCCACGACATAAGAAACACTGTATAATGCTTCGATCCTATCTTATTTTCTCCCACGTTAAATCTTATGAATTTATGTGTCTGTCTGTTTTTACTGTCGCTTTTTCGTTTCATAAAATTTCAAATCACAAAGACGTTAAAGTTTTCACTTCAAAATAAATCCTTCAAAAATTTTCGAAATTTCAAAGGTATACGTTTGCCCTGGTTTGCCCATATAAAATTTCCACGACATAAGAAACACTGTATAATGCTTCCGATCTCATTTTCTCCCACGTTAAATCTTATGAATTTATGTGTCTGTCTTCTTTTACTGTCGCTTTTTCGTTTTATAAAATTCCAAATCACAACGATGCTAAAGAAGTTTTCACTTCAAAAAACCCTGTTTCTGCTGCTATTCAAGGTTAATATTTAAATGAGTTTCCCGTTTTATTACATACACACATATCCCGTTTTATTATATACACATTATCAATTATCTATACTAATATTATAAAGCGGAAAAGTTTGTTTGTTTGTTTGCTTGAACGCGCTAATCTTCGAAAGTACTGGGTGGATTTGGATGCAATTTGGTATGGAAGTAGCTTGAAGCTTGAGGAAGGTTATAGGCTACTTTTTAACCGACTGCAAAAAAGGATAGTTATGTTTTTACCGTGATAGAATCCACGGGAGCGAAGCCCCGCGTGAGTACTAGTTGTAAATAAATCGCTTAAATCCCGACTTGGCGTTTCATTTGAAATTTCGGAATTCTTAGTCTACATGTTTACATTATATAACTGTAACATTTTTGGAGATGGAGACAGATGGAGTAAACGTAACGCAAGATCCACCATCACGTTTTAAAATTAATCGTGTCATCATCAAACTTAACAGCATTTCAAGGAACAATCGGTTTCGTAATTTGTTTTTCAGTATATGATATATCGAAAAAGCGCGTTCAATTTTAAAATGGTACAGTCATGAATGCAAGTGCAAATTTTGAAATATTTCAAAACGCTTATTAAATGCCCACTAGCGTCACAATCATCAAATACTTCCAAATACTGCCAAGTACTAGTACCTACATAGATATACTACTTCCTAGTACTAGTACATAGATAATCTGTAATGTAGTAGTACTAGGGCGTTGACATCCGCGCGCCCCGCGGCCAATTATGTGATGCTTGTAAATGTATGTATGCCCCTAAAACAAGCCCTACATATTTTTGGGCCCAAAAAAAATCCCAATAAGCATTATTTTACCCTAAATTTGGGGCTAATAGCCCTAAGAAGTTTATACCTGGATTAAAAATCTTTACTAGGTTTGGGTCAACAGGTATACGTTTGGGCATATAAAATTTCCACGACATAAGAAACACTCTCTCTCTCTCTTTACCTCAACTCCCCACGAGACCCCCCTCAACTCATGCCTCAACTCATCCCTAACTCATGGCTAACTCATCCCTCAACTCATCTCTCAACTCATCCCTAACTCATCCCTAACTCATCACTCAACTCCCCATCAACTCCCCCCTCAACTCCCCTAAAGAAGTTTTCACTTCAAAAGTTCAAGACGAATAGAGAACCTCCTTTTTTTTAAGGATTAAAAATCTTTACTAGGTTTGGGTCAACAGGTATACGTTTGGGCATATAAAATTTCCACGACATAAGAAACACTCTCTCTCTCTCTTTACCTCAACTCCCCACGAGACCCCCCTCAACTCATGCCTCAACTCATCCCTAACTCATCCCTCAACTCATCTCTCAACTCATCCCTAACTCATCCCTAACACATCCCTAACTCATCCCTAACTCATCACTCAACTCCCCATCAACTCCCCTAAAGAAGTTTTCACTTCAAAAGTTCAAGACGAATAGAGAACCTCCTTTTTTTTAAGTCGGTAAAAAAGTGTCGTTACAACTTTTCGTATGAATTTTTTCCGTCTAGCCCCCTTTCGTAACGCGCGATAAGGAACTTCGTTCCAAAACCGGCCAAGTGCGACTACATACTTACGTTTTTCATATCCTTGCAATAGCGCAAAAAACTTCTTAGGCTTCGTATGTTCCTTTGGTGGTACGAGACCCTAAAACACCTGATCAAGGGCAAGTCTTTAAATCTGACCTGCACAACCCTTTAACTAAGGAACGCGATACCAAGGGCGGATCCAGGGTGGGGGGGATCATGAGGTCATGACCCTCCCCCTGGGCTGGGTCCAGGATCTGGGTAGACCACTAATTAAAATTTTTAAACATTGTTACTAGATAATACTCCAGTTTCTGTAGTTGTAAACGAATATCGGCAGTGGATGGCCAAGTGACAGCGGAGTCAGGAAATACAAATTATAACTTCTTGTGACTTGACAACGATTATGTGACCCCCTGGCACCAAAGCTGGATCCGCCCTTGCGCGATACACCATGGAGCTGCGGCAAAACTGGTATCTGATTATCTGACTTCTGGCTACTGGTTTTCAAACATTAGTCAGCAGGACCAACGACAAAATGCTTTTTGAGCGTTGGAAGAAACTTGATCACTCACCGAGAGACTAACCTCTGTAAACGATGCTTAATGGCCTGTACTACCTCAAATGGCTTGGCCTGATCCTCCGTTATGTCGAAAATACTGCAGAAATAATTTTGAAATAAATATATGGTAAAGTTGAGGAATAATGTTAGGTACTATGTTTAACGAAAACACGATTCCATAACATTTTCTTGATAGAAAAAAAATCCAAAGTTACCTCCAAACCGAACAATAAACCGCTGGCATTCAAAAATAACTTCAAATTAGATAATGAAACTTTGCATATTAATTGAACTAACTATAAAGCAGGTCTTATGTTATTTACTTTTTTTTAAATTACCAATATTTTCACCGTTAAAAGAAATAAACTAAATTATCGGTGTCTTGGAGTGTTTCCCCTGCCACCCTGTCTCGCTTGCTCGCGTGACCGCGGCCAGTAGTGTGCGAGCGACTTGGGTAATGTACCTATCTTATTATTTATTTTGTTTCTTACCAGTAATAAATAAAATAAATAATAAGATCGAGCGGTTTGAGGACATGGAGTGTTAGCAGGGCCGGATTAACCATTAGGCGGAGTAGGCAACTTCCTAGGGGCCCCGCATCAACTTGGGGCCAGGCCCAGTGCACGCACCAAGAAAACATGTTTCATCGAACGAGAATTTGATGTGCGTCTGAACTTTGGGACCTCACTGTTATCTCACAAAATAAAAATCGTTAAATTTAGTAGTAGAATTAAAACAATTTTAGAACAAATCTGAGAATAAGTAAATACAAATATACTATTAAAAACCACAGCCCTTAATTTGCGTTTCCTCAGTTCACACAAGATTTGGTCAGTCAAAGTAAGAAAATGGGCCCTGAGAATGCCATTGTCTTAGGGCATCTGACAGGATTAATCCGGCTCTGAGTGTTAGCAGCAATATTATAAATAGGTTACTAATTACCTAGAGCTAATCAGTAACTTATTTAACTACGCACGCTATATCTAAACGGTCACTGTCAATTTCTGAAATTTCGTTCCTTAACCCATTCGCTGCGGCGAAAAAATTACGCTTATTAGCTAAGTGCGGGATGGTTTTAGTCGTGAACGCCGAAGGGCGTCCTCCGCACCTCATTATGAGAATATGGACGCCGATCGGCGTTTTCAGCACTGTTTAAAAAAATTGATCATATATACATATACCATCATTCTTAAATGACATGCCTGTAAATGTTTTACAAGTATGTTGTAGGTTTGAGGAGAATAAAAGTATTGATGTGTATTTACCAATTTTTTTTTTTTTTTTTTTTTGTGTGTGGCATCTCGCAGGTCAACCTCTGAGGTTGTCGGCTGCTTAACCGGGCTTGCCTGTGGTTGCCTTAATTAATAAATTAGTTAAAGCCTCCAGCCAGGGCTTATTAACCCTAGCTCACTAACCTTATTTTCGAGTAACGTTATTACTAACCATTCGTAAATTTTATGACAGATTGAAACACCAATATTTATTTAATCAACTTTATTTATGACACAAAAGGAACTTAATACGCAGTCTTAGTTTTCTCTTAATCAAATAATATCAGCTGTTTTAGAAATATTCTACATTGAACAATGGTTACACATAGAAACAATATGCTCCCTGCAAATCGCTTTTTTGCAGCCCTTGCAGAAGTTTGTGGTCATACGACGTTTTTTTGCAGGACAGTAGCTGCAAGTTTTGCGAGTTCTAGGAACGTCTTGACTAGGACCTTCTTGAGGGTCATCAATTTTCAAGATCTCCGTGATGATCTGCTTCAAATTTCGTTGCAAAGTTATCGTCTGAAATCTCTCTTGTAGCCAAGGTTTCATCAGTTCGTCCGCCATTTCTAACGCAAAAGGCCTCCTTTTCATGGGTTTTTTTCCATTTCCGGTCGCATTAGATACGTGGATGACATATGCGTTCACTATCGACAGATTCAAGATGTCGTAAAACAAGCACAGTGGCCATCGATTGGTCTTACGGCTGGTACTCATGATTGAGCACATCTGGTCTACAGTGTCAACCGCACCCTTTGTAGAATTGTAGAATTCAATAATTTCGGGCTTTTTTGAATCGATATTGATGTCAGGTTGATTATGTATGGTAGAAAGAAGGTAAACTACCTTATTTGACTTCGGTTTATAAGACACCAAAGTCATTTCCTTATCGAAACCAAACATCGAAGTACCTACTCGTGTATTTCTAGAATTCGTAATTTCTTTGGGAATCTCTCGCTTATTACTTCGTAGAGTACCTACCACTGTGAGCTTATATGGTGGTTTCAACAGTTCAGCAGCCAGAGGAACCGATGTGAACCAATTATCCATGGTTATATTCCGGTTCGACCCATGATACGGTTTAGATAGCTCCTTCACAAAATAATTTGCTAATGGCTCGTTGCCTGTGTTCGTATTTTTTCCCATATAAGGCATAGCGTTAAACATGTATTTTGTACTAGAATCAGCCATCATTACAAGTTTCAAGCCATATTTGTTAGGCTTATTAGGGATGTACATGCGAAAGGGACAGCGTCCCCTAAATCCGACCAGTTGTTCGTCCACGGTTATGTAAGAACCTGGCTTGTACCATTTCCTGCAGTTTTCTATAAACTTTTCCCAGAAGTTTCTAATTGGCGCCAGTCTATCAGATTCCCTTCTCTCCTGTCTAGTATTTCTGTCATCAAATCTCATACATCTCAGTAAAAAGTCGAACCTTTCAGCACTCATACAGGCTTTATAAGTTTTTGCACTTCTCAAGGTATCGAACAAAGTTCGAGTTGGTAAATGGTTGCTTTTAAGAGCAGCAGATTGGAAAAGCAGCCCCAGCAATGCCTTGATTTCATTTCCCGACGTTTGCGTATTAGTAAACTTAGATGTTTTATACTTATTGTTCTTTATGTTAATCTCGACGTTCGTATATTATACAATAACATCGATCATTTCCTCATCTACGAAAAGATAAAATAGATCTTTTGGCTCTGAGAGTTCTTTAGCTATGCCTGTGGGACCAGGTACAATATGCAGCACATTACGAGCAGCCGTGCGAGTACGTGAGTCTCGAGGTTTTGTGGACCATTTGTGTTGATTCTTACCGTACAAGATATTCTGTCTTGGTTGAATAATTGAATGCTGCTGTAGTGGTTCCTCATTCGGTTCGGAATCCATCTGATCCAAACAGGATGTAAGTGAAGTATCATCATCGGAATCTATGACTAACCTGCGACTACGCCTGCGACGTGGAACGAAGAACTCATCGTCCGAAGTATCTGCAGCATCCTCGTCACTTCCATCAGTTTCATTATGAATTTCTGTCTCTAAATGGTCACCTTCCTCGGATTCCGAAGACTGTGATTGATTACCGGGGATTGACTCCGTTTCCGAATCAGCTAACCATTGTAAAATTTTATCATTTTGACTCCGCAAGTCCATCTGAAAGTATAAAAAAAAAACAAATACATTTCAAACAAAACAAAAAACATCGAAATGTCAAAATGTTGTAAAAGCCATAATGTTGTAAAAACCATTGAAAACTTTTAGTCATTTCTAAATTATAAATAATAATTGACAAATAAATAAATGCACAACTTTGAAAAATAGTTACGCAGATACTAACCTTTCGTAAATATTACGATGATCACTCGATATATCCCGATCTAATGAGCGTGCATCCGCAATGAGTGTTTGCGGGACACTGGCGATGCAAATTAGGAAGGTATTAGAAACGGGTGGGGTGGCGGGGGTCGGGATCTTACGAAAACACTAAATACCCAAGGTACGCGTCGTTATTTTGACGAATGGTTAGTGACACAGGGTTAAAAAACTTACAAACTAGGCGACTACACGCTAAGGGCACCCCTTGTGGGGTACGGACCTCGGCTTAGGGCGTCGCAGGGGAGGGCAGCTAGGGACAGGCTGGATCATATCATTATTATTATTAATAAGGGAATTTAAAGCTACTGGCTCAGCGTCGCGGGCTGGCTCTGGCAAGGGTCGGGGTGGACTAGTACGGGGACGTCGCGGCGGGCCTCGGCGGCGAGGACGGTAGGACGGTCGGTTTTTGTGTTTGTGTGCCACTGTACTTGTTTCCCTACGGCTCTCTTGGAGCAGGGTGATTGCGTCATCGGGAGTGACTAGGGTATGCCTTGGTCGGCGAATCTTAGAGATACGCGAGGGTTCGTATTGGGCGGCCGATACGATAAGGGGATTCCTATGTTGGATTGAAGTTTTAAAGAAATGCTTGGAGACACGTTTCATGAACTGCTGGATGGTGGGCATCTTGAGATCTACGTGAAGAAGCTCATTTCGAACATAAAAGGAGGCTCCCGTGACTCTACGGAGGAATCGGTTTTGGAGGGTCTGCATCTTGTGGAGGAGGTAGGGCTTTGCGTGTGCGAAAACAACGCAGGCGTAGGTCATGATGGGACGGATAACCGCGGTGAAAATACGCAGCTTGCACCTGAGTGATAACTTGCTGCGAGAGCTAAGAATGAAGTGGAGCCTACCTAGAGCGAAAGCGGCGCGCGAACGTGCCTGCTTTATGTGCTCAGCGAAGGAGAGGTGTCTATCGAGGACCACGCCTAAGTATTTGGCTTGCTTTTCCCAAGGGATCGGCTTGTCGTACATGGTAATCGGACGAGGGGAGGGTGGGTTTATCCGCGGTTTAGAAAAGAGGACTGCCTGGCTTTTATCTGGATTGACTTCGATTCTCCATTTCCGGAACCACTTGGCCAGAGTGTTTGCGGAAGTTTGGGGAGTGCGAGCGATGGCATCGGGTTTAAGACCGGTATAATAGATAGCCGTATCGTCGGCGAATAGGGCTAGCTGGGTATTTTTATGCTTGGGAATATCACTAGTGAATAGCGTGAAAACGAGGGGGGATAGTACGGAGCCTTGAGGAACTCCTGCGCGAATGGGATGGGGGGAGGAAAGCTCCCCCTCAATTCGATAACGAAAGGTGCGATTCGATAAAAAGTCCCGTAGGATGAGCACGAGACGGTCAGGCACGCCGAGTTGGTATAGCTTATATATTAAGCCATTGTGCCAGACTTTGTCGAACGCTTTCGCTATGTCGAAGAATAAGGCTCCCGTTATTGCGCCCCGTTGGAAGCCGGCGCTGACGTGTTCTACGATGCGGTGGACTTGTTGGATACATGAGTGTTCGGTTCTAAATCCAAACTGCTCATTGGGTATTAGACTCTTTGCTTCGGCAAAATCTTTGAGCCGCATATATATAAGCCTTTCATAGATTTTACCGAGGACGTTGAGTAAGCTAATGGGACGGTAGCTAGATGGGTCAGACTTGGGCTTGCCTGGTTTGGGAATACCTATGACGGTGGCCTGTTTCCAGGTTGTGGGGAACATATTATTGCTCAATGCGCCATTGAAGATGGCAGTCATTAGCACTATAAGCTGGGCGGGGAAAAGTTTGAAAACCCTATTGGTGATGCCGTCGGAGCCAGGGGCTTTTCGCGGTTGGAGACTTTTAATGATATCCTGGACCTCATCAGGAGTGATGGGGGCCAGTGGATTATCGGGATCTTCGACGGGCGGAAGGGAAGTTCTACGTTCGACTTCGGCGTTCACCATATCGAGGTGGGCTTGGTCTACTGGTTGAGAGCTGGGAGAACACTGGAACTCTAGGCTGTCGGCTAGGCATTCTGCTTTTTCAGAGTTATCGAAGGCGATACTCTTATCGGGACGAATGAGAGGAGGCATTGTGGCCTCTTCAGTGGATCGTAACTTCCTCTGAAGCTGCCAGAAGGCAAGATGGGTGGGCTCAAGTTCGCTCAGCATCTTGTCCCAGCTCGCATTACGCTGCTCGGCAATGCGTTTCCTTACAGCACGCTGTAAGTTGCGCATGTGAGCTTTGTTTGCGGCGCAGGGAAAAGCGCTGTACGCGCGGATGGCTGCGTTCTTCTCGGTTATCAGATTCCGTACATCGTCCGGGAGTTTCCAGCGGTGGTCTTCCACTACAGGAACTTCCCTTGAACAATCGTTCAGGACGGATTGTACGTGATCTGTAAGCGAGTCGATCGCCGCCGTCGTATCAGCGACTGAGACTATGTGGTCAGGAATGGTGTCCAATTGTGGCGACGTGGTGGATTTCAGTTTTTCACTTACTTTCCTCCAGTCGGTGATCAATTGGGTCGGAGGAGGTTGGGTAGGATCATGGTTACCCGAGCGGGAACCTAGGTGTAGGATAACGGGACGGTGATCCGAGTTAAGCTCGTGAAGCGCTTCTATGGAGTGTAAACGGAGGTTTACATTCTTTACCAATAATTTATTATTTTGACCACTGCTTAAGTCTAGTTTTAACTTTGGCACTTAGTATCAGGGAGCGCTCGTACTCGAGGCGTTTGACCAATCAGCGAGCAGCGCCAGATTGTTCAGTGCGCGCAGTTTGGATCGTCTCGCCACTGTGTGTTAGAGAGGAGCGCGCACGTAAATACGGCGAGGGTCTTCAACGCGCCTCAGTGTTGTGGCCGGCACGGTCGGTGCCGCTTGTATGTGTAGCGGCCACATAGCTCCTCCCCAGCGAATCGCTCGTAATCATAAGCCGGCGCAGGCGCACGCAGCTAGGTCCTCGCTGTTGTCGCCGAGTCATCCGCTGTGCGAGTGTGCGTTAGTGCGCGGTCGACCTCCGCTGCGGCTGCACGTTGATGTTACGCATGAATATCAAAACGTACAGTAGGTTTCGATATCCGTCCGGAACGTGTGATGTATGGTTGGAGTACAGAAGGTGCATCGTTGTGATTTGTGCTGTCTTCTGTGTTGGCCAGAAATGCAGGTTTTAGTCGGTCTACGGTAATGTTCATCGGACGATCCTTGACTAGTACTGTGTAGACTTTATCTTGTCTGTTCAACACTCGATATGGCCCTTCATACGTTGGGGTTAGTGGTCACCGGTAAGCGTCGATGCGAATGAATACATGCGAACTTTTATGTAGCTCGTCATGTATAAACATAGCACGGCGATCGGTGTTACGTCGGACGGCTTGTAGTTTGTTCAACGCCGCCGTGATGTTGTCGCTGACGTATGTGTTTGATGAATATGTAGGTGTATCTCCACACATTTCTCCGGGTAGTCGTAACGTTGTCCCGTACAATGCTTCCGCCGCAGAGACGTCTGTGTTTTCTTTTATCGCTGCGCGTAAACCAAATAATACTGTACTCAGTTCACGAGTCCAGTTGGCATCTTGAAGGCGGCAAATGAGTGATGTTTTCATGGAACGATGCCACCGCTCGATCATCCCGTTGGCTTGTGGGTGATAGGCAGTGGTGCGCGTCTTATCGATACCCATTCTATTCATTAGAGTTTTGAACAGATGTGATTCAAATTGGCGTCCTTGGTCGCTCGTTATTCTTTGTGGACACCCGAAACGTGTTATCCAGCCTTCATACACGATTGTCGCAATTGTATTCGCTTCTATATCGCTGACGGGAAAAGCTTCAGGCCATCTTGTCGCCCTGTCAATGATAGTCACGCAGTATCGTTTGCCGTCTGATATAGGTAGTGGTCCAACGATGTCTATATGAATGTGTAACAAGCGATCTGCGGGCGGGAATTCTTGCAACGGTGTAATAGTGTGTCGCTGTACCTTTGTTCGCTGGCAGTTTAAACAGGTTCTTGTCCACTCAGTTATGTCTGCGTTCATGTTTGGCCAGAAAAAACGTTTTGTGATCATTTTTCTTGTGGCGCGCGTACCGGGATGGCTGAGGTTGTGCACAGAATCGAATGCAATTTTTCGTAGTTTCAGTGGCAAGTAAGGTCGAGTGATACCAGTCGAAGTTTCACACAGAACCATCGTGTTACTGTTATGTAGTCTCAAGCGTTCGAATTGTAGCGACTTGTTCTTGATGACGTCATTCAAATCGGTGTCGCTGCGTTGTTGTTTTGCTAGCTCGTCGTAGTCTATTGGAGAAGGGGTGGATATTGCTTCGAGCCTTGATAGGGCGTCGGCCACAACGTTGTCCTTCCCTTCGATATGACATATTTTCGTCGTAAACTGACTGATGAAATGTAAATGTCTTGTGCGCATTGGAGTCTCAGTTTTGCTATTTTGTCTCAGCAGTGCGTGAGTTAACGGTTTGTGGTCCGTGAATACCGTTATTTCTCGTCCTTCAAACATGTGTCGAAAATGTCAAATAGCGAGATATATCGCTAGCAGCTCTCGGTCGAATGTGCTGTAGTTTTGTAGTGCTTCGGTGAGCTTCTTTGAAAAGAAACCGAGTGGCTGCCAGTGGTCATTTACACATTGTTGCAGGGCGCCTCCTACGCATGTGTTTGATGCGTCGCACATGAGAGCTAGAGGCGCACGTGTCGAAGGGTGAGACAAGGTGACGGCTTGCTTGATACTGTTTCTGCATTCTTCGATGGCCTTCCTTTCGTCACTGGTCAACTGAATCTTCGTCTTGTCGTTTTTTATTGACGTTTTTAGATATTTATAAAGCTTCTCTTGTGCGTGCGCAGCATGCCGAATATTTTCTTTATAAAAATTTAGTATACCAAGGAAGCGTCGTAATTCCTGTATAGTCGTGGGTTCAGGGTATGATGATATGACCTTCACACGTTCTTCTAGAGGTTGTATTCCTTCTGGGGTCAGTAGATAACCCAGAAACTCCAATCTCGTTTTACCGAAAACGCATTTCGACACGTTTATTCGCAATCGGTATTCTTTTAATCGCTTGAAAACCTCTTCCAGCAGTTGTTTGTGAGCTTGCTCATCTGGTGTCGCGAGCAGTATATCGTCAACGAAAGGAAACACGTTGTCCATACCACCCACGACCGTGTTGATAAACCGTTGAAAGGTTTGGCCAGCGTTGCACAAACCAAAGCACAAGCTGGGAAATTCAAAGAGCCCAAAGGTGTGATGACGGCTGTTTTTTCTACATCTTTTTCTCTGATGCTTAATTGATGGTAGGCTTTTTTTAAATCGATTTTCGAAAATATCCTCATTCCTTCTAGTCTGTAAGTGAAATCACGAAGTCGAGGAATTGGATAGCGGTCGGGTTTTGTAACTGCGTTCAGCCTTCTGTAGTCTCCACAGGGCCTGTATTCGCCACTCTTCTTTTCTACAAGGTGTAATGGACTCGCCCACGGTGATTTCGACGGTCTGCAAATGCCTTGTTCCAGCATGATCTGGAACTCCTTCTTCGCTGCCCGGTACTTGTGCGGCGGTAAAGGTCTTGCTTTGCAATATATCGGTGGGCCTTCAGTCACTATATGGTGTTCAACGTCACTATTTCTTACAGTTGAAAAATTCGAAGAAGTTATTTCAGCGTATTGTTGGAGAAGGTTGTGGTAGGGATCTGTAACGTTGATGGTGAGAACTGTAGGTGTGGAGGTGTTGATCGTTATACAGCCATTGGTCGCTATTCCCGTTTTCTTATCAATGAGTTTCTTCGCACGTACGTCAACGAGTACCTAGGTCGTGGTGTCGTAGGAAATCGGCTCCTAGTATTGGTCGATTGACGTCAGCCACAATGAATCTCCAGCGCAGTACACGACGTAGGCCGATGTTGAGTTCCAGTTCCCTCTCACCATACGTTTTTATAGGGGTGCCATTTGCTGCGTACAGTACTTCGAGTGCTTCTTTCATTCCTTTATTGCGTGGGATGACTGACACGTTCGCGCCGGTGTCCACTAAGAATCGCAGGTGGTTTGTATAGTCGCAAATATGTAGACGGTATCTTGATAAATAGTCGACCTCCAGCCCCGTCTTAGCCAGGGTCGCAATTAATTTCCCTGTCGCTTCGAGAATTTACAGAGAGATCTGCAGTTCCGGGCTTCCTCGCCAAAACGTTCATGAAAATAACACAAATCGCTTGATTGTTGTTGATAATTGTTCGAAGGTCGTCCCCGTGAGTGTGAACGAGACCGCCAGCGGTTAAATGATCGTGATGATCGTCTTCCTCTGGAATGATGCATCTTTATCGAAGCTACTTCCTTCGTGAGAAGTAGGATGGCTTCACGTAAATCTCGCGTATCGTTATTTGTGGGTTGTGCCGTCGATTGAGATGTCGATGCACGTTGACACGCACAAACCGAGTGGATTTCTCTCATTTGCTCATGCATCTTATCCGCCAAGGCAGCCAGCATATTCAGTGAAGCCTGGTCGTTCACGGACAGTACAGCGCGTGTAGAGGCAGGTAGGTGTCTCATCCATAACATTTGGAGGGTTGAGTCTGATATCTTGTCAGCGGCAGGTTCTCGCATCCGGCGTAGTAATTGGGATGGTTTTTGATCGTCTAATTCCATATCGTTCAATAATTTTTGCAGTTGTATCATTTCCGACTCTTCATAGACGGATAACAAACGTTTCTTGGCCTCTTCGTAGCGTCCCGCGTTTGATTTGCTCATGATGATGTCGCTTATCTGCTCCACATCCACCTTTTCCAAGTGAGCGACTAGGAGACTGAACTTAGCTTCATCGCTAGGTTTCTGCGGATTCACGACCGTCTCGAACTGTCCGAACCAAAGCTGTGGTTTGTCGCGCCAAAAGATAGGAATGCGTGACTTCACGGTAATAGCAGAAACACTGAGGCACGTAAATACGGCGAGGGTCTTCAATGCGCCTCAGTGTTGTGGCCGGCACGGTCGGTGCCGCTTGTATGTGTAGCGGCCACAATGTTATTAAAAAATTAACTCCAAAGAACTGCTGTAAAGTGCTAAAAAAACACTTTCTAGAAAGTACTACGATCTAGAAGGTGTTTCGATGCATAGTTAAAGTGTTACTTTTAATGATGTATGTATGTGTGGTGTGGCATCGAGTTGCCGCGGCTAGCATACTACAGATAAACCCTCGATGGTTTAGGTGGTATGTTTAAAAAATGTACTCGCATGTTTTAAATAATAAACGATAAAAAAAATATAACATTCATTAATTTCAGAGGTAGCAAAACTTTTCATTACTTTTATAATACTACTAGCTTCTGCCCGCGACTTCGTACGCGTGGGAAGGTTTTCCCGCGCAAATCCCTATCCCGTGGGAATTTCGGGATAAAAAGTAGCCTATGTGTTATTCCAGAATGTCAACTATCTACTCACCAAATTTCATTTAGATCCGTTCAGTAGTTTTTGCGTGAAAGAGTAACAAACATCCATCCATCCTCACAAACTTTCGCATTTATAATATTAGTAGGATTCGACATTTTTCAAAAAGTATAAATTTCGGAAACGGCGAGCAGTACCCTGATGTTTATTTAAAAAAAAATGTGCATATATTGCAAGTATAATTTTTTTGTGACTTGTCTTTGCGCAGGTATAAGCAATTAAAAAAAAACGCCGTTGGGCGCATTTCGCACCTGAATATTAAATCAAAAAGCGCCGAAAGCCGTCCACCGCGGTGAATGGGTTAAACCTAAAAGAAAACAAACAAATGCATATGTGTAACGTCAAGTTCAAATTTACGAGAAGAATTACGTGTAAAAATGTTATACATATATATAACTAGTACTCACGCGGAGCTTCGCTCCCGTGGATTCTATCACGGTAAAACATAACTCTCCTTTTTTGCAGTCGCGTTAAAAGTAGCCTATAACCTTCCTCAAGCTTCAAGCTACATCCATACCAAACTGCATCAAAATCCACCCAGTATCTACTTTCGAAGATTAGCGCGTTCAAGCAAACAAACAAACAAACTTTTCCGCTTTATAATATTAGTATAGATATCGTGACCAGACGTCCCGCTTTGAACGGGACTGTCCCTTTTTATAGTTACAAGACCCGGTGTCCCCAAAATGAAATCTGGGATGCAAAATTGTCCCGTTTTCTGAAACCGTGCGAAAATTTGGGTAGTCGAGCCGGCTCTTCAGTTCTAAAGGTTGATAATTAAGGTGAATATAAAAAAAAACGTAGCAAGAGTTTCATATTAAAGCCGATTTGTTCCTCTGATAAATATAAATATAACTAAAAGTTACACATTAGGGCATGCATTCCGGAATTCCGGAATTTCGTAATTCCGGAATTCCGTAACAATTTTTCTGGTATTTCAATTCCGGAATTGAGAGGAGTAATATCGGAATTCCGATATTCATATATTTTTGATATTTTGATTATTATTTTTTCTGAAAGCAACCAAACTAGTCTGTGGAACTTTCCACAAGCCGCTATCTCCAACCTCCGACTAGTAAATAGTTATCTGTGGCGTTATAGCACTAGTGCAGTAACGTAAAGTAAAAAGCACGCGTTTCTAATACACTGCATTATGGACCTAATAGCGGTTCATAAAGAGCCACTTTTTATAGTTGATTTTCGTTTGACTATAATCTCACCTGATGTTAAGCGATGATGTGGTCGAAGATGAAGCACGCTTGCCTAGAAGTAACCTATTCACTCTTGACTTAAAGACTCCCAGGTAGTAGCTATCAGGAAACACAGACTCCGGCAGGGAATTCCACTCCTTAGCCGTACGTACAATGAAAGTATTCCCAAAACGTTTCATGCGTATGGGTGGGATGTCCACCATGTAACGATGCCGCATCGCCGTTTGTCTTGTAGTAAGACTGTGCACTTTACGAGCAAATGTGTTGAAAAAACATTAAATTGATTGTTCTTTCAAAGAAACTTGCATTTTATTACTTGACACTGTTGAAAGTACAAAACAATAAGAATAAATATTTCGATATTATTAATAAGTATCGGTGTCGCACCTCTAGAGCAGAAACGAGCAATGTCAAGAAATCCGTGCCAGCTGCGCCACTGTCGTTATAGAATGACAAAAATTACGTCATGATGGACAATAGTGCTGTGATGGTATTGACTTGGTTTTATCAATTGTTGATTCTATTTATGGATTCAAATAGTAATGGAGGCTGTAAATGTGACACAGATTATTACATTTATGTCATAAAGGACAAAGCGGGTTAAAATAAATCTCAACACAAGGATGGTATGGCTTTCGATAGGGTGTGGCACGATAGCCTTATTGCTAAACTTCCTTCTTTCGGTATACCCACTGAACTTTGCGTTTGGATAGAAGACTTCCAGAGAGATCGGTCTATTCGAGTGGTTATTGATGGTTGCTCGTCTGGCCAATTGGCTATTAATGCCGGGGTCCCTCAGGGGTCAGTTCTCTCAGCAACTTTATTCTTGCTGCATATTAACGATCTGCTAATGCCCGGTACCTTTGGGTATGCAGACGACAGCACAGTTGCTGAGAGATATATATCCAGCGCGCGTGCTAGTGGGTCACAAGTCCAGTCTCTCCGAGAGGCAATGGTGGGGCGCTTGAACTTGACTTTGAAGGCTGTCTCTGAGTGGGGCGACGCCAACTTGGTCATGTTTAATGCTGCCAAGACACAGGTATGTCTTTTCTCCGCAAAAAGGAGCCAATTTCAACCGGCTCCTTCTTTCCGTGGTGTAACCGTGCCGATAACTGATCGCATCGAGCTTCTTGGGGTTACGTTGACATCCAGCCTTAATTTACCCTTTTTTTTTTGGTCCGTTTATCGAGGCTAAGGCTCAATTGGCTGCCAAAAAGTTGGTAATCCTAGCAAAGGTGAGACGGTATTTCACACCAGAACAGCTACTCAACCTCTATCAAGCGCAAGTTCGGTCGTGTATGGAGTACTGCTCTCATCTCTGGGACGGATCTGCAAAATACCAGCTTGATGCACTTGAGTCTATAGAGAAACGGGCCAAAAGGCTCATCGGCAACGAGAAACTGGTCGAGACAAGCCTCCAGAGCCTAGGACATCGGCGACGTGTTGCAAGCCTGTCAGTCTTCTATCGGTTACATTTCGGGGAGTGTGCGATGGAATTGAACAGTCTTATTCCACCATGCCCGTTCCATCATCGGACTACAGGACAAACGGCGATGCGCCATCGTTACATGGTGGACATCCCAGCCGTACGCACGAAACGTTTTGGGAATACTTTCATTGTGCGTACGGCTAAGGAGTGGAATTCCCTGCCGGAGTTTGTGTTTCCTGATAGTTACAACCTGGGAGTCTTTAAGTCAAGAGTGAATATGTTACTTCTAGGCAAGCGTGCTTCATCTTCGACCACATCATCGCTTAACATCAGGTGAGATAATGGTCAAACGAAAGCCTATCAAATATAATAAAAAAAAAAAACTTTATTCAAATTAAAGCCTATGTTAAAAAAATATTGTCAGTTTTTCATGAGCTGTATCGATATAATTTCGACCTCACTATTTTGTAGGTTTAAAGGATGAATTCGAAGCTTGGCGCCGAGGGCACGCTTTTGTTTTTTTGACGTAGTGGTCAAAAGGTTAAAAGACTAATATAATTTTAAATCTTGTTTGATTTGAAACAAACTTTAAAAGTTTCCAGAATTCCGGAACTGGTTCCGGAATTCCGGAATCAGATTTCCAGTATTGGAACTCAGTTCCGGAATTGAGAACCTTGCAATATTGCATGCCCTATTACACATATTTTAATTCGTAACTTTTAAGCTGACTGATTTTTCTGAATAAATAACTTTTAAAAGGTTTTTTTTTTCACTGACTACCTGTTAATTGACCTAAATAAACCGTCCCGTTTTGAGTCAAAGAATTAATGGTCACGTTAAGAGCGTGTATTCCATTCGCGACGAAAACAACGCGTTTTGGTGTTTTTTCAAGAGCTATATCGTAATGATGTTAACAGATTATTCAAAGATTATTACGGTTATAGAAAGATTAAGTCTTGGTTTAGTACATAACGATGTAACATTATAATTTTTATTGACAGTTTTTTAAAGACAAGGCAATCTGTTCGACGCGTTTTACGAAAATAGACGTCAGAGTCGTCTTTCAGGACGAAAATAATCATGATAACGTACCAACACATTTTATTTTATGTGCTTGTCCAATAGAATATATAGTCTTAAAGTGCACTACGTAGCCCAATTACGAAAATATGGCAATTTAATATTAAATAATCAATTTTTAAATAATGCAAAATCGGTTCTCTTTAACATTTTTTTAACCGAGTTTTGAATAGAAACATAACTATTATTTATTTATTTTATGAAAATAAACGTATTGCCAAATACACTGTTATTTTTTTTAGTCAATTTCATGTAATCGTTTATTTTAGAAAATTATTTTAAAAACACTATAAATCAACGCGCGCAATCCGTTGCCAATCAGTTCGTGCCGGGTCCTCCCAACGACAGGACGTATCACTTTTTTCCCGCCGCCCGCCGCTTGCTCGCATAAACATACATAGTGTCGGTGAGACATAGTGCGACACAATAGTATTGATACATGAGCAACTAATATTTTTTATTCGGTAAGTAATTTTGAAAAACGTTATATGCAGGTAATTATTTGTATATACTGAATTTATTTAATAATCAGTTTTAACATGTTTGTGTACAACAAATGATGTCAATAATAATTATTTCAATCAAAAATAATTTATATGTTAAATTTAATATTTCTTTTTTCAGAAATGGGTTATAAACGAAATTTATTTGGAAATAAATAAAAAATACTTTGGCTATCGCTAGACAAGCAAAAAGGTGAGTCATGTCTTTATGTACTTTTGAACCGATTTTCAATAGGGAGGCGATTCTATGTTCGGCTGTGTGTATTTTTTATGTGTGTAACATAATCATACATATTCTGTATATACAAAAATCTATATACTTGTATTATGTACTTACTTATTTTTACCAGTTTTTTTTTTCAGACAAAACAAATTTCGTGTGGCATTGAGTACGGTAAAACTATCGAAAACACAGCAATAGAGCAAATGGAGAGATACTAGGGTTGCGGGAATGTTCTAATAAGATACCGCGGCCCCGGAACACATGGGCCACTGAAGGAATATGGTGGGTTTTTATTCAGTAGAAGTCTGATACTCCCTTCCACTTTACCTAGAGTGGGAGTCATTTGATGATTTTCCCACCGGATCCAGAGCAGCTGGATCGTCATGAAATCGTCGTTGTGCAAAACGGTGCTTTTTAGGGTTCCGTAGCCAAATGGCAAAAAACACAGTGGCGTGCCTAGGGTTTCAAAATAACGCAAGCCCAATAAAATTTTAACCGATTTCAAAAAAATAAAGTTCAGTTTTCGACTGAGTATGTAGGTACCTACGTATGTATCATCGCAATTTTCCCATAAACTACTGGTTAGGTACAATAAATTAAAAGTGAATTCATCCATCTTCTTCTTTCCTCTTCTTTCTTCAATTTCACTCTTGCTTGTCGTGCGCGGTGAATGAGGTAACCAAAGCACACTGAAGGCATGCTAGTGCTAGATTGAATATAATAAACATATCAGCAATTGCATACCTCCGGTGGCTTTGAAAAAAGCCGTTTGGTTTGGTTTGCTTCATTGCTTGAGGGAACAAAGTTATGGTAAGTAGTTGCTTCCTTCGTAACAGAACCCAGGTTACAGACAAAAAAAAAAAAACAAAACAAAAAGTTACAAAACGAAAGTTAAAAAATAGCCAGATAGAATGTAATAAGGAATTTAAATAAATTATTTATATTCTAATTGGAATCGTCTATCTTTCTTAAGAAATGATTTAATTACATCAGAGTAAAATGTTGGTGATCGTTTTAATTCTACCAACAACTGTTTTTCAATAGCTATCATTGATAATTCGGAAAGACGCTCTTGACCTTGTGTATTTCTCAGATAGGTATGGATACGTTTAAGAGACGAAAAAGCACGTTCCGCGGAAGAACTTGTAGCCGGAATAGTTACAACAAGATACGCTAACTTTAACAGCTCGGGAAAGGCATCTTCGTGGTTATTTATTCTCATGAATGAAATCAATTAATTCGAAAACATTACGATCTTTCAGATCAGGACTAGAATACAAGCAAATCAATTGGCTTTTTAATATTTGTTTGTCGAAATAGTTTGCATAAATGTCAAATAATGAATCTAATTCCTCTGTAGGAAAATGTGAGTGATAATTGTCAAATTTTTTGTTGTTGAGCAGTTGGAAGATCTTTAATTTATAAATTTCAGAATATCGGTCAGTAATTTCGGTATTAATGTTATCAATTACTTCTACAAAAAGTCGTCTGTATTCCGTTTTTGCACAGCGTACGTTGCGTCTCAAACGAGGAGCCGAGTTATTTTGCAACGTGTTACAACTAGTTTTATACACTGATCTATTAAATTTTCGTTTATGCGATTTACTAGTCTGAGAAATACACAGATTAGGCGTCGGTTTTAATGAAGAAATTAACTGTTTTTTCTGAGCAAAGTTTAAAGATTTTACCTTATCTTCGCCAATCAAAACTTGAACGCATTTTAAATCCTCACAAGGTACAATTACCTCCATTGTTGTAGGTAAATCACCAAAACAATTGTATCACTGAGAAAATCTTAGAAAACACAGAAAACTTTAACAGCTTTTTTCTTTAACTCAAGCAAATGAAACTGAAGTGAAGTTAGTTGCACTCTAAGATGTCGGGAAGTACTCAAGTGTTGTCATTTAGGCAAAAAAAGTCGCCAGGTATATGAAAAATCTACCTAATTTTTTTTTATTTTTAAGATATTGCTTGAATACAGTCAAAATCTGTTATAACAACATCCAAGGGACCACTCATATTTGGTTGTAAAAACCGATAGTCGTAATAACCGGTGATGTTTTCAAGGTACAAAGTATTTTGTACCTATGATTTTGGTCTATATAACCGGTATGTTGTTCTAAATGATGTTGTTGTAAACGGTTTTGACTGTATTTAATTTCGTTATTTTAAAAGTCGCTAGTTTTTATTGTTGATAAATGTTAAAAAAGTTTCCAAACACGTTAAAAATCTCCAAGATCTTTCAACGTGTGGCTAAAACGGCAACACTGCAGAGTTGGCAAGCTGACAAGGTCACGCATACGCATGCAACTTCATACGAATGCCCTGCTTATATCTGCCATAGTGATTGATTTGTTCTATGCCTAAGGCCTAACTCGTTATACGGCACATCGCTATAAGTGCGAAAGTGACAGATATAGTATTTGAAAGCCCGGTAAAAGCCGGTGCGTGTAAGCGAGATAGCAATATGTAGATCATTAGATGCTACAAATGCGAAACTCTGCGCGAACAATCGCGATGCGTAGTAGTTTAGTAGATTCATTGTGTTATTTTGATAAGAATTAAGCGCGCGAACTTTTAAATAGTTCGGGTTTGACATTGATTCTCTATCGAGCATTTTTTAGTAAGGCATTTTGGGCTTATATGAAGGTACCGCCACTGAAATAACAGAACCCTTATAGTTTCGTCATGTCTGTCTGTCTGTCCGTCCGTCCATCCGTATGTCACAGCCATTTTATTCCGAAACTATTAAAACTATACATGTACAACTTGGTAGGTAGATGTATTCTGTAAACCGCTTTCCGATTTTAAGAGAACATTTAAAAAATATTTAAAATAAAGGGGGCTCCCCATACATGGAACTGAAATTGAAAATATATTTTTGCATGAAACCTATGCGTGTGTGGTATCTATAGACAGGTCTTTAAAATAACATTGAGTTTTTTAAAACCACTTTTTCATAAAGTTAATCGTTTAAAAGATATACGCTTCCAAAGTGGTAAAAAGTGCGTCCACCCCCCCTCCCCCCACCCCCCAATAACTTCCATAATAATAGAGTGAAAAAACTAAAAAAAATATATATGCTGTAGATCTTAATCTAAACTTTCAACCTAAATCGGTTTGAACGAAATCGGGTCAGCAGTTTTTGAGATATACAGTATATTTTATAAAACCGCAAATATAACTTTGTAATTGATACAAACACTACGCAAAACAAAGTTATTTGGAGTAGTTCTAAAAATTGTAAATAAGCTAGTTTTAAGAAATTTGTAAGGTTTTTTTTTTGTCAATTAAATATATTATTATTATATTTATTAAAGTTACTACGGGACCCTTCATTTTTTATTGACCTTTGTTCTTTTGTTTATTTTTCTGTCTGTTTGATGAAGGAAATTGTCTGTTAGTCGAAATAAAATGTCTATATTCAGCATGAACATAGATGTTGAACAGGCCAGCATACATTTGTTTTTTAATTCGATGGAACTACTAATACCAACCACGACTGATACTTTCCTATCCAAGAGCAGTTTCATGTCAGATGAGATTCACTATAACTATATTATCGCTCTAGTCCACCCTATAAATCGTCTATAATAATAATATTCCACAACTTTCACACAACGCCATCTAGTCCCAAACTAAGCAGAGCTTGTGCTATGAGTACTAGACAACTGATAAACATACATATATGTTTCTAAATACATACATATTATAGATAAATAAATAAATTACACCCAGAATAATGATCGTGCTCATCACACAAACATTTGTCCTGGGTGGGAATCGAACCCACGACCTTGAGCATAGCAGTCAGGGCCACTGACCACTAGATTAACAGGCCTGTCATCTATATTTCGCTATACCCACATCCACTGACAGCGCCACTATGTTGTAGCAGTATGGTAGATCAAGTGTAAGTAGTGACGTAGTTGTTAGGTAAAATTGCTTTTCTTATAAATTGTAATTAATTTTCAGCCAGAAAAACGTTTGTTTTTTTTTGCAATGTGCGCAGGAAATGAATTTCAATTGAAGACCATAAGGATACCAAGAGATGATGCGTTTTGGGTGACAAAATGGAACATTAGCTGTTCGATTTCTAATATAAATGTCTTTTGCCCGAGATGATTGATCCCAGGAAAATTCTGTCAATGGACATCAAAATGTGTGATATTGAAATAAAATATGAAATCTTCGATTTTGTAACTCAACTAGCTTTTTTAGTGGGGCTATTTTAGTATGTATGTTTGTATATCCGCGATTTTCTCAGAACCTACTGATCCGATTTTGATAGCGTTTTCTTTGTTTGAAAGCATATTTTACAAGAAAGGTTTTAGTATATAACAAATCAGGTTCAGATAAAGATCTTCAGAGATAAGTGAAGGATGTCTTCAATTAAAAACAGCAAATCTCCCGCGATTGCTGCCCTCGTACCTCTATGTATTATTTAGCATAATTAGCCTATTAATATCACCACAGCTTCTGAATCACGTCTGAAATATTGTTTTAGTGGGTAAAAAAGACATTACAGCAAACTCTCTGTTTTAACCGATTAAAAATAACTGTGCGAACGGTATGTTAGTACCTCAAGTAACACAAACAATGATACACTAAAAAGCATAAAAAAAGACTTTTGAACTAAAAATTTTACCGACTTCAAAAAAAGACTACTGAAGAGCAAAATAACCTTAGATTGTTTCATTTGGTGTCTAATTCCGTTCAAAATAAGAGCTAGGTAACACATGATCTCACATGGCTAAAGTCGGTGCCAAGATAAATTAATAGGTTTGATCACCTCGGGTGTCCCCCAGAATGCGGCGTAGCTGTAGGTACTATGTCTATCAAAAGTATTCATTGGCTTGGCACTGACTTCAGCCATATGAGAAGGTCTCTTATTTTAAACGGACCTAGACACCAAATGAAACAATCTAAGGTTATTTTGTGCTTTGTAGTTTAGTAGTCTTTTTTGGAAGTTTTGAAGTTTTATTAATTAAATAGTTCCATCACTTGTCTCCGATGATCTTTATCAGAACCTGATATGTTATGCACTAAAAACCTTTGTTGTAAAATATGCTTTCAAACAAAATACATACATTCGAATACAGAACCTCCCTTTTTGAAGTCGTTTAAGTTTTATTTACGGTTACGGTATACATTGTCCCAGGTATGTTTTCCAGAAAACCTTATACTTACAGTCGTGAAATTTGTTTTTTAAGATTTGACCACACCCTTGAAGTTTATGCGTACTAATATAATAATAATCACGTAAAACAATTTAGAATATAAACTCAAAATCATTATTTAAGATAAAAGTATCAAAACGTTTGGTTTCGAGCTTACGCACACTGAATAACTATGTGCATAAATATTACGTCGTTCTTGCAATTTTGTACCTATTCTAAATCGTGTGCGTTACCCCAGCAAAATAATGTTGAAAATAGTCATTTAAATCTTCTAGATAATTAGTTGCCCAGCTTCTGTAATTGTTAAGCACATTTTAAAATTTGTTACACATATAGTTTTTTAGTTATTACACAAAAACATATTCTGCTGGGGTAACGTTTGAAACGTTACCGCAGCAAAACTTTTTTTTAAATAATGGGAATATTGAAATAAATATTAGCTATACATTTAGTTGTCTAGACGAGGTAAATGTTACACGTTATTTTGTTTTTGTTCTTTCTTCGGCTGCGAAGTTATTCGAGATTTTGCTGGAGTAACGTTTGTGGTTTTGCTGGATCTCTGAAACGGTTAAGCGGATTTTTATCGTCTTTTGTACATAACTTCTTAGGAATTAGTTTTAATTTGTTTCGCAATAAAAATAACAAAATGATATACCGTTTAGAAGTTATTTAATGAAATATAAAAACACTTCTTTAGGTCCTAACACTCTGAATATGAGCTCTAAAGACTTACTTTAAACGTTATTTTGTAGTTTTTAACTACTTGCAAATGTATATGGAGTTTCATTAGTATCCTGCAGGTAATTAACAAATTATGATGATATTCAGTTCTCCACGTTCACGGTCACAATGCGCGCGGAGTTATTTGGCCACCGATAAACCTGTATACGGTTATATAAACTGAATGTTATATCAATATTTAGTTGCTTAATTCAGTTATATACCTGTAAAATTTCAGAGTAGTACATACAATAATTAACGAGATAATTAAACAAAAGTCATTAGGAACTTCAAGACCGTGGTAATCCGACCAAGTTTAGGTGGTTACAAAAAAGCGACCGCGTAGAACATTATGCTATCTTCTAAAATATGTAGGATAATACACCTTAAAATTTCGGTACAGACGCGTACACTGTTAAATACATAACAATATTATAATATCTGTACTATAAACATTATTATTATTACCTTTCAGCTACTTATTAGATAGGTATATGTTGTATTATGTGCACCAGTTCAATGGTACAGTTGCACGGGTTCCTTCTATTTGGCAGAATCTTGATACTCCGAAATTCATTTGGCATAACACACTTGGTATAATCTTCCTTAAATGAATATTTTTAAGGCATAAAAATTATTTAGTATGTATAATTATTATTTAGCCGAATTTTTATATATTCGAATTCACAATGGCAGAAATTACTTTTGGCAGAGTTAAAATTCTGCATAATTTCGTTTAGCATAACTGCATGCTGCATGCTTGCTTGCATGTTTACATGTTTCTTACAGGGAAATAAAAACCACGTATGTTCACAATCAAATGTTTTATTTAATGTATGCCAAAAGATGGTTCTAACTGTAAACTTTCTGAAAGAATGATGGTTCTACGTTTTAATTATTATGGATATGAAATTTATGCCTAAAGATGATTCTGACTTACATAATTATTTGACTGCAGTTTAATATTTTATTTTTGATCTGTGATTTTTACATAATTTAAGTTAATCTTAGAATACAACTATCTGTAATATATATCTAGGAAAAAATATTGAGATATTTGAAATTTGTCTACAAAATAGTATGACTTACTGTTTTTAAGTTTAATAATTATTATTTTACCTGTAAATAAAAATTCTTTAAGAAATATGTAGTTTTTTTAACACTTGTGTACACATCTCTACTAAACTTGTAAGACTATCCCACATATTTTAGAAGTTAGCATAATGTTCTACGCGGTCGCTTTTTTGTAACCACCTAAACTTGGTCGGATTACCACGGTCTTGAAGTTCCTAATGACTTTTATTTAATTATCTCGTTAATTATTGTATGTAATACTCTGAAATTTTACAGGTATATAACTGAATTAAGAAACTAAATATTGATATAACATTCAGTTTATATAACCGTATACAGGTTTATCGGTGGCCAAATAACTCCGCGCGCATTGTAACCGTGAACGTGGAGAACTGAATATCATCATAATTTGTTAATTACCTACAGGATACTAATGAAACTCCATATATATTTGAAGGTAGTTAAAAGCTACAAAATAACGTTTAAAGTAAGTCTTTAGAGCTCATATTCAGGGTGTTAGGACCTAAAGAAGTGTTTTTATATTTCATTAAATTACTTCTAAACGGTATATCATTTTGTTATTTTTATTGCGAAACAAATTAAAACTAATTCCTAAGAAGTCATGTACAAAAGATGATAAGAATCCGCTTAACCGTTTCAGAGATCCAGCAAAACCACAAACGTTACTCCAGCAAAATCTCGAATAACTTCGCAGCCGAAGAAGTGTGCGTTACCCCAGCAAAATAATGTCGAAAATAGTCATTTAAATCTTATAGATAATTAGTTGCCCAGTTTCTGTAATTGTTAAGCACATTTTTAAATTTGTTACACATATAGTTTTTTAGTTATTACACAAAAACATATTCTGCTGGGGTAACGTTTGAAACGTTACCGCAGCAAAACTTTTTTTTAAATAATGGGAATATTGAAATAAATATTAGCTACACATTTAGTTGTCTAGACGAGGTAAATGTTACACGTTATTTTGTTTTTGTTCTTTCTTCGGCTGCGAAGTTATTCGAGATTTTGCTGGAGTAACGTTTGTGGTTTTGCTGGATCTCTGAAACGGTTAAGCGGATTCTTATCTTCTTTTGTACATGACTTCTTAGGAATTAGTTTTAATTTGTTTCGCAATAAAAATAACAAAATTATATACGGTTTAAAAGTTATTTAATGAAATATAAAAACACTTCTTTAGGTCCTAACACTCTGAATATGAGCTCTAAAGACTTACTTTAAACGGTATTTTGTAGCGTTTAACTACCTTCAAATGTATATGAAGTTTCATTAGTATCCTGTAGGTAATTAACAAATTATGATGATATTCAGTTCTCCACGTTCACGGTCACAATGCGCGCGGAGTTATTTGGCCACCGATAAACCTGTATACGGTTATATAAACTGAATGTTATATCAATATTTAGTTGCTTAATTCAGTTATATACCTGTAAAATATCAGAGTAGTACATACAATAATTAACGAGATAATTAAATAAAAGTCATTAGGAACTTCAAGAACGTGGTAATCCGACCAAGTTTAGGTGGTTACAAAAAAGCGACCGCGTAGAACATTATGCTATCTTCTAAAATATGTAGGATAGTCTTACAAGTTTAGTAGAGATGTGTACACAAGTGTTAAAAAAACCTACATATTTCTTAAAGAATTTTTATTTACAGGTAAAATAATAATTCTTAAACTTAAAAACAGTAAGTCCTAATATTTTGTAGACAAATTTAAAATATCACAATATTTTTTCCTAGATATATATTACAGATAGTTGTATTCTAAGACTAACTTAAATTATGTAAAAATCGTGTGCGTTACCCCAGCAAAATAATGTCGAAAATAGTCATTTAAATCTTATAGATAATTAGTTGCCCAGCTTCTGTAATTGTTAAGCACATTTTTAAATTTGTTACACATATAGTTTTTTAGTTATTACACAAAAACATATTCTGCTGGGGTAACGTTTGAAACGTTACCGCAGCAAAACTTTTTTTTAAATAATGGGAATATTGAAATAAATATTAGCTATACATTTAGTTGTCTAGACGAGGTAAATGTTACACGTTATTTTGTTTTTGTTCTTTCTTCGGCTGCGAAGTTATTCGAGATTTTGCTGGAGTAACGTTTGTGGTTTTGCTGGATCTCTGAAACGGTTAAGCGGATTCTTATCATCTTTTGTACATGACTTCTTAGGAATTAGTTTTAATTTGTTTCACAATAAAAATAACAAAATGATATACCGTTTAAAAGTTATTTAATAAAATATAAAAACACTTCTTTAGGTCCTAACACTCTGAATATGAGCTCTAAAGACTTACTTTAAACGTTATTTTGTAGCTTTTAACTACCTTCAAATGTACATGAAGTTTTATTAGTATCCTGTAGGTAATTAACAAATTATGATGATATTCAGTTCTCCACGTTCACGGTCACAATGCGCGCGGAGTTATTTGGCCACCGATAAACCTGTATACGGTTATATAAACTGAATGTTATATCAATATTTAGTTGCTTAATTCAGTTATATACCTGTAAAATATCAGAGTAGTACATACAATAATTAACGAGATAATTAAATAAAAGTCATTAGGAACTTCAAGAACGTGGTAATCCGACCAAGTTTAGGTGGTTACAAAAAAGCGACCGCGTAGAACATTATGCTATCTTCTAAAATATGTAGGATAGTCTTACAAGTTTAGTAGAGATGTGTACACAAGTGTTAAAAAAAACCTACATATTTCTTAAAGAATTTTTATTTACAGGTAAAATAATAATTCTTAAACTTAAAAACAGTAAGTCCTAATATTTTGTAGACAAATTTAAAATATCACAATATTTTTTCCTAGATATATATTACAGATAGTTGTATTCTAAGACTAACTTAAATTATGTAAAAATCACATCAAAAATAAAATAATAAAATATTATACTGCAGTCGAATAATTATGTAAGTCAGAATCATCTTTAGGCATAAATTTAATATCCATAATAATTAAAACGTAGAACCATCATTCTTTCAGAAAATTTACAAATAGAACCATCTTTTGGCATACATTAATAAAACATTTGATTGTG
Source organism: Tholera decimalis (assembly GCA_943138885.2). Lineage (NCBI taxonomy): Eukaryota > Metazoa > Arthropoda > Insecta > Lepidoptera > Noctuidae > Tholera > Tholera decimalis. The sequence goes on from OW964548.2 coordinate 23,281,128, forward strand.
AACATACGTGGTTTTTATTTCCCTGTAAGAAACATGTAAACCTGCAAGCAAGCATGCAGCATGCAGTTATGCTAAACGAAAATGTGCAGAATTTTAACTCTGCCAAAAGTTTTTTATGCCATTGTGAATTCGAACATATAAACATTCGGCTAAATAATAATTATACATACTAAATAATTTTTATGCCTTAAAAATATTCGTATAAGGAAGATTATACCAAGTGTGTTATGCCAAATGATTTTTGGAGTATTAAGATTCTGCCAAATAGAAGGAACCCGTGAAACTGTGCCATTGAACTGGTGCACATAATACAATATATACCTATCTAATAAGTAGCTGAAAGGTAATAATAATAATGTTTATAGTACAGATATTATAATATTGTTATGTATTTAACAGTGTACGCCGTACGCGTCTGTACCGAAATTTTAAGGTGTATTATCCTACATATTTTAGAAGATAGCATAATGTTCTACGCGGTCGCTTTTTTGTAACCACTTAAACTTGTTCGGATTACCACGGTCTTGAAGTTCCTAATGACTTTTATTTAATTATCTCGTTAATTATTGTATGTACTACTCTGAAATTTTACAGGTATATAACTGAATTAAGCAACTAAATATTGATATAATATTCAGTTTATATAACCGTATACAGGTTTATCGGTGGCCAAATAACTCCGCGCGCATTGTGACCGTGAACGTGGAGAACTGAATATCATCATAATTTGTTAATTACCTACAGGATACTAATGAAACTTCATATACATTTGAAGGTAGTTAAAAGCTACAAAATAACGTTTAAAGTAAGTCTTTAGAGCTCATATTCAGAGTGTTAGGACCTAAAGAAGTGTTTTTATATTTCATTAAATAACTTTTAAACGGTATGTCATTTTGTTATTTTTATTGCGAAACAAATTAAAACTAATTTCTAAGAAGTCATGTACAAAAGATGATAAGAATCCGCTTAACCGTTTTATAGATCCAGCAAAACCACAAACGTTACTCCAGCAAAATCTCGAATAACTTCGCAGCCGAAGAAAGAACAAAAACAAAATAACGTGTAACATTTACCTCGTCTAGACAACTAAATGTATAGTTAATATTTGTTTCAATATTCCCATTATTTAAAAAAAAGTTTTGCTGCGGTAACGTTTCAAACGTTACCCCAGCAGAATATGTTTTTGTGTAATAACTAAAAAACTATATGTGTAACAAATTTAAAAATGTGCTTAACAATTACAGAAGCTGGGCAACTAATTATCTATAAGATTTAAATGACTATTTTCGACATGATTTTGCTGGGGTAACGCACACGTAAAAATCACATCAAAAATAAAATAATAAAATATTATACTGCAGTCGAATAATTATGTAAGTCAGAATCATCTTTAGGCATAAATTTAATATCCATAATAATTAAAACGTAGAACCATCATTCTTTCAGAAAATTTACAAATAGAACCATCTTTTGGCATACATTAATAAAACATTTGATTGTGAACATACGTGGTTTTTATTTCCCTGTAAGAAACATGTAAACCTGCAAGCAAGCATGCAGCATGCAGTTATGCTAAACGAAAATGTGCAGAATTTTAACTCTGCCAAAAGTTTTTTATGCCATTGTGAATTCGAACATATAAACATTCGGCTAAATAATAATTATACATACTAAATAATTTTTATGCCTTAAAAATATTCGTATAAGGAAGATTATACCAAGTGTGTTATGCCAAATGATTTTTGGAGTATTAAGATTCTGCCAAATAGAAGGAACCCGTGAAACTGTGCCATTGAACTGGTGCACATAATACAATATATACCTATCTAATAAGTAGCTGAAAGGTAATAATAATAATGTTTATAGTACAGATATTATAATATTGTTATGTATTTAACAGTGTACGCCGTACGCGTCTGTACCGAAATTTTAAGGTGTATTATCCTACATATTTTAGAAGATAGCATAATGTTCTACGCGGTCGCTTTTTTGTAACCACTTAAACTTGTTCGGATTACCACGGTCTTGAAGTTCCTAATGACTTTTATTTAATTATCTCGTTAATTATTGTATGTACTACTCTGAAATTTTACAGGTATATAACTGAATTAAGCAACTAAATATTGATATAATATTCAGTTTATATAACCGTATACAGGTTTATCGGTGGCCAAATAACTCCGCGCGCATTGTGACCGTGAACGTGGAGAACTGAATATCATCATAATTTGTTAATTACCTACAGGATACTAATGAAACTTCATATACATTTGAAGGTAGTTAAAAGCTACAAAATAACGTTTAAAGTAAGTCTTTAGAGCTCATATTCAGAGTGTTAGGACCTAAAGAAGTGTTTTTATATTTCATTAAATAACTTTTAAACGGTATGTCATTTTGTTATTTTTATTGCGAAACAAATTAAAACTAATTTCTAAGAAGTCATGTACAAAAGATGATAAGAATCCGCTTAACCGTTTTATAGATCCAGCAAAACCACAAACGTTACTCCAGCAAAATCTCGAATAACTTCGCAGCCGAAGAAAGAACAAAAACAAAATAACGTGTAACATTTACCTCGTCTAGACAACTAAATGTATAGTTAATATTTGTTTCAATATTCCCATTATTTAAAAAAAAGTTTTGCTGCGGTAACGTTTCAAACGTTACCCCAGCAGAATATGTTTTTGTGTAATAACTAAAAAACTATATGTGTAACAAATTTAAAAATGTGCTTAACAATTACAGAAGCTGGGCAACTAATTATCTATAAGATTTAAATGACTATTTTCGACATGATTTTGCTGGGGTAACGCACACGTAACGCACACGCCGAAGAAAGAAAAAAAACAAAATAACGTGTAACATTTACCTCGTCTAGACAACTAAATGTATAGCTAATATTTATTTCAATATTCCCATTATTTAAAAAAAAGTTTTGCTGCGGTAACGTTTCAAACGTTACCCCAGCAGAATATGTTTTTGTGTAATAACTAAAAAACTATATGTGTAACAAATTTAAAAATGTGCTTAACAATTACAGAAGCTGGGCAACTAATTATCTATAAGATTTAAATGACTATTTTCGACATTATTTTGCTGGGGTAACGCACACTTCTAAATCGAATACGCGCTCTTAAGTATAGATAACTAACTGGCTGACCTTGCGAACTTCGTATCGATCGCATTTTTTTTATTTTGCTTATATCTTCTCACCTTTTAAACCTTCCCTGTATTAGAGGTAGGGTTGCCAGATTTTTTTAAGCCTGTAAGGGAAAAATGACTAAATAGGCATAAAATACGGGATTTTAATTTTTTTCCGGAATAAATAAAAAACCCAATAATTTACTAAGTGGTTTTTTTTTAATATTTTTCAGAGGAACGCGCATGTTTAACCATATATTTGTTTTATTTGACATATTTAAAAAGCCGAGCACATCGGTATACACAGACTCAGTTCAGACCTCAGTCGCTTGTGCGCATCCGAGCCTATTGGATGTAAGCAGTATAGAGCTTCATGAGCGGATGATACATGCGAAATTGAATTCAAATACGGGACAGTCGGTCCCGGCGGGACATTTGAATTTCTGCCTGAAATACGGGACGTCCCGTGAAATACGAGACGTGTGGCAACACTAGTTAGAGGGAACGTAATCCAAAAATAATAAATGAAATCGGTCCAGTCGTTCTCGAGTTTTAGCGAGACTAACGAACAGCAATAGATTTTTATATATAGGTATGCAAAATAAAGATCATTTATAACAGATTTCTAATGAACAGAAACGATGAAAAATAAATAAATATCCGGTTTATGTAATTTAGAAGCTTGATTTTTATATATATAGCTCAAAACCTATGAATTTGATTTCAATTTTAACTTGACGAATCTACACTTCAAGAGAAAAGGTCTTGAGAAACAGACAGACACACAAATACGGTACTTAAGGCCCTTTGACCATAAGTACCGTAAAGATTCCGCAAGAATTCCGTTTTTTTTTCCCCTCTATGTCCAGATTTAAAACAAAAGGGGAAAACACAAATTATGTAAGACAAATTGAGTACCTTATAAGTATTTTTATTGATTTAAACAATGCAAAAACAAATAACATAATTAAAAATAAACTCGAGAAATGAAAAGAGATCTAAAAAAACAAGATGGAGAGTGGGATGAAGATGGAGAGTCACCAAATGAAGCCATGGAAAGTCCTGAGTCCTGATGAGGACTCCTCGACCAGATTTATCTCACAGAATACCTATAAGACATGAAAGCAGCTCTAGATCAACTGGTGAACTTGCTGCAGTCCCACGACATGCAACAGCGATAATGTCATCTTCCCAAGGTGAAGTTGGCAGCAATGTTTCTCAAATCCAAACTTCAAATGACATGAATGAAACTCTGAATTATATAATAACTAGTATTTGCGTCCTCCACCTCGCGCAACACGCAAATACTAAACCCTCCCCATCTCCCCCCATCACCCCCCCCCCTTTTTTTTTTTTCACAAGCACTCGAGGTGCTTGCACCTCGCGCAACACGCAAATACTAGTTATTACATAAATTCAGAGTTTCATTCATGTCATTTGAAGTTTGGATTTGAGAAACATTGCTGCCAACTTCACCTTGGGAAGATGACATTATCGCTGTTGCATGTCGTGGGACTGCAGCAAGTTCACCAGTTGATCTAGAGCTGCTTTCATGTCTTATAGGTATTCTGTGAGATAAATCTGGTCGAGGAGTCCTCATCAGGACTCAGCATGTCTTCATTGGGTGACTCTCCATCTTCATCCATATTAATTACTGGCTGATGTGTTCCGGTCTCTTCATTAGCAGCCTCTGGTTGATCTGTTATAATTTCTTCAGCAGTTTCTGGTGTTGCTGTTTCGGCAGTTACTTCTAATGCGTTTTCAACAGTCGTTAGTTGAGGAGTTGTTACTGAGACTCATAAACAAAACGCATCAAAGAAAATGATTGAAGAGTCATTTTCTCTGATGCGTTTTGTTTACGAGTCTGAGTTTCTGTACTAGTAGCATCTGAATGATAAGTTTCTACATCTACAAGATCTTTCTCAGTAAAAAAAGTAAGATAGCAATTTGAGAAGTACTTGACTCTTCATCTCCTTGCTCGATATCATCTGGTATAGGAGTGGTCTTTTCTTCAAGGTCTTCGTCAGTAGTTTCTTCTTGATCGCTGTCGAATATTGGGGCAGTATTTGAATCTGAAAATACAAGGAAAATCGGATCGTTTGAATACAAGTAGAATGAAAACCATCTTGAATTAAATCATAGCTTACTATTACGTAAGATTAGGTCAATCGCGAGCCTATAAGTAAATAATATAAACAATCATTTTAAAATATATATCTTCCCGGTAAGGAGATGTTTACCATTATAGAAGGCAACAAACATGCCATGATATCTCCTGATCGCCCTTGGTTGACTGGTAGAGAATGCCTAAGGCATTATAAAAGAATCTTTATCTACACTCAGCGTCCCAAAAATAGCACCTCTCCGAAAATAAGCTTCAAGCCTCCTGATCGCCCTTGGTTGACTGGTAGAGAATGCCTAAAGCATTATAAAAGAATCTTTATCTACACTCAGCGTCCCAAAAATAGCACCTCTCCGAAAATAAGCTTCAAGCATGACATGCTTGAAGACATGGACATGCTTGAAGCTTATTTTCGGAATCGGAATCAACGAAAACATTAAACAATTAATGTTAGTGTCAATCAAAAGTAGGTTAAACGAACTTTAACAACAGTTAGAATTCCTAAACAAAACAAATTTCATTGGGAGGTCCCAATGAAATTAAAAATAAAATGTTATCAAAATACACATTACAACGTCGTCGTCAACCAGGGTCAAATGTGGGTCATTTGCTATCCAACTTTGAAATGAAATGAAATATTTATTTTGTAAATTGGTTATAAATAACACTTTTACACGTCATGTTTTTTTGCGTGTTAAGTTTAGCTAGATGAGGCCGGTATTTCCTAACTGACTACTCTGAGAAGAAACACCGAAACAAACTCAGAGGTCATAGTCTCTTTTAAAGTCCAGACAATTTGTATTTTTATATGAGAAGCATGTAGGTTCGTGTCTGTGGTATTCTTTTGAGGAAATAACCACGCAAATTTGAGCGGACCTGTCCAGACAGTGCAAGCATTTGTCAGTTATCGTGTAGCTCAACTTAGAACTTAAGGAGCTCAACAATTTGACAAAAAATACCAACGGACATTTGGGTAGGCCACACAAGTACTCAAACTGCTTGACATCATTAAATAAATTATAGTCAAAGTAAAAACAACGAAGAAAGAATAACCTACATAGTCCTCACATTAACAATAATGAAATAATTATGTTAAAAAAAAACAAAAACAAAATATTTAGGTATATACAATACTTAACAAAACAAATATTTTAATCAATAAAAAATAAATCAACTATCAAAATTTTAAAAATAATAAATGCTCACGTATATCACTGGAGCAGCTCATTCCCAAGCCTTCTTGTCCTCAATATAATCTTTAACAGTGTAAAACGCTTTCTGACATAGCTTACGTTTTATAAATAATTTGAATTTATTAATACTTAGTTCTTGAATATGGCTAGGAATTTTATTATAAAAACGTATACATTGGCATCTAAACGAACCACCTATTTTTTTTTAACCTTGTTTTAGGAATGACATGTGTCTTTGTTCCTTGTATTTACACTATGAATATCACTGTATTTTTTAAACAGATTAATATTTTTGTGTGCATACAAGAGATTCTCATAAATATACTGAGATGGCACAGTCATAATATTAATCTCTTTAAATTTGTCTTTTAAGGAGTGCTTGGGACTTAATTTATAAATTGCACGAATGGCCCTTTTTTGTAATACAAATATTGTGTGAATGTCGGCTGCATTTCCCCAAAGTAAAATGCCGTATGACATCACACTGTGAAAGTAACTAAAGTAGACTAAACGTGCTGTTTCGATATCAGTTAATCCACGTATTTTTCTAACGGCATATGCTGCAGAACTTAACTTTTTTGACAATTTATCTATATGGGGGCCCCACTGAAGCTTCGTATCCAAAGTTATGCCCAAGAATACTGTGGTATCTTCGGGTTTCAATATTTCGCCCTTTATTGATACACTAGTATTCACTTGTCTAACATGAGGTAATGTAAATTTTAGGCATTTGGTTTTTTTCTCATTAAGAAGAAGATTATTAACATTAAACCAGCTAACTACAGTTGCAAGGGCTCTATTTACTTCTTCAATAACCTGCTGTTGACGTTTAATTTTAAATAAAAGAGAAGTATCGTCAGCGAATAACACTATGTCATGATTTTTGATCAGGTATGGCAAATCATTTATATAAATAAGAAACAAAAAGGGACCTAAAATTGAGCCTTGGGGGACCCCCATCTTGACCACAGATCCCGGCGATCTTTTGCCGTTCACATCGACTCTTTGAATCCTTTCACTCAAGTATGAGGTTAAAAGATTCAGAGAGGAGTCCCGGAATCCGTAGTGGTGCAGTTTCCTGATTAATGTCTCATGGGGAACACAGTCAAATGCCTTAGACAAATCGCAAAAAATGCCCAACACATCGCACTTATCTTCCCATGCATTATAAATGTGTCCTAAAAGTTCAACACCGGCATCAGTTGTTGAACGACCCTTTGTAAAACCAAATTGTTTATTATGTAGCAATTTGTGTTTATTAAAATATCTTTGCATCTGCATTAGAATAATTTTCTCAAAAATTTTACTGAAAGTGGGCAGTACAGAAATAGGTCTGTAATTAGTAGGGTCAGATGTACTACCCGATTTAAATAGTGGGATTATTTTACTATATTTCATTAGATCAGGAAACTCACCGCAATCAATACAATTATTAAATATAACAGCTAATGTAGGAGCAATAATGTGTATAGTTGACTTAGTAACTTCAACAGAATTACCCCACAGGTCTGCAGTCTTTTTCATATTCAAAGAATTAAAAGTTTTAATGATGTCATTAGAAGTAACATATTGGAATTTAAACTCTGAACTACACACTGGAACATTTTTTTTAAGTAATGTTTCTGCAGCAATGGGACATGATTTTAGCGACTTGGTTGTCGATACGAGAATGTCAGTGAAAAAATTTTCAAATTCTGTGGCGACTTGCGAATCTAATGTTATTATATTATCATCAATAGTGAGGGTGTAATCACTATTTCGGTTGCAAGACCTTCCCGTTTCGCTTTTTATAATATCCCAAGTCGTTTTAATTACATTACTACTATTTTTAATTTTAGAACTCAAGTAGCGAGACTTGGCAATATAACAGACTTTTTTAAATAATTTAGAGTAGTTCTTGACATATAAATTAAATTCTACCGAGTTAATGTAAGTCCGCTCCTCATAGAGTTCATAAAGCCGATTTCTACTTTTATAAATACCAGCAGTGGCCCAGTCACTGAAAGAAGTGTTACTATTTACTGAAGCAATTTTGGGAATAAATGTGTTATCAAATTGTTGGCAATATATTTTGAAAAAATCATTATAATGTTTATTAGGGTCCTCATTAGTTAACAAACAGGGCATTTTATTTAAGAGTTTAGTTTTGAATGCTTCCAGGCGATATTTAGTTTTTGGATTTACAGTGATATTCTTTTTTAACATTTTATTGACCTTTTTTGGTAAAGTAATTAATTGCCCACAATGATCAGAGTCTATTAAATTAATTATTTTTTTGTGAGTCGGTACAACATCCGTAAAAATATTATCTAAGCAAGTGGCACTAGTCGGAGTTATTCTAGTAGGCTCCATAAATAGGTTTACAAGATTGTATGATTGGAATAAACTAATAATGTTAGAGTTTAAACCAGAATTTTCTAATAAATTAACATTAAAATCACCACAAACAATGACATATTTACTTGAGTTACAGATTTTATGCAAAACTTCATCCATTACTTTTTCAAAGCAATCGTACAATCCTGAAGGTGGTCTGTACACACTTAATATAATAAACTGCTCCAATTCAATACAGGCTATTTCAATAGATCGTTCAACAGAGAGGCTCACAATATCCATTCTGTTTTTGAATTTAAGATTATTACTTATTAAAATTAAAGAGCCACCATGTATAGCATTTACTCTGCTGAAAGAACTACCAACCTGGTAATTATTATAATTGAAAATAAATTGATGGCTTTGAAGCCAATGTTCAGTTAGGCAAAGAATATCAATATGGTTAAAATTAAGAAAAAACTCAACTTCTAACTCTTTGTTTAAAAATCCTTGAATATTTTGATGTACCAGGTTAATAGTATTTATTGATTTTAAAACTATTTGTGTCCTCTTTGCAGTTTAAAAGTTCATTACTGCTAGAGATTCCCTCTGTTGTCAAAATTTCTAATTTAAATTCTCAGTAGTAAAATTGTTTGCAACCAAGCAATTGGTTGAGTTATGTAAACTGTCACTGCAATAATTAATTTCAGTATTATTAGATACCCTAGATAATACTGAATATTCACTTAACCTAGGATCAGTAAAATTATCAATAAATGAGTGTATATTGTATGCTAACAAAGTAGCCAATAAATGTCGACTTTTTTTGGGAAGATACATATATTCCCGAATCAAAACAAAATCTCTAACAAAATTGTTAGTATCTAAATACAATAAATGGTCACTATGACGGCATACTAACATATGCATCAAATTATTAAGGCTAAAAATATATTCATTTTCTATACCTATATGTCAAATTATTAGAATAAGGCAATGCACATAAAATTAATTTGCCTAATTTTAATTTAAGGAGGGTGCCAATACCATTAACAATGTCCTTTTTTGTCACATTAAGGCTATTTCCAAATAAAAGAATGACTGTGGTCTGCTCATTCAATTTTGATTGTTTAATTTTATGAATAAGCTCAGTGAAATGCAGGTTATGGTAACAATGACTTACTATGGTATGATCACAATAATTATTTAAAAGTGAGCCAAAACCTGTGCCTAATCATCTGAATACACTAAAATGTTACTTTGAGCTGGGCTTGTGGTTTCCAAAGTATGAGGCAAAATGGGTGAGGATGCAGGAATAATCTGTGGTAACATGATGGCCGAGTGATTTGAAGCACAACTACAGGTGAGGTCATTAGTCAATGACTCATACCTCTCTGCATTGTGCTTAACCAAGTCCACCAGGTCACAGGCCTCCTGCATGCGCTCATTTAACATTTTCTGGCTAGACTCATACTTACAAAAAATATTCCTTAGTGTATTTTCCCTACTCAATAATTCCTTCTGAAGGTTATTTATGTCAAGATCATACATTTTTCTTTGACTATCCAGCATGCAATTACATTCCTTTAATTGGTTGTTTAGGATAACACGCTGCTTTCTAAGTTCAATGTTATATTTATACACACTTCTTTGCTGAATGCTTTTGAAGTGAACACACGTTAACAGCTACAGCAAAAAAAATCCCCTGAAGATTGATACCACTGCAGATGGAGCCCCGCTCAAGTCATTGCACTACTGTAATCAGGGAGGCGGTAGTATAATGTTGCTCGTCAACTGAACTTGAGTCGTTTTTCCGTTCGACGAGTGTTCCAACGCTTCCAAGAGTCTAGTGGCTATATTCGAAGACGTGGATCTGTAAGACAACGCTGCACATCCGAGAGAGATGATCGCTTCATTGTTTCGACGACTTTACGTAATCGGTTCTCGAATGCTGTTGAGCTGCAACACCAACTCCAATCAGCTCGCAGATATTCTGTAAGTATCTCCACGATTAGAAGAAAATTGCAGGAGAAGAAAATTGTAATTCACAGGGCTGCTACAGGGCCAAAATTGACTGCACAGCATAGGAGAGATCGGTTGGAATTTGCAGGCAACCATGTGGATTGGACAATAGATCAATGGAGGGCTGTGCTCTTCTCGGATGAGATGAGGGTGTGTCTTTTCTGTAACGACAGGCGTATAAAAGTGTATAGAAGGCAAGGAGAACGATTCGCACATGCCTGTAGGTATTCAAGAGACAGTGGAATATGGAGGTGGCTCGCATATTCTGGGGTGGCATGTCAATCGACGTCAAAAAGAACCTTGTGTGTGTTTCGCGGATGATGGAATTGCTAGCGGGCGAGAGTCGCTGACTGCTCCTCTGTACATAACAGAGATCTTCGAAGAGCACGTGGTCCCTTATGTGGGTTTTGTTGGCGGTGGGTTCATGAGAATGCACAATTACGTCCGCTGTCACACCGCATTAATTGTAAGAGACTACCTGCAAGAAGTTGGGATCCCTGTTATGCGGTGGCCAGCACGAAGTCCAGATGAACTGAAACGAGTAAGGGAACGTGATTTTGCCCCTGCCACTTTCCAAGACCTCCAAGATGGCGTCGCCGTCGTTGCAGAATTGGACAACATTCCTCAAGTGACTGTTAGAACATTAATTAGGTCCATGAGAGGACGTACGTAAGCAGTTATCAGGCTTGCCCCCCAAGCCACTAGAACACTAGGTTTTAAGTGGTTTTTAAGGACTTTGTTGTAATTTTTGCTGTTAAAATAAAACGAAGAGAGGTGCGATGTTTGTGACGCCGAGTGTATATCTACTAATAATATTTTTTTTATTGATAATAGGTTCGCGTTTGACCACCATCTCACCTGATGGTAAGTGATGATGTGGTCGAAAATGGAGCACGCTTATCTAACAGTAACCTATTTGCTCTTGACTTAAAGGTTATAGCTATCGGGAAACACAGACTCCGGCAGGGAATTTCACTCCTTAGCCGTACGCACAATGAAAGTATTCCCAAAACGTTTAGTGCGTATGGGTGGGATGTCCACCATGTAACGATGGTGCATCGCCGTTTGTCTTGTAGTCCGATGATGGAACGGAATTGGCGGAACTAGATTGTGTAATTCCATCGCACACTCCCCGAAATGTAACCGATAGACTTGCAACTCGTCGTCGATGTTCAAGGCAAGGCTGGAGCTTTGACTCAACCAGTGCATCGTTGCCAATGAGTCTCTTGGTCCGTTTCTCAATAGACTCAAGCGTGTCTAGTTGGTATTTGGCAGATCCATCCCAAAGATGAGAGCAGTGCTCCATACACGACCGAACCTGAGCTTGATACAGATTGAGCAGCTGTTCCGGTGTGAAGTACCATCTCACCTTTGCCAAAATTCCCAACTTTTTTGATGCTAATTGAGCCTTAGCCACGATAAACGGACCAAAATAGAGGGTGGAAGTTAGTATTACTCCAAGAAGCTCAATACGATCGTTTATTGGCACGGTTACACCACGGAAAGTAAGAGCCGGTTCGAATTAGCTCCTTTCTGTGGAGAAAAGACACGCCTGGGTCTTAGCTGCATTGAATTTGACCAAGTTGGCATCACCCTATTCATAGACAGCCTTCGAGGACAAGTTCAAGCGCCCAACCATGTCCTTACGGAGAGACTGGATCTGTGACCCACCAGCACGCGCGCTGGACACATCTCTCAGCAACTGTGATATCATCTGCATACCCAAAGGTACCGGGCATAAGCAGATCATTAATGTGTAGCAAGAATAAAGTTGCTGAGAGAACCGACCCCCGAGGGACCCCGGCGTTAATAGCCATTTGGCCAGACGAGCAGCCATCAATGACCACAAATATAAAGGTGAAAGTAAATGCTAATAGTAAAAAGAAACAGAAATGGATAACCAAAGGTCTAAAACAAAGTTGCAAAACAAAAAGATCTCTGCGCTATCAATATTATAAGAGGCAAAATTTACGAAAAAAAAATAAATATTTACATTACTCAAAGGTCTTACAGAAATGCGTTTACACTTCAAAAAAGAAAGCAAACATCAAATACATAAACAATAGTGAAAACAAATCTGTAGGTGAAAGCTAAATGACCTTAAGTCCATTTTTTGACATTTTTATATTTTAAATGATACTTATTCAGAATACCCCAATTGATCAAATGGTAAAAGCCATAAAGTCCTACAGCCACTAATTTCGCAGATGTAAAATTATAAATAACATTAAGTCCCTAGACGTGAAAAAGTCCCCCAAAGCTCAATTTTAGGACCAATATTATTTATTCTTTTTACAAACGACTTGCTTAACTTTATGCATTACGTGCAGCCTGACATAATACTTGTTGTTTTTGCAGACGATATAAACATAATAATTGGTGCGAATGACTTAAAAGAATTGACAAAAATTATAAATAAATGCCTACAATATCTATGCGATTGGTTTACAGCCAATAACCTTTTGCTAAACACAAGTAAGACAAACATTATGTTATTTAAGACTACAACTCGCCATAGTGACAATTTGGAGGTACAAATCAAAGGAGACAAGATTCAATTAGTATACAAAGTCAAATTTTTAGGCGTAAACATAGATGTGTATCTAAATTGGAAACAGGAGCTAGCTGCTATTGACCGGGCACGCCGCAATTGCGGCGGTAAGACCCCTCTTTGAGGAGTGGCTAGATCGGCGTCACGGCGTCCTGACCTACCGCATGACGCAGGCCCTCACCGGATACGGAAGTTTCGGGAGGTACCTGTGTCTGATGGGTAAGGAAGAGACGCCTGGGTGTCACCACTGCGAGGGTCGCCCTGAGGACACAGTCGAGCACACGGTGCAGGACTGCCCAGCTTGGGCAGAGCACGGACGTGTCCTCACGGCGACAATAGGCGGAGACCTCTCGCGCCCGGCCTTGGTCGAGGCCATGCTGCGGGGCGAGAGGGAGTGGGAAGCGGTCGCCTCCTTCTGCGAAGCAGTCATGCTTCCGAAGGAGGAGGCGGGCCGCGTGAGGGAGAGGATGGCGTCCTCCCTCCAGCCCAGCCGCTATCTATGCAGACTTTTACGGTATTAATCTAGTACATGCATATTAATAAATTTTAAGTTAAGTCAATTCAAATAGATTATTTTACATGTCATAATTATAATGTCTAAAATACAAAGTCGTCTAAGGTGATGTACAATTTTAATAGTCAACAAGTCAATATTTTTATAGAAACATGTATAGCAATATAAAAAATTATAATCAATTTTAATAAATGTCAAATAAATTTGATTACATGTCATATTAATGCTAATGTCAAATATAAATCAAAATCGTCTGAAGTTTATGTACAATTTTCTGAAGCAGTAATTATAGAATTATCGTCCAAATATTCCTTTACTGAGTAATAGCATTTGTTTATCAAAATTCTTAATAATTCTTTTTTAAAATTGTCCAGATTTAATGTCTTTATCTTTTCAGGTAGTTTGTTAAATATTTTTTGAGCCATGCAAAAGATACTTTTATTCATTAGTGCAGTTTTGCCATTATTCACTTCGAGCTCTGACTTATTTTTGTCTCGTAGTTTTCTGTAGTAGCTTTTAGGTGCTATTTTGTATAGTGAAGGGTTAGATTTGACAAATATATTTGCTTCGTATATGTACAGCGATGGCAAGGTAAGAATTTTTAGGCAAATAAAGAACGGCTGACAACTGTCTGTGCTTTTAAGACCACACATAGCTCTGACACATCTTTTTTGGGCTCTAAATACGACTTCTCTATCTACTGAATTACCCCAGTATATTACGCCAAATCTGAGTGTTGATGCAACATAGCCGTGGTAGGCTATCAGTAATGATTCCAGGCTCACAATCTTTGATAGTTTAAAGAGAGCATAGGCAAATTTATTCAGTTTTTTACATATTTCGTCTGTCTGGGCTCTCCAAGTCAAATTGTTGTCTATATTAAATCCAAGAAATTTAGTAGTGGTAGTTGATTCAATTTTCGTCCCTAGATAGCTAATATCAAGAATTGTATTTGGGATCCTTTGATAAAAATGCATGATTTTTGTCTTTTCTAAGTTTATAATTAGATTATTGCTGTCAAACCATGATATAATTCTATTTAGTGTCTCATTGATTTCATTTTCATACGTATTGGGATCATCACACTTAATGATTACTGTGCTATCATCGGCGAACAGTACCATGGGGTGGTTTATTTGCCTCGGAAGGTCATTTATGTAGAGCAAAAAAAGGGGGGCTCCTAGCACGCTGCCCTGAGGAACGCCGTATTTAACTACCGCATTTTCAGAACGATATTTCTCCTCAGATTTTGTAATTGTGGATAATTGTGTGATTTCCACAAATTGTGTTCTGTCCGTTAAGTAAGATCGTATGAGATCAAGTATATTGCCCCTAATACCATATCTTTCAAGTTTATGTATTAGTATTGAATAATCAACATAATCAAAAGCCTTAGTTAAATCCATATATATAGCACATACAGGATTTCTCTTATCTACATTTGACAAAATCGGGAGAAGCAAGTCATGTATAGCCATGTTGATTGTTTTCTGCTTACGAAATCCCTTTTGTTCATTTACTAATATGTTTGATTTCTCGAGGTAATTGTACAAGGACTTATAAATGACTTTCTTTCTTATATATTTTTTAATATTTTTTTAATTTTTTTCTTAAAATCGGGAAGCGGTTCACAGAATACATCTACCTACCAAGTTTCACATGTATAGTCCTAATAGTTTCAGAATATAAAAACTTTTACCAAAAAAATTAAACCGACTTCCAAAAAACACTGCAAAGTGAAAAATAACTTTAATTTCGGTAGGTAGGCAGTGTCCGACTTCCGAAATTAGTTAGAAAGTAGACAAAATATTGCTTTTCCCAATGCTGGGCCGTTAATTGTTGAGGAGTTCTCGTGGTACTCTCTCAGCTACTACTCAGCTTCACTTTATCATATGCATTGTGACGAGCATATTGTGCTTAATAACCATATTCAAGTAATCGAAGCGGAACCCATGAAATACTTCTTATTCCTACTTATACACACATCAAAAGTGTCTAGGGATCAAGCATTTGTATGCGGATTTCTTGAGATTGAGATGTGGCTTTGTAATAAATTTATGATTTTATAAATTTATATGGATCCTTTTTGGTGCATTTCATAATTTGAAACAGGAAATGTTAATCAAATTCGAGTAAAAGATGAAAATCAGCTGTCAATATTTTCCCTATAAAAACATACAACGCATTGAAGACATTATTAGTGCTACTGTTTCCCTACTACTGATTAAAACCAACGTTATTATGGAGCGGCGACGTCATTTAAGCAGGGAAGAAATGCTCAGAGCCGTGGGAATGATAGAAGCTGGTTCCCGGCAACGTACTGTGGCTTTAGCTCTGAATACAAGTCAGAGTGTTATCAGTCGACTTTGGACACGTTACCGAAGCACTGGTACCGTGGCTGAGCGCCATGGAGGACGGTATCGCTGCACCACACGGAGACAAGACCGATACATTCAAATCTTAACTCGAAGAGCTCCAACAATAACCGCCATGATGTTAGCCGTGAGGCTTCATCACTCTTCAGGGAACTTAATTAGCGACCAAACAGTCAGAAACCGCTTGCATGAAGTGAACCTTCATTCCCGAAGACCGCTACGGGTACCACCTATAGCAATGCACAATCGTAGGATTCGATATCAATGGGCTCTTGAACACAGAAATTGGGCAGAAGAACAATGGCGTTTCGTGTGCTTTTCTGATGAGTCTCGTTTTGGTATGAGACCGGATACAAGACGTATACGACACTGGAGAACCCCTGGACGCCAACAGCGATTAAAATCCTGCCAGGAAGTCCATCCTTATAGTGGTGGAACCATCATGGTATGGGCGGGTATTTGGATTGGCGGAAGAACTGAGTTGATTTGGATCAGAGGCAACCTCAACGCTCAAATTTATGCTGAGACGATTGTATCTGACGTCATCGTTCCTCTACAAGTGCAAATCGGTCCCTTATTTCAGTTAATGCATGATAATGCACGACCGCACACCGCAAGAGTTGAAAGACAGACTCTCGCCGCAGCTAACATCAATGTCCTGCTCTGGCCTGCTCAGTCGCCAGACTTGAAGCCGATTGAGCATGCATGGGATATGCTACAGAGAAGAGCTCTGCCGAATATGGAGGGTATCCAGTCGCAAGAAGACCTTTTTTTGTTATTGCAACGAACATGGGCGGCCATTCCACAGCGTGATTTGGATGAACTCATTTTGAGTATGCCAAACCGATGTTCTTGTGTTGTTAGTGTTCACGGTAGAAACACGGATTATTAATTGTTTAAGTTACCCAATAAAATTTTAAAGAAAACTGTTATTTCAGTCTTTTTTTCGAACTTTAATGTTAGTGGTTCAAATGTCAAAAATCCCTTTATTAGGAAAATGGCAAATTTCTTTATTAATGCAAAGGTGACTTGGTTTATCGTTACTGTGACAAACGAAAACACTTTATTTGATGAATCCTTAAAGAAAATTTTAATTAATATCAATCAGGAGAAAAGTTATTGCAAAAATATATGTTGATCCCTAGACACTTTTGATGTGTGTATATTGAGTAGTTCCAGTGGCCATCTGTGGTCTTCATCATCAGATCCACTTCACAAATGGTGCTTTTCAAATGCAACTACACAAGTTACTATAAAAAATACTCAAATCACTGTAGATGTGCCTATAATATTTGAAGAGTTTCCTCGATTACTCCAAGATCCCATTATGAGCTCCTGACTTGGTGACAATGGGACCAATTTCGAAGTATACCCTTTCAAACAAAAAAAGAATTTTCCAAATTGGTTCAGCCGTCTTCGAGTAATCGGAGATCAAATATTAAAAAAAATATACGCGTCGAATTAATAACCTCCTCCGTTTTTTTCGTCGGTTGAAAATGGCTGTGACATACAGACGGATGGACAAACAGACAGACAGACAGACAGGCATGACGAAACTTTTCTAACTAGTACTCCTAATCGGGCGTCAAACATATTAATACAAAATTGAAACTAACACCTAATCAATAAGCTAAATATTAAAGAAAATATAATATTACCTTCAAGTATCAATATTAGTTAAGTAATGTATAAAATCGGGCGAACAATGGTTTCTAAGTGTGTTGTTTGTTGTCGCAATGTTGTTGTGTTGCTACTAGGATACCTAAAATTGAGCGAGTGATAAACGTAAATGCGTCCTTAAGTCCGATAATACAGCCTTAAGGAACTATATGTGTTAAAAAAGATCACAATATAATAGCTTAAGTACCCATCATAATCATACTTTTTATTCGACAATGATACGATAATTACTTTTGATACTCTGTCGATTTTAATGTCAAATTTCGGGTATGGACATCTTTAATGAGCTCTACTGAATACTTCATAAAATGTGACTTAAGGCCCTTCACTTATCACCTACAGAAATGTAAAGCTGCCTGGAGAGCAATAAAGGATTAAATCGAGTACAATAACGATAGGGACAACATAGAAAATATTCTACTTGATAACACAGTACTTTCAGATCCTTTAGAAATAGGAACAGCTTTCAATAACCACTATACTAATATGGCACAATCTTCGAGTAAGAGAGCAAAAAATAAACAAATGTTCAATAGTCCATTCGATGTGTCCGAAAACGAAGTTAGAGCAGAGATTATGTCATTGAATAACACAAACTCCGAAGGTTATGACGAAATTAACACTAAAATCATTAAAGCATGTACCAATGAACTAATTGAAATCATGATATATTTAATTAATTTATCATTCTCACTTGGCATTTTTCCTGAAGCACTAAAGCTGTCAATTGTTAAACCGCTTTATAAAACCGGTGAAAAATCAGACGTTAACAACTATCGCCCATTAACTTTGATACCTTATTCTATCTAAAATCTTCGAAATGTGTATATATAAAAAGACAGATTGAATTCTGTAATCAATTTAACATTATTAGGAAAGAACAGTTTGGCTTCCAAAAAAATAAATCCACAACGTTAGCTATATGTCTTATAAAAATAGTATTAATGAATATTAACCATAACTATCTTATTACAGGGCTGTTCTTTGGGATTTCCCAAAGAAAAACAAAACCTAGTAAGTCATTTAGCCGAAACGTCAAAAATTACTTACATTATTATTAATCTTTAGCATTTATTTACTCGCGCTGTCACATACCATAATATAATTTAAAGATTATTAGATAGGTAGATAGGAGACAATCTAACGGGTTATTTTGTGTCGTGAGAAAACTAACGGACTAAAACAATAAAATTCCTAGCAATTAATTGAATTAAACATCTTTTTGTGCTAATACACTGTTGGCCATGAAAAACCAGTTTGTTTTAATTGCATTATGTTGTATTTATATTTTATTAATAAAAGTAGACGCGCGGGATGGGATGTCGCTCTCGTGAACCTTATCACGATAAAACCAACCCTCGGACGGATAGACAGACAGACATGACGAATCTATAAGGGTTCCGCTTACTGCCATATGTCTATGGAAAATGTAGTAATAAAGGAATTAATAAAACTGATTTTCTTTAATACTCGCCTATACATCCATACTTCCATACTATACTAATATTATAAATGCGAAAGTAACTCTGTCTGTCTGTTACCTTTTAACGCCTAAACCCTAAACCGCTGAACCGATTTAAATGAAATTTGGCATGGGAATAGTTTAGGACCCTGGGAAGGACGTAGGATAGTTTTTATCCCGGCTTTCCCACGGGATCGGGAATTACGCGGGAAAAAAGTCCCACGCGAACAAAGTCGCGGTCAAAAGCTAGTTATTTATAAATCACAACTTCGTAAACATATTGAATATATTACTTCCCAGTTATTTAAATAAATAAATAAAATTAAAACGGGATATTTAAGTAAGTACGGGATATTTTAGTAGTACTTAAGTTCTAATGATACTGTTAGTAACCATGTTAGCTTAAAAACTTAAACCTAAATAAAACATCTATATCCGTACTAATATTAAAATGCGAAAAAGCTTGTTTGTTTAAACGCGTTAATCTTCGAAAGTCCTGGGTGGATTTGGATGAAATTTGGTACAGAAGGTATCTTGAAGCTTGAGGAAGGTTGCTTACTTTTACCTGACTGCAAAATAAGGAGGGTAAGTTTTTATCGTGATAAAATCGACGGAACCGAAACTCCGCGCTACTGCTAGTTTATTTAAGCATTAAACTACTAAACATTCTAAGTAGTAACTTCTTTTATTATTGGACAATTTAACTTAAGTATTTCTATATTTAATAACAATATATACAGGCTAAATAAAAATAAATTATAGGGCATCGAAAAATTCGTGAACATCGCCATCAATGGGAAAAGTGCCCAGAACACTGGCCGCATTGCCACGTTGAATGGCAGTGCCGATTCTTTGTTCAAAGAAAAGGCTAGCCCTCTGGTCACCTGTGGAGTCGACTAATCGTTTGCCGATGTCACGAAAGAGTCGATGCGCACTCGGATCCCATGATGCTAACGTTTCAACCCCAAACGGGTCAAACATATAGCACCCAATTAGGTTGTTGTATTTGCGCATTTGTTTAAGCATTAAAGCATTTGTAATATCAAGAGATCGATGTGGTTTTTGGTTTGGAGACATCTGCTTAGTGAGAGATGGAGACTCTGCCTATCTGATCCTCATATCCCAGTAGCTGGTTAACACGACACACCTTGGTAAGACTGCTGTCAGATTTACTGGCACTGACATAAGAGGGAGTAATAAATTAAATTATGAAGATATTTTTTACTGGTGATACGCTCGCGTTTGACCACCATCTCTCCTGATGGTAAGCGATGATGTGATGTGGTGCACGCTTACCTAGAAGTAACCTGTTTACTCTTGACTTAAAGTGCCCCAGGTTATAGGTATCAGGTAACACAGACTCCGGCAGGGAATTCCACTGCTTAGCCGTATGCACAATGAAAGTATTCCCAAAACGTTTTGTGCATTTGGGTGGGATGTCTACCATGTAACGATGGCGCATTCCATCGCACACTCCCCGAAATGTAACCAATAGGCTTGCAATTGCAACATTTACATACATCCCTTTTCTTCCAATGCTGCTAAACCTCCAATTCTCTTATCAACTTTGCGACTGGGCACCATCTTGAACCTCGCGGGGAGAATGATACTTCTGACTGACTCCTCATAGACTCTACTCTCGCGATCTTCATTGCCTTGAGAGCCGTCGATGTGGACCATAGCTTTGACTGTTACTTGTCTGTAATCTGGATCTGTAATTTTCAAAATACAATATATCAAACTAACTCGGTGATAACTATATTTTCGAGCCTTTTGGGGTCGAAACTCTCGGACCATAGGGCTTGTGTGCTCACAACCTTTTTAACACATTGAATGCCGGTTCGAACGTTCGAACAAGGGATGCTTTTAAGTAGCCAGTTTTCAATCGAGACCTACCTCCAAGGCCAAACTATTTTATTATTTCTATAGCTAAAGGATGAGGTATGGGAAGGATTCACTAAAAAAATGGGGGGGGGAGGGCCGTAGTTTAGTAAAATTTTTTTAGATGGTTGTTGCGGCACTAATGGGTCTACGAGTTTCCGCAGCGTCTTCGGTGGCTATATAGCCCGAGAGCAGCGTGACATTTCTTGCAGCAGCGCAGCGATCACAGATGAAGGGCGTGTCCACAGGTGGTGGAAGTACTCGGCGAAGACAGCCCTCCTATTCATCCATCTACAGACCGAATTCGGTAAGCGTTGCTTTACGTTGAAGATGACCCGTTTGGCTGTTGTTATTTAGCCACAGGCTCCTCCAAAAACACAGCGTAAATAATGCGTTAAATTGTGAACCGTATTGTACGGATCACAATCTATACTTATAATAAATCTGTAGAAGGTCAATTTTGTACATGAAATATATTTCCAAAATAACTATCAGGGGGTGATTAGAGATTGATACTGATGCCTAAAATGCAATCAGTAAATTTTTTGTCTGTCTGTCTGTATAACCTTTGAAAACCACTTGATCGCACATTGCCCCGACGCACGAAAACTATGCTTTTTTTTTTTTTATTCGCCCATTGGGCAGGCTATGGTCTTTCAACCTTACCGCCTTGTCTTCCGTCATTCCATGTATAAGTATTAAAAGAAATTTAATGTCTTACGTATAATTATTCGTTGTACATTTTAATTTATTATTTGTCTTCCTTTCCTTGAAAATGTCATCATTTATTTATAATATTTTTGTCTACGTCCTAGCTATTCGTAACGCCTCGTAACCTACTACAAACGTCATATTTTATCAATTGTCAACAATTGTCAAGCAAAGCTTGCTTGCTTGAAAGTTTTTGTCAAAGAGAATATGTTTTTGGTGTTTGTTTTATAATTATTTCCTTAACTGGATATCACCCAGCTATCTCCTCATGACATTTGTTTTATTTACATTTTACCGTAGATTATACCTAAACTTAGTATTAATAATAAATAGAAATAAGTAAACATAGAGATATTTCAACAAAAACAAGCTCAAAACCGAATTAAATGTCATTTACAGTTTCTACAATAAATTTGTACAAATATATATATGTTGAGACATTCCTAAGCAACTCCTGTATACATTGCGGGACCTCATCAGGCTTGTTAAAAATTTTAAGAAGCTCATCCGACAACACAAGGCGCTGAATGTTGAAAGACGAGCACTCGAAGAAGATATGATGCAGTGACTGAACTTTTTGTGATTGACAATACTCACAATTGGGAGAATTGACCATATTAAGGCGATACAAATGATAATTTAAACGACAGTGACCAAAACGCATACGACTTATAATTGAATAAAATTTTCTATTTATGAAATTATTGTGTTTGCAAAACCAAGGTATGGAGTTAATTTGGACATCTAAAGTGGAGTACCAAGTACCTTTATTTACAACCTGAGTACACTGATATGACTGTCTCCCCCACTCTTGACACATGCGCTGTCTTAGAAGACTAACTGTATCTGTTGGTGGTATAGAGACATTCATAGCTGGGGCAGGATTGGGAATTAATTCTTCTAAATCAACTATTTTTTTGGCCAAATAATCTACCTTCTCATTTCCTTCAACACCAATGTGTGAAGGCACCCATACAAAACTAACTACAATATTTGATTGATATAATTTCACCCATAGCTCTTTTATTAAATAAATTAGATAGTTAGTGTTAGCATTTAGTTTGTTATTTGCCAAATTTTCTAGAACACTCATGCTATCACTTACCACAATCCATTTATTATGTCCTGAATTACAATTTTTAATATGTTTCAAAGCACTCAAAATAGCCACAGCTTCAGCTGTAAAAATACTAGAATTTTTGTCAATTTTTCGACCAATGCCTATATTTGAGGAGGGCTCATATATAGCAAACGACACAGCTCTATTGGTCTTGGAACCATCTGTATAAACAAATTTATGATCTGACCACCCTGACAATAATGCATTTACTTCCTGTTTTGTGGGCAAATCCTTTTTTTTTCTTGAGAGTTATATTAATAGCTGGAAATTTAGCAATGAAGGTTCCTTCATAACAAGGCAAAATATGTTCTGATTGATAAATATTTAAATTTTGAATGAAATTTATAAAACTTTGAAGGCCTTGAAGCATGAAAATTGGTTTAGAAACTGTCGGTCTAATTGAATGTAACAAATTGGTTAAAAGACCATTTCTAGATACACTATAAAGTTTTAATACAAATCTTTCTTTTAAGTAATTAAATCGAATGCTTAATGGTGGAACATTACAATCAATCTGCATTGCATTTATAGGAGTACTTTTGAATGCCCCAGTTAGCACACGCAAACATTTATTTTGCAGAACATCTAAACTATTTACAATCTTAACATCTGCAGCGAAACAATAGAAACCATATGTTTTCGCGACCGCGTCGATCGCGAATCTTGTGGGAGGTGGATCGGTACTCGACGTCTTACCATCCCACGTATGCCAGAAATCCACATCTTGGGTCGCGGGTTCAAGGAAATTGAATAGAGATGAACGAAAGAATTTCCAATATTATAATTTCACTAAACATGGTTACAAAATGGCGTCCTCGCCGGTAACAAAAACAATAAGAATGACGCGTGCGCTACGCACCGCGATCGCCGGCGAACAGGGCGGAAGGAAGTAGGAAGCGCGCCCGCGCCGACGCGCGCTGGTGATGTCCACGACTAGTGGTGTACAATTAGTTGCATGAACATTCCCAGGGGGCCCAGCCAGGAGGTTGGGAAACCTAGTCCTCCCCTACAGGTAACTTACATAACTTAACTACTGGCCTAACACGTTCGCCAGATTGGGTTCTTAACCTTACAGATCTTACAACATTATCTTTACCCCTATGTAACTCTAACACCCTACCTAGCTTCCAGTGTAGTGGTGGAGTATTTTCATCTTTAATGAAAACTAAGTCATTAACATTCAAATTATCAACATCATGATACCATTTGTTTCGCGACTGTAACGTACTAAGATACTCGAGATGCCAACGTGCCCACACGTTCTGGTGCAGCTTCTGCAACATCTGAAATCGAGATAAACGTGACATTTTAGTTTCTGACCAAGGAATCGCAGGCACTGCTACCAATGGCTGACCAATAAGAAAATGTCCTGGCGTCAAGACTTCTAAATCCCCAGGATCTTCAGACATCACTACAAGAGGCCTAGAATTCAAAATAGCTTCTATCTTGCACAGGAGCGTCGATAACTCCTCAAACGTCATTATAGTATCGCCAATTTCCCTCTTCAGAAGCTGCTTCACACTCTTGACCGCAGCCTCAAATAATCCACCCATATGTGGTGAGGCTGGCGGGTTGAACTCCCAGTGTATATGTAGCCTTCTGAACTGCTCCTTCAGAATGTGTCCCCTTTCCAGCAGGAACTGATTAACCTCCTTGAGATATTTGTTGGCACCAACAAAATTCGTACCTCGGTCTGATCGTATCAGACTGGGAAGTCCGCGTCGACTTACAAACCTAGTAAATGCAGCTACAAACGCCTCGACTGATAAGCTAGAGACCAACTCCACATGGATGGCCTTTGTAGCTACACAAACAAAGACGCAAAAGTAGGCTTTCACTGACTTTGCGTTTCTTAATAAACTTGATTTTACCAAATAGGGTCCAGCGAAGTCTGTAGCGACTCCGTCGAAAGGTCGTGCGCGACACACGCGGTCCGCAGGTAGGTCTGCCATGCGCGGAGGTTGTTCTGCCACAGAAAATCGAAAACACCTCTTGCACCGTCGAATCGTCCGTGCTGCCTGCTTTCGGACCGACGTTATCCAATATTCCCTGCGAAGAATCGCAATTAAACCATTAGCGCCAATGTGACAATAAGTTTTGTGATAGTGCTCCATTAACAACTGAACAAATTTGGTATCCTTAGGTAACAATACCGGGTGCCTTGCCCCATATGTGAGTTCCGAATGTCTAAGTCGGCCTCCGACTCTGATGACCCTCTCAGAATCCAAAAACACACTCAGCTTCTGAAGTGACGTAATTACTCGTTTATGCTGCTTCAACAAGTCTATTTCCTTTCCATATTCCAATTCTTGAATTCTCTTAATCCAATACTTAACAGCACCTCGGGTCTCTGATATTGAGAGTATATAACTCTCGGGTCGCATCAACTTATCTGTCCTTAGATTTCTAATGAATCTCAACACATACCCTGTAGTATTGATGAGTCTGGTAAAGCTGCTTACCCTTTCCAATAGACTAATATCCCATGGTTCCACCTGAACAACATTAGTGTTAACTACCCTTTTGAATCCTGGTAGTTCTGTAGGTTGTACATACTTGTTAGGCCACCTAACTTCTTCCTTTCCTAGCCATGGTACTGTCCACCACAATGGATGATGAATTAAGTCTTCGGCTGTCACGCCACGTGACGCACAATCTGCTGGGTTCCAATCCGATGGTACATGTCTCCAATTCAGCTTCCTAGGTGAGCTTTGTATATACTGTACCCTATTACACTCGAAGGTCTGCAAACAGTGTGGCTGCGTCTCCACCCATGCTAGTACAATAGAACTATCGGACCAAGCGTAAAGATTATCGATCTTGATCGATTTTGCATAAGCATCCGCTACATGGTTAAGCAGTTGACAAACCAGATGCGCTGCGCTAAGCTCCAGCTTTGGGATTGTTTGTCGGGTCTTAATAGGCGCCACCTTAGATTTAGCCATAACCAAACTAACCTTCACGTTACCTCGTGCGTCCTCGCTGCGGAGGTAAATACATGCTGCGTATCCTGCTTCTGAAGCATCCCCAAAACCGTGCAGCGTGTAAGACACTGCGTTTGGTAATGCAAGACACCTAGGTATCTTCAGTCTTTCCATATTGTATAGATCATTAATCATATACTTCCAGTTTTCTACTATCGCCCTTGGTACTGCCTCGTCCCAATGTAGGCCATCCATGAACAACTCCTGCAATAAGTTCTTAAATCTTATTATCACCGGTGCACAATAGCCACACGGATCGTATAGCCTCGCTATAGTACTTAATATTGACCGCTTCGTCACTACCTTGTCTGAGGGTATATTTAACCGATAAGACATTGTATCCGATATTGGTTCCCATTGTATTCCTAATACTTTAATGAAACTCTTGGGGTCATTTGCGTCGAACTCCCTTGGTTGGTCACAATGATCTGCCGGTAGATCTCTCAGTAAATATGGCTCGTTTGTAGACCACTTACGTAATTCGTAGCCTGCGCTTCGCATAAGCTTGATGAGTTCTGTCTTCAAGACTTCCGCTTCCTCTATGGAGTCCTCTCCAGTCAGGATATCATCCACGAACACAGCATCCCTCACAACGTCAGCTGCCTTTGAATCAGGATGTGCCTCCATCCACTGCGCCGCCAGCTCCAGCAGCGTCCGTATTGCTACATACGGACTAGACCTTAGTCCATAGGTATTAGTGTTTAGCTCATATACCTTGAGCTCCTGCGACGGATCACTCCTCCAGAGTATAAGCTGATACCTTCTGTCTTCAGGGTGTATCCAGGTCATCCGGAACATCTGCTTCACATCCGTGGTAAACACAACTTGGTGTCGTCTAAAATTTATTAGGATTTTTGTAATATCATTCTGTAATGCTTCACCAGAATGTAAACACTGGTTTAACGAAACCCCCTTTGTTGTCTTACAACTCCCGTCGAAGACTACTCGGATCTTATCCGAGTCCCGTTTAAATATACCATGATGTGGTATCATAGTGTTCAGAGTCAAATTGAAGGTCTGACTCAGACATGTGACCGAGCCGCCCATAGTCTTCCATAAACTCCTTGTATTTCTGTGCGAATAATGGATGCCTCCCCATCTTTTTCTCGAGCGCATAAAATCGCCTCGTTGCAGTATCCAAAGAATTTCCCAGCTCCGGTCGGTCAGATAATAAAGGTAAACGTACCATGAATTTTCCATCACCTAGCCTCAGTGTGGTGGATTTGTACAACTTCTCACATTCTTCGTGACGAGGGTCCTTTGGAGGGGGTGACGGCGGCTCTTCCGACGTCCAGAAACGCTTGATGGCTTCCGTCAGCATTGTGGTGAAGACCGGGTGCAGCACTTCGGAATCGTACCCGTCCACTGGTCCCATTATAGCATGCCCAAAGCATGTTCCATAGGCTGCGACGCCACCTGTTCCAATATCAATTTTAGAACCATCTAAAATGTAATTTAGTACATCAGCTCCGAGTATTATGTCTACCCCATGTGGTAGTGTGAAGTATTTGTCTGCAAGACTTAGTGTAGGTGGGGACTGGTTCAATATTCCCTGAGACGGAGTCTTCTCCACGTAAATTAGCTGTCAGCTCCAAAATTACTATTGCTACAGTGCTGATGACTGGCACCTGTTTATCTAAAGGTTTTATAACTATTTTAACTTGGTTGGCTGATGTTTTCGTCGTGGTATTCCCAATACCCACCACCTTGACTGAGCTCTTCTGTCGGTGTAGTCGTAGTCTTTCCACTAAAGCCTCTTTAATGGCGGTCATACTTGCCCCGGTATCTAACAAGGCACGAGCCTCCTCATATTCTCCTTTATGATTCCTTATGCCTACTGACACAGTAGGGTTTAGGCAGGTTTTAAAATCACTACTTAAGGAATCAGCGACACCGACAGGAGCCTCACATCAATAATCGTCTTCATTTCGTTCCCGCTTCGGAATAAAAACAGATGGCCATACCTCATCTTGGGTTCGTTGTTGTTGGTACCTGGTACCAATCGGTCGCCTCCTCTGCTCCAGGGCGTGCGGCTGCGGTTGCCCCTGCTCCGGAGCACGTCGCTGCGGCGTAGTTGGCCGGTTGGGTCCCACCGCGCTAGAGCGGGGCGGAGGTGTCTTCGCACGCTGCGGCAGCGGCGTCCACGCCTGTGGTGCCGTCCGAAGGCGCGACGCTGGTCTAGGTGCCAGCTGTGTCGTGTGCCTCGTTGTTTCCCCAGCTGCGGTACAAAAAAGGCTATGGTGAAACTCAGATCCACACAATTCGCATCCAGTCCTTTCTGCACATTCCCGTGCATAATGTTGCCCCAGGCACACAAAGCATGCCCCATTATTTCGTGTCCATGTCTTGCGGGCCGTACGATCCAGACGCTTGAACTCATAGCACCTTGCTATATTGTGGCCATTGTGAGTACAATAAATGCACCTTACCTCTACTGCCGCAATAGCTACTTGACCACGAATCCTGTTCGATGGCGACGAGTGGCGTCCACTCGTTGATGTGGTGCCCCTACGCGACGTAATTGTGGGAGACCTCCGTGGCCGCGACGGCTTAGCTCTCTCTTGTTCCATGTTCGATGGGGCGACGAGTTGCCTCCTGCACACTTCGTCGAGAAAGGTCATCAATGCCGAGAAGGAAGGAAGTTCCCCTGGAGCCGTTCCACTCCGCTCCTCGAACTGATTTCTTAGGCGGGAGGGTAACTTCTGTAACAGAATAAATAGTAGTATATAAGACCACTCTGCTATAGGTAATCCTAACTTCTGAAGAGCCTGCGTCGACTCCAGAAGAGGATTGTAGAAGGACTGCCGCAGTCCCTCCATAGATGAAGAGATATTAGGTAACGACATGATCTGCTCCAGATAGGTGTCCGCTAACAATCGAGTGTTTTGATACCTGTCCCTCAACAGGCCGAGGGCTACCTCGTAATTCTTGGCATCAACAGGCAGGTGTTTCCACTGAAACCAACAGGCTATTAATTGCAGAGAACTCATGCCCCAAGTCCTCAATATCGTCAACACCGCTGGCGACCAGCTCTTCATAGGCCTGTAAGAAATCTATATAATATTTATCGAATTGCCGTTTAATCACCTTGACTGCAATCGATGAGGCTGTAGCTTCAATTGAGCTATGGAAATCCCGGAGCATCTTAGCTCGTATCTTAAAACTCTGCCTAGCTACTTTGACATCCATTTTGATATTCATAAAAATACTCCACTTACAAATTCAAAATTCAGCATATAACACTAAGTAATAATAAACAAAACAATTGCCCCAATTGATGTCATACAACAAAATGAATGTGTTATTAACAAACAGGTTTAAACAGGTAAACAAAATACAATCGCAGTGATGACGCCCCACAGTCGACTGCATATACTAATATATACTAATAAAGTATAATAATAAAAAACGAAAGTCGACTTGTCTCAACTTGACGTAAGTACAGGTTACAAACAAAACCTAAACTTGTCTTTTCTTAAACAATATACTATAACGTAATAAACAAACAATGAACACTGCTAGTATTTCACTACTAACCTATTTTTGATATACATTTTCATAGATTTCGACAATCGCGACGACGTCCTCTAACAAAACAAATTAATGTGCTATACAATTAATAATTGGCAATTAAAATAAAAAGAACTGACTTACAGATGGTGTCCGTGCACACTAATTAACATAAACTAAACACAGTTCACTGCCGTACGCACTTATCCACTTGTCGCTTCGACTCGCACGTTGTCACGCGGTGTTCCCAGGCGGTCACCCATCCAAGCATTGACCGCGCCCGATGTTGCTTCACTTCGGTGATCGGACGAGGAACGGTGTATTCAACGTAGGACTTATCACTGATATCAGTCGGCACTAGAGATGAGATATACTTGCAAATATCAATACCTGGGCTTGCAAGTACGAGTCTGTAAAAATACCTGGGTCGGAAACCAGGTATTAAAATACTAGAAAGTATTTTGAGCCACTTCGGATTTCAGTCTACTAGTCCAGGTCGTACCATGCCACAATCTAGTACGGCTTTTGTAGATGAAATCTTTCCTTCCTACTTAATTTACAGAAATTAATAATTCACTTAATTAAATTCACGGAAATATGTTTTTTGCACATGCAAGCATAAGGCATAAGGTTTGACACTCCCGATTTGTATGATATTAATGCTTTGCACATTTTACATTCAGCTTTATTTTAGCCAAACTTTTCTTAGGAGCCATGGTTTGTAACTGTATTTTTATTTACAACTAGTAAGTCTTATCAATTTTAAAAGAAAACACTTAACTACAGTTCAAAAATCGTCTTTTACCTATTTAAATATTTACATTCCTAACTAATAAACAAAGTCACGTACACATAAAAAAGCAGTTTTGTTTATTTACACACTAACTGCTTTTTAAATTCAATAAACTCGCGAAATAAGAAAGTCACGGTCAGTTGGTAAATTGCATAACAAGCTCGCACTCACTTCTCAGTATTTATATGTATCATCTATGCACTCACTCAAACGACAACTGACGAAAGAAAAATAAAAAACGTAAACATAACAAAATATTTTCTAAAATACTTTCGTTCACGCAATAATGTGTCTTTTATTAATAGTCATTAGGGTGAATGGCGCCGCAAACTACTCAAAAGAAAAGAAAAAGTTCCCTGATGCACACACCTACACAGATTTCGGTTTATGTACTCAGACAACTTTGGAATATTTAGAGAACTACTACACAATCGCATTTGCAAATGAAAAATACTTTGAACCTTGCAAGTATTTTTTTCTGATACGATTATGCTCCTTTTTGCTGAAGCAAAACGAATCAATTTCCTATGCAAGTATTTTCACATCAATCCAAGCCCTGTTGGATGAAAAAATACTTGCATAGGAAATTGACCCGTGATATCTTATAAATAAGAAGCACAATCGCGTTTACATATAAATACTTGCAAAGACAAACCGTATACTAGAATAGACTTGCATACGAAATTGAAAGTATTTTCATCTGTATAGGAAATTGAACCGTGGTTTCCTAAGAATAAGGAGCACAATCGCGTTTACAAATAAATACCTGCATAGAGACGAAAGTTTCTACTTTTATTCAATCCAAGCCCTGTTGAAAGAAAAAATACTTGCATAGGAAATTGACCCGTGAGTTCTTATAAATAAGAAGCACAATCGCGTTTACATATAAATACTTGCAAAGACAATCCATATACTAGAATAGACTTGCATACGAAATTGTTACGTAGTCTCTTACAGATAAGGAGCATAATCGCATAGTCGGGCGATCGTCAAGCCCCGACCGGAGCGAGTCCAGACTCCGAGTAGCCGTATAAAATACTTTGAAGTCTTGCAAGTATTTCGGATCGGTACCTGGTGTACGTACTTGGAAGTAAATACCTGGTGTAAAAACCTGGTCGCGTAAATACGTACCATCCCTAGTCGGCACCACGGTCCACGGCGCGCAGGGCTCTGCCTCTGCGTCTGCGTCTGCCGTCGGCCGATTCCCGCTGCGCTGCGCCGGTTGTTGGTCGCTCGCCGGAGTCGCCGGCGGCGTGAACAATCGATTGACACCTCAACACCTGTGTCAGCTTCTACACAAGTCGTCTGAGGTGGCAGGTGACTCTTCCCCTCATGGGCCACCAAAATGTTTCGCGACCGCGTCGATCGCGAATCTTGTGGGAGGTGGATCGGTACTCGACGTCTCCTTACCATCCCACGTATGCCAGAAATCCACATCTTGGGTCGCGGGTTCAAGGAAATTGAATAGAGATGAACGAAAGAATTTCCAATATTATAATTTCACTAAACATGGTTACAAAATGGCGTCCTCGCCGGTAACAAAAACAATAAGAATGACGCGTGCGCTACGCACCGCGATCGCCGGCGAACAGGGCGGAAGGAAGTAGGAAGCGCGCCCGCGCCGACGCGCGCTAGTGATGTCCACGACTAGTGGTGTACAATTAGTTGCATGAACACCATATTCAAAATGACTACGAACTAACGATTTGTACAAGAACAATAGTATTTTTGGGTCTGCACCCCAATATGAACCAGACAGAGATTTCAATATATTATAGGCTTTATTTGCTTTACTAATTATTTGTTTAATATAATTATTCCAGGTTAAATTATATGTAAAAAGAACCCCCAGAAATTTAACCTCAGGTGAAATGGGTAATGCACA
Organism: Tholera decimalis; assembly: GCA_943138885.2. Classification (NCBI taxonomy): domain Eukaryota; kingdom Metazoa; phylum Arthropoda; class Insecta; order Lepidoptera; family Noctuidae; genus Tholera; species Tholera decimalis. The sequence continues at coordinate 23,313,388 of OW964548.2, forward strand.
TTTATTATATTGCACATTGAGCATGTTATGACTTTGTTTACCAAACACCACAACTTTTGACTTGGACTGATTAACATTCAGATCAAGGTAAGAAAAATATTTATAGAGATTTACCAAAGCATCATTGATTATTTGGACTGTTTGTGATAAATTACTCCCAGATGCATAAACAACCAAATCGTCTGCAAACTGTAAATTTTTGACCTGAGGCCCTAAAATTATATTAAGTCTATGTATATATAATATAAATATTAAAGGTGATAATATACCACCTTGACAAACTCCTTTTGACGAGAGTCTAGGACCATATAGATGTCTATTAAATTTAGTAAACACTTCTCTATTGCTCAGAAAAGTTTTAATCCAATTTATCATTTTTACAGGAATCCCTATTTGTGAAAATTCATGACAAAGAATATCTATATTTACACTATTAAAAGCTCCTGCAACATCAAAGAAAACTCCAACCAAATTATTTTTTGCCAATAAAGAGTTATGAATATCGAGCTGTAATTGACAAAAACTTTCCCTAGCAGACCGATTCCTGCGAAAACCAAATTGATTAGAAGGTAAGATTTTATTTTGTTCAACATAAAACTCTAGGCGCTGCTTTAACAATTGCTCAAATAATTTTCCAATGCAAGAAGTAAGTGCTATGGGACGATAAGAATCAGGACATAACTTGGGCTTATCAGGTTTTAAAATTGGTACAAGGCAATCCACTTTCCAATCTTGAGGTATAATATTATTTTCCCAAAGTAAATTCAATATTTTAAGAAATGTTTCTAAACCTACAATAGCTAATTTTTTAAATAAGATGTATGGCATGCCATCGAGACCATAAGCAGCATCTCTTCGAGAGGAAATAGCAGATATCAATTCATTAATTGTAAAAGGATTAACTAAATAACTATTTCTGGAATTAATACTATCAGGAAAAGTTTTTGGAGTATGTGTCACAAAGTCCGGTGTGTATTTCTTTAAAAAATCGGGAACCCATGCATCATTTTCTTGCTGATTAAAATTATATGTTTTATTGTATTTACGCATAAATTTCCATATGACAGATAATGGTGTACATCTATTAATGAGCAATTCATAACAACACTGTCACAGACCTTATTTAGGATCCATTCCGTTCCACGAACAAGTTACTCTTGCTATATTTTTATATGTTAGAAAATATTTCCGTAACACCTTTTACCTTCAAGAATTTGCTTTTACAAATTCTTAAAAAGTCATTGCTATAGTGAAACCGTGCAATACATTTTTTTTATTCTTAAAAATTTGGTATTAAAGTAAATTGAATTATTTACGATCATTCGTAGATCGGAACAGCGGAGACGAAGAAAATAAAACGTAAACGAAAACAGACTGATGCATAGACAATTAGATATTCTCTGCTTGAGGCTCGATTTGAATCTGAGTGCAGTTTTATTACCATTTTGGAATAAGACCAATGCTCAAGTGCAGATTCTATATTTAAACTGAGATCGGGAGAATTAAGCTCAAACTGGACTTGAGGAACGTTCTGTAATACGGACCTTAATCTCAACAACACCGTCTTGAAACACTCCATCAGGTGTAGCCCCTAAAAAGAAACTTATGTGGTAGCAATAATATTGATAGCGCATGAAATAAATTTTGTACATAAAGTTGGACAAAATTTACCTTTGTTTTTTCAGAATTAGAATTATTTTCATTTGGCGAATTTGCTTGCCCCTGCTGCATTTCAGCTTTTATTGCCTATAAATATGAAACATGTTTTTGAATGGAAATGAATGAAAAAATGTACATACAAATACATATATGCACAGAAAAAAAAATATTTTCTATTCCGTGCATATATGCATGCATACAAGTACCCAAGAAACACAATTTCTACATTTATTGTGCGCACGGCCAAGGTTAGGAACTCTCTGCAGGTTGCTGTGTTCCCCTCCCCTCTACATATGACCCGTCTGGCATATGAACGTACAACTTCTGGGCTCGTCTTTGAGATACGATCTTATTTTGTTGCACGTATGTACATAATGCCGGGCGCCGGCCCAAGTGTTGTACACTTTTGTATGGAAATAATCATTTATAAATGACACTAGCATACATATTATTATAATTAACCGATAGGTTTTGTTTACATTAATTAAATTCAATGAAATAGGTAAGAATGATTCTATTGCGTCTGGTGTTTGTTTCTTATAAAATATCGAAAAACCGATATTTGAAATCCAATATCGCTTTTTTCGATATCGGATTTATGGCCCGATATTCCGGTTTTTCGATAATATCGAAAACCGGTATTCATGCTCTAGGTCCAATCATGGCAACTTTTTATTGTATTTTTTTTGTCATAATTATGGGAGTAGGCTCCGAGTATTTCACTAATTATGGAAAAAACTTTTGAAAAATCATTATAAATTTATAGTTTCAGAATGTTGCTGAATAAAAGAAAATACTTTACTTGGAATGAAACTAGCATGAACCTTGCTGTAGAATCAGTAAGAAAACAAAAAACTGGTTTAGATCTCATTAAATGTGCCCAATGTAAAATTTAATTAGTAACTAAGTAACCTATAACTATAGTTTGTGGACTTGTCGTAAGTGTATAAGTATTGTTTGTCTCTCCTCGTAGGCCATAATTTAATAATATTGATAATTGTAATAAGTTACCTTGATTGGACCTCTAGAACAAATTTCCCGAAGTCCATTGATGGCAACCTGGTGGTTCAATGAAGGTGCCCATGGTCCAAAGAAGGTAACAGCCCAAGATTTAGTTTTCTTCGTTTATACCAAAAAGTGTAAGCCCAAATTGTTTGTGCGTTTGATTATTATAAATAAAGGTCCTACGATATAAAAATAATATCTACTTTCATTTTATCACTTATATTTTTTAAGATATGCTGTCGTAAAGTTAAGGGGTCCATTCATAGCAACCTTCCCCTATGCATCTAGTGAAAATGAAGTAAGGTCATATCTCTCATCTCTCATCTGTCATAGCGTTAGTCATCGCGACGAAGAACACAGCTCCAGCGGGCGGTCGGGCGTACTTTGGTAGTTCCGAAATAATCGTAGCGTAGTGGAATACGAAGTCTTATAAGTTCAGCGTTGAGCCGTGTTTGCATAAAAAACACAGATAGCGGCCATTCTCGCGCTTCAATTTGCTCTCCGGTATACGGTAGACGCACGCCTCCACCTGTCTCGCCTCACTCGGCATCTGAGCCAAACCTGACTTCGAGTACGGGTAACAACAGCGATAACAATATAACCCAAAGGAAAAGAAAACGCAGTGAAGATGGAATAATGCGAATGGAAGTAATGATGGAAGATATGAGGCTAAAGTTTTCTGAATTAGTTATTAAACAAAATGAACAAAGTGGAAAAATTAATTCGCTACAATTGGCTCTCGAAGATATACGATCACAAAATACTTCGATCAGCTCGCAAAACTCGGAAATACGAATTCAGAATGAAAAAATTTAAGAGACAATAGATTTCTTATCGGAAAAATATGATAGTGTTGAACTAAACGATCTAAGGGCCGAATGTAGTAGTAATCAAAAGGTTATAAAAGTGCTAGAAAACAGGGTCGACTTCTTAGAAAAGCAACAAAAAGCGGCTACACCTGAAATTAAAAATCTACCCACGCCAACCCTTGAAACTCGCGACTCCCTTGCGGGTGCAGTACAAAAGTTGGGAAAAAGAGGGAATGTCAAGTCGCCTCATCATAAAAACTTTTTTGCAAAAAAATAAAACCGACTTCCATATCAAAACACTACAAAGCCAAAAATAATTTTAATTTCGGTAGTCGGTGTTATTGGTTTTGTATTTTCTTTTTTTTCACACCGCCTTCCGAAATTAAAATTATTTTTGGCTTTGTAGTGTTTTGATATGGAAGTCGGTTTTATTTTTTTGCAAAAAAGTTTTTATTTTCGCGCTTTTTAGTGGGTCAATTTGTAATTAATCTAGTTATAAAAGCCAAAATGTCAACTACAAAAAACTAAAAAACGCGCGAACAAAAAACACAATATCAAGGATCTTCTACCTACTAACTGGATTGCTTACGAATGATTCAAAGAATACAGAAAGTCTTTCTTAACTGTTAAATAATAGAGTATAAACTTGCACGCATAAAACTGAAGGAACTATTCGTTCCGAGCGAGACAGTGCCGTGTGTGGACTGTGTCCCTTTCTTCTGTGTGGCAGATTAAAAATATTTATTTCAATGGTAATTTTTTCGCCCTGTCTGTGTAGTAATAACACCTAGTTTTAAACTTCTTTGGAATTCTATCTTTAAAATGAATTACCATTATTACTGTATGCATATTAATGAAAATTAAAGTTATTTTACCATGCAAACACAAGATGTTTAAACCAAAAAAAAAAATGGAATTTGTAAGAATTAGTAGTGATATATTATGCTATACCTGGCAATTACTACATTGCCGTCTGACGTTTACTTGACATCTGTATGTTTGTAAATTTGAATTATATTTAATTTTGTGAGTTTTCGTAATATTAAAGTGCAAGTTATTGTAACCATGGTAAGAACGTGTTTTGTGGTTAATTGCAAGAGTGAAAAGTGTACCCCGGGTCTGGAATTTCCTTTTTTAAGTAAGTTTTGTGACTTTGTTTACAAATTGCATTTAGGGTGACTATGTTTTCAATGTAAAAGTGGATGTTCTTCTCTTTATTCTTCTTATTTATTATTTTTCTTTCTTCTCATTATATATTATTTTTTGTTATTTTAAGCTTTCCTAAAAATGATGATCTTCGAGACCGGTGGCTCAGTGTTCTACACAGAAAAGGGTCAGAAACGGTTCTAAAATTTGTAGCCGCCATTTCAAGCCCGAAGAAATATTGCATTTCGAAACAAGATCATATGATGCAATTCCATCCATTTTCCCTAAAGTAAGTTATCAGTCTTTACAAATGACATGAAGATAACGGTTTGAAATAGAATATGAGCATAGCAAGATGAATTTTCATTTTGAATCTATCTTAACCATAAATACTAAAATTTTGTTCTCATCAATCTATTATTATGTTAGATTCCTGTTAAAGCGAAACAAATAAATGTTTTAAGTACTATAATATTGAAACCCACTAAAAAAAGAATATACAACTTGTACTGGGCACATTCAAAGATCAGTAAGTGAAAGTTATGAAAGGAGTCAAATTAATAAGCATAAAAGTCGACATTTTTGTTGATTTATTTACTTTTGCTTAGCATATTGATGGCAAAAATATTTTATATCATTTTGGCCAAAAACTCAGCTACGCAAACTTGCTTACAAGTGTAGTTTATTATATTAATAATTACTTATAACTTAATTACTTAACTTTTATCCACTGCAGTTAGTTAATGTCGACAAATAATAATAATAATTCATAATTTAAAGATTATTTCCATACTTTTAACTAATAATAGTGTAATACATTTTTTAGGGTTGTGTGTCAAGCCAATCTTGTAATAAACCTGCAGCTGCAACATATGAGGAACTAGAAAATATAGAACCAACCTAATAATAATAACCTTATAATTGTCATTCGATCTGCCTCCTTCATGTTTAGAATTATGTATGTTAATAATATTGATTTCTAACCTTAAATAGCACATGTGGTGTTAGCCTGTAATTAATTGTTACACTTATAAATGTAATATGACTGTTTCATACAAATGTATAGTGTAAACAATTGTAGGTTAACTAACCTAAATAAATATATACATAAATAAATTATATCTCTTCTGTTATTTTTTCTATTTATAATCATCGTTTTTCATGAAGGGTTTTAGTAGTTTTAATTATATATAAACATTGCATCATTTTATTTTTAGTCTACTGGTTCTGACCGTACAAGTGTCGAATAAACGTAGATTACCAATTAATACACGTTTGTATGGACGTCTATACCACTGCCTATCAAGGCCAAGCCTTCGAAGAATTGCCAGCTGGTGATTCTGTTATTAATTCTGTATCTGCAATAATTGTATTTGTATCACGGGTCTTAACCACTTTGAAAGTTTATAATTCCACGCAATAAAGTCTGCTTAACAAAACCAATTTTGCGTTTAGCCCGTATAAGGAAGGGTTTATTATAGAAATTAGCGCGCTCAATATAAGTTCCTCAGATATATATTAAGAACTAGCTTTTCACCCACATGGAATTCTGTTATATTGCGCTACCGAGCAATTTTTTTTATTTATAATTGAATTTATTTCTTTCTTTCTATGGAATACGTTATTAAGAAAAAAACCGGCCAAGTACGAGTCGGACTCGCGCATGATGGGTATTTTTATAGGTAGGTAATGAATGGTACGGAACCATTACCTATAAAAAGCGCCAAAAATATCACAACTGTTGTATGGGTATGGTATGTATTTTTAGTATTTTTTGTTATAGCGGTAACAGAAATACATCATTTGTAAGGTTAATAATAAGTGTCTTAAAAAAACCTGCAAATATTGCATCAAATAAAATTGTCCTTACGTTTATCGCGAATTGATATCCACACTACTAGAAAGAGATAGCTAGGTCCTTCGAGGGTATACTCTTCGGAACGGATTTGAGCTTCGCGTCCGCATTCCAGTTTAGGTACAAGTTCCTTGCACAATATAGAGTAACCGAAAAGGTCATCAATGTAAATATTTTTTTTAGACTTTTGTTGATTTTTCAGAAACGGCTTGTTCGATGTCGATAAAATTTTCATGGGACCATTTGGGAAGTATACCCTTTCCAACAAAAAAAGAATTTTTCAAATCGGTTGGCGAGCGACGGAGCTATGCCCGAACAAATATATAAAAAAAAAAAAAAAACAAACAAACATCCGAATTGAGAACCTCCTCCTTTTTCAGAAGTCGGTTAAAAACTGAAGAAGACTTCGTGAAACTTCGTAAGAAAAAATGACTATCACTGTATGTACCGCAGCATAATATCTTTTTCATCCCAGTATTGATAAACTTAGCCCAAATTTATACTATTCCATTAATAATTAAGATATCCTCTAAAAATATTCAATTATATGTACAATGTTCATTACAAATATGCTTGTTACTAACAATAACTATACATACACAGATTTACATACATATCACACATACAATCACGTCTCTTGCACTCCTCATCCATAACGCGCACAAACTCAATCAGCCAACATATCTTATAAATAAAAGTCAAGTTTACTATTATGTATTATCGTACCTCCTCTGCTGTATATATAACTTTATAGTCTTGTTATTATTATTATGTGGTGCTCAAAACAGAAAATTCAAAAACGAAATTATTAACATAAACATTCCATGACACACAAAATAACCTAAACAACCTAGATGCTGTCTCAGTGTCGGATGCTTCGATTTGTGACCGAGAAAACTGTACTCCACCAAATTACATACCTAATCAGACACTTAAAATCATTACACAGAACATAAGAAGTAGGTATAAATAAAAACATAACGGGCTTTATGACTACAATCGCACGAACAAAACTTGACTGGGATATAATCGTATTAACCGAGTGCTGGCTCCCTAACACCCATAATATTCCTGATCTGACGAACTATAACCACTACCTTACAAAAAATAATCACACGCAAAATGAAGGTGTAGTCCTGTATGTGCATAAAAAACTGACTGTTGTTGCGGAGGAGCCGTCATTCTTGGATGCCAATTGCCTTCAAGGAAAAATCGATAGGATTACTGTTCTTTTAGCTATATACCGCCCACCAGGTTACAAAGACTTAGATTGTTTTCTAAGCTCTTTAAATGATATCTTAAGTAAGCTATCAAAATAGACTAATGTAATTGTTACGGTAGACATAAATATAAATATACACGAACACTCTAAGGATTCCGCTAAACATTCCTATTTATACCTGGCCAGCCATGGACTTTTGCCTGCTCACACATTACCTACGCGTCAACAAGCATGCCTTGATCACGTTATATTGAAAACCCGACTACCAGCTTCTACTTCAGTCGAATATTCTGCTCTAACTGATCATGAGACTGTAATGTTCTTCTTGTCAAAACGCATGCCTAAAATAATCTCAAAAAAGTATGTTCGTATTAATTATGCTAAGTTAGACTCCGACCTTATACAGCTAGACTTCAGTGAAGTATATAAAACCCAAGATCCTCATATAGCAGGGGAGACAATAACTAGATTAATAAAGAACGTGATAGACTCAAACTCCAAATCAGGTAAAACTCCAAATCGTAAACAAATACTTAAGCCATGGATTACGCCTGGTTTACTTCGCTGTATGCGACATCGAGACACATTGCATAGAAAATTTAAACAGGCGCCTCATAATGAGATCCTAAAAATTACTTTTACTAGGTACAGAAACTACTGTAATAAATTATTAAGAAACTTAAAAATAGAATTTGAGAAAAATGAGTACAGGAAAGCTGGAAAAAACACTAAACAGTTATGGTCAGCTATAAATAGTATCACTAGCAGATCAAATAGGAACACCAACACATCTTCTCAATTATTGGATCCATCCAGTGCACCATAACATTCTGTAAATCTCGTTAATGACTTCTTTTCCAAATTAGGTGAAAATCTCGCTAAAAACATAAAGACTGCACAAACAAAAGCTACAAACGTTAAACTAAGTAACATAATGCATTCCATGGTAATGCTTCCAACAGATGAGGAAGAGGTAGCCCGAATACTAATGTCTCTCCGCAATAACTGTGCCGCGGGATGGGCCCTAGCGACCTCTTAAAATAACATGCAACCATGATTGTACCTCCGTTAACATATGTACGTAACCTTGCTCTCTCCACAGGTAGGTTTCCTAATGTGTTCAAAAAAGCCATAATCCATCCGATCTACAAGAGTGGGGACAGGAGCCGTGTTGATAACTACAGACCCATATCTGTGCTAACTGCATTTTCCAAAATACTTGAGCGGATAATGAACAGCAGACTTGTGAGCTACCTGGAAAACAATAATCTTTTGGCTCCAGCGCAATTTGGGTTTCGCTCAGGCAAATCCACTTCTGACGCAGTTCATGAGTTAACAGATTATGTGGTTAAAAACTTGGATAGTGGGTATCCCCACTATACTTACTTATGTACTTTATCAAGTAGTAGCCATATTCCTCGATCTCGCCAAGGCTTTCGACACGGTTTCTGCCCCTATTCTTGTACGTAAGATGGAAAGCTTGCGAATCAGGGGACTTCCACTGGAGCTCTTTACTGACTACCTGAGTGGACGTACCCAGAGAGTTAAAATAGACGAATTCATCAGTGATGAACAAATAATTAACTACAGAACACCACAAGGTAGTGTCCTCGGGCCCTCACTATTCCTCATCTATATTAACGATCTGTGTATGCTCCCTATCCCCAATGGTAAAATAATTAGTTTTGCGGATGATACTGCCCTCTTGTTCAGTGCGAGCTCGTGGGAAAAGGTATTTGAGCATGCACAGTATGGTCTTAATAAAGTATGTGACTGGTTACACGACAACCTGTTGACCCTGAATACAACCAAAACCAATTACGTGACATTTTGTATGAAAAACAATGCATCGTCTGAAACGTCTCTTAACACTATCGTAGCTCACTCTTGCACAAACCCACTCACCCGTAGATGTAACTGTGAACCTATCACCAAGGCTGAAAATGTAAAATACCTGGGAATAACAATCGACAAAAACCTAAGATTTCATGATCACATAAACACTCTCAGTAACAGATTACGAAAACTAATATATGGTATTCAAAACGCTGAGACTAGTTGTTGACAAAAATATTATGAAATCAGTCTACTATGCTCTAGGGCAATCTATAATATGCTACTGCATCACCTCTTGGGGTGGAGCTTCGAAAACGATACTGATAGAGATTGAAAGAGCCCAAAGAGCTATACTGAAAGTGTCATCTTTTAGACCCCATCGTTACCCCACTGAGCAACTTTACAGAGAAAGTCAAGTTCTGACAGTGCGCCAACTGTTTGTTCTGCACACTCTGTTAAAACAACATACTTGCCTGGAATATAATCCTGCTCTGTTCAGAGGTAGAAGACGTTACGACCCAGTTGAGCGCAGCTATACACGTCACAAAACTGCTTTACAAAGCGTTTCTTTTGCTACCTAGGTGGCTACTTACATAATAAGACTCATAAGGTATTACATATATTTCAGGAGACATGTCGAGTAATGGGTACTCATAAAACCAGGACCACCTCTTATCACCCGCAATCCGATGGAATGGTGGAACGTTTTACCCAGACATTGGAGAGATATTTGGCTAAAGTTGTAGAAAGCAAGCAAAAGGATTGGGACAAACACATTCAGCCGTTCCTTCTGTCATATCGAAGTGCAGTTCATGAGATGTTACACCTGCTTTCGTGAACTTCGGATGAGAGCTTAGGTTGCCTGCAGACCTAATCACTGGAATACCGCCGGATGCATCTTGTAGTGTAACAGACTACGCGAGTGAATTGCGAAACAGAATGAACGACATATACGAGCATGTCAGACAATCCGGTCAACAAATGTCTCAGAAGGTGAAGACTCGTTACGACCGAAAGATGAACAATCAAACATTTGATGAAGGCTCATTCGTCTGGTTGCATAATCCGATGCGCAGCAAAGGAAAGTCACCGAAATTACAGGCAAAATAGGATGGACCACATCGCGTTGTGACTAAGATTAATGACGTCACTTATCGGATCCAGAAAGGTCCACGAGCTGCGCCAAAGATTGTTCATGTTGATCGACTGGCGCATTACTACGGGTCTACGGCAGTGTTACGCCAGTCGCTTAGTGAAGTACGTCGAGAAACTTCGACATAAATCTAGAATGTTCGAGACACTAACGCCATCTAGCGGCGAATAGCGGTACTGTGTATCTCGAGTAGCTTCCTGGAATTTTGTAGGCAGTATAAACAGTGAGTCGATTTTATAAGAATGTTCTCGAACTCATAGACTGGGGTATAAATAGAGCGCAAAGGGGCGTAGAGAGTCAGTCCCGCCTCCCGGCGCGTGTCAAGCTGGGCGTGTACAAAGCGTACTTACGCCCCCTGCTGACATACGCCGCCCCCGCCTGGTTCGTCCTCACTAGCGAGACGACCCGCAGGCCGCTCCGCGCGCAGCAAAATTTAGCGCTGCGGTTGGTAGTAGGTGCCCCTCGCTATGTGAGGAACGACGTCATCAGGCGGGACCTCGGGATTGAGGGCCTGGATGTGTTCGTGCAGCGCCTCGCGAAGGCGATGTTCGCGCGTGCCGACGCCACTGCTTGGCCCCACGTCAAGCACTTGGCGCCACTGCACGCGCGCCCGCCAGACGCGAGGAGGCTGCCCAGAGATCTGCTCCCGACAGACGTCGTGGCCGCATCCTCCCCGGACTTGACTCCTGGGTAAGTCGCCCCACTTTACACGCGACTTACTCAAACAGTTATACTATTCATAACTACACTTCACCTAGTACGTAACGTGTTCTAAGTTAATATAGGCACGTTACGTACTAAAAACATTCATTCATGACTCTACATGCGCTATACATAACTAGCACCGGATAGCAGCGCATGCTATTCGGTGCAGACGCACTGAGCGGCGACACTCAGTACAATGCCGCTCACACATACATTCTCGGCTCTGCGGTTCGAAACGTAACCGGCTAGATCTGGAAGCGGGACGAACGGGAGCCCCGCATTCACTATAGGTGCGTCAGAGTCGGCACCCTCGTCGCTGGTCGGCTCCCGCTGGGCTTCCCCTGTATGGGGATTTCACCTGGCGGGGTCAGACCGCCGGGGTGTCGTGAAGAAACGACGCCGAAAATCGGCGTCGCGGCGCGCCATTAGTTACACAATATCAATTAATCACACGGGTGTGCGTTTGCCGTTCACTTTTGAACAGGCGCTTCAAACGCACACCCGAACATCTACGCCGCAACTAGGCAATACAACGACGATCCCGTGTTTACGGGATACGGCAGGCTCCCGCGGGAGTGGGGCTAAGCTCCGTGACCGCTCGCCGCGCCCCTGACGGGGCGCAGCGACTGCCCAGACGGTTAGAGAGTCAGTCTTATTAGAAGATCCGAGGCGATACAATCGAAGCTATACGAGTGAATTTCAGTGCCATTTAAGTGTTAAGTGACAAGTGTTGTGGTACGAATAATTGTGTTATATTTTTTATTTGTGTTTAATTAATTAAAGTGTTAATCTTGGTTTAATTGGCGTTAATTATTTCTATCCCGAACCCCAGCTCGTAACAGTACTTTGAATTTGTTGCCAGGGGTAGCAGTTTTATTAAGTGATAGTGATGATGAGAACACGTTTTTTTTTTCTAGTAATATTTTATTACATTTTTTTTGGTTTGTCACTGTATTATATTTTATCTTACTTACTTACTATATTATATTTTATCTTTCTGAACCCAATTCCAACATTTTTTAACCATGAATTCCTTAGTCTATTTACTGTTTCTCCATATCCACGGAGTTCTGCAGGGTGGTGGTACAAGGGGTGTGGGGCTACACGAATTTCTCTCCTTTCTTTATAATTTTCTTCAAAACAAACATGATTAATAATAATTAATAGCAATAACCATAGAATAATGATAAGCAATAAAATTGACCATTTTTTTCTTCCACGAAATGCACGATGCGCGAACTTACCCCCACTACGCCAAATCCCTGCCAACTTACGTGCCGGGGACTTTATTTAAATGGGGCTTTCACGTGAACCTAAATCATCATCATGTCATCATATTTGCTTTTTACACCGGAATTCCCACAGGATCGGGATTGGTGCGGTGCGAAAACCTACCACGAGAAAATATAAATGCAGAAAGTCATTTTGATCATCATTGTATAGAAGTGTTTTTTTTTTGCTTCAAAAGATACTCATTGTTTTGATGGTAATAAACGGTCATTATGTTTAAAAATAAAGGTTTATAAAAAAAAATATTTTGTTTATAAAATGAATAGGTTGTATTTGTTACAATGACTTTTGTAAAAATAAATATTACAAACATAATGCCATTTTACAACTGATGTGACATTAAAATATCGAGATATTAAAAAGCGAGAGATTATTATCTTTGAAAATTAAATGGCCCTTTTAGGTAAAACTCACAAATGAATCCAATCAACCAAAAAAAAGTTTCACCAAATCGTACTTTATGTTCTCATTAAATTAAACATTTATTTTTATAACAAAAAGACACTTTCTATCTAGCCATTCTTTCTTAGATAGATGGTTTTCTATTTACATTATTATTTAGAGCTGATCTATTGAGTAATTGTTTTGTTTTGGATTTCAGATTTATGGTTAACCTGTATTATTATGCAGTAAATAAACTGCAAATAAATACTATTCAACATAAATTCCTTGTTCGGGGGCATACACAAAGTGCGGCTGATATCACATTCTTATTACTTCAAAACTTCATACGAGGGCAACTGGATTGAAGTCAATCGTATTCATACCATAACACGAAGGACAAGAGTCTAACAACCTCACGAAGTAACATTAAAGCAGGATTATGACAGTAAAATCCCCTAAGTGCTCGAAAGAAGGCAGATATTCAAACCTTAATTAACACCAACATTATACCGAAAGTTTATGAAACTATTTACAACACAATATTTTGATATTTCTTTATTTTATAATTAAACAAGTGCGATGCGAGTCGTACTCGTACTTATTGCTATATTTTTAGCAGAGCATTTGATACTGATTTTCCTTATAATTTTGTTACCAAAGTTGTAGTTCCTAATTGGATAATAAAGTCCAAATACCTACTAAACTGTGATGAATGTGATTTACTTAAGTACATTTAAGCAATTTAATATTACAACGTAGGTATATAAAGATGTTTAAGTATTAGTGTTATTTGTGAGACTGTTTAATATTAAGCTAATATTGTTATATCAATTTTAGAATTTATCTTTTAGGAGAATGTTATAGAATTTTGTCCACGATACTCGTTTTATTAGATGATAAGTGCCGAACGGCAAACTCTTTAATCGTATTAAGACTGATGATTGATTTATTATGTTGAAATGTGTGACTATGCCTAGTTTTGTTTAGATTTTACATGCCATGCACCTGAGACATGGTCTTAAAGGGATTATTTTGATTATTTTATTAAATATTAAGTTTAAACTTTAAGCTTAAACTTTCAAAAATATTTTAGATACTTAAACAGCATGCTACTGTTATTTTATCTATACTATAACGATTATATTTATGATTATAACTATTCAGTATAATTAAGGTTTTATCTGACAGTAACTTGAAAGCCATTTTCTATAGTTTAGAGCAAATACCTTGAGCTTGTGGTGCCTCCAACATACAAGTTGGCCAATATATCGTCCACAGGGGTGTCGGTGTGGGACCTCTTTCAAAATGTATGTTATTCTTTTTTAATTTTGATGCCATTTGTTTATTATACAAATCAAAAATAAAAAAGATATCATCTATTTCATTTACTAACCCTCTATTTTATCAATAAATAATGTATTTTACCGATTCTTCTTCTTTTTCTGCTTGTTTTAGTTTGTATTGGTTTCCAGTTAAATATATCTTTACTAAAAATAAACGTAAATCACCCGTATCAATAAAAAATACGTACTTTCATGAAGTTATTATTTTGTAAAAAGGTCATTTCTGCAATATGACAGTTAGCGATTTGTAACAAAAAGTCACTTTTGGTACCCTTTCCTCAGTTTATGGCTTGTTTCTCAAAAACCCCTTCTTGTATTTTTTTTTTAATATTCATGATTGTCCGTGAAGAAACTACGGATTTAAGACTGTAAGAATCGCGTCAATATTCTAAAACAGTACAGAGTTAAAAAAAAATACAAAAAAAAAATCGAAAAATGCTCCTCCTGTAAAGTTGGAGAACAAGCAGTAGTGACCCTTTGTTCCCAAAGGTGCGATATGTAGTCAACTACATACAACGTGTAACAGAATAAACGCAAGACCTGGAAGTAGTTTGCTCAGAATCGGCTTCTGAATCGATTTCTATCATTATTTATATGTGTTAATTTTCTCCGGAATAATCCTTTATTTAACCTTAATTAGGATCGCAGCGTGAAAGCAACGTAATAAAATATTTTATTTAGGGAAATTTAAGCCTTATCTCAAAGCAATAAAAACCCATATGAATGTATGGCTGAATATGAAGATCGCTCAATAGCTATCTATACACACACGTAAATAATATCAATACATTTTAGATTTCAGTTAGTGTGCGAAAAATAAAATATTTAAGTTAAGGAAGATTAATCCTTAATTCCAAGCAGTACGTCTTACTTAACTGCACAACCGAATTTGTACTTTGTAGTTCGGACACTCATAATAATAATCTTATCTATCCTTACTCACACACACACACCCCTATTGTACGTAATTTAAGGAAAATTCAACCTTATTTCAAAGCAATAAAGCTTTTTTAAATGCATTACTGAATATGTAATTCCGCATTTCACAATCTTTTGTTGAGAAATGACAAAATATTAGAAAATCTAAGGAACGTTTTTTGAAAACGCAAAATCAACATGAAAGAGCGAGACGCAATAATTTACCGACTTAGCCCTTTGACGTTTGATATGCCGCCGCGCACACGCGCCACCACCACCCGCCCGATATCAAACGAAATCAGTCATCCGCCGCGCGCCGCCATTGACAAGTGGATGTTTCGTAAAATTGTTGATGTTGTTACTTGTTTACGCACGCGATGGCTTTTCGGTATATCAATATCCAGTACACGGAGATGGTGAGGACACTGGCTCGTTGCGACGATAATGTGGAGTTAGCGTGTCGAGTGTTCAATGAACGACATGGTACCAGAGTGAGCGCCAGGACAATGCTAGGTACAACTCAGCGCCTGAGGGACTCCGTAACTTTTCATCCTAGCACGGCAATGGATAGAGGGACGAATGTGCACTCTAGTCGTTTGCAGGAAAACATTCTCGATTATTTCGATGAAAATCCTGGGAGCAGCACGAGGGAAGCAGCGCCGTTGTTTAACTGTAGCCACATTACGCGCTGATGGCGAACACCCCTTCCATCTACGACTTTGTCAGGAGCTCATGCCGACTGACTATTTGCCACGACTACAATTTTGTAGATGGTTGTTGGAAAACTGGCAACAAAACATCATCTGGACGGACGAGAGCACCTTCACACGAGTTGGTATTTACAACCAGCACAACACGCATTTGTGGAGGCACGAAAACCCACATGCATGCCGTATGGACTCATTCTAGCACAGGTTTTAAACATATTGCAATATTTTGTATAGAGTCATCATATAAAGTATCAATTTTTTTGTACTGTAATGAATTATGTATTAATATAGCTACGCCATTATGGCTATTACCAGAATCTAATCTAACAGTATTATAATCTTTTATATTAAAACGCATCTCAGGCTTAAGCCAAGTTTCACAAAGTAAAGCTACATGAATATTGTTCTCAATTAAAAAATGAGAAAAATAAGTTGATTACTACGAATACTCTGAGCATTCCACTGTACAATATTTAACTGATCCATAATTAAGATTGTTTAATGTTATTATCACTCTGTATTGTTGCTAAGAGTTTATATGAAGTTCTGTGCAACCTCGCACACCTATCCGCGTCGCAGTTGCCGCAGTCCCTGAAATGACCGAACTCCCCAAGCCGCAGCTGATGACGTCACCCGCACGCAGCGGACGCTGCGGCTAGCGCAGCGCGGATGACGTCATTCGCATCCATGCCGCGCAGTGTTGCCAGAGTTATAATGTAGACAGAGAATCTCTGTCAACGGTTTATAATAAAATTACTTGTTCTCGTATAAATAATTACTTGCTTATTCCCTATTATAGCACCTACAGATAAAATTACACAAAAGAGCAAAATACCAATATCAAATACAGATTTTTTAAAGATTTTTTAAATCTTCGGTACAGATAATGCTTTCAAAAATCTGGCAATACTGCAAGTGCGATGCGTGCGGGAATGGGAACGACTGCAGCGACTGCGGCGCGGATAGATGTGCGAGGCCATTAACAAAAAGCGATGACTGCGGGGACTGTAGAGACTGCGGTGCGGCTAGGTCTGCGTTCACCTTAAAACCACCAGAAAACCACTAACAAAAATCGGCCCTACTCTAAAAATCGCTAAAATTTACACAATTCTTTATTGTTTTTACGAAAGAAAATAGTATTTATTTATTATTACTTGTATTAGTAAAAAATTTTTCTTTGTTGAGTGGGTATTTTTTCCATGATCCAGGATCCCTTATAAATGAAACTTTTCTTTCACTTGTATATACTTACAATAATTTATTCATATAGTAAATCCAATAACTACAACCACATTTTATTATTAGGTGCACCAATAGTTTTTATCTTTAAGAACTCTTATAAAACAAAACCGGTACATAAAATTTACTTCTATAAAAAATCCCTTCATCCTTTTAAAATATACTATTCCATATATTACTTTACTCTTTGTATTCCAAACTTACTCGATCACACAAATTTTTCCTATATAATAAACTCTGACATCCAACTTACTCATCTATCATTCTACACCATCTATAAAATTCTACACCAACATCCCCTCTGAATTTTATACCCTGACCATCACTAAACACACATGTTCATACAAAAATTACTCATCACTTATAAAACTTCTAACTTATCTTCTTCGACTCTATATAAAACTAACTCTTCGCTATCTTCAAAAAACCTCATTATCTTCAATACAAACTCCTAACTTATCTTCTTCAACTCTATATAAAATTATTCAACACTATCTTCAACACCTCCTAACTTATCTTCGACTCTATATAAAATTATTCAACGCTATCTTCAAAAAACCTCTATCTTCAACATCAACTCCTCGAACTTCAACATCTTCACCTCCCCTCTCAAATTATTATTTTTAACACCTCCTCCCTTGCATAGATGCATATTAATAATTTTTTTATTTCATCCGCCATTTTATTTTCTATTTTGTTCATTTGTTTCTTTTCTTTCATCAGTTTTTTTATAATTTTAGCGCTTCGTGATTCTGCTTCAAACTCCTCTTTCCAATCTAATCAGCGCAGGCCCATAATCTGTTGGGTACCGTCTTACTAGAAACTCTATCAACTAGTCACGAGGACTTTTCACATAGGCTCAAGGCCTTACCGAACGGCACTTGGCCGAATTCCTTTTGCGCAGTGGAAGCGTGCTGGGCCCATAACCTGTTGATTCCCACGCAGTTCTGAAGTTTGACATGCTTTCAGGTAGACTGGACAGTATCTTTGAAATAACCTGTGTGATCAGGACTGCAATAGGCCAGCCAACGGTAACTGGACGTGTCCGGAACTTTCCACGATACGTGGAGCGTACCGTTGCTTTTCAAACAATAACCAAGGTTACACAATAATGGTACCACTAACCTGAGTGCTGGGGACGCCAACTTCGACCTTCCAAGGTCACGCCCCAAGTGTGGTTTGTATGTAATATGAGATGAGTAATTGAAAAGTGTGATGTAAGTCAAGTGTGTGGACGTTCACAAGGCGCCGTCTCCAGATGGCGCGGTTCCAACTCAGCATCACACCCAACTCGTTTCCACCAAGCGCGTGCCACGAGGTGACGCAATAAGGCGATATGTTCCGACAATATCCCGGGGTTTTCGACAAGTGGGGATTTCACTTCAACAATTGATAATTCGCGACCCAATTATCGGTCTCAACAGGCGAATCCAACGATATTTTACCAATTACAATCAAATCAAAGTCCCAAGGGCGGACATTTTCCAACAACCGGAACCAAAGTCTATCTGTCAAAGTCAAGTAATGTCAAAATCAAATTCTTTATGTCAAAAGGGTGCGTTCTGTTTCACGTCGGACCGAACATCTACCCCCCCCGGACGGGCCTACCCGTCCGCTAATCAATTGGAAGTCTTGACAAGGTTGCAAATTCAACACAGCTTCAATGCGGCCAAATACCGTAGCTAGTTCATTAAAGGTGAGAACGGTGTCTCCCAACAATCTCCGCCAGCGTCCCTTTGCCGCTTTCACCGCGGCCCCAAAAATACCCCCCCAATGGGGGGCAGGCTGGCGGGTCAAACAACCAAGTGACCCCTCGGCGGGCCAAACTATTACCAATATCAACCTGGCTCTCATTAAGGAAGGCGTATACCTCCTTCAAATAGTTACTTGTACCCTTGTAATTCGTACCGCAATCAGACCTAATCAACGAAGGTAACCCACGGCGAGACACAAATCTTTCCAAAGTCGCCTCAAAGGCCTCTGTCGAGAGGGAGGTTACCAGCTCCAAATGTACTGCCTTGGTTGACAGGCAGACAAACACACAAATAAGCCCTAACAATCTTGCTATTACGAAGGGTGGACGTCTTCAACAAAGGGGGACCAACCAAATCCGTTACGACGCCAGCAAAGGGCCTCGCCTCATTGACGCGATCAGCCGACAAAATCCAAAATTTCTCGCTGCAGAATGGCCAACAGCGCATTGCAACCGGCATGCGAGTTCTTAGGGTGACGATCAGTCACCAACAATCGAACCATGTGGCCCTCCTTGGGCAACAAAGGGGGTGACGGGCCCCATAAGGAAGGCTAGAGAGCCTCAACCGTCCTCCAACAGGGTTTCCCGAAGTGGCTCGTCCCAACCAAGTTCAGTTATAACAAGGGCAGGAGCACCAATTTTAGGGTAAGGACAACTCACAAGGGTGATTTCAAACCAGGTCCTTCCCTCAACAGTGGTGACAGCCGTTTTGCCAATTCCCCAAATCCTGCCTGAAAGGTCGTTCACCTTCAGGCCAACCTGTCCCGCTAACCAAGACGACAAAAGGCAATCCCGGACTCCCGTGCCCAAAATGGCACGGACCACAATTGAGTCACCCAAGGGTCCCCAGACCTTGACCGAGGCCGTTGGCAACACAACCGTCTTGATCGGGGGGGTCCTTTAGCGGGGCAGGCGTCAATCTCTTAGTGATGCCTGGGCGGCGACCGATCGCCGCTTCCAGGCTGCCCTCGTTCACGACGGGGCCAACAATCCAAATATTCGTCTGCGCGGTGTCCCGAGCCGCTCGCCATCACTGGAGGGGCATATCCCACCGGATGCCCGAATGGCGGAGGGCGCGACTCCAGCCGGGGACGTTCCGCCAACGGAGGGGAAAGGCAGCGGCGCCGACCCGGCCACTGCTGCCTAGCAGCCAATGCGCGTTCTCCCTGACGAGGGAAGACCAAATGGCGCTCGTGGGGCTCCCGTTCAACTTGCGCGGGGGGTGGAGTGCGGCGTACAGAATCGCGGGTCTCAGCCCGGTGCTCGTCTCCGGGGTACCCCCCCCCTGCGCGAACCCTCCTCAGAAGATGGTCTGCTGGAGCGGTCGCGTTGGCGCACAAAATCTCCAAGTGGGACCCCTTACAAATTCTACACGGGCGGGGGTCGGGGCAGTCCCGATGAAAGTGGGCCCCCAAGCACGAGAAGCACAAACGGCGTGCGTTGACAATGCGGCGGCGGGAACTTACGTGCAAATTCAAAAAGTCCCGGCAACGCGCCATGACATGCCCCGTTGCCTTACAAAAGTCACAATGATGAGGACTCCGGGCACCAGCAAAACGGGGGGCGGGCCGAACATCAACAGGCCCCCTAGCCCGAGGACTCCGGGCGCCAGCAAAACTGGGGGCGGGGCGATCATCAACAGGCCCCTTAGCCCGAGGACTCCGGGCACCAGCAAAACGGGGGGCGGGGGGAACATCAACAGGCCCCCTAGCCCGAGGACTCCGGGCGCCAGCAAAACGAGGGGCGGGGCGATCATCAACAGGCCCCCTAGCCCGAGGACTCCGGGCGCCAGCAAAACGGGGGGCGGGGGGAACATCAACAGGCCCCCGGGCCCTAGTCCGTCCCTGGTCTCTGGGCTGAGAAGGTAGTGGGGGCGACCCCGTAGCGCCACGAGTGTTATCCGCAAACCGACACTCGTCTTTCAAAAATTTGAGGAGGTCGTCAAAGGGGGGAAGATGGGTGGCACTATCCCCACCATACTTCTGCTCAAAACGTGACCTCAGCTCCGCGGGGAGCAACTGCAGCACTATGTGCACCAACAAGTAGGACCAATGTTCTACCGGTAACTCCAAGCGTCTCAAAGCGTTGGTCGCTGAAACCAACGGGTTCAGCAAGTCAGTGCGCAACGTCGACGTGCTGACAATGGCCGGTAGCCCCAAAATCTGGTCGATGTGCACATCAGCCAGGCAGCGCTTGTTCTGATACCGTCGGGAGAGAAGCTCCAGAGCGGTCGGGTAAGAGGAATCCGTCACCGGCAAGTGCTGCACCAAGGCTCTGGCTTCGCCCTCCAGGACAGACAATAAATAGGCCAGCTTCTGGGCAGGTCCGAGGTCCGAGCGTGCATCGACAAGACTCTCAAAGAGATCTAGGAAGCCCAGCCAGTGGTCCAAGCGACCGTCAAAATGTGGCAGCTCCAGGGTGGGCAGCCTACTCAATAGTCCAGGGCCTGCAACAACAGGGGTCTGCGGCTTGGCCGCATCAGGCGCCGGGTGCCTTCAAAATTTTCCGCGCTCGAAGACATATGACATCCCCCAGGTGGACAATCTGGTCATAGTCACCCAAAATCTTATCGCGGGCTGTCTGATCCATCACCCCCAAATCCACGTCCATGATGTACTCGTTGAAGCGCGTGAGCGCAGCATCAGCTGACTTGATCCTCTCAATCACTTGCCCATACCGAGCAAGGGTGAGCTCTTCCAATTCCACACGCTCAACAGTTGCAGCTGCCGATGTGAACCATCTCAACTGTGAGGTCAATCCCGCAGCAGCCTCCCTGACTGCCCTTAATGAGGCCATTGCAACAATCAAATATTAATACAAAACACCAATCAACAACCAACAATCAAATATTAAACAAACAGCAATGACTTGTTAGCCGACCAAATAATTTCACCCAAACAACAACTTAAATTCAATTATTTCAAGTCCAAATCCGACCCTGTACTTATTCCAAGTATGAATCTAGCCTGCTAAGGATGGCCAGTTACAAAATAAATAACAATTGAATGTATAATACAATGCTGGATCGACCTCAAATAAATATCAAGAAGCACAACAATTGACTGTATAATATTGAGCCGGAGAATCTCTACCAACAATCCAATAATTACCATAAATGCAATAACCAATACACACAACTCAAGTCCTATTATGTTAGACTATGTGTAATTATTATTTAGATAACCTTTCAAATTCAGATCAATGACATTCAATTATTAATTGCAACAATTATACCAAATTATGTACCAAATACAACCAATTGCTAATTTCACAAATAAATCTTACTTGTCAATTCAACAAAGGGCTACAGTACAAATTACAAATACAACTTCAATTGATTCAACTTCAATTAGATAGCCCGGATGACATGGTAATATATTCAAAACTTATTAAGTTATAAGTTGTATTAAGTAATCAAACCAAAGTTACTTTCAAAACTTCCAATTAAACCAGTGGATCTTATATTATAAGAGCCACGCCTGCTACCAGAATGTACTATGTGGATTTTATATTAAAACCACGCTCTGCTACCACTTTGATCAGGACTGCAATAGGCCAGCCAACGGTAACTGGACGTGTCCGGAACTTTCCACGATACGTGGAGCGTACCGTTGCTTTTCAAACAATAACCAAGGTTACACAATAATGGTACCACTAACCTGAGTGCTGGGGACGCCAACTTCGACCTTCCAAGGTCACGCCCCAAGTGTGGTTTGTATGTAATATGAGATGAGTAATTGAAAAGTGTGATGTAAGTCAAGTGTGTGGACGTTCACAAGGCGCCGTCTCCAGATGGCGCGGTTCCAACTCAGCATCACACCCAACTCGTTTCCACCAAGCGCGTGCCACGAGGTGACGCAATAAGGCGATATGTTCCGACAATATCCCGGGGTTTTCGACAAGTGGGGATTTCACTTCAACAATTGATAATTCGCGACCCAATTATCGGTCTCAACAGGCGAATCCAACGATATTTTACCAATTACAATCAAATCAAAGTCCCAAGGGCGGACATTTTCCAACAACCGGAACCAAAGTCTATCTGTCAAAGTCAAGTAATGTCAAAATCAAATTCTTTATGTCAAAAGGGTGCGTTCTGTTTCACGTCGGACCGAACACTGTGTATCTTCTAATTTAAATCCTAACGTCTTAATTTTAGTAACAATATTTTCCAAATTGCTAATGCTCAACATTATATCCCCTTCTTTCAATTTATAATTGTAAAATTCTTGTAGTAATTGGCTTATTTGATTTTCTTTCTGCCCCAGAAAAATCCAATCGAGTTTTTCCAACATCTCTTTTGCGGAATCACAAGTAATAATATGGTTCACATAATTATTACTCATAGCACTGATAATTTAATATTTTGCTTTTGCATCTTTCTTTATAAATTCTTTCTTATTTTCATTGCTAATTAATTCCAAACAAATATCCAACTCTCTCGCATAAATGCACATTAATATTTTCTTTTTCCATAAATTGTAATCATTTTCATTTAATAATCTTGGTATTTCGTCCGCCATTTTTAATTTTCTAATTTGTTCTATTGTTTCTTTTCAAATTTTCATCCGATTTTCACAATTTTAGGGCTTCATGATTCTGCTTTAAACTCCTCTTTCCAATCTAATCAGCGCAGGCCCATAACCTCAACATAAAACCTATAAAATTCTACACCAACATTCTTTAATATGACGTAATAAAATATTTTAAGTCAGTAAATCAACATACAAGAACTTTTGTCTGCACCATCATCGTCGGTTTCACATTTATTTGTTCTTTGCTACCGATTTGTTTTCTAACTTTTATTGGAATTTCATACTCATTGCAGCATTTTCCTTCCAATCTTAAACCGCAGCGTATTTTTAATATTGCAGTTAAAAGATTACACTTCATTCTGTTCCTCTGCTTCTTTTATATTACATTTATACTACTAAATAGTCTCTCAACATCGGCATTAGAATGAGGCAGTTTTAAGAAAGTAATCGCTTAAGTCGCTAATTCCTCAAATCTAGATTCCTCTATTTCTCTTGAGCGTCATTCCAAATTTCAATTTCCAATTTTCAATTTGTTTTTGTATCTTTGCTCTCATTCTATTTCAGCGAATGAATTCGTTGCCATTGATCGTCAACTCTTGCCATAAGTTCTGTACTTTTTAACCGACTTCAAACAAAAGGAGGAGGTTCTCAATTCGTCTTGAACTTTTTTTTTATGTATGTTACCTCATTACTCGCAGATGGCTGGACCGATTTGGAAAATTCTTTTTTGTTTGAAAGTATACCCTATACTTTCTAGTTGGTCCCATTGTCATCACGTTTGGATATGATGATGGGATCATGGAGAAATCGAGGGAACTCTTCAAATATTATAGGCACACCTATAGCGTTTTGGGTATTTTTATAGTACCTTGTGCAGTTCCTCTCGAAAAGCACCATTTCATGAAGTGGATCTGATGATGAAGACCCCAGACGGCCACCGAAACTACTCAATAATAAGTATTTCGTGGATTGCGATTAGATTACTTGAATATAGATAGTTAAGCACTGTAAAGTGCTTAAGAGCATAAGCTCGTCACAATGCAAATGGTGATGTACCAGGAGAACTCCTAAAAATTAACGGCTCTGCACCCGGAAAAGCAATATTTTGTAAAAGGTGATAAGTAGTTAACATTTTGGCTTTGTAACTAGATAAATTACAAACCGACCCACTAAAAAACCCGACTGCAACCTTATACTAAAACTAACTGAAAAGCTAATAAAAACAAGCCCATTTTAAATTAAATTAAAGTTGGAAGCAGGCGGGGCCCATACCATTATTATAGTTTCAAACTCAAATGGGTCCCGCCTGCTTCCAACTTTAATTTAATTTAAAATGGGCTTGTTTTTATTAGCTTTTCAGTTAGTTTTAGTATAAGGTTGCAGTCGGGTTTTTTAATTTTTTTAATTACTTTTTTTATTTCCAGCTTTTTAGTTTACAGATGTGAAAGATTTCGCAAACGATTTAGTTCTTAATACGTGTTTTCTACGATTTGTCACTTTGAATTACTTTTAACCATATAATTTGTATATATATTTTTGTAATCACCTTTTAAAACCCTTTATTTTGATACCCCACTCGATAGGTTTTGAGAAAAAAAAACTTTTTTGAAGGCATAATATGGCGCCAAAAATCCGCCTTTTTGGTTTTTTTTTATTTTGATATACCTAGTGTTACTCTCACAGTCAATACGAATCTAACGATACCTCTCAAGCTAAAATCCATCGAGCCATTCAGGCCACAGAGCGTGCCAAACAATTATACAAACATACATACATACTCTCGAAAAAGCGTGAATAACATTTTTTTGCATAAAATAGAACCGACTTCCATATAAAAACACTACAAAAGAAGGCGGTGTCAGAAAAAAAGAAAATACTAAACAAATGACACCGACTACCGAAATTAAAGTTATTTTTGCGTTTGTAGTGTTTTTATATGGAAGCCGGTTCTACGTTTTGCTAAAAAAAAATTATTGTGCCTACACAGTAAAAGTAAATTAAACATACTGAAAATTAAATGAAGTAAAAATAATATATTTCCTAAAATTTTAGTGGCTTAATAGTTGGGTGATAGCATTTTCAGTAATTGAAATTGAATTCTACTTAACCACTAGAAAAAACCACCAGCCACTAAAAGCAATATTTCGCCACTAAAAGGGGGGTCGAAACCACCAGTTTTAGTGGAAAATCCACTAAGTTGGTAACACTGCCGCCCGGACGGCAAAAATTTACTTGTCAAAGTTGTCAACTTTTTTATTTTTTTATTTTTTCATAACCATGGATACAAGTCCTTCAGTCGAGTTGTCAACTTGACGTCCACTGTTGCTAGATTTTGGTTTATTATAATTATTATTTTTTGATATGGTATTGATTAGCAGAGCACACATACAAAAGTTTGAATGTGTGCAAGAGTAAAACTCGTCTTCTAGAGACGATAGACATGTTCTAGTAGAACATGCTACAGAAATAGGACGAAACAAAATAGTCCTAAGGGAATGTAGATAGTAAAAGGTAGAAAGAAAACAAAGAATTGTTACGAGCTAGGGTTCGGGATAGAAATAATTAACGCCAATTAGACCAAAATTAACACTTTAATTAAATAAACACAAAACAAAAATTAGCACAGTTATTCATTCGTCTATATCGCACAGAAAAAAGCGTCTATATCGCACAGTAAAATACGGACGCCAGCACATCAAGCTACAACAATCTGTCAAATTTCTTTAATAGATTTTCAACTTTATTGTTAAAGAAATTAGGTTCAAGGTAGATTGGGAAAATTTTACAGTTTCGGGTAGCTTCATATGCTGGCGTCTGTACAACAATTTCGGAGTAAGGTCCTAATAGTAAGGGGGAGGAACACAAGGCTCAAAACGATGCACTAATTATACTTGTGGTAATTACTTCGAAATACAACAATACGGATCGGGAATTACAAAACGCACAAACGCAGAACATATAAATCTATACTAATATTATAAAGAGGTAAAATTTGTAAGTTTGTATGTAGGGGGTAATCTCTGAAACTACCGAACCGATTTTGAAAATTCTTTTGCTTACATGTAGCTGCACTATCCCCGAGTGCTATAGGCTATAAATTACCTTTATATAATGCATATTAGCCGAGCTATTATAATCTTTGTCAAGACAGTCGGGGACGGGATCCCGTGGAATATTTTATACTTCTACGCGGACGAAGTCGCGAGCAGAAGCTAGTATTATATAATATGCAACAAACCGCCATTTGTGACTGTTTATTTTCAACAATTTTTAAATTTCATTTGTCAGTTCAAGAACTGTCACTTTATAAATCCTAAGTAGAATCTGGCACCAGGTCTTTTTAAATAAGGTTGATTTGTGTGCTTTATCAAATTGTATTTCATTTATGTGTCTATTTGAATTCGTAAGAAGATTCTAATATTTTTGTCAAACTTATCTCCAATTAATATTACATCAATAATTTTATTTCAAATAAATATTTTTGATCATGATATATCGCCATCTGTTGACAATTTAACGTACCCGGTAGACAGTAAATAGTAATAGTAATAGTAATTTATTTCTCAAAAAACTTAGTACTAGTTTACATAAATTATAATTTGGCAGTGTATAACATTGTAAACTGGATGTAGCTTTTGTAACCGAACTAGGCAATGCCTGTGTTTCAGTTATCAATGCCATTTCCCAGGAGTTTTAATAAAATCGCCAACAAAGTGTTTGCAATAGTATGGAGTACTTATCTGCTAAGATTAGAATATAACATTAATTACACAAATTAAGAGTTAGTAAGAGCGGAAGTGATTATGAGAGTGCGTGCAGTATCTGTGGAGTTTGATTTAAGTGTGAATGCGTGAAGTGTATGTAAGTGGTAGTATGTGTGTGAGTGGTGGGATGTATGTGTGTGTTAGAGTGTGTGAGTGTGCGACTAGGCTTGGGTAAGTTGAGGATTGAGGTATACATGTGCGAGTGTGTTTGTGTGAGCATGGTTTTATCACAAAAGGTTATTTTACTTATAATTTACATTTAAACCTAATTTATAATTACTGTACAACATTAAGTAATAGTTCAGTTTCTTCATAATTAAGTTGTTGCAAATATTTACTTACAATTGGCTTACATTTTGATTTTGTCAGGGGATGTATATTTAAAATTTTATTTATTTTGTTATAAAGGAACGGGCCGAGAAATTCAAAGAATTTTTTAATAAATTTAGTTTTATTATTTGTCCGTTCCGTACATACATTTAATCTACGACGTGTACATGCAAGTTTGTCGTAGGGCACTATCATATGTTGTTTTAGTATGATGTTTAGTATAGAGTTGCCTTACTGTTAGAACCTCACATATTTGATAGAGAGAGACCGTCGGAAAGAGAATTGGTTTGAAAATGCATACCTTTAGAATTGCACGTTGGGCAACCTCAATGGACTTCATTGTTGTTTTACTAGAACCCCCCCAAGATGAAATACAATAGTTTAATATAGACTGACCGAGGGCAAAATAAATTCGTTTTAGAAGGTATGGTTCAGCAAGATGCCGCAGATTTTTAAATATATATATAAGTTTACGCACACGAGAGCAAAGCAGCCTAATATGTTCCTTGAAATTTAAATTACTGTCGATTATTACGCCCAAATATTTGATGGTCTGAACACATTCCAATGACAAACAGGCACAGTTGGCTTCTAGGATACATTTGTGCGAGATAATTTTATAACTACTGCTGTGGTTTGACATTTTATTAATGCTGAATAAGGCATATTTTGTTTTGTCCACATTTAAGGTCAACATATTTGCGTGAAGCCAGCTTCTGGTTATATCATAACCCCGCTGAGCAACACTATATACCTCATCCCAAGTATTTGCTGCAAAAACTAAAGCGGTATCGTCCGCGAAGGAGATGATTTCGCCTTGAGTGAGTTTGAGACTTGTGAGTTCGTTTATGTAAACGAGAAAAAGGGTGGGTCCAAGGATGCTACCCTGGGGTACACCGTGGGTGATAGGAAGGTAATCACTTTCCATTGACCTACACGGTGTAGCGTAAATAAAATTGAGTTCACAGTAAAACACAAACCGCTACTTAACACGTTTAATTTTGATTAAAAGGAAAAAGATAGAAAACAAGTACTTAATTAAAAAATATAAAAAAGTTAAATATTAGTTATTATTGGGAACCTTTCAGTGATGGCGTGGGTTAACTTAGCGGAAAGAAAAAGAATGTTATCGAAAGTATTATGCAAATATTTTTAACTTACCTAACAAAAAAAATCGATTGCAATCGGTTATAGCTAGGCGAATACGCATTATTAGTAATTTTAATTACAAAAGCACTAAGAGCATCCAACGCGTCTTGATAGGCCTTAGGTTAGAAAGAGTTTTTGACGTGAGAATTTTTAGATTAGAAATATACAAATTAGGTGCACTATTTAAAATAGAACTCCTGCTGCGAAAACTCGGTAATTCCTGGACGGCTGAACACGACTGTGGGAAGTAACGTAGAAATCACGGAGCCACTGCGCTGCGGGGTCCGCATCTACCTCGTACTCTCTTCAGGCCTTTGAGATGGACGTCTCAGGCACAGGATGTGCTCGGATATCGGGCGAGAGCGCCCCGACCTCCGTCGTCGATAACCGACGTCGCTTGCCCGTAGGGTGGAGCCAAAAATTGGCTTGTAACGGGATCAAATTAAGTGCGGGTAGATGCGGACCCCGCAGCGCAGTGGCTCCGTGATTTCTACGTTACTTCCCACAGTCGTGTTCAGCCGTCCAGGAATTACCGAGTTTTCGCAGCAGGAGTTCTATTTTAAATAGTGCACCTAATTTGTATATTTCTAATCTAAAAATTCTCACGTCAAAAACTCTTTCTAACCTAAGGCCTATCAAGACGCGTTGGATGCTCTTAGTGCTTTTGTAATTAAAATTACTAATAATGCGTATTCGCCTAGCTATAACCGATTGCAATCGATTTTTTTTGTTAGGTAAGTTAAAAATATTTGCATAATACTTTCGATAACATTCTTTTTCTTTCCGCTAAGTTAACCCACGCCATCACTGAAAGGTTCCCAATAATAACTAATATTTAACTTTTTTATATTTTTTAATTAAGTACTTGTTTTCTATCTTTTTCCTTTTAATCAAAATTAAACGTGTTAAGTAGCGGTTTGTGTTTTACTGTGAACTCAATTTTATTTACGCTACAACGGACACACTGACTACTACCAGATAAATAGCTCTCAAAAAGTTCCAGTTGGATACCTCTTATACCAATGTGATCAAATTTGGTCAGTAAGAGCGGAACAGAAATCGTATCAAATGCCTTTGCCAGATCGAGAAATATTGAAAGACATTTTCTCCCCTTATCCAAGTTTGAACTGACCAAGCTAGTAAGTTTGTTCACTGCTTGTTCTGTGGACTTACCATGCCGAAAACCATACTGATTTATGGATAATATTTTATTATTTTCTAGATAATTTACGAGGCGACTGTTCATAATTTTTTCAAATATTTTCGATATTGCTGGTAGTATGGATATTGGCCTATAATTATTGATACGATTTCTGTCCCCACTCTTATAAATTGGACATACTTCTGATCTTTTTAAGGAATCAGGGAATACGCCAGATTGTAGACTATCATTGATAATTTTCGAGATAGGACTGCTTAAAATATCCTTATGCAGCTTTAAAAAGTGACCACTAATCCTATCACAACCTGGAGCGCTTTCACTTTTTAGGCCCATGATAATTTGTTCAACTTCCTGTTTATCAGTGTCCATCAAAACAAAAGAATTTTTCTGCTTACAGACAACAATATAATTTTGAAAATCTGTATGAGGTACACTAATTTTGTTTTTTAATTTCTCATCTAACGAGGCACCGACATGTATAAAATAACGATTTATCGTATTTAGAGATTGCTCTGGAGAAGAAGAAACTGTCAGGAGCTCTTTTGACTGTTGTTTTAATGTTGCTGTGTTAGTAATATTTTTGATTGCTTTCCATAATTTTTTATTGTCATTTTGCGCGTTTGTAATTAGATTTTTTTCATACTCTTTTTTAATTTTTCGCAAAAGTGTGTTGCAGAAATTCCTGTAACGTTTATAACTTATTTTTAAAATTTCATTTTCCGGTGACAATTTGGCTTTTTTATGTAAGTTATCCCTGTTTCGCATACATCTTAATAAACCCTGCGTTATCCATGGCTTAATGATTTTTGACCGCCTTGGCAAAGTTGTGGTTTGTGTATTTTTTTCGATTATATGTTGAAGGCTTTGTGTCAAGTAAGTCAATGTAAAGTTTGGATCTGCTGACTGATAAATAGGATCGAGATTAAGACTAGATAGATCTTGTGTTATTCCTTCGTGGTTAGTTTTAGTTATAGTTGTAGTTATGTAGTGTAATGTCTTTTTTAGATGCAGGCTTAATAAAACTGGATAATGATCAGTGACCGTTGCATGAGGAACCAGTGTGGTCGCTGTGGTAGTAGTTTTAATTAATGCGTGATCCAAGCAAGTTTCACTGTCCCTCCGGGTTACTAAGCTATGTGCTGGTAATAAACCGTATGTGGCAGCCAAAGTTAAATAATGTTCCCCATGTAGGTCTATTTTATTTGAATTAATAGCTATGTTTATATCACCCATTAAAACATTATGCTTATAATTTGATACTTTCAGTAGAATTTTATCTAGGGAGTGGAGAAATGGATCTATGTTGGTAAAAGATGGTGATCTGTACAAAGCGATAATAGCAATTTGGCGCTCAACAATGGCAACCAGGCAATTACAGTCTTGGAAGTCTGGCTCCTCAATGGAGACATTGAGGTGCTCTTTGTAATAAATAACTACACCATCATTTTGTTTGCTATTATTTTTAGTTGCTGCATGAAGATATCCATCTAGTTTTGGGACTACTGCACATGAGAGCCAACACTCTGTCAAAATTAGAATGTCACATTTAAGTTTTAGTCTACTTAACAAAATTTCAAAGCCTGAAAAATTACAGTTTAAACTGCGGATGTTCTGTGTTAAAATAAGTATTTGATTAGACGTGTCCGTTAAGATATTGTGACATTCTTCTAAATCTGCAGTTTGTGAATGGGATACTGATAGTCTATCAATATTTTCCGAAAGATTAATTATATCACCAAATGTTTGTTAAAAAATAAAATATATAATGAATATTTATCGGGGATTTAACTTGATGTAGAGCATTTTTGTGCGTATAAATGTTTGGGATGTAAGTTTTCAAAATGTTGTGTGTTACGTTTGTATATAAGCGGTTGTAAAGTAGGTTTAGGTATGTACGAGTATAAGTTGAGTATGT
Source organism: Tholera decimalis (assembly GCA_943138885.2). Lineage (NCBI taxonomy): Eukaryota > Metazoa > Arthropoda > Insecta > Lepidoptera > Noctuidae > Tholera > Tholera decimalis. The sequence goes on from OW964548.2 coordinate 23,345,270, forward strand.
ATAGTATGATTGGTATTTATAGTGAGTTATTATGTGAGTGTAAATGAAGAGGCGCAGAGAGTGGATTAGTGATAATCTGTAGGTGTAGTGTAAGTGAGTTATGAATAGTGTTTTACAGGTTGCAATTAGAGTATAATTTACATTAATACAAAGAATAAAAGCATGCATTAAAAAACAAAAACAGTTTAAAGGGTGTCGACCCTTTAAACTGTTTTTGTTTTTTAATGCATGCTTTTTTTCATACTCTTTTTTAATTTTTCGCAAAAGTGTGTTGCAGAAATTCCTGTAACGTTTATAACTTATTTTTAAAATTTCATTTTCCGGTGACAATTTGGCTTTTTTATGTAAGTTATCCCTGTTTCGCATACATCTTAATAAACCCTGCGTTATCCATGGCTTAATGATTTTTGACCGCCTTGGCAAAGTTGTGGTTTGTGTATTTTTTTCGATTATATGTTGAAGGCTTTGTGTCAAGTAAGTCAATGTAAAGTTTGGATCTGCTGACTGATAAATAGGATCGAGATTAAGACTAGATAGATCTTGTGTTATTCCTTCGTGGTTAGTTTTAGTTATAGTTGTAGTTATGTAGTGTAATGTCTTTTTTAGATGCAGGCTTAATAAAACTGGATAATGATCAGTGACCGTTGCATGAGGAACCAGTGTGGTCGCTGTGGTAGTAGTTTTAATTAATGCGTGATCCAAGCAAGTTTCACTGTCCCTCCGGGTTACTAAGCTATGTGCTGGTAATAAACCGTATGTGGCAGCCAAAGTTAAATAATGTTCCCCATGTAGGTCTATTTTATTTGAATTAATAGCTATGTTTATATCACCCATTAAAACATTATGCTTATAATTTGATACTTTCAGTAGAATTTTATCTAGGGAGTGGAGAAATGGATCTATGTTGGTAAAAGATGGTGATCTGTACAAAGCGATAATAGCAATTTGGCGCTCAACAATGGCAACCAGGCAATTACAGTCTTGGAAGTCTGGCTCCTCAATGGAGACATTGAGGTGCTCTTTGTAATAAATAACTACACCATCATTTTGTTTGCTATTATTTTTAGTTGCTGCATGAAGATATCCATCTAGTTTTGGGACTACTGCACATGAGAGCCAACACTCTGTCAAAATTAGAATGTCACATTTAAGTTTTAGTCTACTTAACAAAATTTCAAAGCCTGAAAAATTACAGTTTAAACTGCGGATGTTCTGTGTTAAAATAAGTATTTGATTAGACGTGTCCGTTAAGATATTGTGACATTCTTCTAAATCTGCAGTTTGTGAATGGGATACTGATAGTCTATCAATATTTTCCGAAAGATTAATTATATCACCAAATGTTTGTTAAAAAATAAAATATATAATGAATATTTATCGGGGATTTAACTTGATGTAGAGCATTTTTGTGCGTATAAATGTTTGGGATGTAAGTTTTCAAAATGTTGTGTGTTACGTTTGTATATAAGCGGTTGTAAAGTAGGTTTAGGTATGTACGAGTATAAGTTGAGTATGTATAGTATGATTGGTATTTATAGTGAGTTATTATGTGAGTGTAAATGAAGAGGCGCAGAGAGTGGATTAGTGATAATCTGTAGGTGTAGTGTAAGTGAGTTATGAATAGTGTTTTACAGGTTGCAATTAGAGTATAATTTACATTAATACAAAGAATAAAAGCATGCATTAAAAAACAAAAACAGTTTAAAGGGTCGACCACGGAGCAAATACAATCCGTGGGGTCGACCGTAACAAGAAATAGTCACATTGTGTTTCGTATGTTATCTAGGTCCGCAACTTCGTTAATACGGATATGAGACGATTCTTCGCTTTTTTTTAAGTACACAAACCCGTTTGAGGTCCAACAGAAGTTAAAACCGTGGGTGTTTTTGAATTGTCTCGCCAGAAAGTATAGCTTCTGAGTTCTATATGTCAGGGTTTCTGCTACATATAAGGGTTTAGCCTGATATTTATGGTTTAAATGAGTGGCGTTCAGCTTTTCACCTTTCGCCTTCGGTTTATTAAAACTTTTGACGGCCTTTAGAACTCTGTCTTTCAGGAGCACGGAAGTGAGGTCTACGACTACCGGATTCGTGTTATCTTTGGACTTTAGCCGATAAACATCTTTTATACTGGCGCTGCTGATATCTATATTAATTGTTTTTGCTAAATTTATTATTTCGTTGCACAAGGAATCTTTAGTCACTTTGTTTCGGTATGTTCCGAATTTCAAGACCAGTTCCACGGGTTTTTCGCTCTATTGCCTCAAGTTTCTCTTCCAACTCTTTAATCTGCAATTTGTCAACCTTTCTTTCCTTTTCTAGTGTGGTAATCTTTGATAGGAAATCATCGTATTTGTTTGACATTAAGTCCATGCTCGTTTTAAGGCCCTGGAAGCGTTTTTCCTGCTCTTTTGAAAATGATGCAAACATATCCCTGATAAGGGCCGTAATGTTAGTATTTTCCTCGTCATATTTCCGTTTTTTCCGCTCCGTAATGTTAATTGCAAGAGTGTGGAGATCAGGTTCTGACTCACAATGTTGCAAAGGAGTGTCAATCGCTGCCTGTGCAAACGCAAGCGTAGCACTCCGAGTCTTCACTGCTCCCTCTACCGCCATTGAGCGGGAAGGTGAAGCGGGAGGGGTCCGTTTTAGCGGCATAATAACAAGAATAGAGTTTTCTTCGCAAATTTACAATAAGTACCAGGGCAATATACGTACGAAGCGATGAAATATGCAGAGTCGCGTCGCACGGTGGGCTGAAAATCGGCTTTCATAGACTTAGGCATTTTATTTTGCAAGTGCGAGTTTTTTTGCCGGATATCACTTCTATTAGTTATAACAATATACAAAAATGACACCAGAATTGATTCTGCACAGAAACGAAGGAATTATAATTTTTTTACGAAAATTTTGTATGGAGCTAGTATGAAAAATCGAAATATCTCTAAAACGGCAGCGATAACCGTAATATCCTTATAGGGGGTTATAGTACTAATTATTTATGATTTTTTGACATACGTTACATAATGGTTGTAGATGCCTTTTTTTTTTAAAAATCGTCAAAATATTTTTATTTATTTTTACATATTTAAACGTTCCTTTTAGTGTTTAAGTTGAAGAATTCAGAGCTTTAACAACTCTTATCATAAAATAGCATCACCCCTATAGACCTGAAGGACTAGACAGAGGTGTGTAGTGTCTTGTTGATCTTGTAAGATTTCCAACAATACCAAATAGTTGAATATCAGTGTCAAAGTGCCCATGCTGTCGCTTCTTTTTGAAAGATAGGGGAATGAAATTGTTAATTGATCATACCCTAAAAGTATGATTACAACATAACCGGACACATAATAATAATAATATCCTTATAGGGGATTATAGTACCAACATTATTTATTTTAACATATGAAACTGTTCAAAACGATCCATGAACTGTGTCAAAGTTAAGAACATCGTTAGGAAGCATGCTTTTTCCCCAAATATTAAGAATATGTGAAAAAAAAAAGACTGTATATAAACTTTTTATTGATAGGTAATTTAAATAAAACAGAAGTAACAAAAATAATATCTAATAAATTCAATTATACAAAATACATATTTGAAACTATAATTTATGAAATTATTAACTAAATATATTGGTACAATAAACTAACATAAATAACAAAAGAACATAAAGAAAAATAATTAAATTTTACAAATTTTCTTTACAACTTTCGTTGTCGGACTCCAATTCCGAGTCAGAATCCAGATCGGATATACCTACAAACTCGAACTCAGTTTCCGGAAACTGTATTAGGTCGAGAGTTTCAGCAAAAAAGGTTGTCTTCCTTTTGGCATCTAACTTCGGCCTTTGTGCACTTAGAAAAGGATCCGAAGAAACAACAAGCATATTTAGGATATCTTGATTAGAATCTTGCCTGCTTCTTTTCCGCGAATGATGTTCCCGGAACCTCCTAAAATCTTTGTTTCGAGACTCTGAGGCTTCTTCCGAGAGAGTCCCAATCGGGACAATATCATTTTTTTCGATTATGTCAGCTCCGTGTATTAATAGTTTATGTACGGTTGATGACATGTAGTACCAGTCGTATAATTCCACGTACTTTTCTGCTGTTTTGCGAGCAAAATCTTTAAATTTGATGACATCGATCTTCTCACCAGATGTTATTGCTTGCAAAATAACAGCAAATCTTTTTATCAGGTTTTGATCCAACCCAGTAATAGCTGCAGTTTTATTGGGAAACTCGAAAAACTTCCTTGCGGTATTCCCGTCATTGGTAGTTCCCGAGCCTTGTTTTACTATATCAATTAACAGATTGAGCTCCTCTTTAAATTTATTTTGAATGTTTTTATCATTCATTACTTCTTGCTGCCCACTGTTTGAAGTCAAGTCTGTACGCAATGTGTAACAGACATTCCATGCAATTTATACGGGCATGTAGGGATGATAGGCCAAATTCATATATGTCAGAACACACAGTTTTTGATGTTACAGCATCTAAGTGGTTCATTTCTGTTGGTTTTGCTAAGCACAGGTAGCATGATGCATTTGATCTAGCTTCAGAAAGGTACGTGCAGACTTTTGCGTCGATCATTGTCATCATTAGTTTATGAGTCACCCTGTTACTATTAATGCACTCTGTGGGGTTAAGGGCCTCAATTTCCTCATCCATTTTTCTTTTGTTATCAATGACAACTGCATGGCTTTCTTTTACAAAAGTGAACTGAACCGGACGACAATAAAAAGTTGAGCATGGTTTCGGGTTTGTCCATATAGTATTATCTCCATCTGTCAGTTTCAGTGGCACCAAGGAGGTCATGAAAATGCTTGAATCATCATGCTCGCCGTCCATTTTCTGCTTGTATCGGCTTTGATTGGAAGCACCATCAAATCCCCACTTCGATATCAGCTTTAACTGCTTATTTTCCACATTATCAGAAAGACTTTGAAGAATCCGCTTCACCGTGATGTCAAGTAAAGCTTGAAGTGTAATTCTAGCTGATGAATCCGTAACTGAAACTGATTGATTAGGAGGGTAGCATGCAAGCTTAGTTTGTTGCAGTTTATAGTAGGATGGGTAAATATCCTTAGCACCTTCCCGAATGGCAGTCTCTCGCAACGTAATATATTGCCACTTTGAAAGCTTAAGTGAAAGAAGCAATCCAAGTGCTTTCTCTGGTGTAAATATTACTGTTTTCTTAATGCTTTCCTTGATTTTAACGGCAGCTTCTGGATTTTTGATCATATAATTGATTACAGATGCGATATCTTCATAACCTTCTTCTTTTAAACGTGTTGCAGCTGCATATGCCAATTCACAGGAATCCTCGCCTATGTGCTCACTAGATCTTCTCTTTTTCTGTTTGCTTCCCAGATCTTTGAATGGTTTTCGGGACCTTTTTGTCATTGTTCCAACAGTCGATGATGTCGAAGGTTCTGGAGAGACTGAGCGTGCTCTTGGTATCTCATCAACAGTTGGTTCTTGATTTATTAAAGTTTGCACGCAACTCGGCCAATCAATATTTGCTTGCAACCACTCTCCGTACGTATTTCTAAACTTATCAAAGAATCGTTTAGATTTCTGCCACCTGTTTAAAGCAGCTCGCGTGAATCTCCGGCAAAATTCTTTGAGACTTACTTGATCTTCGGCAGAAAGGCAATCGCCTATGCGGGACACAATTGCACTAAACAATACTTCATGATTAAATGAAGGACACTCACTTTTTAGAAGAACAAACAAATCTAAGCTGGTGATTAAACTTTCCATTCTAAGATTTTGTAGTCGCAAAGCAAATAGTTTTAGTGTTAGCAGTTACACGGTTGTGAACAATCTAAATTATGGAACAAAATTATAGCCCTTTTATTGTATAAAGTCAATAATTAGTTAACTACCCTCATTAAAGTTATAAAAGATATGATAATAAAAATTTATAATCGTCAAAAACATTTCGTAGAACTCATAGTAGAACTAATCAACATTAGCAAATCACATTAGCTCACTAATTATAAAAAGGTGAATGCAGTTCTTAGTTGGTATTGTTGCGAGATATTTCAAATCATTTAATCACTTAATAGGCTCATTAGAATCAGAAGACTACAACCATCATTCTAATTACTTAATTACTTGTCATCAGACTCATTAGATGACTACACAATATGTTATTTTGTATTTTGAACGTATGCAAGTGTTAAGCACTGTGAGGTATAGGTATTGCTGTTAAATTAAACTCAGATGTTCTATTCGGAAGACGAATGTATTGTCATAAACCTAGCCACATCTTATACAAAATACCCGGATGGATGTAGTGTTTACTCAAAATCTAATATATAATGGTCAACCAATCAGAACACAAAGCACTAGACTCAGATCTTCAACTTTCCTTGACGCGATTTCGGTGTGCGCCGACTATATAATATTCGCCTGGTCCGTAGCTCCACACATTCTGCTCCGACGCCCGCCCGCGACAGTCGTGCCGCTCCGCGCTCTCGATCGTTCCGTGCCTGAGTCATCGCTCCGTTCGTCACGCCCGCCGTGACGTCACTCGTAGTCGCCGACTACGACGCCTGGTCTGGATCCGCCTTTTTCGAGGCGGTGAAGGATATCGTATTTCTCTAACAGAAAATTGTCAAAACAAATTGGTTTGGCCCCTTCAGGGTAAAACCACAGTTTCGTGGTCCTTGGTTGGAAACCTCACGGTGTCAACAATACCAAGGGGGTGCTGACCCGACGCACCCGCTGATCCCCTTCAGGGTGAAGCAGTCAATTGGAGTCGAGTGCTAGGTTTTGGCCTTGGGGGATCTCCTAGTCAAACCTAGTTACTGAGTTCTCTTCACAGCATACACACCTAGTGTCGGTTGGGTGTATCTACCCCTTCGCACTAGACCCAATAGGGCCCGGTTCGCACATTAAGACTGGCGACCGGTTACAAGCTTAGGGCACACCATTAGGCACACACCTCCCTGCTATCCCCGCAGGGAGCGAACTCACCTCCGGGTCATTCCCGCCCGGAGGGGTAGGCAAATAGGGCCCTTCAGGCCACATCAGACGGCAACACAGTTACCGAGTTTGTCTGGGTTTCTCTTCTCGGTAACATTGTGTTAGGAGAAACTCCGGGGCAGGGCTCTTTTTGGGGACCGTCTGCTCGGGGAGCTCACGTTTGACGTGTCTCCTCGAGGCTCACATGTTAGGGTTAGGAGATTAGGATGCCCACCATTGTCGCCTCCAACATGGAGGACATGACAAACATAGTGGAGGATCTCATGACCAAGGTAGAATCCCTAACGATTCGGTTGAATCGAACAACCGAGATATTAGGAAATATCCTATTTAAAAACCCCGCCCTACAAAGGGAGTATGAGGAGGAGATTGACTCAATACCCCCCGCGTTGTCACCCACCCCGCAGCCAGATTTAGGTCCCACCCCCGCGCCCATCGCAGATAGGTCCCCCTCCCCCCCAGACGTCGAAATGGACTCTGAGGAGGAGGAACAAGAAAAAGAGAGCTCGGAAGGCGAGCGCTCGGAGCGCGCAGAGAGCATACACTCTGAGCGCTCAGAGCGAGCGGAGTCCGAGCACTCCTCCGATCAAACCTCTTCCTCCGACGAGTTTATCCTCGTCGAGGGAAAGAGGAAGAAGAGGTCGCAGGCCTCGTCCTCCACCCAGGCCCCTAAGGCCAAGAAACCCTCCCCTCCCGAGCCAGCACGCTTAGTGCAGAGCCAGCCCTCCACTTCCTCGGCCACTAGGCCCAGCCCTACCCAAACCCCAGTCGTCAGCGCCTCAGTGCGCAAGACCATCCCTCCCCCACCCATCTTCATACACGATAAGGGGGCTTGGACAAACGTGTCCAAAGCGTGTGGCGAGCAACGCATCGCCTACACGAATGCCCGCGCCGTTCAGAACGGCATAAAAGTAGGGTTAGCGACATCTAACGACCACCGCGCGCTTTCGAAGCTACTCAAGGCTCGAAATATCCCCCACCATACTTATACGCTCCATGAGAGCAAGCCCGTTCGGGTGGTCCTCTGCCGGATCCCCAGTGAGATCCCCACCACCGAGATCGTCTGCGACCTAGAGTCACAGAACATCCCGGTGATTGAGGTGCACCGTATGCACGGCAGAGGTGGCAGGGCGTCTAACAACGTCCTCGTCATCTGCCACCCCGTCTCCGAAGGTCCCCACCCCATCTTTGCGCTGAAGACTGTATGCAGTCTTTCAGGAATTCTCATTGAGAAGCCACACAAGAGTGGCACGGTAGGCCAATGCCACCGTTGCCAGTTGTATGGGCACGCGCAACGGAATTGCTTCGGCAAACCCCGGTGCGTAAAGTGCCTGGGCGATCACGGCACCGCGGAGTGCAGTCGCCCAAAAGATAGGTCCCAGTGCCCAGACCCGCCCAGCTGCGTGCTGTGCGGGCAATCCGGCCACCCCGCCAACTACCGAGGCTGTCCGAAAGCCCCGAAAACCTCCGCCCCTAAACTGGCAACGCGCGCTAGCGCACGCCAGGGACGAGAGTGTCCTACACTCTCGTCTGAGCTCCCCCAGACCCTCAGTCCCCAGCGTCCAACTCCTTGGACGGCGGCGAATCACGCCCAAAACTTCCCGGCACTAAGGCCAAAAGTCCCAGGGCTGATGGATCAACCCATCATGCCCCCCGCTCCGGTCGTTGTGGCTTCTCAGCCTCCTCCTCCCCAGTCACCCCCTCGCTCAGATGAGCCGGAACTCGATCCGTTCCTCATCCTAGCGAATACATTTAAATTCTTCAAGTCCCCCCGCGCCATCCAAATGGCAACGGAGGTCGTGGCCTGCAAAAGCATTGAATCCCTGATTCAGGTATACTATAAGTATCCTGATGTAAAAAGCCATTTTGACAACCTTTTTAAACAGCCATAATGTATAACACGGCTAGTAAGAGATTAAAGCCCCGATCCCTAAAGCTAGGTTACTTCAATGCCAATGGCATCACCAATCAACGGGACGAGATCGCGACTTTCCTTCGCGATCATAGTCTCGACATCCTTCTGGTCCAAGAGACCTTCCTCAAACCCCACCTTAGGGATCCCAAGATAGCCAATTACCGGCTAGTTAGGAACGATAGGACTAGATGCCACAGAGGTGGCACTCTAATATATTATAGGAACTCCCTGCACTGCATTCCTATGGATCCGCCGCCCCTTGCCCACTTAGAGGTATCCGTTTGCCGGCTAGGCATGACGGGCCATCCCTCTATCACAATAGTATCCGCGTATCTCCCACCGTACAACAACGTAGATTCAAACTCTTCGATAAACGCCTCACTTCGAAGCGACCTTACAGCCCTTCTTGACATGAGTGACTCCGTCCTTATAGCGGGGGATCTCAATGCCAAACATCCCGCATGGTGTAGTCGTATTACCAACCCCCGTGGGAAGGTACTATACGACCTTTGCACACCTCTCCACATAGATATCATAGGTCCTATGCGGCCTACTCATTACCCGTTCGAGCCATCCCACTTGCCCGACGTACTCGACATTGCCCTCCTGAAGAATGTGAACTTACGTTTGCACTCTTTAGAGACGGTAGACGAACTTGACTCTGACCATAAACCGGTGATCATGGAGTTAACTCCGAGATCGGGTCCCTATGACCCTAACCGCCCCCCTCCCACACAGGTGATCACTGACTGGAGGAAAGTAGGCGAATTGCTGAAATCCAACACGTCTCCTCACCTGGACAAGATCCCCGACCACATCCAGTCCGCCACCGACACGACGGCTGCGATCGACTCACTCACGGAGCACGTACAATCTGTCTTGAACGACTGTTCAAGGGAGATTCCGGTGTCAGAGCACTGGCGCCGGAAGCTCCCGGACAATGTACGGGCCCTGCTGACTGAGAAGAACGCAGCAGTCCGTGCCTACAGAGCTTTCCCCTGCCAGAATAACAAAACTTTCATGCGGTACTTACAGCGCAAAGTAAGTAACAGCATCAGAGAGTGGCGTGAAGCCGGCTGGGACAAGACCCTGAGCGAACTGGAACCCACCCACCATGCCTTCTGGCAACTTCAGAGGAAAATGCGCGCCACTGAGGTTGCCTCAATGCCTCCCCTTATCCGCCCGGACAAAAGCATTGCCTTCGACGACGAAGACAAAGCCGAATGCCTAGCCGACAGCCTGGAGGCCCAGTGCTCTCCCAGCTCCCAACCAGTCGACCCAGCCCACCTTGCCCACGTGGATGCTGAGGTCGAACGTAGATCTGCCCTGCCCCCTGTCGAGGACCATGATGCTCCCCTCCCCCCCGTCACGGTAGACGAGGTGGAGGAGATCATCAAGAAACTCAAACCTAGGAAAGCTCCCGGGACTGACAGACTGACCACTAGGGCACTTAAACTCCTCCCACGTACGATCATAGTCCTACTGGCTGCCATCTTCAATGGCGCCTTGTCCAACAACTTGTTTCCACAAGCTTGGAAAGAGGCTATAGTGATAGGTATCCCAAAACCCAAAAAGCCCAAGAACCTCCCGACTAGCTATAGACCCATTAGTCTGCTCAGCGCCCTCGGCAAGGTCTACGAGCGGATTATTCTTAATCGGCTCAAGGACTTTGTCGAGGCCAAGAGCCTACTCCCTAACGAACAGTTTGGCTTTAGAGCCCATCATTCCAGTGTCCACCAAGCCCACCGCATCGTAGAGCACATTAGCGGCCGTTTTCAACGCGGTCTGGTGACGGGGGCCCTATTCTTTGATATAGCGAAGGCTTTCGACAAAGTCTGGCACAATGGCTTAATTTATAAGCTTTACCAACTAGGTGTGCCGGACCGTCTCGTGCTCATCATTCGAGACTTCCTGTCGAACCGCTCCTTCAGATATCGTATCGAAGGAGCGCTTTCCACTCCCCGCCCTATCAGAGCCGGCGTCCCTCAGGGCGCCGTGCTCTCCCCCCCACTCTTCACGCTATTCACTAGCGATATCCCCAAAAAGCCCCCAGTAGAGTTATCCCTATTTGCCGACGACACGGCCATCTACTACTCGGGACATAATCCCGTTAGCATCGCTCATACCCTCCAGACCTCAGCCAACGCACTAGGCGATTGGTTTAGGAAATGGAGGATTGAGGTAAATCCCGACAAAAGTCAAGCAGTCCTGTTTCGCAGGGCTCGCCAGCATAAACAATTCACCCCCCCTCGCCCGATCACTATGTTCGGCAAGCCAATCCCTTGGGAGAAGCGAGCCAATACTTAGGTGTGATCCTCGACCAGTTCCTTAACTTCAGTGAGCACATAAAGTCGGTTCGCTCGCGAGCCGCTTTCGCTCTCGGTAGGCTCCACGCCCTGCTGAATAAACACAGCAAGCTCTCCCTTAAATGTAAAATCCGAATATACACGACATGCATACGTCCTATCATGACGTATGCCTGTCCGGTGTTTGCTCATGCCAGTCCCAATCAGATCCATAGGATGCAAGTCATTCAGAACCGTTTTCTCCGAAAGGCCACGGGCGCGCCCTGGTTCTGTAGGAATGAGGATCTCCACGTAGACCTCAAACTCCCGACCATAAAGCAAGTGTTGAAACGCATGTCAGTGCGTTACTTCACCTCTGCTGATACCCACACTAACCCCCTGATCGTATCGGCCGCCCGATACAGACCCTCCAAGATTTCTCGGGTTCGTCGCCCGCGTAACATCCTAGACGAGCCTGACGACCCCACCACCATCCGACAAGAGAGCAGTAGGGAAACCAGCACTCTTAGAAAACACAAATACAGAACGCGTTCCTTATTCCGGCCTCGCCGACGAGGCCCATCGAGACGTCCGCGTACTTGTAATGAAAATCCTCCCCGACCTTTGCCAAACGAGCCAGCCCGCGATGCTGAGCCAGTAGCAATAAATACTCCCGTAAATAATATGACCCAGCCTGTCCCTTTGCTGCCCTCCCAAAATGACCCCGCTATGCCGAGGCCCGTACTCCACAGGGAGTGCCCTTAGCGTGCAGTCATTAGTTTTTAAGTATATTTTAGTTTGTAAGCCCTGGCTGGGGGCCTTTAATTTATTAGAGGTCACCACAGGAAAGTCCGGTTAAGTAGACTCACAGCCTTAGTGTGCTGATCTACAAGTGGCCATACCTAAAAAAAAAAAAAAAAAAAAAAAAAAAACGTAGCTCCACAGCAGTATCTATTAGGCCGTGGCCCGGGCATGTCGTCGCCGCTCGGCGCACGCGCCAGCGGCGCACCTATACTGCGGAGCCGGGTGCGCGGACCTCAGTGTGTGCCGCGCGCTCGTAGCGCGCGGTAGCTTGATGCTTGCAGGCTAGGCGTTACAGTGCTCCCCCCCAGCGAAGCGTACCGGAGGTTTGGATATCCTGCCAGACTTCGTCGTGTAGGTGGTATCACGGTTGGATGCAGCGTCAGGTTCAGGCTCCAACAGGAAAGCAGGTTTTAGACGATCCAAAGAAACAGTCTTTGTTTTTGTCTGAACTTGAATGGCGTACGTCTTATCATTGCGTTGAACAATGCGGTATGGACCGTTGTATGTTGGTGTGAGAGGCTTGCGCGTTGCATCGTTGCGCACGAACACATGTGTACATGTTTGTAGCTGCCGAGGAATGAATGAGGTACGCCGGTCTGTATGTATATATGCACTGTGTAGTTTCTTCATTGTGCTCGCGATGACATCTTCATAATGAGATTTAGGTTGTTCTCTTATATTTACGCCGAGCATTTCTCCGGGTAATCTCAGTGTCTGTCCATACAATGCTTCTGCAGCAGAAACGTCAGTATCGTTTTTTATTGTTGCACGTAAACCCATCAGCACAGTCGGCAACTCATACGTCCAGCTTGTATTTTTAAGTCGTGATGTGAGGGCAGTTTTGAGAGAACGGTGCCAGCGCTCGATCATTCCGTTAGCTTGAGGGTGGTACGCCGTCGTTCGTATTCGTTCGATCCCCAGTCGCTTCATCAGGCTACTAAATAGTTCCGATTCGAATTGACGTCCCTGGTCGGTAGTCAATCTTTCTGGGCAGCCATAACGAACTATCCAGCCCTCATAAACAGCACGGGCGACTGTTTCTGCGGTGATATCAGCCACTGGGTAGGCTTCGGGCCATCTCGTCGTCCTGTCTATGACGGTCACACAGTATCGCTTGCCATCTGATAGTGGTAGTGGTCCCACGATGTCGATGTGTATATGAGACAGGCGGTCGGCTTCTGGAAATGCTTCTAACGGTGATACAGTATGTCTATGTACCTTGGATTTCTGACATGCGATACAACTTCTTGTCCAACTGTTTATATCACTGTTCATACTCGGCCAGAAAAATCGGTTCGTAATGAGATGTCTCGTGGCTCGAATACCGGGATGACTCATCTCGTGCATAGCGGTGAATACTGTACGCCGCAGAGAGTTTGGTATGTACGGTCGCACGCTGCCCGTTGATGTTTCGCATAATATTCTATGTCCCGTGTTGGTCGGTTGCAGACGTTCAAATTTTAGTTTTTTGTTGAGGATGACGTCATTGATTTCGCTGTCCGTACGTTGTTGAATAGCCAGTTCTTCATAATCAATCAGTGATGGTAATGTAATGGCTTCTATCCGTGATAGTGCGTCAGCGACGACGTTTTCCTTTCCATCGATATATTTAATCTTTGACGTAAACTGACTGATGTAGTGAAGATATCGCGTTCGCATCGGTGTTTCGGTCTTGCTGTATTCTCTCGTGAGGGCAAACGTAAGAGGTTTGTGATCAGTGTACACAGCTATTTCTCTTCCCTCGAACATTCGTCTGAAGTGTCTGATTGCAAGGTAAATAGCCAGTAATTCACGGTCGAAAGTACTGTATTTTCTTTGCGGGTCCGTCAGCTTCTTTGAAAAAAACCCGAGCGGCTCCCATCTTCCATTAACATATTGTTGTAGTGCGCCGCCGACGCAGGTGTTCGATGCGTCACACATCAATGATATAGATGCATGTGTAGACGGGTGTGATAATACTACGGCGTTCTTAATGCTGGTTCTGCATGCTTGGAATGCTTCTTTTTCTTCAGACGTAAGATTTATCTGAGTCTTGTCGTTCTTTTTCGAAGTGTGAAGGTACTAATATAGTTTTTCTTGACTGTGAGCTGCGTGAGGAATACTTTCTTTGTAGAAATTTATTATGCCAAGAAAGCGTCTCAGTTCTTGTACTGTCTTAGGCTCTGGGAAAGTCGTTATGGTCTTCACACGATCTTCCGTAGGCTGAATTCCCTCAGGTGACACGTCATATCCCAGGAACTCAAGGTTTTCTTTACCGAAAACGCACTTCGACACGTTTATTCTAAGTCCGTGTTTTTGCAGTCGACTAAACACTTCTTCTAGATGTTAGAAGAAGCGAGAAGCAAATCGTCAATGAATGGGAAGACGTATGGCAGGTCACCCAGTACATTATGGATGTGCCGCTGAAAAGTTTGTCCCGCGTTGCGTAAACCGAAACACATTCGAGGGCATTCGAATAATCCGAATGGTGTAATCACTGCGGTTTTTTCAATGTCCTCTGGCCGGATTCTAATCTGATAGTAAGCTTTTCGAAGGTCGATTTTCGTGAATATCTTCATCCCCTCCAACCTGTAGGTGAAGTCACGAAGTCGGGGTATCGGGTACCGGTCTGGCTTTGTCACGGCGTTCAGTTTCCTGTAGTCCCCGCAGGGTCGATATTCACCATTTTTCTTCTGGACCAGGTGGAGGGCACTGGCCCAAGGAGACTTAGACGGTCTACAGATCCCCTGTTCAATCATCAGCTGGAACGTTTCTTTAGCGGCGTTATATCTGTGCGGTGGCAGAGGTCGGGCTCTGCAGTAAACAGGTGGACCCTGGGTAACGATGTGGTGTTCCACGTCACTATTTGTTATGTTACTGAAGTGCGGTGAAGTAATCTCGTTATATTTCTTCAGCAGGTCGCAGTACGGGTCGTTTACGTTGAGTGTGAGCACTGTCGGCGCCGATGAGGTATTCGATATGCACCCGTTGATTGTTAAGCCGGTCCTCTTGTCTATAAGTTTCTGGGCTCGTAGATCAACTAAAAGGTCGTGATGTCTCAGAAAATCAGCTCCGATGATAGGTTTCTTCACGTCGGCCACGATGAAGTTCCACTTAAATGAACGACGTAAACCGAGGTTGAGATCTAAGTTGCAATCGCCATATGTTCTTATAGGCGTACCGTTAGCAGCGTAGAGTAATATGTCTGATGACGTAATTCCTTTCTTGAGTGCAGGCACGACCGATACATTCGCTCCAGTATCGATAAGGAATCGTAGTTTGTTGGCGGTGTCGTACACGTATAGACGGTATGCTGATATGTTGCTGATCTCGGGTCCCGTCGTAGCCAAGATCTCGGCTAGTTTTCCTGCTTATCATTAAAATTACATGGAGATCGGCAGTTGCGTGCGCGCTTGCCGAATCGTTTGTGGAAATAGCAGACGCCGCTTGCTGTGGGGCT
Source organism: Tholera decimalis (assembly GCA_943138885.2). Taxonomy (NCBI): domain Eukaryota; kingdom Metazoa; phylum Arthropoda; class Insecta; order Lepidoptera; family Noctuidae; genus Tholera; species Tholera decimalis. The sequence continues at coordinate 23,360,707 of OW964548.2, forward strand.
GTATTTACGTTGTTGCCCGGTGCCGGAGCGTGAGCGAGACAGAGATCTTGAGCGTGCGAAATAGCGCGATGCCCGTGTAGTGTTCCGCGCCTGTTCGACTCGTAGCTCGGCGATCTCCTTCGTCAGTTGCATAACAACATCGCGGAGGTCTTGTTCTTCACGCAATGGTTGTACACGTGCGCGTGATGATGACTTCTTCTGACGATCTTGACAGGAGCAGGAACTTACGGCAGATACTTCAGCGGCTTGGTCTTGCATCTTGTCGGCCATCTGAGCGAGAATATCAAGTGAGGTTTGTTCACTAACCGCCAGGACTGCTCGTGTTGACGCTGGTAAGTGCCGCATCCAGAGCATTTGAAGGGTTGAATCAGGCAGCTTCTCGTGAGCAGGTTCTCTCATACGTCTGAGCAGCTGTGACGGCTTTTGATCGCCTAGCTCCATTTCATTGAGGAGTTTGTGCAGCTGTTGAGTTTCTGACTCCTCGTAGACAGAAAGAAGCCTCTTCTTAGCTTCATCGTACCTCCCAGTGCGCGACTTAGACATCACAATATCACCGATTTGTTCAACGTCTTGCTTTTCGAGATGTGCCACCATTAAACTGAATTTTGCTTCATCGTTTGGCTTCTGAGGATTTACGACGGTCTCGAACTGCCCGAACCACAAGGTTGGTTTATCACGCCAAAACGTAGGGATGCGGGCCTTGACGGAGATGGTTTCGAGATTCTCAGATTCCATTTCTAACGTTCACTATCGTCGGGGTCACCACTATTAAGCACTGTGAGGTATAGGTATTGCTGTTAAATTAAACTCAGATGTTCTATTCGGAAGACGAATGTATTGTCATAAACCTAGCCACATCTTATACAAAATACCCGGATGGATGTAGTGTTTACTCAAAATCTAATATATAATGGTCAACCAATCAGAACACAGAGCACTAGACTCAGATCTTCAACTTTCCTTGACGCGATTTCGGTGTGCGCCGACTATATAATATTCGCCTGGTCCGTAGCTCCACTCAAACTCCCGACCATAAAGCAAGTGTTGAAACGCATGTCAGTGCGTTACTTCACCTCTGCTGATACCCACACTAACCCCCTGATCGTATCGGCCGCCCGATACAGACCCTCCAAGATTTCTCGGGTTCGTCGCCCGCGTAACATCCTAGACGAGCCTGACGACCCCACCACCATCCGACAAGAGAGCAGTAGGGAAACCAGCACTCTTAGAAAACACAAATACAGAACGCGTTCCTTATTCCGGCCTCGCCGACGAGGCCCATCGCGACGTCCGCGTACTTGTAATGAAAATCCTCCCCGACCTTTGCCAAACGAGCCAGCCCGCGATGCTGAGCCAGTAGCAATAAATACTCCCGTAAATAATATGACCCAGCCTGTCCCTTTGCTGCCCTCCCAAAATGACCCCGCTATGCCGAGGCCCGTACTCCACAGGGAGTGCCCTTAGCGTGCGGTCATTAGCTTTAAGTAAACTTTAGTTTGTAAGCCCTGGCTGGGGGCCTTTAATTTATTAGAGGTCACCACAGGAAAGTCCGGTTAAGTAGACTCACAGCCTTAGTGTGCTGATCTACAAGTGGCCCTACCTAAAAAAAAAAAAAAAAAAAAAAAAAAAAAACGTAGCTCCACAGCAGTATCTATTAGGCCGTGGCCCGGGCATGTCGTCGCCGCTCGGCGCACGCGCCAGCGGCGCACCTATACTGCGGAGCCGGGTGCGCGGACCTCAGTGTGTGCCGCGCGCTCGTAGCGCGCGGTAGCTTGATGCTTGCAGGCTAGGCGTTACACAAGGTTTTAAAATTCCTTTTGTGTCGATATTATTATGTGTCCAGTTATGTTGTAATCATACTTTTAGGGTATGATCAATTAACAATTTCATTCCCCTATCTTTCTAAAAGAAGCGACAGCATGGGCACTTTGACACTGATATTCAACTATTTGGTATTGTTGGAAATCTTACAAGATCAACAAGATACTACACACCTCTGTCTAGTCCTTCAGGTCTACAGGGGTGATGCTATTTTATGTTAAGAGTTGTTAAAGCTCTGAATTCTTCAACTTAAACACTAAAAGGAACGTTTAATATGTAAAAATAAATAAAAATATTTTGACGATTTAAAAAAAAAAAGGCATCTACAACCATTATGTAACGTATGTCAAAAAATCATAAATAATTAGTACTAAAACCTCCTATAAGGATATTACGGTTATCGCTGCCGTTTCAGAGATATTTCGATTTTTACCATCCAAAATCCATACAAAATTTTCGTAAAAAAAAATATAATTCCTTCGTTTTTGTGCAGAATCAATTCTGGTGTCATTTTTGTATATTGTTATAACAAATAGAAGTGATATCCGGCACAAAAACTGGCACTTGCAAAATAAAATGCCTAAGTCTATGAAAGCCGTTTTTCAGCCCACCGTGCGTCGGAGGTCACGTTAAAGTTGCTGCAATTGACGAATGAGAAGTAATTACTAATCCGTCCAATGTAGTGAGAGCTGTACGTTAAACAATAGATGCGCGTACGCCCCTATTTTTAATTAGCTGAGAGAAGCTTATCTATCTCTTTCTGGCACGTTGACACGACTTAGCCGGACAGCACTCTCTCATTAGATTTCTATCCTTTGCGCGCTTTGCCTTTCTTGTCGTACAGTTTAAGTTTGTATATGTGAATATACGTGTGTGCGTAAAAAAGCGTACTCACAGAATGTTTGTTAAGCTCCTGCGAGCGTATGCACTCCTATTTTAATTACAATTAATTAAAAAATTACAATTAAAATATTAAAATATCATCCTTAGTGATAAGGATGATATTTTAATATTTTAATTGCAAATAAAATTGAATTATAAGTGGAAAATAACTTTGTGGCACGTCTACTCTCGTCAGAGGTCCGGGAGGAAGGGGCTAAATAGTACTGGGGTCAATTTATAGATGGCAACTGTTTCTTTACTTTGCTGTCAAAATGTACAGTGTCCTCCCCCTGGTAGGTACATCTTTACAAAGTGAATTGTGATAGGAAAAGTACCTATAGGTACAATGGAGATGGCATATTCTACTATATGAAGAATAGTTATACAAATATCTATCGAATCGACATACACACGTCAAATAACGTACTGTCTCTTTTTAACCAACCAAGAGCTGCATATGAAAAGAGAGATATCTAAATGTTTGTCAAGTACAAAGTCAACACTTTTATTTGACGTCAAAATCATGTCTGCTTGACCCTTAGAGTATAGAATATTATAGAAGGTCATTAGCTTGACCGGTCGCCATATGGAGTGCCGAAAGTACTCTGTGGTTTTTTGGTAGTTGCGCTGTCAAACAGTTGGCAGTTGCTTAGGCCGTGTGCGCACTGCGTTGAGTTTTGGAAACGCAAAATCTGTGAAGTATGGAGTGTCATAGAAGTGCGCGCACTGCGGTGGAATAAACGCGTGCGGTAGAGTCACCGGAGGCCCCGGTCATTCTACCGGTGCGGTAGAACTACCGCAATCCGCGAGTTGACAACTTTGCAAAAGTTGCACGGCACGTAAACTTAGAACAAAAAATTTCAACCGTATACTCTATGGTTGGAAGAATCGAACATGACAGGTTTCCTCGCCCCCTTCTGTCTTTCTTCACCCTTCTTACCTCTGACTAAGGAAAAAAAGAGGACATGGCATAAACATTCTATACAAACAGTAGTTATAGGAATATGATGCATTTCGATGGCATAGTTACTGATATATCGGCATCTCTTTTTAACTTGTGAGAGTAATCATATGTAAAAAAGGACAACATTAGTTTTATCATTGCCAAAAATGGCAACATAACTTTGGTGATGTCGCAAAATACCTAACTGCGGCCGGCCGCCATGTTTTGTCACAGCCAACAACAAGTACATCACTTGTCATCGCGACTTCTTGTTTCAGTGTTTTTAAGAAAATTTGGTGATAATAGGCGAAAATTGTGCTTGTTTATAGTGTAAGAACTTGCATAATACTGCATTTATCATGGGTAGGTGCAGTGTGTTAGGCTGCCGCATGAAAAGCAACACAAACATCCCAATAAAAAGTTGCACAGGTAAGTAACCGAATTCATTCAAAATATCTTGTTTTTTTCTATTATTTTGAAAGATTTTGCTATTTTTGGGAAAGTTTATAAAGATACACTTGCTTTTCTGTAATTATTTACTGTTTTACTGTTGATATTATGTGATTTTTAAGCAAATCATTTGTTAGTAAACAGAGAGTTAGAGTTACGGTTCGGAATTTTCAATTTATCGATAAAACATATCGACAGGTGAATATTATTTAACTCGATTTCTTTTTATGATTTTAGATTGCCGACATGTAAAGAAAGAAAAGAACAGTGGCTGTATATACTTGGGATTGAAAATTTGAATACTACAACCAAGCATATTTTTATTTGTTCCCTGCATTTTGAAGATAAATGTTTTAACCGAACTTTAAATATAACAAGACTGCGCGATGATGCTTTGCCTTCAAGTGAATTATTGGTAAGTTTTGAAAATAGACAAGTTTATTGTGTTTACCTACTTACTGACTAGTAACCAATCCAAACCAGTTGATGGAGAGAGAGGAGGGACGAGAAGCATGTCAGCAACAGCAGTGCTATATTGCTGAAATACTGGTATAAAGTTTCAGGTTTAAATACACATCAGTCAGAATAAATAGATAACTTTTTTTTTCTGAAAATTATAAAACATCCTTAAAATTCTCGTACAGACTGAATCAAAACCTAATATAAGTTATATGATTTTAATTATCCACCTCCTCACACAGATTAAGACACATATACCTGCACTATTTTTACTCCTGATATAGTCATAGCAAAAGGAGATGGATAATGATTAATTTTTGAAAATGATACATACATATATCAGGTTATAAAATGTTGTGTCTATGTTAAAATGCAAGCTAAACAAATGTGAGCGTGAGTTAGTGATTAAATTCGCAATGTAAATATTATTAAACATTTATGGTTATTCTTTGTATAGTTACCAGCACAATTTGACGAGTGTGAGGAACAACGATCTGTTCCTCGCAGGGTGTTGGAAGAGAAACCTGTTTGCAGCACTTCTAACAATGCAGATGTAAGTGTAATATTTCATAATAATTATGTTCCTTATGGTAATTACCATGCTATCTTGACTTTTAAATACAAACTCACTCAATGTAAAAAATTGTTGTTATTTCTTTACAGTTACCAGCCCAATTTAATGAATGTGAGGCACAACATTTTTTTCTCACAAAACACTGGAAGAGGAGCCTGTCTGCAGCACTTCTAGCTATGCAGATGTAAGTGTTCTATTCTATAATATGTTACTGTATGTACTGTGGGCAGCGTAACTGGTAATTTCAAATTAATTTACGGCAAAAACTTGAACGAAGTTGCAGAAAACTAGAAGTTAATTCGTTTTTTTTTTGTTTCAGGATAAAGCGCTTGAAATTATTCAAAAATTAAAAACAAAATGTGAATATCGGAAGAAAAAAATTAAAACATTAAATGAAAAAGTGAGAAGACAGAGTAAGAAAATCCAGACTATAATCTACATCTGTGCCAAATTTCATAAAAATCCGTTCAGCCGTGATTGAGTAACAAACATCCATCCATACAAACAAACTTTCGCACTTATAATAATATTAATAAGTAAGGATTGTGTGGTTTGTATTTTTTTTTTGTTTTTTGTTTGTTCAACATGCTCATGTTTTATTAATGTGTATATTTGTATAAAATTTGCGCAACGTGCTCTTATTTGATTATTGTGTATACATATTTGTATTTTAGAACTTAAGTATGACTGGGATAAACGGCTTTTATAGTTTTCAATAAATCTGTGTAAAATGATAATTTTTGTTTTATTATGAATGATCGAGCCATGTAGTAGTACTTAAATAAAAAAAAAATAATGTTAAGTTATATTATTAGTTAATAAAAATAAGTATAGTCTGACAAACGATGAAAACAAACCGTATTTTGTATTTATTTATTCTTTTCATTGGTAATTATAGACCTTAGGTACAGGTACTGCAGTCGTGGTATGCTAATCAGTAATAGTGATACTCTAATAAGGCTCCTACACATATGCCCCGGCACAAGTCGCAGAAACTAGAAGTCCGCACGAAACTCAATCTTAATTCCAAGCGCTAAGTAACCCTGAGCCGCGCGCGGCATCCTCCCCTGCCGGCGGCACTGTGTGTAGGAGGTTTTTTACTCGCACCCACTATGTTGAGCGTGGTCGCCACAGTTGTTCTGGCCGCAATTTCGGTCGCATACTACGCTCACAGGAAAAAGCGAGCAATGAACACAGCGATCACAAGGCTACAGTTTTTTATTCGTGATCGCCGCGGTGGCAACTGGGAATAAATGGGATAGACATACCACACCATAGTAAAATTTGTTTTATTATGAACATACCTATACAAGTACAGAATACATATAGTTAATTTAATTGCAGTAGCATCTATTCAGTATCCACGTGCCCTGCCTGCCATGTAAAGTGACACTCTTCGAGCGTGTGCGTTTTTATAGCTCACATTACCACGTAGATAAAACTGAAGAAAGCTAAAAAAAACGTGTGCATCTGGATTGGGGGCCTATTTTTTGAATCCTTGCGAAACGAAATAAGACTTATAGGGAAATTAGTTAAAAATAGTAAAAACTTACAGCAAAGGGCCATGAATTTCTTAAACGTTAAACTCATTTTCGACAATTTTGAATTCTGTAAGCACCGTGCAAT